>CM035408.1:7356363-7958863 GCA_020310875.1 Ceratopteris richardii | reverse complement strand
GGTCCAATGTGTGCTTCAAATACATAGGGAAAGATTGATTTCACATTCAAGAAGCTTAGGAATAGACCAAGAGAGCACTATGTTTGTTGATATCCATGAGAAAAGGGAAGTCGAACTCTTAGACAAGCTAAAAGCTGATATGTTTACAAGAGTCAAACCCACTTGCTTGCCTATGTATGTGCGAGCATTAGAGTGTCCTCAAGAGTCGATGACACGACAACAAGGTGATGAGTGGAGAAGAGAGAAAATGTGTGGTGCACATGATTGGAATGGTGGTGCACTCCAAACTCATCAAGGATGTGAGATACTAAAAAGAATAATGAATGGGAATCCACAAGCACAGACAGAACAAGTGCAATTTGACTTAAGGGGATTAGTTTGTTGGAGTTGCAATCAAAGAGGACATATGGCTAGAGAATGCCTAAGTGTACGAGGATCAAGGAGTGATAGCCCCAAGACTAGACATGATGGGATAAGAGGACAAAAAACGAATGAGTACACTACAAAGGTGAGAGAATCCCATAGAGGAGATGTATCCATGAGCTCGTGTGTTAGTCCAAACTTCATGCAAGTTGAAGGTTTTGATGATTGCAGACCCAACACGAAATTGAAGCCACAAAGAAAGATTCTTGCTCACCAAGGTGTTTCAGAGGCGGGAGTGGTCTCTCAAGCTCAAACAAGTAGATGCGAAGGGAGATCATGCAGAGATGAGAGGCCCAAGAACAAAGAACCCATACTTGCAACAGAGAGAGATTGGCACGAGGATGATGCAGTCATGATGTCTAAACCTGCTGAGATAGTAGAATGTGAAACCGTCACGGATGTCGCATCGCAACAGAAAGTGCAACAATTAGAATGTGAGCTCGAGAAGCTAAGAGGTGTAGTTTCCATCCTAGAGAGGGAGTTGGCACCAGAAAAGGAATGTAGGATACAACAAAAGGAGAAAATGAAGGAGGTAGAGAAAGTGACACACGAGTGCTTTAAGGGTACACATGCCATGAGAGAAAAGGAAAATAACAAATCAGATCAGCTAGTGAAGGTAACTAAGGAATTTCAAAAGCTGATTAAGAGGTGGAAAATTGAGCGAAAAATTCAAAGGGAGAAAATAGTGCGTGAAATGGAGAAACGCAAAGAATTAGAACGAAAAGTTGAAGTGTTGATGGACAGGTTACAAACTTTGGAGAGGACAAAAGTAAACAAAACATCGAAAGGAAAAGAAGGGAGATCGCGTTCTCAAAGTGTTGAGTTGAAGGAATGTAGGACCAAGAAAGAACTAAGGGGTGGATCTAGGAGAGTGAAGTGGTGCATAGACAATGAAGGTTCGCGCAAGGAAACAAATGATCAGAAGAGAGATCTCTTGGAGAGTGGAAAGGCTTCGAAAGAGAGGACCTCTAGATGCAAGGGACTTACGAGGGGATCTGCATTGGAGGATGAATAAAAAAAAGGTGATGTGAGTAAAGTGCCTCATGTAGAGAGCACGGTTAAGAATGGCAATAGCCCAAAGGGATCAGAAATGACCTATGTCAAGCACGCCAAGGACATAAGTTCGAAGGTTGGTAAAGTTACATACTCATATAGCCAACAAACCGTACATAGGATCATGAGAGAGGGAGTATGGAAGAGCCTCCAAGCAAACCAATGGATTGTGGGATTCTTTTGCTTGATATGGATGATCTTACGCGAGATGTGTAGTTTGATACACGTACAAAGCAAAACCGGCATTCTCTTTCTTAGGAAACAATGTACCTTCCTTTGATTGAGAGCGCAGAAAGTGATAAACCAAGTCTGTTCTTATGCAAGATCATTAGGTAATAGGCGATGGCATCAAATGGCTGATCAGTTAAAGGAATATTTGCTTTGTTGGGTTAGGCATGCAAAAGACTTGCATTTATACTATGTCGGTTCTAGAGGGACACCTAACGAGGGAAATGAACTTTGGCTAGCTTGGGTGGATCAGTTGATTCTAGGCAGCGAAGATGGGGCTCTTGAGACCGAGCTTGACTCACTCCCCGGAGAGCACTGATCACTTGCAGTGAGCGAGATGAGGTAGGGATTTTCGAGCTTGCCATGCAACATTACAGCTGAAGAAGGGGCTTAGAGGTAGGATAGGGGAATCCAGTCTGAGAGTCCTGTTTGTGACTAGTCAGTCGTGTCATATATAATTGTTATGCCAGAGTAAGCAAAGTGATGGATGATTGATCTATCGGCTCAGTGTATATGTTTTTTTTGGATTTTTATGTATTTTGTTTGCATGATGTGCGGGTCGGGCGGGAGATGCTCCTTTCTGCCTCTCCCTAACTCTCAGGACATGGGAGATGGGAAAATTGAAAAAAAAAGGAAAAAAAAAAAAAAAAGCAAGTAAAAGTGTGTATATATGTATGTGTGCCCGCGCGCTATGACGGACTAGTAGGTGGGCGGACTCCTCTTGGCCGGGTGGTCAGGACTGCAAACTGACGCTAGTTTCGTCATAGGCCGGGATGGCTATGTGCATGTCTATTTGTTTTGGTGCTTTGCGCCATAGTGGGTTGGTAGGTGAGTGGATCCATCTCGGTTGGGAGGACGAGACCACGAGCCGCACCCAGCTTCGCTATGGGCAAGCACGTATGTATATGTGCATCTGTCATGTGTATGTCATTGGGTGCTATGTTGTGTTGGTAGATGGGTGGAGCCAACTTGACTGGGTGGTCAGGTCCACGAGTTGCATCCAATTGCAACATAGGCCAACTTGTGCAAGTAAAAATAAATAAAAAGAAAAAGAAAAAAGAACATTTTCCACTCCTGAGGGGGAGAGCCAGAGAGGAGGAGGGCGACGATTGCCCGGATGGGTGTGTTATATGTTTTTGCATGTGTGTATTTGCGAGATGGAGTGACTGACTGCTGATAGATCGATTGCCCGAGATCCAACGCTTACGATGACATAGCCATTATATGTGCCTGACCGGGTAGTTGTGAGCGACTAGTTGGACTTGGACTTTTTGATGCTACTGATAAGTCCGTTTTGGAAGCTTGTAATGGTGTGCGTGCATCTTGAGGATTTTCTGCTTGTGTCTCGTCTCGTCGTGAGTGATCGGGTTTTTTTGGGGGTGTGTGCATTAGGGAAAAAAATGGACCCTGCATGGGCCTTGTAAGGATTCCTAATTTTCAGGGATTAAAGAGCTTAGTACATGAGCTTAAGTAGACATAAAAAACCACTAGTTGTTTTATGCAATTAAAAAATATTTGATGAAGCGTTTGATTTGAATTCTCATGCCTGAATATTTCCAGCCATCGGATCTTCTAGATCGACGATCGCGTTTGAAATCTGTGGAGATTTGGAGAGAGAAGGCGATCTTTTTTTATATGAGTGGGGCTTAGTTCTCAGACTCTCTGCATCACTTTCAACCATTAGATCATAGAGGATCTAACGATCGGCCGTCAATGGGGCTGAGCAAAGCATTCGAAGTAGATTTCGATGATTCTTTGCAATACTCTCGACCGTCACATCGTTCGGGATCCAACACTGCGCCGTGAATGGGGCTGAGAACAATGGCGCAGTCATTTATAGCCATCGGATGAATGCCTTCATCGAATGGACCACATAAAAAGGTGCCATTAGTTCTAGCTGTGACCTTCAACCATTGGATGGTGACCATATCTAATGGTCGACGTGTAAAGGCGCCCAAGATCGAACATTTCTCCTATACACCGTCCGATGAACGCTCTAATCGTATGGTCAAGGAGTGATGGCGTAGTTTTTAGCAAGGAATTGATCTAAGCCATTGACAAGCTTACAGATCCAAGGGCTCTTGTTGCATGTTGCTTTGACTTTTGCAAATCACCCATCACCTTTGGATCCTCAAGCCAATCCAAGGGCTCTAATTAATTTTTAAGCTTTCCAAAACCAGCCACATAACCAAAACCACGAGTTCTAGGTGGTTTTGTCCTTTTTGACCATGGAAAAACAAGGGAAGCCTATGCCTAGCCTATGTGATTAAGGGACTAGACTGTGTCCACCACCCTCTTCTCATTGGTCCATCACTAATCACTCCTTAAGCTAAAAGGCCCATGCAGGGTTCACTTTTTTTCCTAATGGTGGGGCGACGTTTTGGGCAGTCTCGGTTTTGCTTATGCATGTATGCAACAAGTATATGAGCTTTTGATGCTCGGATATATATGTTTTTTGATTCATTGTTGTTATATTTTCTAGACTTATTTTTTTTGTCGAGCTTGCAGGTGAGAATAGCATGACGATGATGGAAGGTTTGTCGAGGTACTTTTGGTATGCATATGTTCTGATGAGCAATGTGGCTTGTTGGTTGGGATGATCTTGGAGCGGTCGAGTCATGACGAGATTGCGGCATGTCCGATCGGTCTCATTGTTTGCATTTATGATTTGGAAGTAAATGACATATGTGGATCATATATTGTTATTGAGTTTAGTTGCAGGATGAACTTGCAAGGATCATGCATGTGACGGGCTTGATTGATTTTGGTTTTATGATTGCACTTATGGGAATCGTATGGCTGCTATGTGGTTGTTCAAATTTTGTTGCAGAGAATGTAGAAAGACTTGGACATGAGAGGATATGAGTAGGTACAGATGCATTCGAGCCATGGTTTGGTGGAGATGAGTATGTGCATGCAAGGATATATGAATGATGTTAATGGTAGAATATTGGGTAAGAGGATCAGGTATGTGGTACATGTGTGTGTGCAATGTGATGTGTTGACATGACTTGAATAATTGGATTCTGACATGACATCAAAGCTAAGTAGTGTATGAAGCGACATGAGAAAAGTAAGAGTGCATTGGATGATGGAGTGGCTTGTCGAGGACGACTTCGCAAGCAAGAAAAGGGAAGTATGTTAGCTATGAAAACTGTTAATCTCTATGCATTAGAACATTTTTATTTTGGTGAAAAATTGTTACATTGGTGTCTGAAATGCTTGTGCGTGTTTACAGAATACAGAATGAGGGAACAAAATCATCATGAAATATCCCACACCATGTCTAGGAAGTTCATTTGCATTCAAATCAGAAGACTCCAAGGGGAGAGTTCATCGGTTCAACAGGGGGACAAAGAGTTTGATTGCTATAGCACAACCGCTCAAAGCAGAGTATATCTAATTGATAAGGAGTTCAATATTATGAGCTACACACCGTTCCCTAGTGTGGTCGAATTCAATATGCATATAATGGGGGGGGCGCATGCTCATTCACTCCACATGCTTCGGGCATGCTCCATCAGTCCCTCGTGGGGGTGGCAGTTTTTGTGATTTATTTCTTACCATGTTGGATGCCCTCTAAAAAGTAACTAATGCATGTTATATCTTTGGCTAGAAGGTTCTTATGGAGTGGAGATCATTAGATATAGATATTCCTAAGGTTTCTTAGACTATGTTTTGTATGAAGAAGGAATAAGGGGGGCTTGGGTTGTTATGCCCCATCAAGATGGCCAAACAACTAGCTACCAAATGGATTCTTAGGGCTTCTAACTTTGTAAATTTTTGGGCTTGCCTAATCAAAAGAAACATTCATAAGTTTCATGTTGAAAGGTACAAATTTTGGAACAATTATGTGTTATGGGATGTGATCTGTTCTCCTCAAGTCTTTGTTCCCACTAGTAGTAGGCTAACTTGTAGCATGTGGAAGGCTTAGATGGATGCTAAAAGAATTACAAATGGAATCTTGATTTTTCTACTAATGCTTATTTCTTCTTGTAGGAATCTTTATTGACTGGATTGATTCCTCACTATAATTATCAAGGGTTGTCTATAGTAAAAAAAAATAAATGCAAGAAATTAGGTTCAATTGTTGACACATTTTGATGTACTCTAGAAATGTAATTGATGACAATATAATTATGAATCTCACTCAAATCTCTATCTCTTGCAAACAGGTCCTGCTACACTGTAGAAGGCTGTTGATTGATAAATTTTCAGAGTGCTCCAACTATGGACTCATAGAGATCCATAAAGTGGTTGCAGATATATACATGTGTTACAAGCAACAAAGAGTCTCTATAACGAACATTGTGGATAAGCTTAATCACAAATGGAAGTTGAGTTGGACTCCTAATCAATGGTGTTATAGATTCAAAGCTAGCCGGGCTTTCCCATTTCTATTAAGCACTCCACCCTCCAATGGTTTATAATTCACAATGGCATGTGGACTGGAAGTAAAGCTAGGAAATGTAACATTGGTAATGGAGAATGTCACTTTTGTGGCAAGGAGGAAGATCTTGACCACCTCTTCATCAACTTTGTCCATGCTCAAAGATTTTGGAAGCTGATTAGCAACTACCTTCAGCTTGTTGGTGTGCCAAATCTTGGCTTCAAGGAGATTCTACTAGGAGTGTGTAGAAGGACGGATATTGTTCTTTGGAATCTTTGGAGATCCCAAGTTCTCTGGTTTATATCGTTGAATAGGAACTAAAAATATTTTAACATTGACTAGAAGGACTTTCTATATACTTGTAGGAAAGATGTCATGAAATCTGTTGACTTTGTACGAGAGCTCTCAATGATATCGTTGGTAGCAACACGAGGACTTGTGATATTCTATGTAAAGTGAAACCAAGTAAATGGAGAAGAGTTCTCTTCCTTTGTACTCTTACATTAGGTTTATTATGGCTCACTCTTTATGGGTGAATCCTATTTTGTTTGTTATGGTATGAGATGTATCTCATCAGGCATTGATTACCCTTTGTAGAGGTGGGGGCTTGCCCCTTGCACATTTGTAATATTCTCCATTAATCTATTTCTTATCTTTCCTTCCTCAAAAAAAAGGTATAAAGCTTCACAATGTGAAATGAAAAAAATTTTACCGTCAAGTAAATGAAGCATGTAATTCTAATCAAGAAAACTTGGTTGCAAATTGCAATTGATCAAGGTCAACCATCATATTAGCCGAATATTGGGGCTTGTGCAGCTACATGTGTATGTACAAGAGAGAGAGACTATGGAAGAGTGTGACCGGAGCCCCGAGAGACACGAATCATATTATCTCATCGCCACATAGTACATCTGCCCGAAAACCAATGTCATTTACCTTGCCTAATTATTTTTTGAGATAAACAAGAATGAATTAGAAGGGGAGCCGTGAAACATGAATCATATCAGCTCCTTACTAGAGAGAGAGAGAGAGATGACTCGTGAGTGTGTGTTCTGATAGACTATGTCCGTTCAAAAGCCAACGTCATTTGCCGTGCCCAATTACGCATCTTCAAGCTCAGAGAGAAAGAGAGAGAGCCTTCATCGAAGGGAAGCCCTGAGACATGAATCATATCACCTCCTTACTACAGAATATCTCTGCTTAAGAGCCTACGTCATTTGATTTACCCAATTACGCACCTTTCAGTTATGTGTGTGTGCGAGAGAGAGAGAGAGAGAGAGAGAGAGAGAGAGAGAGAGAGAGAGAGAGAGAGTCCGGACTAAACAATTATTTTACCTTGCCCAATCATGCATGTTCAAGCTGAGAGAGAAAGAGAGAGAGCTTTGATAGAAGGGGAGCCGTGAAACATGAATCATATCAGCTCCTTACTACAGAGAGAGAGAGAGAGAGAGCGCGATGACTCGTGAGTGTGTGTTCTGATAGAAGCGGGAGCCCTCAGACACGAATCATATCATCTACTTGCTACAGACTATGTCCGTTCAAAAGCCAACGTCCTTTGCCGTGCCCAATTACGCATCTTCAAGCTCAGAGAGAAAGAGAGAGAGCTTTCATCGAAGGGGGGCCCTGAGACATGAATCATATCACCTCCTTACTACAGAATATCTCTCTGCTTAAGAGCCTACGTCATTTGATTTACCCAATTACGCACCTTTCAGTTATGTGTGTGTGCGCGTGCGAGAGAGAGAGAGAGAGAGAGAGAGAGAGAGAGTCCGGACTCCGCAATGGACCATCTGAGGACATACTTAGAGACCGGTTTAACCGTGTACAAAACACAGAACGAGAGGATAATAAGTATAAAAGTAGTCCGAGCACGAAAAACATTTCCTATTCGTGTCTCTCTATGCACATCATGGTTCTGGTGCGGCACGCTCGGCAAACAAGGTACAAATCGGAATGTCCAGACTCCATGCGCGCGAGCTCTCACTTTCTCTTTGTGTATCATATCATCTAGTTGCTACAGACTATGTCTGTTCAAAATCCAACGTCATTTGCCGTGCCCAATTACGCATCTTCCAGCTCAGAGAAAGAGAGAGAGAGACAGAGAGCTTTTTTTTTTTTATATATAAAGGAAGTTCGGCCTTAGCCTAATCTCCCGGACTTTAATTATATTAAAGAGAAAAAGTTACAAGTGAATGGGACTAGTGCCCATGGGACCCCCCAAATCCCACAACGCAGGGGAGGAGTACGGCAAGCTACAGGGCATTACAAATGAGGCGGATAACATTACCATCACCCTCATGTGGGACCCATTTGGGTTTCAACTTGTTGTTTTCGAGGAGATAGATACAGTGATGTCTAAACGGTGGTGATCTCTTGACTCGGGAGATTCTTTTACCAAGGAGAAATAAGGATTTCTCGATCGACCATTCCTTGGGAGTTTGGCCGAAATTGACGGCACAGCGCTCTCTCCAAATCTTCCAGAGAGCCTCACCTCTGATGGCATTCCATAGTCTTGATGAGCATCCGATCGCCTCACCCAACATCACTTGTTGCCAGTTGATTTGACTCGTTAGTCTCAAAACGCGGTATACGTGATGCCAGATAACACGGGACTTGGGGCAGTCGAAGAACAGGTGGGCTAAATCTTCGATGCACCGATGACAACGCTTGCATCATGGCGGCACACCACAGATTTTGTTAGCCCTTGCATTAGTCCAGATTCCCTTATGCAAGACCTGCCACATGAGAACGGACTTTTTGACCTCAATTAGGGGATGCCAAAGAGACATGAATTTTAGCTCCCACCGAAGTTTGGTCCAAGTAAGGCACCACCTCTTGTTAAGGGTGTGGTGAACATCCAAATCCCCTTTGAAGTTTGGGATTTCGGAAAGCTTCTTACCATTGCTCCATTTGAGGCCCTCCGAGCAAGGAAGATCCTGACCGCATAGAAGGCGGGTAGTTGAGCGGTCCCAGGCTAAACACCTTCTTTGAAGAAGAGTCCATTCCTCAAAGGTAACGCTAATTCTCGGATCCAAATCTTCGAACCTAATCCACTGGCTGGTCTCTTGTTTCCAGAGCTGTTTCCACTGTTTGAACCCCTTGTTCCATAACCGCCTTGCAGTTTGGAGGTTCCAAGATTCCACTCCCCTAAAAGCCACTGATCGGGAACCAAATAGAGTCATTTTGTCTTATGCCAGCTGCCCACTTCCAGTCATCGCTGATTCTGATGAACTGTTTGGCCTTGTTCCAATTCTTCCATAAGGAACACACGAGGCTAGAGCCTTTAGGGCAGACAGAGAGCTTTGATAGAAGGGGAGCTCTGAGACATGAATGATATCACCTCCTTACTACAAAGTATCTCTGCTTAAGAGGCTACGTCATTTGCTTTACCCAATTACGCACCTTTCAGTTATATATGTGTGTGTGTGAGAGAGAGTTCGGCGTCCGGACTCTGCAATGGACCTTGTTACGATATACTTAGAGACATTTCCAAAAACAGTCCTCCTATTCGTGTCTCGCTATGCACACCAGTGCTCACACAAACCGCCCTTATAGTGTAATTGTACCGGTTGAGATTGGTAAAAACAGGCTTTTTCAATTTGATGCCCTTATTTTGAATGGCTTAAAATTTTGAATGCTTCTTTATTTTACAGATTCTTTCATGTGAGCATCCTTTTTTTAAAGGTTAAGTGTAAATCAAACCCTTAAAATAAAGGTTCATCATATGAAGATTTGACAAGGTGTATTTAATATTATGCCATATGGTGGTAGGTGTCTAGAGTAGTCCAGATTCAAGTGCCATTTGTGAATAAGTTAAATGGCTCTTGAATCTAGAGTAGTCCATATTCAAGAGCCATTTGTGAATAAGTTAAGTTAAGATTTTTTTTCTTAAAATGGAGGTTCGGCCGAGGCCTACTCCCCCTGACTTTAACTTTGAAATGAACAACTGTACAATGAAGGGCATAGTACCCATGTGACCCCCCTTATCCCACAAGAACAGGGGCAGACGAGGTGGACGGCCCGAAGGCGCATACATCGAGGTGGACGGCCCGAAGGCCCAACGGATTTAACGCCCGAAGGCCGGATTCAACGCCCGAAGGCCGGATTCAACGCCCGAAGGCAGATTACAATGTCCCGCAGCGCAGGGGGGTTGAACCCTCGCCCCCGCCTCAAGAGGCGAGGGACCCAACCAATCGACCTGGCATCTTGGGACGTTAAGTTAAGATTTTAGTCCCACATCGTGGCACCCACAATTAATGTATGGAGTAAGCCGTTGTTCGTATACATAGTATTGAATGAATTTTTATATTAGGTCTCGACCCCTCAGTCTCTAGATTCAAATTTCGTAGTCTGTACTATGTACACAACACTACTCTTTAGTCCCACAATTAACATCCTGGCACCTATAATTAATGTATGGAGTAAGTCGTTGTTCATATAAATAGTATTGAATGAAGTTTTATATTAGGTCTCGACCCCTCAGTCTCTAGATTCAAATTTCGTAGTCTGTACTATGTACACAACAGTACTCTAGGGCATGAGCATTGGAGACTCGTGAGTCCTGACTGAGTGCGAGCCCTCAAGGGAAGCATAGAGTGCACATTGGGCACTGTTCAAAGTTCGAAGTTCGTTTTGAGTCTCCGTGACTTTTGGCTCACTCTACGAATAAGTCTGCCGTCTCGAGCATCAATGCATGGAGGTGAAGCTAAATAAAAATCTTCCACAAAAGCAGACTCTTTTGTCGATATTCACCAGAACTTGCAGGTTGCAGCTTCTTCCAGCCATTCAGATTCAGAGTGCAAGTGCAGTAGATAAACTAGTTTCAGAGTGTTTATTTTGAAGCGTCAAAGACTTCAGAGGTTGCAGATTTTTGACTGTCGAAAAATTGAAATGCAAAACTTTGCGAGTAATCTTTCATTCCACTAGACACTCACTCCAGCGTCGAGCCACCAGGTATATTTCTAAATTCACTATGTCATATGATTTATGCATGCATGTGTACTATGCAGTAGCTGAATTCCTCACATAAAACTTTTCAAATGGAAGTCCATAAGAAATATAACTATCATGAACCTCTCACACGGAACTATTGCATTTCAATCTTTTTAGTAGATCAAGGATGTACTAAGAAAGCGATCATCATGAATGGATGAGAGAGTGGATGAGAGAGTACGGCTATGCAATACATGCGTATTTCTACATGAGCGGATGAGAGGGTACGGCTATGTAGTACATGCGTATTATTCCCCTTAAGCAATCTAGTGTTTTTTCATTCTCACAGACAGAGATTAGGATTCACTAATTATTAGATTTGTGAGCGATTTATTGGTGGGGTTTCCATCCTTTTTGATTGTGAGATCTGCTTCGACCATGGCGCACAATAACATTCTTCTTTCCAAAATCTGAGTCGAGTGGATTGAGATAGCCAAACATTTCATGATTCATCTCTCTATTCTGGATGTTCCATTCATTTTTCTACACGGTATTTCTATGACGAAGCAATGAAGGACAACTCCTTTGATTGAAATGTTTAAAACCATCGTTTATATGCCATATCTTATTGATCAACTAATGATAAATCCTGCATAGTGTGCAATCCTTAAAATATTTCAGCAATCCCCTAATATCCTCTAAATCAACACATGATCAATTCTAGATGCCATGATCGAAGACACCTTTGATGGTTGAAGTTTTGTGATTAGAAAAAAATCATAATGTGCCTTGCTTAGATCTTTAATTTAGACCTTTTAATGCTACTTCCTCTTCAATTCTATGTCCCAGATTTCATTGCTTTGATTCTTTCAAGGGTGGGGCATGGTTGTAGTATATACATACGCACTACATGAGAATGAGAACAAAATTCATCTTTGTGTTTGAAATTTTATTCTGCCAATCGAATGGTTATTATTCTGTGATGATTTAAATGAATATGATTTTAGTTGTTTATTTAAGATAATGTTTATTGTGGCTTTAAAAAACTAACATTCTTATTTCTTTGCCTTTAAAAAAGTGGAAGACACTACCCTTTGTCTTTTGAAACTCATTGATATGAAAAAATACTGGCGAAGATGTAGAGCCGTAGGTATTTTGATTGGTTCATACTAAGGTTTTTCGTGAGCTCTGATGCACACCATAATTCTGGTGCGGCACGCTTGGTGAACACAAGGTAGAAATCGGAATGTCCAAACTCCATGCGCGCGAACTCACACACTTTCTCTTTTGTGAGCGTCTAAGCAGATAGATAGTGGATGAGCTGTATGTGTGCGTGTGTGTGTGTAAGTGAGATGTGTAAGGAGAGACAAATCATATATGATAATGATAAGTGAGAAATAAATTATATATGATTGGTGGATATAAATTATATATGATTGGTGGATATAAATTATATATGATTGGTGGTTGATCTTCAGAAACAGGGAAGACCTTACCTTAGTTGGCCTTCCAGGTTAGAAGGACGTAGGGATTCTCGCGCTTTTATTCTCCCCCCACCCAGTGTCCCCTAAAGGCTCTAGCCTCGTATGTTTGTTATGGATGAGTTGGAACAAGGCCAAACAATTCATCAGAATCAATGAGGAGTGGAAGTGGGCGGCTGGGATAAGACAAAATGACTCTATCTGGTTCCCGATTGGTGGCATTTGGGGGGTGGAGTCTTGTAACCTCCAAACTACAAAGCGCCTCAAATGGAGCAATGGTAAGAAATTTGTCAGAATCCCCAACTTCAAAGAGAACGTAGATGTTCATCACACTCTTAACAAGAGGTGGTGCCTTTCTTGGACCAAACTTTGATGGGAGCTAAAGTTCATGTCTATTTGGCACCCCCTAATTGAGATCAGAAAGTCTGTTCTCATGTGGCAGATCTTGCATAAAGGTATCTGGTCCAATGCAAGGGCTAACAAAATTTGTGGTGTGCCACCATGGTGCAAGCGTTGCCATCGATGCATCGAAGATTTGGTTCACTTGTTCTTCCATTGCCCCAAGTCCTAGGTTATCTGGCATCATGTGACGCAGGTATTGAGACTTAGGAACCAAATCAATTGGCAACAAACATTGTTGGGCGAGGCAGTTGGCTGCTTAGCAAGACTGTGGAATGCCATCAGAGGTGAGACCCTTTGGAAGATTTGGAGCGAGCGATGTACGGTCAATTTTGGCCAAACTCCTAAGGAATCACTACAACATATCAAGGGCATACCAACGTTGTCCATACCGATGGTCATGCCTCGGCGTCGGTATGACCGTTAAAAATGCTTGAGAAACCACAGATGCAATATCGATGGTAGGAGCCTCAGTATAGGCATCGGTAATTTACTGGAAATTACCGACGCTTATACCGACGCTTATACCGATGCTCATACCGACCCTTATACCGATGCTTATACCGAGGCAACATTTTAACCGGACCCGAGAGCAAAATTTTGACATTTTCTTGCAGTTTGAATGAAAGTCCGCTTCTGTCGAGATAGTGTGTGAGAACAAGAAGTCATCTTCCTGAGATACAATTGTGGATTTTGGGCAAAAGAAGGTGACCAAGTGCAATGAAATCAGGCAAAATACAACTGCATAGAAGTCTTTTTTCCCATGGGGTTAAGAGATCAACATTTCGATGTGTTTGCCGGGGAGCATATGAGCTAGTGCATAGACATATGAAGAATCCATTGTGAGATAATTGTGGGCTCTAGGTAATCCAAGTGGACCAATTCCAAGGGGTTTGAGTGAAATAAAGGCTTGTATAATCATATTTCATGTGGGCTTTAGGACTCATCATTTTGGCGATCCTATTGGGATAAAAAAAAGGAGTGCATTGGTGCATGTTCAGGAGCTAAGGGCAAGTAAAGATTCCTCAAATATAGAAATCTAAGCAAATTAGCAGGGGAAAAACACCTTCCTTGCGGCTTCGTAAAGCGCATCATTTGGCATGCACGGTGGGACTTGGCTTAGCACATCTCATAGAGATTGCTACGGGTTTGCTTAGTGCCCCACTCGTGTGGCACATCCATCCAGCCCCACAATTGCCTTGGCTCTTGATAAAGAAATGGCTCAGAGACATGCAACTCCTCTTGGAGACTTTCCATGCTTTCTAGGCTACCCCAATGAAGATCGTGATGGCCATGTTCAATTATTTGAGCTAATATGTGGTGTCCATGAGATACTGGATGAGGGTAGGAAAGCACGGATCTTTCCAACGACTTTGAGAGATGATGCTAGTGAATGGTATGCAAACTTGGGTGTGCACAAGAGAACGACTTACGATGACCTGAAAACTAACTTCTTGAGGAAGTTTAGAGGTTTGGGTTTTGAAGAGAGACTAGCTGAAGAATTGGATCACTTGCAATAAGGGGCCAACGAGAGTATTGATAGATACATTGATCGAATGGATACCATTGTGAGGAAGTTGGGAAAACAGTGCACCTGATAGAGAGACCTTGAAGAGACGATTCCTTGTGGGTTTACATGATGAGAAAGTTGAACAATATATTAGATTGAAGAGACCGACTAGTGTAGAAGAGGCAAAGAATGAGGCGAGGATCTGGGAAGAGGTTCAATGTGTGCTTCAAATGCATAGGGAAAGATTGATTTCACATTCAAGAAGCTTAGGAATAGACCAAGAGAGCACTATGTTTGTTGATATCCATGAGAAAAGGGAAGTCAAACTCTTAGACAAGCTAAAAGCTGATACGTTTACAAGAGTCAAACCCACTTGCTTGCCTATGTATGTGCGAGCATTAGAGTGTCCTCAAGAGTCGATGACACGACAACAAGGTGATGAGTGGAGAAGAGAAAAATGTGTGGTGCACATGATTGGAATGGTGGTGCACTCCAAACTCATCAAGAATGTGAGATACTAAAAAGAATAATGAATGGGAATCCACGAGCACAGACAGAACAAGTGCAATTTGACTTAAGGGGATTAGTTTGTTGGAGTTGCAATCAAAGAGGACATATGGCTAGAAAATGCCTAAGTGTATGAGGATCGAGGAGTGATAGCCCCAGGACTAGACATGATGGGATAAGAGGACAAGGAACGAATGAGTACACTACAAAGGTGAGAGAATCCCATAGAGGAGATGTATCCATGAGCTCGTGTGTTAGTCCAAACTTCATGCAAGTTGAAGGTTTTGATGATTGCAGACCCAACACGAAATTGAAGCCACAAAGAAAGATTCTTGCTCACCAAGGTGTTTCAGAGGCGGGAGTGGTCTCTCAAGCTAAAACAAGTAGATGCGAAGGGAGATCATGCAGAGATGAGAGGCCCAAGAACAAAGAACTCATACTTGCAACAGAGAGAGATTGGCACGAGCGCTATGACAGACTAGTAAGTGAGTGGAGTCCTCTTGGCGGGGTGGTCAGGACTGCAAACTGATGCTAGTTTCGTCATAGGTCGGGACGGCTATGTGCGTGTCTATTTGTTTTGGTGCTTTGCGCCATAGTGGGTTGGCAGGTGAGTGGAGCAATCACGGTCGGGAGGACGAGACCATGAGCCGCACCCAGCTTCGCTATGGGCAAGCACGTATGTATATGTGCATCTATCATGTGTATGTCGTTGTGTGCTATGTTATGTTGGTAGATGGGTGGAGCCAACTGACAGGGTGGTCAGGTCCACGAGTCGCATCCAATTGCAACATAGGCCAACTTGTGCAAGTAAAAATAAATAAAAAGAAAAAGAAGAAAGAACATTTTCCACTCCTGAGGGGGAGAGCCAGAGAGGAGGAGGGCGACGATTGCCCGGATGGGTGTGTTATATGTTTTTGCATGTGTGTATTTGCGAGATGGAGCGACAAACTCCAAGGGGAGAGTTCATCGGTTCAACAGGGGGACAGAGAGTTTGATTGCTATAGCACAACCGCTCAAAGCAGAGTATATCTAATTGATAAGGAGTTCAATATTATGAGCCACACACCGTTCCCTAGTGTGGTCGAATTCAAGATGCATATAATGGGGGGGGGGGGTATGCTCATTCACTCCACACGCTTCAGGCATGCTCCATCAGTCCCTCGTGGGGGTGGTAGTCATTTGCCCCTAAATGTCAGTAGGGGAGTTATGCTAATTTATGTACACATGGGGGAAATGAAGGGGGGAGGTTTATCGGGATGCAGCTCATGCACAGAAGGGGAGTCTTCTGCTGGAGTCTCTTGGGGGCTCGACTGCTAGTTTTGGCTGACACAGTAAAGAGGGGGGGAGGTGATTTGTCAGGGGGGTACACCCCATTATCCCCCACACGAGAGTTGGGAGGGGGGATTTACATAAAGATTTTGAATGGCTTTTTCCTTTTCTCTGGGGGGTGTGTGTGCAAGTACCACGAGGAAGGAGCCTCCTGTGCGCTCAGCTTGAAGGGGTAGTAGCTAGGTCATTCTCGGAGGTACATAGGAGAGGAGCTGAAGCGGAGCTGGAGAAGGATGCAAAGGGCGACAGTCATCATCGCATTAAAAAAAAACAAAAAGGGGAATCGTCTTCCGGGGGCTTGTTGTTTTAGGTATCTGAGCAAGGTATCAGGAGGTCACATCCATGTGAAGAGTTCCGACGGGGGAGGGGGGGTGGGTTCCTTCTTCGCAGCTAGGATTGATCGTGGAGGCAAGAGACAGGGTGGCTCGAGAGTACTGTTTGGCACCTACATGATTGAAGATTGGGGGGGAGTTTCATAAACATTTTTGTATTGTTCTTTGTGTGCGGATGCAGGAAAGTTTTTGAGGGTGCAAAGTGATTTTTGGGTGAGAACCAACAGTAGTAGAGCAAGAAGTCAGAAGTAATCAGAATAGAAGGATCCTTTGGCGCAATAGGAAACAAAGGTAGACGCAAGGATAGAGCACCTCCTCCTATTCGGGCCAAACATCAGAGGGAAGAAGAGGAAGCTTGGAGCACTCAGAGCGGGAGCTGGCAGATTCTTGAAGACCCAAGGGAACCCAGTACAGAGGACGGATGTAGAATTTTGGGGGGATAGCAAAACCACTATTCACGTTTGTTCTGTTTGCAACTTTGTGTGATCTTGCGACAAAGCAGAGGAACGAATGTATGATGGGAGAGTGGAGTTCTAGGTAGGAGACGTACAGTAAAGATAAAAAAATACTCTCATCGATGAGTGCATGTGGACCAAACCCCATTTGTAAAGGTTGAAAGGGGGAGGAAGATATGGAACCTCGGTAGCTTGGGGAGAATAAACTCTGCAGATTACGGGTCACCTGAGATTCCTACACACTAGGTGTTCAATCGAGAAATTACATTGATCAGAGATGCATAAAAAGGGGTTTTGGTTACTACACGCCTAGATGGAGACTTCAATGCCGATGAATGTTCATATCCTCTCCTGCTGGTTCATGCTCTACGGTCTCTTCTCCACCACTGATATCTGAGTAGTTTGATGTTCGAATGTTGGAAACTGAGGCGTGAAAGGAGGTAAGCTGAGTGAACACACTAGGTGTTCAATCGAGAAATTACATTGATCAGAGATGCATAAAAAGGGGTTTTGGTTACTACACGCCTAGATGGAGACTTCAATGCCGATGAATGTTCATATCCTCTCCTGCTGGTTCATGCTCTACGGTCTCTTCTCCACCACTGATATCTGAGTAGTTTGATGTTCGAATGTTGGAAACTGAGGCGTGAAAGGAGGTAAGCTATTTGAACATGAACTAGGCCTTCTATCTATCGCATCATCCCAAAACGATGAGAGATATCCCTGAATCCATGTTGTAGTTTCAAGTTTTTATATCTGCCGAATTGTTCTTCTTATTTTGATGTGATGGCTGTCAAGATGTATCATGTTTGTTAAGGTATGGATCATCATTTTTATATAACTGCGTAGTATTAATAAGAAGAAAATGCTTCTAACCCTGGTGTAAATGATACGCTGCTGGCAATATCATCCTTGTGTTTTGCTTATTTGTGGGAAACTTAGGAGTGCTGAAATTAGTGAAGAAAAATGAATGTGTTGATGTCAGAAACGTGTGAGAATGGGTGCGCACTTCCAGCAAATGCTATCATAATAGAGTTTTGATTGTGTTTGTACTGATTTGAAAAGCTTTCATGGATGGTCGACCTTACAGGCACTATATATTCTATGGGCTTAAGGGTATCGTGCCTATATATTCTATGGGCTTAAGGGTATCAAATTGGACATTGTATTCAATATGCCGCGTCATGTGGTCAATCAAGTGACTGCAGGAGACTACGATTGTGAAAAAGAGTATTTGCTTTTCTAAATGATCTTTATGCTCAATCTACTGAACGATTTAGGATGCTCAATCTACGGAACGATTTACTTAGAAAGCGCTTTGATGACATGAAATATTGCTTGGAAAAAAGGGTGGAGGAAGTGTTGTATGATGTAAAAATTTGAGAGCTTTTGAATAATATTGAACCATCAAGCACTTCGTAGTGAGTGATCTCATTAAACAGGTCCTGCTACACTGTAGGAGGTTGCTGATTGATAAATTTTCTGAGTGCTATGTGCATGTCTATTTGTTTTGGTGCTTTGCGCCATAGTGGGTTGCTAGGGGAGTGGATCCATCTCGGTCGGGAGGACGAGACCACGAGCCGCACCCAGCTTCGCTACGGGCAAGCACGTATGTATATGTGCATCTATCATGTGTATGTCATTGTGTGCTATGTTGTGTTGGTAGATGGGTGGAGCCAACCTGACTGGGTGGTCAGGTCCACGAGTCGCATCCAATTGCAACATAGGCCAACTTGTGTAAGTAAAAATAAATAAAAAGAAAAAGAAAAAAGAACATTTTCCACTCCTGAGGGGGAGAGCCAGAGAGGAGGAGGGCGACGATTGCTCGGATGGGTGTGTTATATGTTTTTGCATGTGTGTATTTGCGAGATGGAGTGACTGGCTGCTGATAGATCGATTGCCCGAGATCCGACGCTTACGATGGCATAGGCATTATATGTGCCTGACCGGGTAGTTGTGAGCGACTAGTTGGACTTGGAGTTTTTGATGCTATTGATAAGTCCGTTTTGGAAGCTCGTAATGGTGTGCGTGCATCTTGAGGATTTTCTGCTTGTGTCTCGTCTCGTCGTGAGTGATCGGGTTTTTTCGGGGGTGTGTGCATTAGGGAAAAAAATGGACCCTGCATGGGCCTTGTAAGGATTCCTAATTTTCAGGGATTAAAGAGCTTAATACATGAGCTTAATTAGACATACAAAACCACTAGTTGTTTTATGCAATAAAAAAATATTTGATGAAGCATTTGATTTGAATTCTCATGCCTGAATATTTCCAGCCATCGAATCTTCTAGATCGACGATCGCGTTTGAAATCTATGGAGATTTGGAGAGAGAAGGCGATCTTTTTTTTATATGAGTGGGGTTTAGTTCTCAGACTCTCTGCATCACTTTCAACCATTAGATCATAGAGGATCTAACGATCGGCCGTGAATGGGGCTGAGCAAAGCATTTGAAGTAGATTTCGATGATTCTCTGCAATACTCTCGACCGCCAGATCATCCGAGATCCAACGCTGCGTCGTGAATGGGGCTGAGAACAATGACGCAGTCATTTATAGCCATCAGATGAATGCCTTCATCGAATGGACCACATAAAAAGGCGCCATTAGTTCTAGCTGTGACCTTCAACCGTTGGATGGTGACCATATCTAGTGGTCGACGTGTAAAGGTGCCCAAGATCGAAGATTTCTCCTATACACCGTCCGATAAACGCTCTAATCGTATGGTCAAGGAGTGATGGCGTAGTTTTTAGCAAGGAATTGATCTAAGCCATTGACAAGCTTACAGATCCAAGGGCTCTTGTTGCATGTTGCTTTGACTTTTGCAAATCAGCCATCACCTTTGGATCCTCAAGCCAATCCAAGGGCTCTAAATAATTTTTAAGCTTTCCAAAATCAGCCACATAACCAAAACCACGAGTTCTAGGTGGTTTTGTCCTTTTTGGCCATGGAAAAACAAGGGAAGCCTATGCCTAGCCTATGTGATTAAGGGACTAGACTGTGTCCACCACCCTCTTCTCATTGGTCCATCACTAATCACTCCTTAAGCTAAAAGGCCCATGCAGGGTTCACTTTTTTTCCTAATGGTGGGGCGACGTTTTGGGCAGCCTCGGTTTTGCTTATGCATGTATGCAACGAGTATATGAGCTTTTGATGCTCGGATATATATGTTTTTTGATTCATTGTTGTTATATTTTCTAGACTTATTTTTTTTGTCGAGCTTGCAGGTGAGAATAGCATGACGATGATGGAAGGTTTGTTGAGGTACTTTTGGTATGCATATGTTCTGATGAGCAATGTGGCTTGTTGGTTGGGATGATCTTGGAGCGGTCAAGTCATGACGAGATTGCGGCATGTCTGATCGGTCTCATTGTTTGCATTTATGATTTGGAAGTAAATGACATATGTGGATCATATATTGTTATTGAGTTTAGTTGCAGGATGAACTCGCAAGGATCATGCATGTGACGAGCTTGATTGATTTTGGTTTTATGATTGCACTTATGGGAATCGTATGGCTGCTATGTGGTCATTAGGGCGAAAAACGGCCCAAAAAGGGCCGTGTAAGGATTTCAATTAGTTGTGCTTAATCGGGATTAAAGTTGTCAAATCCTTTAAGAAATTCCGTGTAAGTTCATTTAAAACGTATCTTATGCAAATTTTGAAGAGAGAGAAACTCGTATCATATAATCATGAAAAGTTTGTGTGATATCTTACGCCTCGAAGTTTGTGTGATATCTTACGCCTCAAAAGTTGAATTTTCCTCTTGTTCACGGACCTATATAATGTGTGCTGATCACGTTTTGCGCTCTTTTTCTCTACTTTTCATAGCAAGCCTGTTTCTCCCTTTCACGTCATTTTAGACACTTGCTGGTCATTTTTCATAGCAGACCATGGAGAACGTTAACCCAAATACTCTCCCTGAGCTTTCAAACATTCGATGGATGGATTACTAGAGCTGAGGGTGAAGAGGCTCCTTCTAGACAAAATGTTATTCTTCGTAACTACTCATCTTCTTCAATGATTTGGGATCCCATACTTCCAATAGCATTGACAAATGTACACATATGTACACTACATGCAGAGTTAAGAATCATTGACAAGTTGGTCCGTCTTCACTTGGATTATGCATATTCTATCAAGCCTACAACTCTTGCAGATGAATGCATAAAAAAATGTGAATGTCTTCTTTCAGAAATGGGGTTTCATGGTGGTGATGTTCATCTAAGAAAAGATCCAAAGCTTTCACAAAATACAGGTGATGTTTTACAGGATGTCTCAATGGGAGGTGCAAAAGCAAGGAGATTCTTCAGCAACCATGATGGCAAACAACTTAATGCCATGTGGAATTCATGGAAAACATTTTGTGAGGTCACGACTAATGTAAAAAGCAAACCAGAAATAGCAAAAAAGAGAATGGAGGTGTGGGTCAAACTAGATAATCTTTTAAAGATCATGAGGCAGCACGTAACATCAAAAAGTTATGTGACAGATTTCAGAAAGGCGACCACAGAGCTTATAGAAACCATCATAGAGGCATGGGGTGCCAAAGACATAACATACTACTTGGTGAGCTCCAAAGATATTTTATTCAATTTATTTATTTTTAATTGAAATAAAGATCTAATGAAATTCTTCTGCTTTCCAGCATATTCTTCTTGTGCATGGTGCATTCTTTGCAGAAAAAGAACCACTTGCCATGTGGAACACCCAAGGCATGGAAAAATCTCATTATCAAGCAAGGACAAGCTTCTTTAGGTGTACAAGGAAAGGAGGAGGAGTAACAAAGAGCAATGCCTTCAGAGAGCTTTTTGATTGGTTCTTTAGAAGACAATTACAAAGGACCTCTCCTCTTTTCAAAGCAACATTTGTCACTAACAATGTGCATTTTTGAGCTTGGGCTCATGCACGTGCACTTCCCTATATTGACACTCAGAGGAATATTGGACACGTGCCGGTTCCTAAGAGATTACCATGCTGATTGACATAGACCATTCACCAGTGCTACTGTTCCATACTGGTTCAGGAAATACTGAGAATTGAATTGCTTTATATTCCTTGGCAAGCAACATCGTGTAACTACACCAAGCTGAGTTTCACATATTCTCTTTAGCTCACCATATGCAGGAGTCTTCTCCTCCAGAACTACCTTGTGCAGATATCTCCTTGGATGCTCTGGTACATGAAGTAGTTAAGCATCACTCAAGTTGCAGACCTTCAAGCTCTTTAGAAGACAATTACAAAGGACCTCATGCCAAATATAATCAGAAGGATATGGCTATCTCCAGACAAATCATGTATCAATATCACAAACTGAATCAAATCATGTATCAATTTGCAATGTCTTATATCACATTGGGCAATTTCTGTATATGTACATTTGTTGAGTATAGAATTTGAAAAAATCAAGTCATTCCTTGAGCCTTTTGAAAGAGCTTGGCTCTGGCAAATCACCTCTATATCTGAGGAACTCTTTTCTCCTGTATCCAGCAATGCTTTTTAAATTTGACACCCCTGCAGCCATTGCATAGCTTGAATAACAAAGAAAGTACCCTGCCCTTGAAGGATTGAGTTCAGGGGCATATCCAAAAATTCTGAATGCAGTTGCTCTTTCAAGCAGTAAAACTCTGAAAGCATTAAAGGGTATTGGAGTAAAACCCATGTATTTTGATAGTGTCCTCAAGCAGAATAATCCAAAGTCTGGCTCCTCACTATAGTGCTTGTGAATAACACAAAAAGTGGCTGGGTCCAACTTTGGAAGATAGTGGATAATAGAATGAATATCCACCTTTGCTTTTCCTTTCTCTTCTAAGGCTTTTCTTGTTCCCTTGCCCCTGCCAAGGTAATTGTCTTCATCCAATAAAGTTAACTGTGATAAAAATGAAAAACATGGTTAGATGAAGTGCAAGCACACTTAAGGAAACATGTGAAGTAACTTGAAACTATTAGAAAGAAAAGCAAGAGACACGACTGATGCAAGCGATAAGGCCCAGCGGAAAATATCCGATGGGCCTAATCGCTTGCATCGGTCGTGATCCATTTCTGACACTTGGAATGGAGAACTTGGACAAATCTGATACAAGAAAGAGATTTTGCATTGGTCCCATCTCATATCCTTAACCTAAAGATCTTGAGAACATAGTTAACTGTATACCTTGATGTCATCTTCCTAAAGTCCAAACACGACCGATGCAAGCGATGAGGCCCAACGGAAAATATCCGATGTGCCTAATCGCTTGCATCGGTCGTGATCCATTTCTGACACTTCGAATGGAGAACTTGGACAAATCTGATACAAGAAAGAGATTTTGCATTGGTCCCATCGCATATCCTTAACCTAAAGTTCTTGAGAACATAGTTAACTGTATACCCTGACGTCATCTTCCTAAAGTCCAAACACGACCGATGCAAGCGATGAGGCCCAGCGGAAAATATCCGATGGGCATAATCGCTTGCATCGGTCGTGATCCATTTCTGACACTTGGAATGGAGAACTTTGACAAATCTGATACAAGAAAGAGATTTTGCATTGTTCCCATCTCAAATCCTTAACCTAAAGTTCTTGAGAATATAGTTAACTGCATACCTTGACGTCATCTTCCTAAAGTCCAAACACGACCGATGCAAGCGATGAGGACCGACGGAAAATATCTGATGGGCCTTGTCGCTTGCATCGGTCGTGATCGACTTCTGACACTTCTAATGGAGAACTTGGACAAACTGACACAAGATAGAGATTTTGCATCAAGCCCATCTCATCTCCTTTTCCTTTAAATCATGAGAATATATTTTACTACATACTTGACCTCATCTTCCTCTTCAAGTCCGAACACGACCGATGCAAGCGATAAGGCCCAACGGAGATTATCCGTTAGGTTGTATCGCTTGCATCGGTCGTGGTCATTTTCTCACTTAAAAAAAATAGAGATCTCGGACAAAACTTTAATTGATAGAATATATCAAACAACATACCTTGACCTCATCTTCCTCCTCAATGAGCTCTTTTGAGTCAATACAAATTGTTCCTTTGTCCTCAGCGACATCCAAGAATGAATAGCCACGTCCAAACGAGTATATTCCAAGTTGCTTCTGATGCTCATCAAACTCTTCATCAGCAAGTTTTGGCTTCTCTGAGATAGCTTTCTCAAAGCATTTTGAAAGAGCTTGTGATGAATCTTTGAATTCTTCATTAGACAAATCCAAATCAAGACGCAAAAATTCCTCTCTTCTTTCTCCTTTCTTATTGATGAATCTCCTTGCAACTTCTTCTGCCTCAGCTATAGCTGCAAGACAGTAGTCCTCCCTTAGATTGAAAAGTTCCTGAATGTAAAATAGAGGTATGAACTCTTTCCCAGAGATAAAGTAAAAAGGTAGATTTGGGAGAAGTAGGGACTTCTCAGACACTTGAACTTCTTCACTTGGCTCCCTTATTGCAGTCTCTGCTTTAAAAGTGGCCACATCAAAATCTTTGACCTGCTCTTCTTCTGCTTGCAGATTGATCTCCTCAACAATCTCCATGACACCTTTCATAGTTTTTGAGCTAGCCTCAAGTGCTAGCTCTAAGCAAGGCTCGTCTTCATCATGAACATTTTCCTCCCTTTCAACTAAGATATGATCAAGCCATATCAAGAAAGCAATGTTTAAAGGGAGCAAGCAGCAGTCCTTTTCATGCTCTGGGCAAAAATCAAGCTTCCCTGGCAAAGGGGATATCCTTCTGCATTTTCTTGTGATTTTAGCCCTATCTGTTGGATCCTTCCCAAAGATGTGAGGATGGACATAGGTTTTCTGAGAAATAGAAAGGATCCTCCCATCGACCAACCCCAAGAAAATCTCCCACTCATCCTTAAGAAAACTTTTCGAGTTCTCTAAGAGTTTTTCAAAATCAATTTCGGGGTTGAATATGGTCATTGCATCAGGAAAATAATCTACACTTAAACCCTCTTGAACCATGAAATCAAGAAGTTTCTCTGATGGAGAGACACTAAGGATCTCATTCATTACCTCCATCTAAGCTGCAGCTTCTCTTGTATGTCTATTAGGAGAACACAACCGATGCAAGCGACTAGAGCGAATCAACGTAGGTCAAATGGCAAAAATCGCTTGTATCGGTCGTGTCGGCGACGAAAGAAAAATACACATGTAGGTGAGAAATTCTCTGAAGGTTGAAAATTTGAGTTTGTGAAGAAATAGGTATTTATAGGCGAGGAGGGAACAAACGGTCGAATGAGGTGGACCAATCACAGAGTGCCACGTGGCAACGTGTACGTTGCCCGATGCAACGGATAGATGACGTGGATCAATCAAATCATGCCACATGGCAAAAGATGTTGGAATTCACAACGGGTATCTGACGTGGACCAATCGGGGCATGCCACGTGGCACAACGGTCAACTCAGTTTTGGGACCTATTTAAGCTTCCCTATTCATTTGCTTTTTTTTTTTTTTTGTCAACACTTGCCAAGCGTGGAGGTTCCATTGCCACCAAGTTTTTTGGCTACTTCACAATTTCTATAGAGAGCGCTCTCTCCGTAAGGTGATGTGGACACGACCGATGCAAGCGATTAGGGACATCCGAGATTTTTGGATAACCCGAATCGCTTGGATCGGTCATGTTTTTTAAATAGCATCGTCCTTGATCATACCTTGCAAATTTTGGTTTCTTTTGTGTTGCTTGAGTATAACGCATTGTTACCTTTATTTTAACTTCTATTTATTGAAATATGATGATGAATTCAGGGACGACCGATGCAAGCGATGAGTGACATCCGGGCATTTACGGATGACTCTTATCGCTTGGATCGGTCGTGTCTCTAGTGAGGAGGGAAGAAACGGTCGAATGAGGTGGAGCAATCATAGAGTGCCACGTGGTAAAGTGTACGTTCCCCGATGCAATGGATTGATGACGTGGATCAATCAGATCATGCCACGTGGCAAAAGACGTTGGAATTCGCAACGGGTATCTGACGTGGACCAATCGGAGCATGCCACGTGGCACAATGATCAACTCAGTTTTGGGACCTATTTAAGCTTCCTCCTATTCATTTCCTTCATTTTTTTCTGTCAACACTTGCCAAGCGTCGAGGTTCCATTGCCACCACGTTTTTAGCCTACTTCACAATTTCTATAGAGAGCGCTCTCTACGTAAGGTAATGTGGACACGACCGATGCAAGCGATTAGGGACATCCGAGATTTTTGGATAACCCTAATCGCTTGGATCGGTCATGTTTTTTAATATCATCGAGTCCTTGATCATAGCTTGCAAATTTTGGTTTCCTTTGCTATGATGAAAAGGAACGTCCGAGATATGGAAACCAAGACATTAAAGATGCTGCCTTGCTTAATTTGAACAGCCAGACAGAAGAGTCAGCTTCTCAAATCCTTGACATGCATGTGGGGATCTTTTTCGAGGAGCAGGACACCAGTGGGGGGTTTCGTGAGATATAGGTGTGGGAGGTCTCCATCAAAAAGGAGGAAGCGGGTTCTGCTAGTAGAGGATTTGAGAAGCTGACTCTTCTGTCTGGCTGTTCAAATTTTTCTTTATAGTAAGCAAGGTAGCATCTTTAATGTCTTGGTTTCCATATCTCGGACGTTCCTTTTCATCTCGTGCCTCTGATAGTGGAAAGAGTCATTGATTATAGTTTTCCAATTATCTTTATCTTAGTGATAATTGAGTGTTTTGCATTGTCAGGTATTATTTATTGATATTTGATGATTAATTTAAAGACGACCGATGCAAGCGATCAGGGACATCCGGGCATTTCCGGATGACTGTTATCGCTTGCATCGGTCGTGCCTCTGATAGTGGAAAGAGTCATTGATCATAGCTTTTAGAGAGTAAGTTTTGACAGTGGAATATTCCACTTTTCCTAATTCCTTGCCTAAAGATTGATTTTTTGCAGAGTATGGCTAGAACCAAAAAGACAGCAAGGAAGTTGTACCCTGAGGGTCAGGACAAGAATGCCCAAGGGGAAAATGTCCAGGAGCAAAATTCCCAGAAGGTTCAAGCCAAAGTGCCAGAGCAGCCTTCAAAAAAAAGGGTCAACTACCATGTTAAGTCTTTGAGGGAAATAAGAAGAGCCCAAAAGTCTGTGGGATTGTTGATCCCAAGACTTCCATTTATGAGAGTTGTCAAGCAGATCTCATCCAACCTCTGTTCTTTGATGAAGACCTCATCCTTTGTCAATGTGAGGTGGCAAACTCAAGCACTGCTATGCCTGCAAGAAGCTGCAGAGGACTTTGCTATTGATTTCATGAATGATGCCTACTTATGTGCTGCTCATTCTCATAGGGTAACTTTAATGGCGAAGGATTATGTTATTGTTTCAAGAATAAGATATAAGTTTGATAAAGCTCTGGTTCCTATTGATCACCACGACAAAAAATTCTTCGATATTTTAAATATACCTCCAGCTCGAGCACCTAAAACAACAGTTGTCATTGAAGAGATCAACGCTCAAGTCACTCATGATCATGAGACTAGAGCTGCAGCAAATAGTGAGGAGGAGAGGAAAAAGCAGGGATTATTTACAGAGGAAAGTGCCATCTTAACCCAGATTCAAAAGTTACAGAAAGCAAATAAAGAGCTCCTCAAGAAAGGAGATGGGCAGGTTATAGTTAATGTTGCAATGCCATGGCAAGGTGAATTGTTTCTTGACATTAGACCTGAAGATAACAAAATGTTGAGGGAGCTTCATCTTGAAATATCAGATAGTGTGGTCAACATTTCACTCAGGTATATCTAGAGGCCTTAAAATGCTTTTGTTTTGCATAATTTTCTAGTTCCTTAACTGCATTTTTATTTCTTGATTTGTAGGGTTCTTCTTCAACAATGTGAGGAAAAGGTTCAAAGAAAAGTATTTATTTTAGATCCTCTGGTGACACAATGTTTTTTACATAAACATGGAGATGCCAAGTCCTTTCTACGGGGATTTACAGAAGAAGTAGAATGTGTAATTTACCCATACATTGAAAAGTAAGTATTCATCTTCATTTTGGAAACATATTTGTTTCATTTAAGAAAGTATATTTACATGCAACTCATTGACAGGGGCCATTGGAGTTTGATTATTGTGGACTTCAATGCATATCAAGCTCTTTTCCTAAATTCTCTTCCATCACAGCATGGGAATTGCAAAGTGTAAGTTACTATACATTTTGTTGTTCTCTATTTTAAAGCCATGCCCCGTTTTGATTTTCACTTTACAATGCAGTGCTGCAAAGCTTCTCAAGATGCATATTGATCAGAATTTTCCAGGAATAGCTAAAATGAATGAACAAAAGCAATTTGGATACAGCCAAATTCATGTGCCATTGCAGAGACTCAACATCATGTGGCTGGAGAGTGATTGCAAATGCTGTAAGATTCTTGGAAAGAAGGTTCTACAGTCCTGGATTGAATTTATCAGACTACCCAGATGCATGGATCATCTTGATCAGAGAGAGAGCAATAAATAGTATCATGAAACATGCAATCTGCCCACATGATCCAGACTCACCTCCACCCCCTCCACCTGATAGAAAACAGTCTGAAGATAAAAAGAAAGGGCTTCCTCTTCATTCACCACTAAAGCATATGAACAACATAAAGAGTCAAGCTGAAACCTCCAAAAAGGGACAGAAGCAACAGAGAAAGCAAGGCTCTAAAAAGGATAGAAAGGGTTAAATCAATTTTTGAGTCGTAGATTGAAATCAATTGTAAAGCCAACCGAGGTTGGAATATTTATTTTTTAACAAATTGTATGTAGTTATGCCAATCTTCATCTGGAAGATGGTCACAGTTGTATTGAACCTCTTGAGAGTTTGACAAAAGTTCACTGGATGGTCCAATTAAATTTATTTATGTCACAATTATGAATGCATTGTGGGTTTTTTACTTCATTCTTGTTGGAAAGTGTTTAAATTCGAGAAGTTACAGAAGGGCATAAAGAATTAAGAGGACACGACCGATACAAGCGATACGGGGAATCGGAGAATCTTGGATTGCCCCTATCGCTTGCATCGGTCGTATTATCCATTTCATCGCTGCTGCTAGTTTTTATACTCGTGAGTCAAATCTTTACGCAAGGTCACTTCTTGAAGTCTCCCGCGGTAGTTTGCTAACACGACCGATGTAAGCGAAAAGGGCCATCCGACAATTTCAGATTGCACTAGTCGCTTGCATCGGTCGTCTTCACTTATCTCGTCTTCTCTACTTTATGCCTTGAGACATGCTCTTCTAATATTGAAATACCAAACCTTGGATTGGAATTTGCACCAAGTTCTCCACTCTCTCTTATATTACTTGGTAGTTTGCATTTGTACCATGATAATTTCTCTCGCGGTAGTTTGCTAACACGACCGATGTAAGCGATAAGGGCCATCCGACAATTTCAGATTGCCCTAGTCGCTTGCATCGGTCGTCTTCACTTATCTCGCCTCCTCTGCTTTATGCCTTAAGACATGCTCTTCTAATATTGAAATACCAAACCTTGGATTGGAATTTGCACCAAGTTCTCCACACTCTCTTATATTACTTGGTAGTTTGCGTTTGTACCATGATAATTTCTCTCGCGGTAGTTTGCTAACACGACCGATGTAAGCGATAAGGGCCATCCGACAAATTCAGATTGCACTAGTCGCTTGCATCGGTCGTCTTCACTTATCTCGTCTCCTCTGCTTTATGCCTTAAGACATGCTCTTCTAATATTGAAATACCAAACCTTGGATTGGAATTTGCACCAAGTTCTCCACACTCTCTTATATTACTTGTTATGTGTACCATGATAATTTCTCTTGCATTACTTGAGGACAAAAAAAGTTGCATAGAATCAAATTATTTAGCTGAGCCTAGTGTGCACCTTTGATAGACTATAATTATTAAATTGAAATTAGATATTCAATTCTAGATCTCTTCTTCATCTAGAATTAACTTATGCAAGTTCCTGTATAATTATTTCTTAGTCATCAATTCACTCCTGCAAAAAAAAATCAATGGAAATATGAAATTAAGGACCTAAAAAATATCTAAGACATTTAAAATTAATAATTTAACACACATTGTTTGTAACCATCTTGCCAAGAAAATTCAATGGAAGTATCAATAGAAGCTTCTATTAGATGAAGATACATTATGTAAGAATGTCAGGGTTAACTTGTTACAATCTTAAAGGTTGGAACTTAATCACCCTTGGTGGCAGGCAGCTTATGCAAGATAATGATTTCTCTGATCTAATGTTAACTATTGCATCATCAATTGAGAATCTACACTGAGATGATACCTCATCAAGGTATTCTAGAAGCTCCCTTACATTTCTCAGATTCCAATTTGCAGTGACAATTATTTTCCTTGATTGAAAATCTGGATGAATCAATACTTCTAACTCAAATTCTGGACAGCTCTCCTCTGAGTCCAAGGCTATCCAAAGTCCAAGCTTTTTTTTCCACCTTCTATAGTCATATCCTAGAACCAGAGATTGTCGACAAATCTGATATGAGATTGAAAGAGAATTGGGACTAACTTTACATAAAATAATGTCACCTAGCTTTTGAACTTCTTTGCTATCCCATTCCCTACCTAAAACATCATCAATCTCTGAAATAGGGACTCTCCTATTCAACCACATTGTTTTTGTTTTCTGTAATAACATGTTTTTAAAGCATGCTACAAAGACATGAATAGGCAAAAACCATTGAATCTTTATCCTTCTCGAAATTCGGCCTGCTGACATTGCCTTCTGGATGTCAAATTTAATTTTGCAGAGAAAACTTGAAACTGTTGAATGATCAGGAGCATCCCAATCTAATGAAGAGATGCAAGGACTAGGTACGTGTACAAGAATTCCATAAGAACTCCTCCCTGACGGCACTTGATAATCTGCATAATGGACAAATAACTCTATGCTATTGAAGAATTGAACAGATTTCTCTGCATACATGAGTTCTGCATATTCCTTATGAAGAACTCTGAATGTTCCTGTTAAACATTCAACAGGTTGCCATTCCACAATATTGGAAGGAAAGATATCTGCAGTACAAAAACATATGTTTCATTATACAAAATCAACTGGAATGATAGAAGAGCATTGTCAAACTTCACTTACAGTACGAAGGGAATTGCAGATGATTTTCTAGAACAAGATCCTTAGCGGTGTACACATGCTGTACTCGTGCAAACCAACCGCATCTCTTCAATTTGAAACTGAGAATACGTCCCTTCCAATGGTTTCTTGTGTTGTCTCTTTTGGCACGCTTGACTTTATGGACACCTCTACAGCTAGGAAGCATAGTAACCCAGTCATTTACTTTCACAGAAAGAGGTTTCCACAAAGAATCCTCTCTTCTGTTGTAAACCTCACATGAAGTTACGCGATTGGAAGGACGACGAGAAGAAGAAGCCATTTGAACTTAGGAGAAGAAGAATGTTCAAAGCGAGAAACCGACGTTCACAAATTTTGGCAGTATTTATAGAAAAAAAGGCTTTGTACACGTGGAAACTTTTGATTTGATGTTAACCCTGTCGTTGAATGATCATGACATTTTGTGAACCCAAAAATATTTCGTATCTTCAAAAATCAATTCCTTCTTGGAAATTCGAGAATATGCTTTGTGTAGTGTGCAAAAGTATCTTTTTTTGCATCAAACCGAAAAATTGTACACTGAATACGAGACTCTTCATCACTTTAGCGGCGCTTTGAAAGAAAATTGTATTAAAAAAAGAAATTCTCCATACGGTTAAAAGAGACAGCAATGTTATATTCTTGTACACGTGGAAAGACGCTATTTGTCAATTTCCTTAATCTCTCATTAGCAAACAGCCCCTTTTCGGCCGTTTTTCGCCCTAATGTTGTTCAAATTTTGTTGCAGAGAATGTAGAAAGACTTGGACATGAGCGGATATGAGTAGGTACGGATGCATTCGAGCCATGGTTTGGTGGAGATGAGTATGTGCATGCATGGATATATGAATGATGTTAATGGTAGAATATTGGGTAAGAGGATCAGGTATGTGGTACATGTGTGTGTGCAATGTGATGTGTTGACATGAATTGAATAATTGGATTTTGACATGACATCAAAGCTAAGTAGTGTATGAAGTGACATGAGAAAAGTAAGAGTGCATTGGATGATGGAGTGGCTTGTCGAGGACGACTTCGCAAGCAAGAAAAGGGAAGTATGTTAGCTATGAAAACTGTTAATCTCTATGCATTAGAACATTTTTATTTTGGTGAAAAATTGTTACATTGGTGTCTGAAATGCTTGTGCGTGTTTACAGAATACAGAATGAGGGAACAAAATCATCATGAAATATCCCACACCATGTCTAGGAAGTTCATTTGCATTCAAATCAGAAGACTCCAAGGGGAGAGTTCATCGGTTCAACAGGGGGACAGAGAGTTTGATTGCTATAGCACAACCGCTCAAAGCAGAGTATATCTAATTGATAAGGAGTTCAATATTACGAGCTACACACCGTTCCCTAGTGTGGTCGAATTCAAGATGCATATAATGGGGGGGGGGGGGTATGCTCATTCACTCCACATGCTTCGGGCATGCTCCATCAGTCCCTCGTGGGGGTGGCAGTTTTTGTGATTTACTTCTTACCATGTTGGATGCCCTCTAAAAAGTAGCTAATTCATGTTATATCTTTGTCTAGAAGGTTCTTATGGAGTGGAGATCATTAGACTATAGGTATTCCTAAGGTTTCTTAGACTATGTCTTGTATGAAGAAGGAATAAGGGGGCTTGGGTTGTTATGCCCCATCAAGATGGCCAAACAACTAGCTACCAAATGGATGCTTAGGGCTTCTAACTTTGTAAATTTTTGGGCTTGCCTAATCAAAAGAAACATTCATAAGTTTCATGTTGAAAGGTACAAATTTTGGAACAATTATGTGTTATGGGATGTGATCTGTTCTCCTCAAGTCTTTGTTCCCACTAGTAGTAGGCTAACTTGTAGCATGTGGAAGGCTTAGATGGATGCTAAAAGAATTACAAATGGAATCTTGATTTTTCTACTAATGCTTATTTCTTCTTGTAGGAATCTTTATTGACTGGATTGATTCCTCACTATAATTATCAAGGGTTGTCTATAGTAAAAAAAAATAAATGCAAGAAATTAGGTTGAAACATTTTGATGTACTCTAGAAATGTAATTGATGACAATATAATTATGAATCTCACTCAAATCTCTATCTCTTGCAAACAGGTCCTGCTACACTGTAGAAGGCTGCTGAATGATAAATTTTTAGAGTGCTCCAACTATGGACTCATAGAGATCCATAAAGTGGTTGCAGATATATACATGTGTTACAAGCAACAAAGAGTCTCTATAACGAACATTGTGGATAAGCTTAATCACAAATGGAAGTTGATTTGGACTCCTAATCAATGGTGTTATAGATTCAAAGCTAGCCGGGCTTTCCCATTTATATTAAGCACTCCACCCTCCAATGGTTTATAATTCACAATGGCATGTGGATTGGAAGTAAAGCTAGGAAATGTAACATTGGTAATGGAGAATGTCACTTTTGTGGCAAGGAGGAAGATCTTGACCACCTCTTCATCAACTATGTCCATGCTCAAAGATTTTGGAAGCTGATTAGCAACTACCTTCAGCTTGTTGGTGTGCCAAATCTTGGCTTCAAGGAGATTCTACTAGGAGTGTGTAGAAGGACGGATATTGTTCTTTGGAATCTTTGGAGATCCCAAATTCTTTGGTTTATATATCGTTCAATAGGAACTAAAAATTTTTTAACATTGACTAGAAGGACTTTCTATATACTTGTAGGAAAGATCTCACTAAATCTGTTGACTTTGTACCAGAGCTCTGAATGATATCGTTGGTAGCAACACGAGGACTTGTGATATTCTATGTAAAGTGAAACCAAGTAAATGGAGAAGAGTTCTCCTTCCTTTGTACTCTTACATTAGGTTTATTATGGCTCACTCTTTATGGGTGTATCCTATTTTGTTTGTTATGGTATGAGATGTATCTCATCAGGCATTGATTAGGGCTTGCCCCTTGCACATTTGTAATATTCTCCATTAATCTATTTCTTATCTTTCCTTCCTCAAAAAAAAGGTATAAAGCTTCACAATGTGAAATGAAAAAAATTTTACCGTCAAGTAAATGAAGCATGTAATTCTAATCGAGAAAACTTGGTTGCAAATTGCAATTCATCAAGGTCAACCATCATATTAGCCGAATATTGGGGCTTGTGCAGTTACATGTGTATGCAGAAGAGAGAGAGAGTATGGAAGAGTGTGACCGGAGCCCCGAGAGACATGAATCATATCATCTCATTGCCACATAGTACATCTGCGCGAAAACCAACGTCATTTACCTTGCCTAATTATTTTTTGAGATAAACAAGAATGAATTAAACAATTATTTTACCTTGCCCAATTATGGATGTTCAAGCTCAGAGAGAAAGAGAGAGAGCTTTGATAGAAGGGGAGCCGTGAAACATGAATCATATCAGCTCCTTACTACAGAGAGAGAGAGAGAGCGAGAGCGATGACTCGTGAGTGTGTGTTCTGATAGAAGCGGGAGCCCTCAGACACGAATCATATCATCTACTTGCTACAGACTATGTCCGTTCAAAAGCCCAATTACGCATCTTCAAGCCCAGAGAGAAAGAGAGAGAGCCCTGAGACATGAATCATATCACCTCCTTACTTCAGAATATCTCTCTGCTTAAGAGCCTACGTCATTTGATTTACCCAATTACGCACCTTTCAGTTATGTGCGTGTGCGCGTGCGAGAGAGAGAGAGTCCGGACTCCGCAATGGACCATCTGAGGACATACTTAGAGACCGGTTTAACCGTGTACAAAACACAGAACGAGAGGATAATAAGTATAAAAGTAGTCCAAGCACGAAAACATTTCTTATTGGTCTCGGTTCGCTGGCCTGGTGGTTGGGCCTCTCGCTTCTTGAGGCGGGGTCGAGGGTTCAACTCCTGAGAGCAACATGTAGAGACATGTGAATCTCAGAAATTGTTGTATGTGACTATTGGCCACCGTTTGACCATCCCCACAGTAGTTGTGACCGCTGTTCAATCCAGTCTTGTAAACTCTTGTTCTTGTGGGATAAGAAGGGTCCCATGGGTACTATGCCCTTCCTTGTACAGTTGCAATTTCAAAGTTAAAGTCCGAAGGAGTAGGTCTCGGCCGAACCTCCATTAAAAAAAAAATTAAAAAAATAAAAAAATAAAAAAAACATTTCCTATTCGTGTCTCTCTATGCACATCATGGTTCTGGTGCGGCACGCTCGGCAAACAAGGTACAAATCGCGCGCGAGCTCTCACTTTCTCTTTGTGTATCATGATAGTCTGTTCAAAATCCAACGTCATTTGCCGTGCCCAATTACGCATCTTCCAGCTCAGAGAAAGAGAGAGAGAGAGCTTTGATAGAAGGGGAGCTCTGAGACATGAATCAATGATATCACCTCCTTACTACAGAGTATCTCTGCTTAAGAGGCTACGTCATTTGCTTTACCCAATTACGCACCTTTCAGTTATATGTGTGTGAGAGAGAGAGTCGGGACTCTGCAATGGACCTTGTTACGATATACTTAGAGACATTTCCAAAAACAGTCCTCCTATTCGTGTCTCGCTATACACACCATAGTTCTGGTGCGGCACCCTTGGCGAACACAAGGTAGAAATCGGAATGTCCAGACTCCATGCGCGCGAACTCACACACTTTCTCTTTTGTGAGCGTCTAAGCAGATAGACAGTGAATGAGCTGTATGTGTGCGTGTGTGTGTGTAAGTGAGATGTGTAAGGAGAGACAAATCATATATGATAATGATAAGTGAGAAATAAATTATATATGATTGGTGGATATAAATTATATATGATTGGTGGATATAAATTATATATGATTGGTGGTTGATCTTCAGAAACAGGGAAGACCTTACCTTAGTTGGCCTTCCAGGTTGGAAGGACGTAGGGATTCTCACGCTTCTGTTCTCCCCCCACCCGGTGTCCCCTAAAGGCTCTAGCCTAGTATGTTCATTATGGAAGAGTTGGAACAAGGCCAAACAATTCATCAGAATCAATGAGGAGTGGAAGTGGGCAGCTCGGATAAGACAAAATGACTCTATCTGGTTCCCGATCGGTGGCATTCGGGGGGTGGAGTCTTGGAACCTCCAAACTACAAAGCGTCTATGGAACAAGGGGTTCAAACAGTGAAAACAACTCTGGAAACAAGAGACCAGCCAGTGGATTAGGTTCAAAGACTTAGACCCGAGACTTAGAGTTACCCTCGAGGAATGGATGCTTCTTCAAGACAGGTGTTTAGCTTGGGACCACTCAAATACCCTCCTTCTCTTCGGTCAGGATCTTCCTTGCCTAGAGGGCCTCAAATGGAGCAATGGAGAGAAACTTGCCGGAATCCCCAACTTCAAAGAGAACGTAGATGTTCATCACACTCTTAACAAGAGGTGGTGCCTTTCTTGGACCAAACTTCGATGGGAGCTAAAGTTCATGTCTATTTGGCACCCTCTAATTGAGATCAAAAAGTCCGTTCTCATGTGGTAGATCTTGCATAAATGTATCTGGTCCAATGCAAGGGCTAACAAAATTTGTGGTGTGCCACCATGGTGCAAGCGTTGCCATCGATGCATCGAAGATTTAGTTCACTTGTTCTTCGATTGCCCCAAGTCCCAGGTTATCTGGCATCATGTGATGCAGGTATTGAGACTTAGGAACCAAATCAATTGGCAACAAGCGTTGTTGGGCGAGGCGGTTGGCTGCTTAGCAAGACTGTGGAATGTCATCAGAGGTGAGACCCTTTGGAAGATTTGGAGGGAGCGATGTGCGGTCAATTTTGGCCAAACTCCTAAGGAATGGTCGATCGAGAAATCCTTGTTTCTTCTAGGTAAAAGAATCTCTTGAGATAAGAGATCTCCACCGTTTAGACATCACTGTATTTATCTCCTCGAAAACAACAAGTTGAAACCCAAATGGGTCCCACATGAGGGAGATGATAAATTTATCCGCCTCATTTGTAATGCCGTCTAGCTTGCCATACTCCTCCCCTGCATTGTGGGATTTGGGGGGTCCCATGGGCACTAGTCCCATTCACTTGTAAATTTTCTTCTTTATTTTAGTTAAAGTCTCGGAGAATAGGCTAAGGCCGAACTTCCTTTTATTAAAAAAAAAATCATAAATGACTACATCTTTGTGTGTGGCATGTGCTAGATGTGGATGCATGAGACATAAATAATAAATGACTACCTGGTCCTCAAGTACCGTTGCTTCAACACCTAAATCATTTCCCTTATCCCTCTAGCTTACTGAACTTGTCCTCTCCATTGAGAGATTTGGGGGTCCCAAGGGCACTAGTCCCATTCACTTGTAACTTTTCTCCTTTATTTTAATTAAAGTCCGTGAGAATAGGCCAAGCTTGAACTTTCTTTAAAAAAAAAGTAGGCACACTAGAGACGAATCACAATGTTCAATAAAAAATTCAGTACAATATACGAGACAAGGCATCATCTAGGGATACGCATGAGAGAAACTTGGTCATTTTCGTCAAATAAGAAAACTTAATCTTGATAGATTGATCTTTTTTTATGCAAAAGCCACAATAAAATTAAGGGGAGAAAAAAGGTACAAGCGAGCTAGAAGAGATGCAAAGCAAGTTGATGAAGATATCTTTCTCTTCATGGGGATCTATGTCGAGATTTCAACCTCAACATGTGATGATCGAGGATAAGACCTACCACTTTTGACTCCTCTCACATGTATAGTGGTTACGCTAATACATATCAGGGATACTCTAAGCTTCGTCAGATTTATTTACCAAAAGTGATGGCACATTTGGTTCTTGCCAACTCACTCATTTGCAGAGATTAGGGTTTTCTTTATGTATCCCTCTTTATAAATTGTATTGGTTGTAGTGTTATATTAGGTCATTCTTGTATATTTTCTTTATATAATAGAAAAATAGAAGAAGGACATTCTTTTTTGCCTCAACCTATTAAGAGATAGTCCTATTAGACACTTGTCCATTCTCATTGGTATTTCTAGGATCATTAGTAAGAATTTATTGGTGTCTTGTATATCTTACTAATGATCCCAAGAGTGATGCGATGAACAAGGAGCTCGCACTCATGTATAAGGAAGCCAAGCTATGTGGAAAGCTTTGCAAAAAGCTTCAACTTTTTCCATAGGTAGATCCTTTGTGAAAAGGTATGCAACATTATCCTATGTGGGCATGTAAGCCAAATTGATCTCTCTAGTAGAAAATCTATCCCTAACATAATGATAGTGCACATCGGCATGTTTTGTGTGAGCATGGAACATGGGGTTTCTCACAACTTTGAATGCGCTCTAACTATCAATAAACATGGTGGTTGCAAAAAATAACCAACACCCAAATCAGCCAAAAGGTGTTTGAGCCACACACACTCAATAGTTACTTTGAAAGATTCCCTTTACTCAACCTCACAAGTAGAAGTGGCCATAGTCAGATACTTCTTGCTCAACCAATATATGCATGAGATAACAAGCATGAAGCAAAAACCAATGGTGGACACATGAGTATCATAGGAACTAACCACAATTTAAGTAAAAAAGCAACATGTAAATCTAGCAATAATGATCCCACCTTGGGATAAAAGTAGTCGGGTTCCACTCAAGTAGTGAAAGATGTACTTAACCATCTGCCAATGCTTAACGCCTAGGCAATGCATAAGTTTTCTGATTTGAGAGTCAAATAATTACATATCAAGCTCAATTAGCATAACTAAATCAAACATCCAATATCCTATTAATAATGAACAACATCAAATGTATCTCTAACATCATGAAGACTCAACTATAGACTTATTTCCATGGGAATGGCAATAGATTTGCAATCTTTAAGGCCAAAAATCTATAATAATATTTCAACTTTTTTTTTTACAAAAAGATATTCCCCCATCAGATTGCATAAATTGACTACCCAAATAATGATGTAAATGCCCCAAATCTGACATCTCTAAAGAGACATGTAAATCAACCTTAAATTCAGCTATATGCTTCTCCAAAGAATTAATGAGCCACATATCATCAATGTGTATAAGAATGATAAGAAGTACAACATTTGCATGCTTAACACATAATGTGCCCTCAACTAGATTGTTCCCATAACCATGTGCTAGCAAGTAGGTTATATCTCTTGATGCCATTTTTGCACAAAAACATGGGGCTGAGATACATACGTTTCTTCATGTAAGTCAACATTCAGAAACACATCTTTAATGTCAAACTAATGTACATTCCAACCATGATGCATTGCAAGTGCACAAATGCTACAAAAAAATTATAATTCAACATGTGGGAGTGGAGCTCTACTCAAATTCAATGCCTCTTTCTTGAGCATAACCTTTGGCAACAAGCCTAGCGATACACCTATCAATTGTTCCATCTAGCTTACACCTTAGTGGTAAATGGCCGTTTCCCCAAGAGGAAACCATATAAAGACCAAGTACCATTCTTCATAATAGCCTCATATTCTAATTGCATAGAAACCATTCAATTTTCTAAATTATGTGCTTCATCAATAGAAACAACTTCATTCTCATCACAAAGACTAGAGACATTGTTTGTTCCACTTTGGAGTTATCCTCTCCAATCATCATAGTATAAAGAAAACAATAACCTCAAACACTTTAAATTTTCAATTTAAGAAGTATACTAAAACCACAATCCATTCTTCATCACTGGGCTCCATGAATTGTCATTTAAGATCATTTTCACCAAAGATTTCACAACTTTTTATGAAAAATTCTATCTTTTCTTGTAGATAGAAATAGAAATAAGCTTTTTTGATGACCTTTATGCCTAAAATGTGACATTTTTATAAGGAAGATATTGATAATATCAAAATGTAATATCAAAAATGAAACTCAATACCATACCGGCCTAGAGACGAGACAATCATGATTATGACGGAACAACACAGTCAATTTGAATAGCACTTTGCAAGGTTTTGGAGACTTAGATAGATGAAATAGACTTAGAATAGCATGAAATACTCAAAACACCATAGAATCTAGATGATGAGATTAGAAGAGAAGACAATAGCTCTTAAGTTCTCATTGATCATCAAAATTATAGAATATTTCTTTTTTCCTTTTTATAAAAAATGCTCTTCCAACAGACATCCATTGCAGAACAATCAGATGCAAAGGAATCACTATGAGATCCTAAATGAGTATCATATGAAAAAGATGCATTCAATTTGCTATCTCTCAAAGTTTATACCAGGGCATAGTTTTTGCCTCTTCTATTTCAGCCCTCTCATCAACAAGTGCATCATGTAAATCTGCATCTAAAATGGAATGATTTTCATCATCATTTGAAAGTTGTAAAGACTAAGAAATTGCTTCATTTGGACTAGTGCTTCACTTGTAAAAAGAGGAAACAAAGTGTGGTACACATCATTTAAGCTAAGCAATGTCTTCTTGGCACATGAAAGTAAGGGCTGAATTGCATCTTCCACAAAAACAAAGTCATTGCTAACCAAACTGCATTTAATATGTAATCCAAATTCTTCTCATGTTAAAAGATCTAGTGCTTGACCCTTAAACTCATTAGATGCATAGAGATACAAATCAAAAGGAATCCTTGCGTGAGTTTTGTAGACAATCTATGTATAGGAAGATGTGAGGAAGAAACTAGTCAATTAGAGTGAGAAAGATGAGGAGGAAATAGGGCACATCAAGATAGCGAAGATTCCCCCTTACCTAGATCAAGAGAACATTCTAGAAAATTAAGACCTACCAAGGTAGTAAAGGCCATGAAAAAGTACTTTGATGAAATAGGAGATCCTTATGATCATATGGCTGAGCTCAACCAAGTTCTTTGAGGTGGACAAGTGGAATACATGTTTACTCAATTCAAAGCTTTTGAATTAACCTTGAAAGGCACCACCCTTGCATGATTTCAGCCATTAAATGGAGGCAACTACTATGAGATAGCTTAGGTTATAGAAATCTTTACCATAGACCTCTCTAAAAAGTGGAAATGAGGCATAAAACTTTATCAAAATCAATCTTAAAAAAATAAAAATCTTGGTTACTTTGATTAGCATGATCCATAGCCTCCCACAAGGAAACAATAATCAAGAATAAATCTACCTCTTATGAAGCCTTTCTACTAAGGAATGACAATCTTATTCATAATGGGACTAAACCTTCTTGCTAAGGAAGAAGATAAGATCTTGTAAATAGAAGTCAGACAAGATATAGGTCTCCAATTATTCAAGTCATTCTTGGGTCCTTTCTTATGAATGAGCTTAATAACACCATTGTTGATGGAGGTAGAAAGAGCATCTCTTCTCACATCATCTTGCTAGACCAAGAGAATATAGGGGGTCAGAAAGTCTTTCAAACCAAGGAAGAACTCATAATTTAGGAGTCCCATCAAGACCCGGATGCTTATAGGGTTTCAATTTACTAATGATTTCTTCGACCTCATCAATAGTGAGGGGCGGGTCTAGAATAGAAACTAGGCTAGTAGGAATCAGTTTTTTCCTTTTAAGAGCAATACGAGCTTTGGTTGTTTGAATGTCCTCCCCCAACTTGGGAGGCACAGAGAAAACATTATTGAAGAAGCAAAGAGCCTCCTATAAGTTCTCCTCATTATTGATAGCATGCCCACTAGAACTCTTCTTCAACATACGGATGAAATCTTTAGCTTTCTTTTTTCTTTAACAAATCAAACATGTTTTTATTAGGTTTTTCCACTCTACTAGCCCTGTCAAAACTTCCCTAGCCTTATACAAATTTTGACCATGTGTACTCTTTACATAAGCATAAGATCTTATGCCTTCCATATCTCCTTTCTTACCATTACTACCAAATGCATACAACATAGTGATTGAATGGAACAATGCTTTGTATAGCTAGCTACTCAGATTAATCTATTAACTATGTGCCTCTTTTCTTTTCTCTTCTATACATTTTTCTTTGTGATATTGTAGTCCTCTTTCTTAATGCATTTATCTACATGATCATTTTCATTATCAACATGCAAAAACTCCTCCGCTTTTATTTCTATAGAGTTGTTGGGAATGGCCTAAATAGTTAAGCCTTTATGTAATAATCAATTACAAAAGTGTATAAATTTTGAAATCTATCCTTGCAAGCTCCAACCTTAGATGAACAAATCTTGATTAAATGGTAGGTTTCGAACAATGGAAATTCAAATTTGTGAGAATAGTTGTAAATGAAAGCCTAACTACACCTCTAGGTAAAGAAGAGAAAAAGCATGAAAAAAATGAGATAACCAAGTAAGGGGGCTACTTGGTAGAGTTGCATAATTCACCAAACTAAGAGGGAACTTGTGGAAATCAAGAGAAAAAGGCAAAATGATGCTTATATAGAACTTTTGCTTTTCCTTTGATATAGCTAACCACCCACCAATCAACATAGTTTCACCATTTGGTGGGTAATTGAAAAGATTTGGATTTGAATGATTTTTTCGGAGCTTCTAAATTTATTCCATGAGTTTTGGTCCTCATTTTTTATTGACATATATTCTTCTTGTATGTTTGAAACTTGATTTTCAAGATTATAGTCCATTATGCAAGTAATGATCACCCACACTTATATAAGTAGCTTTATAAGGCTCAATTTAACGTTAACATTATGTACTTTTGAAGTATTACACAATCTATAAGAAAATATTAGTGGTTAAGTCTCAAGGATGGGAAGGAGGAGGTCTTGGGTTCAAACCCCATGAGGAATGGGGAGTGTGTTTTTGCCCAAAGAGCTCTAGAGAGTTCTAAATAGAGAAAGAAGTTTTTAAAATCTACGGCACATTGAAGAAATTCAAAAGCATCCACCTTGTGTATGATGGAAAGAGTATGAAGGTGAAACAGTAGAGTTGCAACATATAACTATGAGAGTGCTTTCAGCTTCAAGTGGTAGTTGTGAATGTAATTGGAGTGCATATGAATTTCTTCATTCCAAATGAAGAAATTGCTTAAGTGTACTATCCCATGCCAATGATTTGATATACATTTTCTGTAATGTGCACTTGTTACATGCTCTAACCAAGATAAATTCTACAATAGCATGAAAAACTTTTGGAGAATTTCAAACTCATGAAAATTCAACAAATGATTCATGGAATGACCATGAATTAGATGTTGACCACAATAATCTTCCAGACATGGAAGAAATAGATGACATGCCTATAATAGATGATGATATTCAAAATGATGAAAATGATGTACTCTAAATACTCTGATTAGATTCAATTGCAAAAAAGATGTCCTTATCATAAAGTGATGGTTCTAAGTATTACCAAAAGCCATCTCAATTCAGTGTTTTATTGATTGAACAATTCATTGGTAGTGAATCAATCAAAAGATGATGATGCCGATGATAGTCTTCCATATTTGTTCTCATATGTGTTGAGAGATATTTGTAAAAATTTCACTTGATTTTGTAAATCATCAATGCTCTTTTGTTCATCATCAATTGTTCTTCATAAGCATGGGATTGTTAATCCTTCATTGTATAGCTCTGCTCCCTATGATGATAAATCATAAGGTTTTATTTGTGTAGCAGAATATATGAACACTTTTGAGGAAGAGGGCCTTCGTGTCCTTAATTACAAAATTTTGCATGATTTTGAGGACAACCTAAATGTATACCTAGATTCTTTGGGCGATTGTCCCAATCTACACCTCGGTGAAGGATATCTTATACAAAAGCTTTTTGAATGAAATATAATGCAATTTGATCATTGTTTGGTAACGATCTTTCAACTTGAACAAAGAACCGAAGCAAAGGTTATGTTAATCCTTTATGTTGTAAGTCGAAAATCCTTAATGGTATTGTCTCTTTTTATCTCCCCGTAACTCGAAAGAGAACATCATGAACAAAATGATTCAAACATCACTTTTTGACGTCATTCATTGAGAATGGTTCTTCTTCTAATCCCTCTGGATTTAAATCTTGGCAAAATAAAAATGCTAATCTGGTTGTGAAAGTTGATCATTGTATTCAAGAAAAATCATTTGCAATTCAGAATGATTTAGGTCATTATTCACATGTGGCATTCTTGCCATGTTTTACTTTCATATCCACAAAATGAAAAGATTACTTTTAAATCGGTGATATCATTCAATCCATATCATTGAGATCATGAAATCCACATTATTGCTATCATTCAATCCACATAAATCAAATGGAGCCACATCATTCAATCTGCATCATTGCTTAATGAAAAGATAATGTTAACACTGGCAATCCTGTTGGGGAGTGCTTTGCTCCATACCAGAACAGAGGAATGATGAAGTAGAATAATGCATGCATCTATTGTAGGCTGGTGAGCATTAGCTAAAGTACAAGGAGGACAAATAACCATGCCTAGTGAAGATTCACTTAGGTGTTCCAAAATCAGTGAAACCTCAATGAAATAGTCCAATTGCCTAAGTACAAATACCATACCAAAGTTACCAAGCATTATTATAGCATAGGAAAAGTTAGCAGTCATTGGACCAAAAATTATTCTAGAAGCATCCGATCAGACCTCCAAAGTGATGGGTGGGCAAACATAGCCTATCTCATCTCTTGACCATCTGACAATCACAATACCGTCTACTGAAACCATCCCACCAAAAACCAATCAAGTTACTAATCTTCAAACACCGGTAGGTTGAGAGAGATGATTATTCCATAATTTCTAGACTTCTAGGAAATTGATCAGCAAAGCAGATGCATAAAGATATCAACGACTGGCATTCAGAACCACCTTTATGGAATCCATCATGTTTCGAGCATAAATTTACCCACTCAAACTCAAACCAAACTCTTTGTGGAAAGCTCCAACTCTAAAGAGGTAGTGGACATTGTGGAACAATTTAGCCTTATATTGATGGAAAGTGAAGATTTCACATTGCAAAGATCCACTTAGGAAGGATATCATATGCAAAATTTTGTGGCCGTGCTTTATAAATCCACTTGGTGCCAATCAGCAAGTACAATTCTATGATTAATCACCAAAAGCTAGGAATCCTTACAAGGCCCATGTAGGGCTCACCTGTTTTTGTAATGCTAAAAAGATATGTCAGAGGAGAGAGGTTAAGTAAATTTCAAAGGTGGTCTCTCTCCCTTTGTTTTTATAACTTTATCAAGAGTTTCTAAGGCTAAGGATATTAGGAAATAACACATACAGATGACTACATATGGAGTAGATGGGGGCTACATTGAGACACCATTAGAGACTTTTCAACATGCATTATAATGACATTTCGAGATAAAAATATAAATTAGGGAAAGTAAATGTTTTACTATCGTAAAACTTTTAACTTAAAAGAGAGATGAGGGGTCAATATTATTTCCATCATAGACCACACTTTACAACTAGTAAATTGGAACTCAGCCAAAAGAAGACAAGTTAATAATAAGGGTGTCATGGTGGGTTGGAGCCCTCAATTCATCATTCTATGTGTGTGTGATCTCCTCAATGGAACCTTGTAAAAGATAATTTTGACATGTACATTTTTAATGCTTAGAAACAAATCATAGTAAAACACAACAAAAGATAATTATGAAATGTATACTTTGAATGCTTAAGAACATCCAGAAACATTGTTTCTTTATTGATTACAAGGATATCATCAATATTGTTTCAATTGCTCCACATTAAACTTTTAGGCAAGGGAATGATCTTGCATTCACAAAGTTTTAGGTCGTCTCCACTTGTGAAAACCTTTGAACAAAATTCTCTTAGCTTTCAACATGTCTTCTCTATTGATGGAACATATCCAACGAATATGATGTTGAAGATTGAGGTCTATGGAAGCACTCAGAAAGAACAAGGAAGGAGAAGAAGCTTGGAGCACAACACACAATACTGAATGTATAACCAAGAGAATGTACAAAGATAAGTGACCTATTAGGGTTATAGTTCTATATACAAGCCGAGGGAAAAGACCTCCTAAAGAGGGAAAAAAGTGCCTCGGCAGTCCTAGTGTGTTCACACACATTACTATCAAAATATATCAACAAAAACCCCTTGGGAGTGATCGGTTGATGCATGAACAAGGAACTGGAACTCATGTATAAGGAAATGCCAAGCTATGTGGAATCAATCCACAAAAGAAAGTAAGCCCAAAGTTTTGTGGAAAGGTTCAAACTTCTCCTTAGTCAAAGCATTTGTGAGAAGTTCTGCAATGTTCTCGTGTGTGGCTGCATATGCCAAACTAATCTCTCCAACACAAAACCTCTCCCTAACATAGCAATAGTGCACCTCAATGTGCTTAGTGCAAGCATGGAATGCAAGGTTCGTCATAACTGCCAATGCACTATGACTATCAGTGAAGATGGTGGTGGCAGAAGATTGACCAATCCCCAAATCATCGATAAGGCATCTAAGCCACACACACTCAACAATCATTGTGAAAGATTCCCTATACTCAACCTTACAACTAGAAGTGGTCATAGTAAGCTACTTCTTGTTCAATCAAGATATGCATGAGCTATCGAGCATGAAGTGAAAACCATTGGTGGACACACGAGTGTAATAGCAGCCAGCCCAATTAGAGTAAATAAAAACCATGTAAATCTAGTGGTAGTGATCCCCTCTTGGGTTAAAACAATCCAAGTATCCAGGTACCACTCAAGTAGCAAACGATGCACTTAACCACCTGTGGTCAATACATAAATCTGCTCATCTGTGAGACCACAAACTAAATATTAGGTTGAGTTATGCATAAGTAGATCAAGCACCCAACAACTTGCTGATAAAGAACAACATCAAACGCATCTCCACCATGAATACTCAACTATAGACATGTTTCCACATGAGTGGCAATAGGTTTGCAATCTTCAAGGCCCAAATGTTGCAATAATATGTCAATGTATTTTAATTGACACAAAGCTATTCCACCATAAACTTGCATAAACTAAATGCCCAAATAATTATGCAAATACCCCAAATCTGACATCTCAAATGAGGCATGCAAATCAGCCTTAAAATAAAAAATATGCTTCTAATTAGGACCAGTGAGAAGCATGTCATCAACATAGAAAACAAGGATCAAAAGTACATCATTTTCACGCTTAATATATAAGGTGCTTTGAGTTGGAGTGTTCTCAAAACCATGTGCAACCAAGTAGGCATATATCTTTTCATACCAAGCATGTGGTGCTTGCTTCAAACCATATAATTCCTTTTTCAACCTATACACTGTTTTCATGCCCTTTTTGCATAAAACCATGAGGCTGGAAAATATACACTTCTTCATGTAAGTCACCATTTAGAATTTTTTTTTAATGTCCAACTAATGTACATTCCAACCATGGTGAACTGCAAGTACACAGATGCTACGAACTGTAGTCATTCAACATGTGAGAGCAAAGGTCTCATCAAAATCAATGCCTCTTTCTTGAGCATAACCTTTTGCAACAAGCCTAGCCTTATATTTGTCAACTGCTCCATCAGGATTACACTTTAGCTTGTATACCCACTTAATGCCAGTGGCATTCTTGCCAAGAGGCAAATCACATAAAGACGAGGTACCATTCTTCATAATAGCTAGCATCCCATTCTGATTGCATAGCAACCATCCATTTTTTTGGATTTTGTGCTTCATCAAACGAAACATGCTCAATCTCACCACAAAGACTAGAGGCAGCCATAAAATAGCAATCTGATGCAAAAGAAGCACTATGAGAGCCTCAATGAGTATCACGTGATAGAGTTTCATCTCATTTGCTATCTTGCAAAGTCTGCACCGGCCATTTGGCCATAGTTTTGGCCTCCTCTATATCAATCCTCTCATCAACAAATGCATCATGTAAATCTACATGAGAAATGGAATGTTCTACAACACCACATGAAACATGGAAAGGCTACAAAATTGCCATCTCCTCATTCACACCAGCACTTCATTGTCTGCCTATAAAAAGAGGCACCAAAGTGTCATACACTCTCCTTGGTACATGAAAGTAATGGTTCATCTTCCACAAAAACAACATCATGGCTAACCAAAATGTGTTTAATATGTGGATGATATAGATGATAGCCTTTGCATTTTGAGCTCTACCCAACAAAAATACATTTCACTGCTTTATCATCCAATTTCCTGCATTGTTGTTCAAGCACTAATGCATATACTAGATAACCAAAGACATGCAAATGAGCAATAGATGGCTTGCAACCATGCCAAGCCTCACATGGATTGATAGACTACAATGCTTTAGTGGGGTACCTGTTAAGTACATATGTTGGACATATAATACCCTCAAGCCAAAAACTATGTGGTAAAGTCTGACTCTTGACCATACACCTCACCATCTCCATGAGTGACTTATTCTTCCTTTCAAAAACTCCATTATGTTGAGGTGTATATGGCACTGTACACTAATGTTTTATCTCATGTTCAGCCAAAAATGCATTAAAATCAGAAGATATATACTCCCCCATTAGAATGGAGGGTGCCCATTTTACATGCTAATAGATTTTCAGCCATTCCCCCCCTTGATTAGAATGGAGGGTGCCCATTCTACATGTTGATAGATTTTCAGCCAAAACCAAAAACTTTTTGAATCACATAAACACTTCAAACTTTGCTTACAATGGATACATCCATGCACACATGGGAAAATCATCAATAAAATTCACAAAGTAAAGGAAGTTCCCAAAAGAGTATGTTTGCATAGGATCATAGACATCATTGTGAACACGCTGCAACTTTTGAGTAGCTCGAACTGAACCGTATTTTGGGAATGAGGAAGCTTGCATTTCACCCAAAATAGAGCCTTCACAAACATGTTTACCAGGTGCCTCAAGTTTGGGTAGAGAGGACACCATTTCAGATTTCTGCAGGCATAGCAAACTAGCAAAATTGAGATGATCAAAGTGTGCATGCCAAAGCTTTGCGTCTGAGATAGCCTGAGAATCATGTACTACACATGGTAAATCATTCACAATTTTTTTAGTATATGAGCTTATACAACCCATGACATAAAATGCCACAGGCAATAATAGCATCTCAATTTGACAAATCATGGATTGTACATCTTTCATCAACAAATTTCATAGCCAAGCCAATATTGGATAATGATGAAATTGACAAAAGATTTTTCTTGATCCCTGGCATGAATAAAGCATTTGACAATGTAAAAGAACTACCATCAACAGTATTCAAAATGATCATACCAACTCCCATGATAGGATAAGAGGCATTTTTGGTGCACGTGAGAGTATTCCCTCTAGGGGCAGGCTCAAGTGAAGTGAAGAAACTATGCTACAAGGTAATATGTTTGGTTGCCCCACTATCAAAGTACCAAACATCTGAGTCTACTGCATATATACTCTATTTGTGAGAAGATGGTTCATTACTGCAAACAATAATAAATTCCCATTCTTCATTCTACACAAGATTAGCAGACTCTGTTTTGGGTGTAGAGGACTCTGCAACAACCATTCCAACCTCTTTCTTCTTTGCCTCTTTTGTAAACTGTTTTGGACAACTCTTTATGACATGATCATTTGCTTTACAATACTATTTGCAAAAAATTGTGCTTTTCTATTTTCTTCTCAGCTTTTTCATCTTTCTTTGATTGTGCACAATTAGCAGATTTTTGTTACTAGTAGATGAGCTCCATTTACCTTTGTCCTTCTAACTAGCCAAGAAAGCTTGATATCAAACACACATAATGGACTTATGATACCTAGAATAATCTTACTACAGAAGAATAGAGACTAACTCCTCAAATGATAAGGCATTTGGATTGCCTTTCATCATCAATCAAAGAGTAGAAGCAAAACTCTCATATGACTCTAGAAGACCATTCAAATCATTCTGCACAAGTGAACTCTCTCGCAAGACTTCATTAACAAAAATCAATTGCTCCTTCAAATCTTTTATCTTTGTCAGAAAACTATCCATGGAATCTCCTTCATTCATGTGCTCACTCTTCAACTTTTTTTAGAGGTAAGTAACACGAGCCTCATTCCTTGCCTGGTATAAAGTGGTAAGTGTATCCTAAGCATCCCTTGTTGTTTTGTAGGAGCACATGTGAGGAATAATGGCATGTTTGATAGACAAGGCTATCAATGCATGTGCTTGAGCATCTTTGCCATCCCAAAAAATTGGTCTTTAGTAGGTGCAGTAGGAATCATAGCATGAATAGGGACCTGAAGATCGTCGTCTTCAATGCCATCTGCATCACCTTTAGTAATTGTATTTGTAGGTGTAATAGGATGTTTTTCAACACCCTACATAATATTCAACATTCCATTTGCAACCAATACATGATGCATCATATATGCCCATAGTGGTTAATTATTTCCATCCAATCTATCCTCAACAACCAACATACAAAATACTTCACCTTTAGTAATTGTATTTGTAGGTGTAATGGGATGTTTTTCAACACCCTGCATAATATTCAACATTCCATTTGCAACCAATACATGATGCATCATATATGCCCATAGTGGTTAATTATTTCCATCCAATCTATCCTCAACAACCAACATACAAAATACATCATTGCTTTCAGCTATGGCCATTGACTAAAATACCTTAATGTAGAAAAATGACTATATAACAAAAAGTTGAACATAACTACCCGATCAAGCTTTGCTAGATTTGTAGTAGGCTTTGAGGGGTTTGTACTCGTGAACCAAAACCTATATATATGTTTGGCACAAAAGGACAAAAATTCTTGCACATGCACTATGATAGTGCATTGGGAGGCCAAAATGAACTCAGATTGCGATTTTTACACCATAAAGCAAAGCCATTTTGAACTCCTAATTGCCTTAAGTATGCTCACCAATTTTTGTGCAATTCTCAGACTATGATTGAAAGGGTGTCGATGACACCCTCAAGGAAGCAGCAACCTACTTTGATACGAATTGCTAGAGTTTGAGGTCTTCAAAAGCACGTGAATAGCACAAGGAAGGAGAGAAGTTTGGAGCATAGCAAAGAGTATTGAATGTATTACAAAGAGAATGTACAAAGATAAGTGACCTGTTAGGGTTATAGGCATATTTACGAGTGGAGGGAAAAAAACTTCATAAAGAGGGAAGAAAGTGCCCCAATGGTCTTAGTGCATTCACACACATCACTACGAAAATATATCAACTTAGGAAAACCAAATGGAATATTTTTTTTTTCTAATATTGACAATCAAATTACATTGAATATTGATCATACAATGGGACCTCAAACCATTTGTTGATGACCATGGCTTTACTTACCGCACATCAATTTGCATATCCTTCCAATAGTGGAGCAAATAGAGCTTGGTTTTGTTGAGAACCACGCTGTGCATTGTTAGATGAAAATCCAAGCTTCTTCTTGCTTGTGTTGTTTATGTGCCTACGGAGACCTCGGACTCCAACAATGGTGGCTTAGCTTTAGGGTTTGTGATTGTTCTTACCAAGGAGTCTAAGGATCTTTTGTACAAGATCTCTTTGGGTATATCAAAAAATATTTTGGCGCATCTTTCTTTCTCGATTATTTGCAATGTCCCCCATTTAATCTTGTTCTGAAAGGTTGTAGGGAAACTCACCTCCTTCACTGGAAAGGCATGTTTCTATGAAACCATCCTACTTAAATGGAAGACCATTATTAACGATGTCCCACACGTTCATGGTATTTAGACATGACAAAAAGAGATGCGTTCAGCTACCTTGATACATCAGTTACACCAAGGAGGGGCCTTGCACAACTTGGGAGATCAAGCATTGGTCCAAATGCCATGATGAAGAATTTTGTAGAGAAGGATCACTTTCCTCCTCTCTATTGAAGGCGGCAGCTAAAGGTGAAACTCGACTCATTACAAAGGGGTTTTATCTTATTCCAAAGTTTCCAAACAAGGATCACCAATTTGGGTGCCTTTAAGGGTCACTTTGAATGGAGAAAATAGAAGAGCAATAAGATCTACATTTTGCCACCTTGATGTATGCAAATCAAGAGGTTTTGTTTGATTATCAATATAGGTTGTGCCCAAGACCCATTTGTTTTTAGCCAAGCCTTGACCATCTACTTGGGATGAAGCTTGTGTGTGAAACTATACACATGGAGAGTTCCCAACTTGTCACTACCCTTGGGTAGACCACCAATGTCCCATTTTATCCTGAGGATACCTCCTGTATTCCAATCTCTCGTCCATAAAAGTTCCATCTCTCTACCGATAAACTTGCTACTAGCTAAACTTTAAAGCAAGGAGACGTACATAATCTCTCTCTCTCTCTCTCTCTCTCTCTCTCTCTCTCTCTCTCTCTCTCTCCATTTGGCGTCGCACTTTCTACGATGATCGTCTCTCACTCCATGTCAACTCACGTCGCTTGCTTCAGAGTTCAGATAACTCTGTACTCTGTAGTACCAATCTGCAGCGCCGAGTCGGGAAGAACTAATGGCTGGCTTGTTCCCTTTCATCGAGAATGTCGAATCTCGGCGAGCATGCTTCCGTCCATGAGAGTCGAGAAACTCCCTCTAATCGCTGAACAGGGAATCGCCATTTAAAACAAAAAGGCTGCTTTGATCAGATGACTGTTGCGTAGACCATACAATCAACAGTCTACGGCTCTGCCCGCACGATTGAGAGGCACGCAGCTACAGCCCACATCTCTCACGAGTCACAGTAGATGAAACTCTAAGCAGCGCTTCTGGCCGCACGATTGACATGTAAACAGCTACAGCTTACATCTCTCAGTAGATGAAACTCTAAGCAAAGCTTCTACCACCCTCTCTCCCAAGAATCTCAGAGTGGTGCCCTTGCCACGTCGAGAGAATTTTGGGCTGAGAAAGTGGATAAACCGAATAAACACATGTTTGATCTTATGAAGAAAAAGAAAGCTAAAGATTTCATTCCTTTACTTAAGAGGTCTTCTGGTGGTCATGCTATTTGTGTGAAGTAGAACTTACAGGAGGCTCTGAGCTTCTTTACCAATGTTTTCTCTATGCCTCCCAAGGGGGGGGGGGGGGGGAGCACATCTGGAGGGCCAAGGCTACTATTGCTCTTAAAAGGAAGAAAATGATTCCTCAAGGTCTAGCCTCCCTCTTGGATCTCCCCCTTTCTACCGGTAGGTTAGAGAAACCATTAGTAAATTGAAATCCGGTTAGTCTCCTGGACATGATGGTATTCCCAATGAGCTCTTCCAAGAGCTTAAGGAAACTGTTGTGCCCATTATTTTCTTGATCTGGCAAGAAGCCATTAGAAGAGGTACTCGTTCTACCTTTATCAAAACTGGAGTGATTAAACTTGTTCACAAAAAAGGACCTAAGGATGACCTTAATAATTGGAGGCCAATCTCTTGTCTCACTTCTTTGTACAAAATCTTTGCTGCCTCCCTTGCTAGAAGGCTGAGCCCCTTGATGGATAGTATCATTCTCCCAGAGAAAAAAGGATTTATAAAAGGTAGATACATTCTTGATGCTATCATTTCTTTATGGGAAGGTATTGTCTTTGCTAAAGAGATCAACACTGATACCTACTTTTTCAATGTAGATTTTGATAAAGCTTATGACTGTATAGAGTGGGATTTTATTTTAGAGTCTATCCATGACATACGGCCTGGGAAAATGTTTATGAAGTATACTAGTGTGTTGTTTGGTAATGCTCATTCCAAGATTGCTATGAATGGCCATGTGTCTGGTCCCTTTAAAATTTGTAGGTCTATAAGGCAAGGATGCCCTCTTACCCCTCTATTGTTTGCCATAACTAGTGATGCTCTTGGGTGGTTAATTAAGGATTGCATTGACCATGAAGACATAAAAGGTTTTGAGATCCTTGGCTCCCCCTCACATCTCTACCTGCAAATGTTTGATGATGATACTAATGTAATTTTGAAAGCTAGTGACCACTCTGTTGACAATTTTTTGAAATGTTTGAATTTGTTTTGTATAGCAAGTGGCTCTGTTGTCAATCATAACAAAACTGGTTTCTTCTTGACTAATAAAATTATTCCTCGATGTGTTAGAAATGCAAGTTGTGAAGTTATTAAGGAAGGAACTGTCTTTAGGCTTCTGGGTATCCCAATGGGATTTGAAGTGACTTATGAACAAAGATGGAAATGGGTAATGGACAAGTTTAGAGTTAAAATTTTAAATGGATATGCAACAAAGTATATCTCAAAGGGTGTTTTTTTTTAATCACTACATTTTACCTTCTCTTACCTATTTTTTGGCTTGTTGGCATCCAAGTAAGAAGCAACTTGCTCAAGCTATTTCTCTTGCAAGGAGGTTTTTGTGGGGTGGAAACAAGATTACCAAGGTTTCTTGGAACATATGTTGTATGAAGAAAGCAAAGGGTGGTCTTGGAATTATTTTCCCCTCTAGGATGGCTACACAATTGGCTGCTAAATGGATCTTGAGAGCTACTAACTCTGAGGACTATTGGGCCAGACTGATCAAGAGGAATATAGATAAGTTCTACCCTCAAAATAATAAAAGTTGGCATAAATTTCAATTATGGGACATTGTTACTTCTCCTGCTAACTTTGTTCCAAAAGGGTCCATGCTTGTGTGCAATTTCTAGAAGGCTTGGATGAAAGTTAAGGGAAGTTACTCTTTACCTGTCTAGTTTTCTAATAATTTCTCCTTTATTTTGCAAGATTCAATGTGGGTTGGCTGGGCTACTTATACTATCAATGACCCTCTGTCTATAAGAATGAATAAGTGCAAGAAATAGGGATTTGATAACTGGAGGAGCCTGTATAGAATATGAAGTTCTGTTTGATGATAAAATTTTGGGAATTGATTCCTTGTCTTTGTCATGTAAACAAATGATCAGAGACAAGAAAAGGGAGCTCTTAGGTAAACTGAACAACAATCTCTGGAGGAAACAAGTTGATATGACTGAAGTGGCCAATGCCATGTACTGCGACTTTAAAAGACCATGTAGTAGCATCAGAACCTTAGCTTGGAAGCTGAACAAAAAGTGGAACATTGAATGGAACCCTCAACAATGGAGATACATATTTCAATGTACTTGGTCCTTCCCTTTATCAATCAAGCATTCTGTCTTGCTGTGGATGATCCTGCACAAAGGAGTGTGGATTGGAAGCAAGGCAAAGGAGTATAAATTTGATGCTGGGAAGTGTTGTCACTATGGGATTACTGAAGATCTAGAACATTTATTCTTCATATGTGAAATTGCTCAAAGATATTGGCAAGGAATCTATTTGTTCTGCAAGAATTTGGGCTTGAAGCTTCCTCATTTGAGAGAGTTTATCCTTGAAGAAGCTAACAGAATGGACATAATTTTATGGCAAATGCTCTAAGCTCACACATCATGGTCAATATGGAAGCACAGAGATACAAAGCTTTTTAATAACAACACCAAGAATTATCTCTTCTCATGTCTGATGGGAATAAGGAGAATCTTGGACCTCTATACCTCCTATCAATCTATCTCCCCTCAGTTGGAGACCAATCTGTTGGGAATGATGGATGGACACTCCAAGAGATTGAGTAGGTACTGCCAAATCCTACTTTGTACTAGCCCTTTCTTAATCCATAGTCGATAAGTGGACCTCCTTAGCTTTCCAATGACACCATAAAATGACCTATGTACTTTGGAAATGATGTGTGTAAAGATTGAACCAAAACAGATGACTTTTGAATTGAAGATCTCAAGAAAACCTTCTATTTTTGTCTTGACACCTGCTCGATCTTTTGCTCAGTATGCTCAACAAATCTGCACATTGCATGTTGGTTGATACATAGGTTAGTTGAATGTCCTTGTTTAATAACTTCTCTCTCACATAATGATAATGGACCTCTATGTGTTTGGTCCTAGCATGATAGATGGGATTAGCTGCAAGGTGAAGTGAGCTTGTATTGTCTCCAAAGATCAAAGGTGACCTTGTATACAAACCCAACTCCGTATACAATAGCTTGATCCATATGGCTTCTTGGGTGGCATTGGCCAATCCACTATAATCTGCTTCTGTAGAAGACAAAGCAACATTAGGTTGCTTCTTTGAAGACCATGATATTGGTTTATCACCTGCAAATGAAATGTATCCAGAAGTGCTCCTTCTATCATCCTTGCATCCTGCCCAATCTGCATCTGAATAGACCTTGATATCAATGTTTGAAGTGTAACGGAAATACAAACCATGATGTTGTGTACGCTTGAGATACTTTAATATTCTTTTAGCAGCTTCAAAGTGAGGTATCCTTGGCTTGTGCATAAACTAACTTAGCACACTAACTCCATATGCAATATCTATCCTTGTTAAGGTAGCATAGTTCAAGCTACCCACCATGCTTTGATAACCTGTAATGTCATTAATTTCATCACCTTCATGTGCACTTAGTTTTAGGTTTACCTCCATTGGAGTACTTGCAACTTTGGCATCCTGCAAATGAAACTTCTTCAACATATCCTGTATGTACTTTTTCTCAGTAATGTATATTCCAGAGTTAGTATAGACTAACCCAAGCCCAAGAAAATACTTTAGTAGACCAAGATCATTGATCTTGAACTCCTTCATCATCTGGCTCTTGATTTGTCTGATTCCATTGACATCATTACATGTAAGTATGATGTCATCAACATAAACACATAGGTATATTACCTTTGAATTACTTCTCTTGATGAATAGAGAAGTGTCTGCCTTGCTCATGACAAAACCTTGGTCTTGAAGGTAAGTGGTCAACCTGTGATTCCATGCCCTAGGTGCGTGCTTTGATCCATATCAAGCATATTCAATTTGCACACATATGTTACCTTGTTAGGGTCCTCATAGCCAGGAGGTTGTGACATATATATACCTCCTCTGAAATCCATCCATTCAAGAAAGCATTTTTGACATCCAATTGGTACATGTTCCAATTTTTTGATGCAGCTACACTCACCAACACTCTGATGGTTGGCATCTTGGCCACAGGAGAGAATGTCTCTTCATAGTCAATGCCTTGGGTTTGTGCAAAACCCTTGGCTACCAATATGGCTTTATACCTATTAATTGACCCATCAGAATTTCTTTTAAGTTTATAGATCCATCTGGATCCTATTACCTTCATGGAGTCCTTCTTTGGTACTAGCTCCCATGTGTCACTTTCCTTGAGTGCTTCAATCTCTTCATCCATAACATCTTTCCATTCTGTCTTGGTTATGGCTTCTTCATATGATCCTGGTTCTTCAATTGACAAATCTTTGGCAAGGTAAACAGAGTGTTTAGTAATAAGAGATGTATCATACCCATATCTGATAGGTTTTTTGCTCTCTCTTTGTGATCTTCTGATTGACTGATTTGAAGATTCAGGTATGTCTTTAAGCTTCTTCATTTTGACTTTGCCCTTGGACTTCCATGCCTTGAACTCTTCAAGATTGATAATGTCTTTGTCATCTGAATTTCAGTCTTCATTCTGAGTAGGTTCCTCCTTAGCAAGACTTGGAAACTCCTCTTCCAAGTCATAGGGTAGTTTAAACTTCCTGCATTCATTCTCATACCAAGAATCATTTTCATCAAAGACAACATCTCTACTAACCATGAATCCCTTATTGGAAGGGTTGTAGAACCTGTACCCTTTTTTATTTAGATCATATCCAATAAACATGCACTTCTTAGCCTTAGGGTCTAGCTTACCTCTTATCTGAGAAGGAATGTGTACATATGCTACACATCCAAATATCCTGCAATGGTCTAGTGAGGGTCTCTTCCCATGCCATGCTTCATAGGGTGTCATCCCATCAAGGGACTTAGATGGTAACCTATTTATGAGATAAGTGGCAGTAGAAACACTCTCTGCCCATAGATAGTTAGGTAACTTTTTTTCATTCAGCATAGACCTAGTTGTTTCAACAATCAACCTATTTCTTCTCTCAGCTACCCCATTCTGTTCAGGAGTGTACCTTGTGGTGATTTCTCTCTTAATGCCTCTGTCCTGCAAGAAGTCTTCAAACTCATTGGAGAAGTATCCACCTCCTCCATCTGACCTTAGTCTCTTCAAGTTTTTTCCTGTCTGATTCTCAACAAGAGCAAGATATTTCTTAAAGCAATTAAACACTTCATCCTTGTGCTTCATGAAGTACAATACAGTCCACCTGCTATAATCATCAATAAAAGATACATAGTACCTTGATCCTAAGATTGAGGGGTCTTTGCTTGGTCCCCATACATCTGTATGGACAAGTTCTAGGTAATCTTCATGCATGTAGCCTTTCCTTGAGAAGGGTAACCTATGAGACTTCCCAAATTGACAAGCACTACATTTATATATCATGTGTTGTTTGGAAACATTTGGTATTCCAATTACACATTGATCCCTGCATATCTGCTTCAAGGTTCTTTCTCCTATATGCCCTAATCTTTTGTGCCAAATCTCAAGCTCTGAAAGTGTTTGTTCTTTATAACTGTATAGTGCAATGTTCTTTGTGTCTTCTAGCTCAAAAGTAAAAGTCTACCTGATTTTTCTCCTTTTGCTATTCTCTTGAACCCCTGCTTAGGATCCTCCACAAATGCTCCAAATTGGTTGAATCTGACCTGCAAACCTTTCTCCACAATCTATCCAACACTCATCAAATTTTTGGTAATGGTTGGTACATAGAGTACCCTACTCAACAAGTTCTGATTTCCATCACAAGTCTTAACATTTCCAACTTTAACTACTGAGTGCTTGGTGTCATCACCTCTTTGTACTTGATGCTTACTTTTGGTTCCTCAAGATCAGAGAGTAGTGCTACATTGCCAGCCACATGATTTGAGCATCCTGAGTCAATGTAGAATAGGTGATCATCATTTGTACGTGGTTTTGAAGTCATGTTCATGATCATAAGAGAATCATCTTGCTCTTCTGTATAGTTGTTGTAGTCCTTTCTGGATTTGAATCCTCTTTGGTAGTTGCCATTGTAGTTGTTGTTGTTGTAGTTGTAGCCTCGGTGATGGTTGAATCTACCTCTTGACTGTGAGTATCCACCTCTTTGATAACCTCTTCCTCTCTGATTTTTGTAGTTCCTGAAACACTCATCTGTAGTATGATTTGATAAACCACAAATGTTGCATGGTGAGGAGTTATAAGATCTCCCCCTACCTTGCTTACCTCCTCTGCCCCTTCCTCTTGATGATTTACCTCTCCCTGCATAGTTGGCTTGGGAGGTAGTGCCTTCATCTTCTCCTTTCTTGTTCTTGCCTTTATCTTTAGCTTTACATTTATCAGTGTATAGGGCAGAAGAACTATTACCTTTGGATGTATCTCCATTCTTGTTGAGCTTGGCTTCATGAGTGAATAATTGTCCCATGAGAGTGGTAAGGTCTGGAATCTGCATGTCCATGTAAAGGTCCATGGCAGTGGTGAAGCTTTCCCATTTTTCATCAGCTTTGATCCCTTGCCTCAATCTGATCTTCTTCAATCTCTTCTCCTATGCTTGCTAACTGATCTGCTACATCTTTAATCTTGGTCACAAACTCTGAAACAGCTTGCTTAGGTTGCTTACTTAATGTGGTAAATTCAATCCATAACTAATTTTTTCTAGCCCTTGTGTTGGAAGAGAAATAAGATGACAAGGTCTCCCAAGTCTCTTGGGATGTCTTACACTTCCTAATATGTGGCAAAAGAAAATCAGAGATGGAGTTGAGTAAATAAGACCTTTCTAATGCATCCTTAGCACACCATGTGTTGAGCTTTTCATGTTCTTCATTTGTTGGCAATCCTCTTGTTTTGAATGAGGGCAATTCCTCATCTCCTGAGATGTATCCATAGAGATTCCTTCCTTGTAGGTATGTCTTCATCCTTAGAGACCATGCCTGGTAGTTGTTCCTATCTAATTTATCAATAAATGAAGGAAAACCATCTCCCATTTTACCTTAATTTGCTCTGATACCACTTTTGGGAATGATGGATGGACACTCCAAGAGATTGAGTAGATACTGCCAAATCGTGCTTTGTACCAGCCCTTTCTTACTCCAGAGTTGATAAGTGGACCTCCTTAGCTTTCCAATGACACCATAAAATGACCTATGTACTTTGGAAATGATGTGTGTAAAGATTGAACCAAAACATATAACTTTTGAATTGAAGATCTCAAGAAAACCTTCTATTTTTATCTTGACACCTGCTGGATCTTTTGCTCAGTATGACCAACACAATAGGAATTGGAAAAATTCCTTTTAGGGGTATCTAATTAGCTTAGCAAGCTAACTATTTCAAGTGGAATGATGTAAAAAGATTAACTTTGCTCAGAGAAATAAATTTAGCAAGTAAACCTTTACCCCCGATTTTTTAGGAATATTGCAAACTTTGACCAGTGATCACCTCGACGAGCTTTTCTCTGAAATGGCTGAATAGAATCTCCTCAAATTTTGACAGTATGTAGAAAACTTTGAGCTGAATCCAACAAGCTTTATATCTTTGAATTTGGTGAAGAAATGACTGAGATATGCTCTCCACAAGTTGACAGACTTTCAAGTAGTATGACAGAGAACTCAGAAATGAACAATGTAGACATATGTATTAATGAACACTTGTATACAATACCATTGGCATGAAGATCATTGCCTAATAGTGTAGATAGGTGTGGGCTAAAGTGTAGGCCTCAAACACACTTAGAATTGACAGCAATGAGCTCGGGAATGATGAGTCTTAACCGTGACTTTTTGACAATGATCAATTTTATAGTGATTGAGTAAAAATTTGAATTCAAATTCACCTTTTGGCTCCCTATGATCAAGCTCCTATATAATAGGAGATATTCCATCAATGAAATCTAACCTTTTTCCACGAATCCCTTTTGGTAGGTGTTTACAAAGATTCCAAGTCAAATCTAACTTTTACAAAGAAGTAAAGCGGTAATTAACCACTAGCAATAGTTCATATGCTTCTCCATATGTGTATGGACTTCAATGTATCCATCAAGCCAAATGTGTAGGCTTGTGAATTACACCAACACAATCCTGCTACAATCATCATAAATAACCCTTGTAGTACTTGGAGAAACAAGTTGTTAAAAGTTTCTCCATGTCTAGAGTAGATATGATTCAATTCCTGGAACTATACATTAAGGATCACCTGTTGTAATGGACACTACCTGAGTATCCAGGATTATCTGGGTAGTTGGCATACCTGGAACTTGTTTCCCTCTGGGATTTTTTCTATTTTGTGGTAGGACATTCCCGAGCTTGAAGTACTATGCTTTTCTTGTGGAGAGGATCTTATCTTTTTTTCTTTGTAAATGGAAGCTCAGCCAAAGCTTACTCCCCCGAGCTTTAATTTTGAAACTGCAATTGTACAAGTGAACGAGCATAGTATTCATGGGACGCCCCCCCCCCCCCCCCCCCCCCCCCCGTGTATCCCACAAAGTAGAGGTTAGATTGCCCGAAGGCAATACAAAAGAGGACTGGTTTCAATTGGATATAACATTGTTTACATTGGCCTTATGCCCACACTGTCATGCCATAAGTGGAGAGGATCTTTTGACACTACAAGGGTAAGAGAGAGTTAATGAAAAAATAGGCCCTTGCATAAGGGACGATCAGTGACTATCTCTTTATATTTGAGTTTATAAATAAGATTTTATAAACAAAACACATGGAGTCATTTGTGAGATATTCATGAGGTACTTGGATTGTCCCTTTTCGGAGAGCCTTATCATTTTATTAGTGGGGTTGGTGGTAAAGGACACAAGTCTTATGAAGGTGGCTTCCCATGCTGCAAGCTTCCATTCAAATGTTCTTTTGTTTTGGGAAATGTAACACACACACAGACACATACATAAAGACGACATAGCTATTGATCTTGAAGGAATGAATGCTTTATCACTACCCATTTTCCAAACAAAAATGCAACGAGAGCCAACAAGATTTGACATTATCTAAAGCACAAGGCATCGATCAATTTCATAGCTTATTCGTTCAACCTTCAATAGGCACAACATACTTGAGCAATGCAAGAGATAATTTTACCTTCGATGGGCATAGAGGACTTAAACAACACAAGAAAGAAATCAATGATGATATAGACATATAACCGATGATCCTTGAAGAGTTCAAGAGATAAGAATGATACCTAACTGAATAAACAATGAAAAATAAGTGAATGGAACCGTGACATGAAAATTCTCCTTTAATTCTTTGTTATTGAATAGTTTTCTATTTTTTATCTCAAAGCCTTCATACACTCCAAATGAACAACCCTATTTTATAGATGACTTCATACCTTCTTTTCAAATTGCTTCTTGAACTTTGCAGATATGGTGCTGATCAAAATGATGGTTTTGTAGTCCTTAATAAGATGCCATGTTCTAAAACATGGCATATGCAATGTTTTCATGTCACATACTGGAATGTGTCGCATATGTGTGGTTATGTCATGTATCCAATGTTATATAATTATGTCTGTAATTGGGTAGGAGAAAATTTATGTGATCATTAAAAATTGTGTATGCAACGCGTCAATTGCTAAAATACACCATATCACGTTTTGGTAAGTCATTCTACACGTGACTAACCGAAGAGCAAGCAAACATTTAGATGTGTGCAAATGTATATCTCTATTTTCCTCTCTCTCTCTCTATCTCTCTCTCTTTGTTTCTCTCTCCCTCTCTTCCTCCCTCTTTCCTTCTCCCTCTATTTCTCTATCTATGTCTCTCTTCCTCTCCACAGATTTATTTCTTTTATTTTTAGCTTATCAAAGAAGTTAACCAATTGAAGATTATGGTCAATTAATCTACGTACATTTTTAACTATTTTCTAAATTTTTTTTCTCATGATTAGTTTACACATGCATATATACATAGCACATACATAAATTAACATACAGACATACATATGAATATACATACAATATACCTACATGCATACATACATACATACACACACACATACAAAACACAGGGGAGGAGAGTTACTAGCGAGGATGCTTTCTCTCCCTCATACTCACACATGTGCACATGTGCTCCTAGGGGAGGAGCAAGAGAGGTGGCATATTGTTCTCTCATGAAAAGGCAATACCATATCCTCGGCTCTTGTGTTGCAGCATGAACTCCTGGATTGAAAAGTGTTCAAGAAGATTAGAAATAACGATGTTGTTCAATTATGGATAGAGTCTTGAATTTCTCAAGAGGTAAAAGATGTGAGCCAAGGAAGCATACAAAGAACTCCATTCCAAGTACATGTAAATTTTACTTTTTTATTGAATTTCTAGGATTATTTATAGGAACACTTCATTTTTGGCAGAAGAAAGGATGGGCTTTAGGCAAAGTTTTTTTAGGGAAAATTACGTGTATGGGGAGCATGACATACATAATAAAATCTTGATCAAGGATTCCCTCAAAATGCAAGAAATCATAAGCTTTAAATATCCCAAAATAGCCCTCTTCCATGATTTTTGCATAATTTTAGGGCCTATTTTGATTAGTATCCATTTTCGGAAAGGGAAATGGAGAGGGAATTTCCATAGATTGGTGGAAGAAATCATGCATACATATAGTATAGTGCATGGAATCCCATTTAAAGTTAAGAAATTCAAAAGATAGTCCAATAGGATGGGCATTTGAGGCTCCACAAGACCCCCTTACATCACCATTTGAGAAAAATTCCAAGATCAAAAAAGTAATAAATTGCTATTTTGGGCAAAGAAAAAAGAGATGCATTAGGTATAGATGGATGGGAAAAAGAATACATACTGAGAGTATGTTATATGGAACTCCCTGTGGAATCATTAGATTCAGGAAAAGGATGAGCTAAGGAGGTATTTTGCATCCTCAAAACCCTCTTTCCACTCTTTTTCATGGAACTCCCTATGGAATCATTAGATTCATGAAAATGGTGAGCTAAGCAGGTATTTTTCATCCTCAAAAACCCCCTTTCCACTCTTTTTGGAATAAATGCTAGTTGAAAATTATAGTAAATCTCCACCTTTTGGAGTAAGAAAAGGGATAGTCAAAGAGGATTCTCATGGAATAATGCATACATACATGAAGTATGGTGTATAATCATTATGGGGAATTAGAAAAACCAAGAAAATGCATATTAGACATGGAATAGAAGCTTGCTAAAATCTCACATCTACCTTTTTTGTAAGAAAGTAAAACTCTTTGTTTATGACTCTTTTGGGAAGAAAATTAGCATGCAAGAAGGGAGGACTTGGAAATGTGAAAATATGAGCAACTATCTTCATATATTACTCTATAAAGATATGGAAAGAAATTTGTGATTCAGATGATGGAAGAATGACTTTGGGCACTTCAAAGATCACATTTCCACTCCTTTTTCCAACACCTCCACTAGTAGACTAGTTTGACACCATGTTTGATGTTGTGGGAAGTGAACCCATGTCATTGGACACTTCAAAGTCTGTTTTAGGATATGGCGAGAAGAGTGTAGAGGTCTCTAGGATTGTGAAAAGGATTGGATGGATGCAATTTTGATATCAAACAGTTTAGGGATATATGGCTATAATTTTAGGCATTATGGTTTATCTTTTGCCATGTTACATCCATGGAAATATGATTGAAATGCATGCATCAAGTTACACTTTTTGATGATTTTCAAGAAAGATGATTGCAAGAAATACAACGTTATGCAACCAAGATGTGGTTGCTAGCATATTATGTTTTTGCAGGTTATGGAGTTCATACTTGAGTATGTGGCTTGTATGCCATGGGCTTTCCAAGCCCAATGCTATAGTTAATGGAGTGTGTGTCATAGGCCCACAAAGCTTTATATTCATCTTATGGTTAAAATTTTTTGGAACTCCATTTCCTTGGGGAAATGTTGCAACTATATACACACTTACCTTTAGATAAGAATTTCATGGCATGACAAGATGCATCCACTACAAACATCAATAAGGTGTAAGCATGTATTTGTTGGACTTAGGACCATCAAAGTGTCATATATAAGGAAAATTCATTTTTAATTTGATCCCTAGAAAAAATCCTTATGGATTTAGACCATAGGATTGGTAAGGGGAAGGAGATGTGACCTTCACTAGTAGGAATTTGCACGAGAAATTTTATAGCTTTCACGAAGTTGCATAGAGGATTACAGAAGATATATTTATGATCAACTTCAATATAAAAAAATTTTATTTACCTTCAAAAAATTCTCATAATATGATTAGGAGACTATGGAGTACCATGAGGTATGCCCAAAGAGTGAGTGGTTTCACTGATGCACATCACTTGAGTAAGTAGTGAAGCATTTTTTCTAAAATAATAAGGAAACCAATTAGATGGGATCATAGAAATGGGTTTCATGAGAGAGCATCAATAGGTGCTGATGTGATTTGAGTGATGGTTAGTAAGGCCATAGTCTTGGCACTAGCTCTATGTTTTAGAGCATGAATCCCTCAGTGAGGAATGTTTGGGGTACCCAATACATATATGTATATTAGGATCTATAGAGAGGTACTTAGACTTAGTCTTGGTACCCAGGAACAAGTTAGTTTGGAATCGAAAGAGATATCCACTATCACATGTTGACTAGAACCAAAGTACACTAGTTTGAGGATATGGGATGCATTAGAGTCCATGTACATGCATTGAGGATATGGGATTCATTAGATTCCACCTACATATTCCATTATGTATATTAATTTGGTTTATTGTATGTATGTACCATGAATTGGAAGAAGATTCCACTAGTATGGGATGTAGGAAATGACTTCCCTTTGAGCACTCTTCTTCTATGGACAAGGAGAAAAGAACTCATCACTCATGGGTGCATTCCTCACTAGATTAGAGGAGAGCTCTGAATAGACATCTCCTTAGGATTGGGGGTTATCCCTCATAGTTTTTGGAAGATTTATTCTTCCAATAGAGTATGTGATGAGTGACTTTATCTTCATTGATCCCATACTCACTTTATAGTCTCAAGAGGGATAATTCTGTAGTGTGAATGGATCACATATATCCATGCACAAAAGATGGTTTGTAGTGATAGTTTCTATGGTATCCAACATTTGTTTATTATGGTATCATGTCATATCACTATTGACCATTTTACCAGACAACTTTGACCCTAATAAGGAATTTATTTTCTCCACTCTTCACCATACACAACTTCATTATTTATGGGATATTTCTTCTCCATCTTCATAACAATGGATGTAATTAGGGATTTTGCATTAATTTATGGAATATTTGAGCAAATGAATTCATACATCTTGCTTTTAAGGAAAGGAGAAAGTGGGAATCAACTTAGATATTGAGGATTGATCTCACTCTAGCTAAGAGATCTCACTTTAGCTCACGTTCTTTGAAAGATGAAAAGGAAAGGAAAACATGATTTTCTTCATAGGAGAGGAATAGAATATGTTTTTCCCCTTTGGAGAAAAAATGTCTTTACAAGACATCTCTTAGTTTGTGTTTTAAAAGGAATTCATTTACTCTACTTTTAAGTGTAATTTTCCTTCACATGGGAGTTTGATTCTCCACAATTGGGGAAGAAAAAAAAACATGGAGAACTTATGTGAATATTCTCAATTATGGATGAATAGAGCTATTGCATTCATTAGAATATCTTGAAAGGGAAAGGGAAATGGAAAGTGGAATGTGTTCCACTACTAGATCTCTTTGCCTTAGAGGAGATTAGAGAGAGCGAGAGTTTCAATTAATCATTTTTAGATTTTCTAGATAGAGGTGGCATTCTTCTATCAAAGGCAATCAAGGGATTATAAGTTCTATGGTTAGATTGAGTCTCTCATGGACACTCTAGAGAGAAGTAGTTATGTTTATTTCCAGTGATGGTCTTGAGTGGACGAGATGATCTAGTTATTGACATTAGGGAGACTCCAAGTAGAGTAATGAATCCTCCCTTTACGGTTTCTATGAGATAGGGATAGATCTAACCTACCGGGTCACCAAACTCTTATTTGGTGTTTCATCACGAGGATGATAATTAAGAATCAATTAGGAGGATGAGAACTTATGGATTATTTGAATCTCGATTGGAATGCGTTTTGCATTCATATGGCAAACTAAAGGGAAGAGAAAATTTTAGAGTCTACACTAGTGTCAATTGATGCTCTTCTAGTAGAACTTAGTCCAACTTAATGGATTAAAAAACCAAAGACTTCTTCGTTAATGGAATGTAGAAATTTCATTTTACTACCAAGGAAATCTTATATGTGAGCTAGGATGATGGATTTGCATGGATCACAAGGTAGTTTAGATTAAACTACTACTTGTGAGTATACTCAAGGTTAGAAAGTCCTAGAGTGACATGAGGGGAAATCTATCATCTAGTACTAGATGGGTTTGAAGTCACCTTTTATGGAACTTTGTTCTATATTTCAAAGGATTCTAAGGTTCATTATCTCCATTTTTGGTATGGTCAAGCCTATAAGCTTGGCACTTTTGCTTGTATTTCCTATTGTTACTCCATGGAGGATACATCATATGGACTTATGTCATTTATAGGATGTTTTCAATATGGGATTGATAGTTTGGAAGCTCAATGTAAATGGGAGATAGTAGACACTACTGAGACGGTTTCCCACCTTTGAGATGATCTCATATGAGACTTCTGAAGGGGAAGGATATGGGGAAACAACACACAAAGATGACCATGTACATAGAGTACATGGGGTTCAAGGGAGTTTGAGCACTTTCTTCTACCTATACAGACATTTCATCTACATGTTTTAGGACAAAAATGTTTTTAAGGGGAGAGAAATGCCACATGATATTTATATGGGTGTAAAACACCTTTTCAAAAGGATTCTGCATGGCATCTTTTGGGTATTACTCCACATTAGATAGAAGAGGAAGTAAGAATCTCTCATGCAAGAGATTCTTGAGGAGAGTTTGGGCATGGCTGGGAAGCGAACCAAAATTCACTCTCTATTATGTTGGATTCATCTTACGGGCTTGGCATGGAGCTTAAGCAAAATGACATTTTCTATCAACTATTTATTGTAAATACATTGAACTTTTAATTTTAATACTTTATAGATTCAAACATGAATGATATATTTTTAATTTACATATATATTTTATACTTTTCTTATGTACTTTTTTTTGTTATTTTATAATCAGATTCTCATCAATAAGAGGGTAGTCAACCACCTCCTACCCATGCAATGACTTCACATGCATCGTTTGATACAAATTATGATAATTTTTCTATTGAGAGAATATTATATGTTGGTGTAATCTTTGTTATAGCATGTATCAAAGACCATGATTAGAATGTGTTGAACACGAGAATGATTATGGTATTTTTGAGTGAGCATTGCTACCTGATCGACATGAAAATGCTTGGGTATGCAATTGATTCCATAAGTTCATTTCATTAATTTATATTAAAATCAGTTATAAGTAATAACATTATACTATATGTACAAGAATATTTACTTGATGATGATGATTCTCCTATTAATAATGCAAATATCCCTCGTACATATCACACAAAGACCATTTTTTAATCAATTGCAAGTCGAGGTCTCTTGAAATCCTCTATCTCCTAGTTTTGGGATTGAAATTATTGGAGATGATCCATTAACAACTTATGGTCATCCTCTAGTACAAACATATGATAGAAGACAATAAAAAGGATAGCATAACGGACCACTTCCTTTGGATGAAGAGGTTTTTAACTTTTGGCATAATTGCTATATGATTGATCCCTCCACTATCACTCATGTTGGCCATGGTCCCTTTATTGTAGAGAATTTGCATGTGCCTCCCAACTATGAAGTCACTCTTATGTCATTTTGTTCCTAATTCTCTCTAGTGTGGAATAATACATTTCTTTTGATTTTGATGCATTTCTAGCTCAGTGTGGGATAAAACATCAGTGTACAATGTCGTATATACCTCAAAACAATGGATTTTCTAAAAGAAAGAACAAGTCTTTCATGGCAATGATGAGGTTTGTGGTCAAAGGTCGAGTTCACGACATAGATTATGGCTTGAAGTTATTATTTGCACAATAATAGGTGTCCCACCAAAGCACTACAATTGATCACACCATATGAGGTTTGGCATGGTTGCATGTCATCTTTTCCTCATCTAAGTGTCCTTGGTTATGTGGCATATGCATTGGTGCCTGAATTAAAATGCAAGAAATTCGATGATAGTAAAATGTATTTTTGTTGGGTATAGTTCTTAAAGCAAAGGCTGTTGTATGTATTATCCATAGATTAAATGCATTTTGTTTACTAGTGATCTTGTTTCTATGAAAGATGCAATTCAACCATTACTTTCATGTAAAAAGGAGCCATCATTTATCTCTAAAGATTGTTGAAGATGTAAGGGTCATGTAATCTCATCCCTATGTTCATATACATATACATTTTATAGGTTGTTGCCTCAAACAAGATGATTATGTGGGTTAGCTTCAATGGAAGCTTAGGGTATAAGAGGGTGTGGCGAGGAAGTCAGAGATGTGTAGTGGTTTCAAAAGATCCTATGGCCATTGACTTTATTAGTGATGGTGACATCACTTCCTCCTATGATTCATCTTAGGATTCTTCTTTTTCATTGGATGGCACAAAAATGGCTTGGTTGCTTGATACATTCTCTCATGGACACTCTAGAGAGAAGTAGTTATGTTTATTTCTAGTGATGGTCTTGAGTGGACGAGATGATCTAGTTATTGACATTAGGGAGACTCCAAGTAGAGTAATGAATCCTCCCTTTACGATTTCTATGAGATAGGGATAGATCTAACCTACCGGGTCACCAAACTCTTATTTGGTGTTTCATCACGAGGATGATAATTAAGAATCAATTAGGAGGATGAGAACTTATGGATTATTTGAATCTCGATTGGAATGCGTTTTGCATTTATATGGCAAACTAAAGGGAAGAGAAAATTTTAGAGTCTACACGAGTGTCAATTGATGCTCTTCTAGTAGAACTTAGTCCAACTTAATGGATTAAAAAACCAAAGACTTCTTCGTTAATGGAATGTAGAAATTTCATTTTACTACCAAGGAAATCTTATATGTGAGCTAGGATGATGGATTTGCATGGATCACAAGGTAGTTTAGATTAAACTACTACTTGTGAGTATACTCAAGGTTAGAAAGTCCTAGAGTGACATGAGGGGAAATCTATCATCTAGTACTAGATGGATTTGAAGTCACCTTTTATGGAACTTTGTTCTATATTTCAAAGGATTCTAAGGTTCATTATCTCCATTTTTGGTATGGTCAAGCCTATAAGCTTGCCACTTTTTGCTTGTATTTCCTATTGTTACTCCATGGAGGATACATCATATGGACTTATGTCATTTATAGGATGTTTTCAATATGGGATTGATAGTTTGGAAGCTCAATGTAAACGGGAGATAGTAGACACTACTGAGACGGTTTCCCACCTTTGAGATGATCTCATATACCTCAAAACAATGGATTTTCTAAAAGAAAGAACAAGTCTTTCATGGCAATGATGAGGTTTGTGGTCAAAGGTCGAGTTCACGACATAGATTATGGCTTGAAGTTATATTTGCACAATAATAGGTGTCCCACCAAAGCACTACAATTGATCACACCATATGAGGTTTGGCATGGTTGCATGTCATCTTTTCCTCATCTAAGTGTCCTTGGTTATGTGGCATATGCATTAGTGCCTGAATTAAAATGCAAGAAATTCGATGATAGTAAAATGTATTTTTGTTGGGTATAGTTCTTAAAGCAAAGGCTGTTGTATGTATTATCCATAGATTAAATGCATTTTGTTTACTAGTGATCTTGTTTCTATGAAAGATGCAATTCAACCATTACTTTCATGTAAAAAGGAGCCATCATTTATCTCTAAAGATTGTTGAAGATGTAAGGGTCATGTAATCTCATCCCTATGTTCATATAAATATACCTTTTATAGGTTGTTGCCTCAAACAAGATGATTATGTGGGTTAGCTTCAATGGAAGCTTAGGGTATAAGAGGGTGTGGCGAGGAAGTCAGAGATGTGTAGTGGTTTCAAAAGATCCTATGGCCATTGACTTTATTAGTGATGGTGACATCACTTTCTCCTATGATTCATCTTAGGATTCTTCTTTTTCATTGGATGGCACAAAAATGGCTTGGTTGCTTGATACATTCTCTCATGGACACTCTAGAGAGAAGTAGTTATGTTTATTTCCAGTGATGGTCTTGAGTGGACGAGATGATCTAGTTATTGACATTAGGGAGACTCCAAGTAGAGTAATGAATCCTCCCTTTACGATTTCTATGAGATAGGGATAGATCTAACCTACCGGGTCACCAAACTCTTATTTGGTGTTTCATCACGAGGATGATAATTAAGAATCAATTAGGAGGATGAGAACTTATGGATTATTTGAATCTCGATTGGAATGCGTTTTGCATTCATATGGCAAACTAAAGGGAAGAGAAAATTTTAGAGTCTACACTAGTGTCAATTGATGCTCTTCTAGTAGAACTTAGTCCAACTTAATGGATTAAAAAACCAAAGACTTCTTCGTTAATGGAATGTAGAAATTTCATTTTACTACCAAGGAAATCTTATATGTGAGCTAGGATGATGGATTTGCATGGATCACAAGGTATTTTAGATTAAACTACTACTTGTGAGTATACTCAAGGTTAGAAAGTCCTAGAGTGACATGAGGGGAAATCTATCATCTAGTACTAGATGGGTTTGAAGTCACCTTTTATGGAGCTTTGTTCTATATTTCAAAGGATTCTAAGGTTCATTATCTCCATTTTTGGTATGGTCAAGCCTATAAGCTTGGCACTTTTTGCTTGTATTTCCTATTGTTACTCCATGGAGGATACATCATATGGACTTATGTCATTTATAGGATGTTTTCAATATGGGATTGATAGTTTGGAAGCTCAATGTATATGGGAGATAGTAGACACTACTGAGACGGTTTCCCACCTTTGAGATGATCTCATATGAGACTTCTGAAGGGGAAGGATATGGGGAAACAACACACAAAGATGACCATGTACATAGAGTACATGGGGTTCAAGGGAGTTTGAGCACTTTCTTCTACCTATACAGACATTTCATCTACATGTTTTAGGACAAAAATGTTTTTAAGGGGAGAGAAATGCCACATGATATTTATATGGGTGTAAGACACCTTTTCAAAAGGATTCTGCATGGCATCTTTTGGGTATTACTCCACATTAGATAGAAGAGGAAGTAAGAATCTCTCATGCAAGAGATTCTTGAGGAGAGTTTGGGCATGGCTGGGAAGCGAACCAAAATTCACTCTCTATTATGTTGGATTCATCTTACGGGCTTGGCATGGAGCTTAAGCAAAATGACATTTTCTATCAACTATTTATTGTAAATACATTGAACTTTTAATTTTAATACTTTATAGATTCAAACATGAATGATATATTTTTAATTTACATATATATTTTATACTTTTCTTATGTACTTTTTTTTTATTATTTTATAATCAGATTCTCATCAATAAGAGGGTAGTCAACCACCTCCTACCCATCCAATGACTTCACATGCACCGTTTGATACAAATTATGATAATTTTTCTATTGAGAGAATATTATATGTTGGTGCAATCTTTGTTATAGCATGTATCAAAGACCATGATTAGAATGTGTTGAACACGAGAATGATTATGGTATTTTTGAGTGAGCATTGCTACCTGATCGACATGAAAATGCTTGGGTATGCAATTGATTCCATAAGTTCATCTCATTAATTTATATTAAAATCAGTTATAAGTAATAACATTATACTATATGTACAAGAATATTTACTTGATGATGATGATTCTCCTATTAATAATGCAAATATCCCTCGTACATATCACACAAAGACCATTTTTTAATCAATTGCAAGTCGAGGTCTCTTGAAATCCTCTATCTCCTAGTTTTGGGATTGAAATGATTGGAGATGATCCATTAACAACTTATGGTCATCCTCTAGTACAAACATATGATAGAAGACAATAAAAAGGATAGCATAACGGACCACTTCCTTTGGATGAAGAGGTCTTTAACTTTTGGCATAATTGCTATATGATTGATCCCTCCACTATCACTCATGTTGGCCATGGTCCCTTTATTGTAGAGAATTTGCATGTGCCTCCCAACTATGAAGTCACTCTTATGTCATTTTGTTCCTAATTCTCTCTAGTGTGGAATAATACATTTCTTTTGATTTTGATGCATTTCTAGCTCAGTGTGGGATAAAACATCAGTGTACAATGTCGTATATACCTCAAAACAATGGATTTTCTGAAGTTATTATTTGCACAATAATAGGTGTCCCACCAAAGCACTACAATTGATCACACCATATGAGGTTTGGCATGGTTGCATGTCATCTTTTCCTCATCTAAGTGTCCTTGGTTATGTGGCATATGCATTAGTGCCTGAATTAAAATGCAAGAAATTCGATGATAGTAAAATGTATTTTTGTTGGGTATAGTTCTTAAAGCAAAGGCTGTTGTATGTATTATCCATAGATTAAATGCATTTTGTTTACTAGTGATCTTGTTTCTATGAAAGATGCAATTCAACCATTACTTTCATGTAAAAAGGAGCCATCATTTATCTCTAAAGATTGTTGAAGATGTAAGGGTCATGTAATCTCATCCCTATGTTCATATAAATATACCTTTTATAGGTTGTTGCCTCAAACAAGATGATTATGTGGGTTAGCTTCAATGGAAGCTTAGGGTATAAGAGGGTGTGGCGAGGAAGTCAGAGATGTGTAGTGGTTTCAAAAGATCCTATGGCCATTGACTTTATTAGTGATGGTGACATCACTTTCTCCTATGATTCATCTTAGGATTCTTCTTTTTCATTGGATGGCACAAAAATGGCTTGGTTGCTTGATACATTAGCCACTTTTCGTGTTACTCTAGTTCATGAGTGGTTTTTTTATTATCAAGTGAGTTTTGTGGATGTGTGTTCATGCTTGATGGTTCAAAATATGACATAGAGGGGGTAGGAGATGTTTTCCTTATGCTACCTAGTGGAGCATCGTTTAGCGCAGACATGTATGTTATATGCCTTCACTCCCCATGATCTTGATTTTAATTAGCTAGTTATTGGAGAGCAAATGTTATGCGTTCCTTGGTGAGTATCATTTTCATTTGTAATTGGGATAACTTATTCTTGTTAGACATGCTAGTATGGGCACATGTATCCATTGTGGGTACTCCATGTGAGAGAAAGTCTTGTTTCAATGGGAGTTCAGCCTTATATGTGGTGTGAGACTTTTCATGTCTCATCTTTTCTACCTACACATAGGTCTATTGACATTCATGATGCACATGTTTGGAAGGATTCAACTGATTAGATGGATGCAAATGTAGAGCAAGCTTTCGATGCTCATGATGCTTTGGTAGAGCATGATTTTGTTGATCATATGGATGCCCTCGTGTTTGAAGGGTTAATAAATCATTTAACCATTACTATATAGCCACATGAAAACTATGCTACAAGCCAACTTTGAGACCCAAATTAAGGAATTGATCCTCCCAACTATTAGGTGTTTTTGTGAGGAATAGGTCCAGATAACGTGAAGTGTTGTTTTATTTTATGTCTTCAACATTTTTGGATAATCATTAGTATTTTTCCCTCCAATCAAGTTGTAAAATAGTTCCCTTGTGAGCTTAGTATGGTAGATCTTCTAGTCCAAACTATGTCCGACAGTAGGCGGCTTACCAACAACCATCTGGGCTTCCTTCTTGTTTTCATTGATGATCATAATATATGTATAGTATTGGATCCCATCTATATGTATGAGCCTTCAAGATGCTAGTCATTGAAAGTAAGCAAACTTTTTGTTCTTTCTTTTATCATGTTCATGATGTATTGTTGCATGCCAATGTGTGTAGAGTGTGTCCTTCCAAGTTCTTATACTTGCTTGATCCATGTTTAAATCTCCAATTCAAAAACATCACGTCTTTCCTCTATGATTTTGCCTCCAACTGTAAGTTGAGGGTCATACTCTTCTTCAAAGATTGGTTCTATTGGGATGGGAATCACTTCTTCTAGAATTGGCCTTTTGTGTGGTGAGTTCTACCGATCAGGGATCAAAGTCATTCTAATCTCATAGCCATGTATTCTCATTGTGAGCTCTAGCACTTGGCTATGTAATTGCGCTAGATCTGTGACTAATTGAGGTGGGGGTTCATGGATGGTAATGGCCTATGTCATTGTTTATGTCATGATAGTGTGTTGAGCTACATGTAATGATGTGAGTTCCTCTTTGAGCACGTCATGGGCTTCCAATCATTTTTATTCTGATCAATCAGAGGGTAGTCCACCACCTCCTACCCATGCAATGACTTCACATGTGTCCTCCGATAGGAATTATGATTAATTTTACTATCAAGAACATATTATATGTTGGTGTAACTCTTGTTATGGCATGTATCGAAGGCCACGATTGGAATGTATTGAACATGAGGCAGGGTATGGTACTTTTGAGCATGCACCATCACCTGGTCAATGTGATAATGCTTGGGTATGTATTTTTTATATAAATTAATATCATTATTTTATTTGAAAACCATATACAAAATCAAATTACTGTTGATATACAAGAATACTTGCTCGATGATGATGATGATGATGATGATGATGATTTTTCTCATAATGTTAATATACCTCGTACACGTCATGGACTTGTTGTTCATCAATTACAAGTAGAGGTTTCTAGAAATCCTCTACCTCTTGGTTTAGAGACTGAAATTGCTGGAGATTATCCATTGCCAGCTCGTGATCGTTCTCTAGTACAAACACATTTACATGCAGAAAATGAAAAATTATATATTGGACTGTAAACGCATCGAAATATAGCAAGTTTAATAAATAGTAGTCGAGGGTTACATAATAGTTCAAGAACTAATTGCACGTTTGAGGAGCATGAAAATAGTCATGAATCACCATACATGAGTAGAGATGTATCAAGATATATAGTTGTCAATGCTATTACTACATTACATGATGGTGATGAACTATTAGTGAATTATGGATGGCGTAGACCTCCAAGAGCACCTTTTAGCTAGAGAGAATAAAAATTTCCTATACATATTTAATAACTTATATATTTAATTTTATGTTTAAATTTTACTTTTTATTCATTTATGGAATACTAATGAATTTTATTTATATGTGTAGATTCCAACATATGATGTTGATGATATTCCTCCACACCATTTACAATTGCCAGTAAGACCTCATTTATCGGAAGCTTCTATGAGGAGGCTACGCAAAAGTGATCCTATGGAATATGCAAGGTTGAAAGATCTATATTCAAAAGAAGATAAAGTACAAGATTTGTGCAACAATGATGAAGATGATGGCATGGAAGATTCTATTGAGGATTGGTATCAAAATGACAGTGAGAGCATTGATATTTCTAAAAATGAGAAATATCTTCGAGAGGAATGTCTAAAGCATGTATATGAAGGAAGTCGTTTGACATGACTAAGTGCGAGCTTGCTTATTCTCAATCTTCAAAAACTTTTTGGATGGAGTAATGTATCTGTTTCGACACTATTAAGGTATAATTTTCAATTTTCTATATATATATATATATATATATATATATATATATATATATATATATATATATATATATATATATATATATATATATATATATATATATATATATATATATATGCATATAAACATACACATAATATGCATGAATGTATACAACCATATAAACATACACACACATATACACACATACACATGTTATGAGAGTAAGGTCAAATTATACATACCTGTATCGAATGAAGATGTTTTGTCCATCTAGCCTTTAGAATTGTCCACCCAACCTTTAGAATCTTTTTGACACATATGTTTCTCCTATTTTAGTCGACCTAATACCTATGTTGCTAACTCTTTTGAATACAAATATTAAGTATCAGTTAGCTATGCAGGTATTAAGTCATATGTAAAATGGGAGGAGCAAATTTATCTTGAAGATTTTGAAGGATGGAAAAATAATTTTAAAGGATGGGCGAAAAAAAGTGTCCATTCAATGCAGGTTTATATTCTTACTTTACATAAGGTAAGAACAAGAACTTGCATTGAATGGACACTTTTTGTCCGCCCATCTTTTAAAACTATTAATGCATCTTTCAAAATTTTTGCGATAAATTTGATCCTCCCATTTTACATATGACTTAATACCTTCATAGGTAATTGATACTTAATATTTGTAAACAACTTAACAAGACAGGTAATAGATTGACTATAAAATGGGAAATCGCCAGACGATTCAATGGTCTAGATATGAAAATTTGCAAACCCATTTACAAAAAAGCAATTAAAAACACACACATAGACATGTTATTAGAGTAAGGTCAAATTATACATACCTGTATCGAATGAAGATGTTTTGTCCATCTAGCCTTTAGAATTATCCACCCAACCTTTAAAATTTTCTTGACACATATGTTTCTCCTATTTTAGTCGACCTAATACATGTGCTACTAACTCTTTTGCATACAAATATTAAGTATCAGTTAGCTATGCAGGTATTAATTCGTCAGTAAAATGGGGGAACCAAATTTATCTTAAAGATTTTGAAGGATGGGAAAATAATTTTAAAGGATGGGTGGAAAATAAGTGTTCATTCAATGCAGGTTTTTATTCTTACTTTAGCTAGGTAAGAACAAGAACTTGCATTGAATGAACACTTTTTGTCCACTCATCCTTTAAAACTATTAATGCATCTTTCAAAATATTTGCGATAAATTTGATCCTCCCATTTTACTGACAACTTAATACCTTCATAGGTAGCTGATACTTGATATTTGTAAACAACTTAGCAAGATAGGTAATAGATTGACTATAAAATGGGAAACCACCAGATGATTCAATGGTCTAGATATGAAAATCTGCAAACCACAATATACAAAAAACAATTAAAAACGAAATCAAATATACACAACTACACATGCATACATACATATACATACATACATACATACACATTCATACATATATACACATACATACATACATACATACATACATACATACATGCATACATACATACATACATACATACATACATACATACATACACATGTATATACATATACATATACATATATGCATACACATACATATATACATATACACATACACATATGTATACACATGCACATGCATATACACATCCACATACACATACACATAAGCATACACATTTATAAAATTATATGCATATATATATATATATATATGTATGTATGTATATTTATTTATTTACTTTTTTTAATATATCTTTTTATTGATGAACTTATAGGTTATTATCTGAAAAGTTTTTACCAAGTCAGAATATTCTTCCTACCTCACATGATCAAATGAAGAAGATAATCAACAATCTTGGTATAGATTATCAATGTATACATGCATGTCCTAACGATTGTATTTTATATAGAGGTGAATATGTATACTCTTTGACATGTCCCTAATGTCAATCTCCTCGATATAAGGGCGAAGAAGGTAATATCCCAAAAAAGGTATTGAGACATTTTCCATTGGTGAAGAAGGTAAAATCCCAAAAAAGGTATTGAGACATTTTCCATTGGCAGATTAAACATATGTTTCAAAGCCTCCAATTATCAAAGCTTTTGACATGGGGACATGATCATAAAAGTACTGATGGAATAATCAGAATTCCTCATTATAGTGTTGCTTTTCAGCATATTGATTCTACATGGCCTGAATTTGCACAAAATCCATAGAATCTAAGGTTAGGAGTTGCATTGGATGGGGTTAATCCATTCTCCATGAAATCCAGTAAATGGTCAACATGGCCAGTGGTAGTCATGAACTACAATCTTCTGCCATATCTTAGCATTAAAAGGAACATTTAATGCTTTCACTTTTAATCCCAAGCAAAAGACAAGTTAAAGATATGAATATATATCTTGCTCCTCTCATTGACGATCTCCAAGAGTTATGGAGAGGTATTAATGTCATTAATGTATCGAAAAGCATCAATGAAAGAAATATTACGGTTCGTGGTATTGTGGCTTGGACTATTCATGATTTTCTAGGATATGGTGTTTGTTCAGGTATTGATGTAATTTTTTATTCAATATGCATATAAATAAATATGATTTAATCTAATTATATTTTTATCATTTTCATGATGCAGGAATATCTACTAAGGGTTATAAAGCTTGTCCATATTGTGGTGATTGATTGAGATCAATCTATAGTAAGAATCTCAACAAAAATATTTATCTTCGACATCAACGATTCTTGCCTGATGATCATCCATTAAGATCTAAAAGAGAAGCGATACATTTAAATGGACAGCTTGAAACATGTCAGTTTCCAAAACCTATGACGCCTATGGATTGGTATAAAAAATGGACAGATGGACCTCTGATAGATCCAGAATAAAACATCTTCAGTGATGATGAAGAAAATGAGTATGTGAAGAGAGGTAAAGGAAAATTGGCACTCGCAGAGCATATATTCAAGAATATTGGTTATTCACTATGGCAACATCTTCTTGGACTAAAAGATACCATAGCATCAAGGAATGATTTGAAAGATAAAAAATCAAAACCAAAGTTATGGCCAGTTTTTAATAGACATCGACAGGAAATGACTTATGCACCTGCTCCTTGGGTACTTACAACAAAAGAGATATAGACTATCAACAATAGAATTCAATTGATTAGGACTTCTACAAGATATGGAGCATCTTTTCAAAATATGTTTACTATGGATGATAAGAGCTTATTTGGGTTAAAGACCCATGATTGGCATAACTTTTTGAAACATATTTTACCTTTGGTTATTGATGGATGTACAACGACAGGAGTACGAGATGTGATCTATCATCTTGGATCGCTTATAAGGTAATTATGATACTTTTATATTGAATATGTATGAATATTGGATATCTTTTATTTTTGAATTAACTTCTTTATAAATTTTTTTATGATATGTATAGGTGGATTACATCAAAAGAGATTGACAAAAACTCGATCCCACAAAAAAAACATGAATGCAAAGAGTACTATGCTTGATGGAGAAAGAACTTCCTACTTCATTTTTTGATATTCATGTTCATTTATTAGTCCATCTTGTAGATGAAATAGAGATTGCAGGTGTTTTCAACACTCGATGGATGTTTTGGGTCGAGCGATTTATGGGAATATCAAAAGGTTATGTGCGACAAAGAGCGAAACCAGAAGGATCCATGGCAAAGGGTTGGATGCTTGAAGAGTGCATGTATTACGTTAGTGAGTACCTTGAAAGAGTTCATGAAGAAGCTCCACGTGCATGGACCAACGAGTGTTCTTCAAAAATAACAGATGAGGTATTATCAGGTAAGGGAGTTCCATTTTTATTTACATGTCAAGAAAAAAATGATGTTTCTACTTTTGTAGCAGATAATAGCGAATGCATGCAAGTATTCCTTAGCGAGTACGAACAGGAACTTCAAAATCTCCGAAGTAAAAGGTGAAGAAACAAAAGATATAGACGTAATCTTGATAATAATGAGATTACAGATATATCTTCTTTCATGGATTGGCTATATAGATGTTTGCAACGTGCCAATGCAAATAATGAAGAAATCTCAGATGAGTAGAGAGAGTTAATGATAGGTTGTGAACAAAAGGTAGTTTTATTTTAATAATATTTTGGTTTTTTCATATATGTATATTAAACAGCGAGTCGTAACAAACGAGAACTATGTCGTAAAAAGAGAACACTTACGTCAAAAATTACATGTTTTCACCTCATTTTTGGAATTCCTTTACACCAGTATACATATATTACAAAAATGAGGTGAAAACAAGTAATTTTTGACGTTTTTTGTCATTTTCTCAAAAAAAAATGAGCTCAAAATGTAGTCAAAATTTCACTATATTAGGCATTGACGTGTCCCAAAATGTATATGATAAGACATTGACATGTCCAAAATCTATATGATAAGACATTGACATGTCTAAAATATATATAAGAATGTAGAAGTCAATAGTTTTTACACAAAAATAACATTTTAGACATATCTTTAATGGGTGGATATCTGATTGTTATTCAAAATTGCTACAAAACATGGTTTCATTAACCAAACTACTTTGAGGCATTTACATAAGCACTAAAAATTTCTGAGAGCTTCAATGCAACTCACAACTTTGTCGATCTATGTCTACACCCTCATCATCTGATGCACTTGATTCAGTCTCATACTGTTGAGAGCTCTCTTCTTCTTCTTCTATATCCACAAGAGCTCTATCTTCATCCACGTACATACCAAATTCTGCAGGATCATGCACAACTCTTCTTGTTTTCCTATGATTTCCTGTACCACATACATCTGGAAGCTTTTGTTTTATCATGTTGATGGTTGCTTTCCTCAAGTGACCAGTTTTTGTCAAGGAAAAATCATAAACAAGAATATCTACATCATCCATTTTAAGAGTGGATGTGCTTCGAATATTCTTTTTCCTTTTTGAACCTGTTCGTTTAGCATCACACACCATTTCTAAGTTATATTTACCTGTGAATGCATTACTACTTTTAGTGTAATACCAATGCACCACCAAAGCCTCTATTCTTCTCTGATCAATATCTTTAGTTATCTCTAAAACCTTTGCAATCCAAAATGGTCTGGTAGCCTCATCACCATCAGCAAGTACTGCAATAAGCGTTCCAACATTTATCTCTATTAAATTTCCTTGCCATCTTGCTTCTGCCTGTTTTGTCATCCTTGGGCCTACATAAATATTTCTTTCTGGTGGATGTATAAAACTTTGAAGTGCATCTGCATTACATGCTTGGGCCACATTCACGGATCTTTGTGTACAAAAAACCCATGTGAATGGAACATCAACTGGCCAGTGACCTGCAATTGTATACTGTATAATCTCTTCTTGATGATTGAAAAAGTCCTCCCACCAAGATACATCTTGATCTCCAGCATATTTTTTTGCACGCTCAATATGTCTCTTCTTTTCAATGAGTGCATGCATCCAGCTTTTACTTTGATCAACCACACTTCCACATCTTTCTGTATTGTTTTTATCTTCATATGGTGATTGTTCTGCACCATACACTGTTACAGTAGACAAATTAGGCACCTGCAATAAGAATCTGCATCCCTCTTTAGGCTCCCACCCAAGAGAAGATGAATACTGCTTTGCAAATAAAAGGGTTATTTCATCAACCCTCCTCATCAAGAATACATGGTTGAAACTAATATTGTGCAATGGAGCCAAAACCTTAGCACTGTTATCAAGGCCCATTGAGCAAAAGTGCTTAAAGTCATAAATCTGTGTGAGGTGTTGAACTTCTGGTTTTGGAGTATATGCTTCTGAAATCAGCTCAGATAAAATCGGAAGAGTAAAAGCATTGTTACGTGCCAACTTCTTAGAGAAAGTACTGAACATTTGATCAATGTGATCATGAGTGTGGCCAACCAGAAGAAAATTTACCTTAACCTTCTGAAATACCTGTTTTTCAACAAGCATGCTTAAATATCCAAAGACTGTAGAATATTTATTCTCTCTTGGAGTATTATCTAGTTGCAAATATAGAGTTGGTGGAAAAAGACCCTTCCATGATTGCAAAACACGATGAATGACAGTAACTATAAGGTTTGGATCATTATGCACATTCGGATATGTGAAGAAAACCTTGGACATTACAGTTCCATTGTATACCAAAGCGCCAACCAAATGCATTTGCACAAGGACTTCATCTCCAATGTCCTTAGGGATGCGATAAAAATGTGGCAAACAAGTTTTTTTTTGATCCATACCATCGATCAACAAACACATATAACGCTCCGGATTTCTGAGTGCCTTACTTCGATGATGAATTGCTTTCTTTCTCTCTAATGCTTGACTGTCACGATGGTTGTTAAGAAGGTTTTTAAAATTATGCTTTTCCTGTGGTGTTGTAGCCCCTTTTGCCATGTTTTTCAAAGTGGCACAAACTGAACATTCACCCATTCTAACTTTACGAGGAATAGAAACATTGTTAAACTCCTCCTTCCATAATCGAGTAAAGTGACGATACAACACATACTTCTCATTTCTATTTTCCATGTCTTCTCTATATATTTGAAATACCTCTCGACGAGTAAAGTTATCTGACAAGTGCAACCTTCCAGTTGTAGGCATAACTTCACAATGCAAGCTAAAATAGTTCATCATCCAATTCATTGCATGACGTCCAACAGATCCTTTGGTCCCACCATGGAACGTATCCAAAATGAGATCCCCATTCAAAAACCCTTGTTGAACCCTATGTATTCTAAAATTTCCTACACCCATTGCAATTTTAAATGCAGCCCTACAGCATGGCATCCCTTGAGTAAAGAAATATTCAAAACCAACACGCGTTACTGACATGTTATCCTCAATCATTTGCATGCAAGAAACAAGGTATATATCTTGCCTTTCACTATCTAAATGGAGGAATTTTTCTCTTATGTGCTTTAGTTTCTTCATCCCTAAATTATACAAGCATTTCAAACCACAACAATGCTTCTCAATATCCAATGCAATCTGTCTATCTGAAGTAAGAAATTTAAATCTTTTTCGACTTACTTCACGAGACCTTCTTTTAAATCGTAGATTGAGCTTGCTTTGCTTTTTCGTTGCTCCACATGCACTTGAGTCAGAAGGGAGATCAATGGTTGGATCAGATGGGAGATCAAGAGGTGCATTTGGTTGAGCAGCATTGCACTGTGAATTGGATAACTTAAATGACTCAACAGAAAACATGGAATCATCAGCACGTTCTAAATCATAGGGATCATCACTTCTCTGGAAAGGCTCAACTGAGAACAATGAATCAATATGAGCAGAGGAAGCTGATGCCCAAGCATCCACTGAAAAGATTGAGCTCATCTTCACTGAGTTCACAGAAGACTGAAGATGAATGACCTTTTTAAATAAGTAGAAATCCGAGATCAAGTGAAGATATCACATCAAATGTCACATCAAGAAGATATGAAATCAAAAGCTTATTAAAGTACATTAAATAACATAAAACATCAAATTACATCAAATCACTTAATTACTCAAATATACACTAATAAGGGAACCAAAGATTTGATTCACTTTTGATTCAAATGAGAAACACAGTTGATTTCTAACTTCATATGAGTCATTTAGTCTAAGCATTGTGAATGAATCAAAATATATCAAATTTGTGTTCCAACAGGAATATATAATAAAATTGTTTGGAGAAATTTTACAAGAAGAAATTTTACAACTGGAATATATCCAAGTTGAGTTCCAACTGGAATATGCTATGCCATTGAACACTATACAAGAAGAAATTTTACATTTGGTTAAGATTTCAAGGATTAGGTTTTATTGTGGTCTTGGCTAGATATCAAAGAGGTAGATGAAAGTATATTGAAAAAGAATTATGTGTAAAAGAGGCACACAGAAAGTATATTCATACATTGATTTTCCATCTCAACAATGTGTTACAAGATAAATGTGAATATGAACTAAAGTGTGGAGGATAACACTATAAAGATGTCATTAATCTCACAACTTAGACCTAATTTTCTCCCAAGCAACAGACTCTAAGAAAAAACATCTACATGAGATTAGAAATCCTCATGTACATACCATATTGTTGCCATTGAAGTTTAATTTCCATGCAAATGTATATAAATAGTTGCAAGGTTCTGTACTAGAATGTTTATTCATAGTGATTTTCCATTTCAACAGTGAGTTACAAGATAAATGTGAATATGAACTAAAGTGTGGAGGGTAATACTATGAAGATGTCATTAGTCTCCCACACTTAACACAACTTTGACTTGATTTTCTCCCAAGAAAGAGATTCTTAGAAACAAATCTCTACATGAGTTTAGACATCCTCATGGACATACCATACTCTTGCCATTGAAATGTAATTTCTATGCAAATGTATATAAATAGTTGCAAGGGTCTATGAATATTTCATTAAAGTGGCTCTGAAACAGCCTATTTGTGTGGGTGCTATTCCCTGGTTAGATAAGTTGACAGATTTAGTTAGCAAGTGGACTCATTCAGTTAGATCCAGTTAGTTTCTGGTTCAAGTTACCCAATTGCCTATAAATACCAGAGGAGGAGATCATTCGCATTTTCAAAATCCACGAGCAAGAGAGAGCAGCAGAGCACAGACAGCCATGGAGCACAGAGGTCAGCATACCAGCAAGCCAAGTCTGATGGAGAAGAAGAATATTGGCAAAAGTACCAAGAGGTAGACAAAATCATAACATAAATAAAGATTCCAAAAAGATTCCCTCTATATGTCTGTGTAAATATCTCATTTCTAGGTCTTTATTTTTCTTGCCTCTAGAAATATGGATCCAAAGCATGTACAGGTCGATGCCTGGCATCGACTTTAAGGTGTAAGTCGATGCCAGGCATCGACTTAGGATTGCAAGTCGATGCCAGGCATCGACTCGTGGGTCCAAGTCGATGCCTGGCATCGACTTGCAGCCCCAAGTCGATGCCTGGCATCGACTTGCAGGTGCAAGTCGATGCCAGGCATCGACTTGTCGGTGCAAGTCGATGCCTGGCATCGACTTGCAGCCCCAAGTCGATGCCAGGCATCGACTTGGGCCCAAAAAACGATGCCAAGCATCGACTTGCCGGCATCAACATGCACTGAAAAGTCGATGCCAGGCATCGACTTTTGGGTGCAAAATCGATGCTTGGCATCGGCTTTTGGGCCCAAGTCGATGCTTGGCATCGACTTTTGTGCCCAAGTCGATGCCAGGCATCGACTTTGTGTGCAAGTCGATGCCAGGCATCGACTTGAGGGTAAAAGTCGATGCCAGGCATCGACTTGGCCCAAAAGTCGATGCCAGGCATCGACTTGGGCCCAAAAGTGGATGCCAAGCATCGACTCTTGCACCCCCAACTCGATGCCTAGCATCGACTTTCACCCTCAAGTCGATGCCTGGCATCGACTTGCACACAAAGTCGATGCTTGGCATCGACATGCACTTAAACATCGATGCTTGGCATCGACCTGAAGCTCAAAATCCATGCCTTGCATGGACTTGGGCCTTTGAAACCACATTTACGTTGATCTGATATTTCCAATTGCTTTCAGGGATGCGGAGTACAAGGATGAAAGGCCCATCAAGAAGCTCAGAGTCACCATGGGCTCTGCTGACCAGCAACGTGACAAAGGCAGTGGTCACCAAGCAAAGCCAAAGAAAATTATTGCACCATTATCCTCTGAGAAGGCCAGCAACCCACTAGGAATATCCTCAGGTGGACAGAGTAGCATAAAAATTCCTGTGGAGGATCCAAATATGAAGGAAAGGTCGAGGGAGACCGAGGTCATGAAGACAGATCGTCCACTTCGGGACATGACAAATCTCGAATGGTGCCTTCAGTACGTTGAAGAGAAGAATGCAGTCCTCCTTGTGTTCGCAGGGGCCTATGGCAGAGGAAAGATCACGACAACACAAGGTTTTCAGTATGGACTTGTTTACAAATTGGATTATGAAGATGAAGATTCTGACAACCTGCTTTTCTTGGTGGAGACATCGAAGGGATTAAGAAATGTCATATGCAAGATGGATTTCTTGTGCCCAGAGTGCTGTGTTCCAGAGGAGCTAGCTCAGATATGCAGAGACTCAGTGAATTTCATCAAGGACCTGATGCCATGGATACAGGGCAATATCATGCCAACACAGCACAAGAAGACGACCCCTGTAAAGGCAAGGGGTAAGCAGAGTGTGCAGAAAAAGCCCCAAAAGAAAAAGAAGATAATTGCAGAAGAGGACTTTTTTGACTCAAGCTCTAGCTCTGGGGACATTATTGTTGCACCTGGTGGAGAGCTTGCATCTGGTGTGCTTGGCACTGAGCAGAATAAGATGAGGGAGGACATAGCTAGAAGAAAAGTTGTGAAGAAGGGGCAGTTGTTCCACCTGCCTATTAATATTATCCACAGGCCACCAGTGGATCCAGTCACAGGGAGGAGGCCCCTTGAGATCAGGGAGCCACATAATTTGCATGTCCAAAATCTTAAGAAGAAAATGAAAATTAATCCTCATGCTACTGTTGTGCCATTCCTTGTCATGGTGGATCCGCATGAGTGCAGCTGTGTGGAGGATTTCAATGAGAATGTGTTTGAGGAGTACACTTATTATGTGATTGGAGGTTCACACTCTGCAGAGGCTCGTAGACAGTTAGTGAAGGAGCACCCTACTACATTTTTCTTTAGGTATGCAGAGTGTAAGATATATGCTGGTCTTACAACTGAGGAAGCCAAGCTTCTTGCTTGGGATCACAACAACGACAATGACTACAGGCAGAAAATGTCCTCCATAGAGAGAATTCAGTTCTTCCACCATGAATACGAAGATTGTCTTGTGAAGGAAGCTGGGAGAATACATCCCAATCTACGAAAGCAATGCCTTATTGAGGTTGGAATTGCATTGGATGAGAATAGAAAGTCAGATGCTTTGAGGAAATATGATCCATGGTTTCAACTGGCATTCAGATCAGGTGAGATCTGGGATCTTCAGGATAGAATCTTCACAATGTGGGAGCACAAGGAGGTCAAGGGCCAGAAGCAACGAAAGTCGAGGCCAGACCCACAAATTGATCTGAGGGGAAAGGGAAGGAAAGTTGACCTTTCAATTGAAGAGGCTCCTGAGGACATGAAGCTGACCCCATGGAGGGCCCTTCAAGGAATCAAGGATGATACATTGATCATATCAACTTTGTCAAGGGTAATCTCGAAGGAGTTAAGCCTCGAGGAGATGGTGACTGAGCTCAATAAGTATGTATGTTATTCTCAGATCCTTTTTCCCTCCTCCCATGCTTCTTGTCTAACCTAGTCTCTTTTATATTTATGTGTCTGTAGTCATAAAGTGTACATGAAGATTCAGGAGGTGATGATGAAGAGGCTGGGTTGCTTTTCTTGGATAGAGGTCCAAGCAGACTATCCAACCACATCATCCTACAAAGCCTTATCAGAATATTTCATCCTGTTTCGTGATTGGGTAGATTCTCTTATCAGAATATTTCATACTAAACAATTTGATGCATTGCATGGCATCAACATGGGGGCATAAGTCGATGCCTGGCATCGACTTGGGGGCATAAGTCGATGTCTGGCATCGACTTGCAGCATAAGTCGATGCCTGGCATCGACTTGGGGGCATAAGTCGATGCCTGGCATCGACTTGCAGCATAAGTCGATGCCTGGCATCGACCTGCAACAAAAGTCGATGCCTGGCATCGACCTCGTGGCAAAAGTCGATGCCAGGCATCGACTTAGGTCCCTAGGTCGATGCCAAGCATCGATTTTTAGTAGAAGGTTGATGCCTAGCATCTACCCCAACAAGAAATCGATGCCATACATCCGTTCTTTATGTTCTGTTTGCTGTACTGAAGAGCTCTTCTAATTGTTTTTCCAATTTGTTCTGCAGAAACCAAGGAAAAGTAAGTCTACAGAGGTACTAGATGATTGCCCCCCTGCATTCCTTGCTCACATTCAAAGAGCAAGGCATGAGAAATCTAGACTGAAAGCGAAGGAGATGGATTTTGATGATGAACCCGATCTTAAATGTTTCTCCAATCCCCTAGACCCCCTTAGGCCTGTATATTACAATGTGTTCTGTAGTGATGTAAATAATATTTGTTCTGTTGTGCCTAGAAAACATTTCTCCCTTCTCATAGCGGACATACCCTATGGATTTAGGATGTTAGGATCAGTTAATGATGATGAACCCTTCAAACACCCTCAGATTTGGAAGATGGTCACTGATTTTGCAGAGTTGACTATGTCTCCTCTTTGGAGGATAGTAATTTTCCATAGCAGAGACCAGTCTTTCTCTGTTTCAACTGCTCTGAAGGCAAGATGTCATGCTGTGGAGTGCCTCACTTGGTAAGTAATCTTCTTTCTATCTCCATGGCTTTAATGATGCCCTATGTGACTCATAGTTCTTTTTTGCAGGGTGAAGACAAACGTAAATCACACTCCTTTGCATCGGTTTGTGAGTGCCACTGAATGCATTACAGTGGGCTATTATGATGAAGTAAGCAAAAGGAGAGTCAGGGAGCATTGCAATGAGAATGGGATCTCAAATGTGCTCATGTTCCCAGCCGTTACCAAGAAACTTCGTCATGTAGCTGGGGACATGACATTGGTTAACCCTTATCAGAAGCCACAAAAACTCATAATGAGATTGCTTCAGCTATTTTCCAATGATGATGACTGGGTCCTAGACCTTTTTTCGGGCACAGGTAATTTCAATTTTCACAATTTTCATTAGTCATTGTTGATTGAAGCCTCTAAGAGGTTTTCTGCTGTTTTAGGAACGACTCTGGCTTGCTCCTTAAAGATGTTCAGGCACTGCATAGATGTGGAGAAGGATGATGCTCAAGTGAGCTTCATTAGAATGAGAATCAATGGGCTGAATGAATGCCCAGATGAAGACCAAGAGGTTGGAAGGAAGCACATTGCAGATACGGAGAGATTCCAAGCAGCTTCAAGGGAGCCTGTTCCCCCACTTGCAGATGAACCTGGGGACATGGCTGACCTTGAAGAGCCAATCTTGGAGCAAGAGAGGCAAGATAGGTGTTCTAATGTGCCAGAGGATACCAATACCCTTGAGCCTGAGGAAAGCTATGATCAGCTTCTATTGTAGATTCACATAACTCTTGTAAAACACATGAAATGTAAAAGATCATTTTAATGGAAATATAATTTGGAGTTCTGCTTCCACTTGGTGTTCAGCTTGATTTATCTTGAGCATTTCTCTGATCATGTGTGAATGTTTCTTAGTATAATTTTGTTGAATATTATCTTCTCTTGGGAATGCTTTTGTGAAGTGTATTTCATATTCTGTTAATATGGCCAGGCATTCAATGGGGATCTTAACCATACAAAGGGGATGATCTTAATTGCCTTGTTAAAATGCTCTGATTTTTACAACACATGTACTCTAATTTTCGAGTAACTCTTAATTAGCTATCTTCTGTGCTTGTTGAGGTTATAGATGTAATGAAGGAGCTTCGCAAATTCTTACATGTACCTTTTCAACTCTAATCTATTGTCCAAGATCATGATGTGGGATTCTTGGTCATGCTCAACAACTAGTTTTCATGGCAGCAAGAATTTTAGTATATCTATCTTGACTACTTGGGATATGAGATCAAGCTTCTAAAGACAATATTTACAAGCAAGACTCGTGATGCTTTCTAGATATTGTAAAATGCCCACTTTTTTGCTTCATATAATCGTATTTAGGTAAAAAGAAAAAGAGAACATGTCTTTGTTCTCCTTTGTTGTGACTCAGTGTTATTAGTTTCTATTTACTAATTTAATTTCTTTTGGAAGCTCGAATGTTCACTTATATGTGGGCTTTTGGACAGCATATTAGAATCAAATCCATTGATTCTTTATGTAAAACAGAGGATTCTAGTATTGTTGCTTCTTTCAAGCAACTATCACATGCTAGCTCAAAAGACACGAACCTTATAGATGGGGAACTTGGTTACGTAGGAACTATTGTTGGTATCTATGAAATTTCATTTCGTACATTCAAACAGGTAGAAAAAAGTTTATAGTTTTTATGATAGAGTTAGTTATTTTTTTAAGCACCTAATAATGGGTTTTTGTTTTTACATATTTTGATAGGTCATTTTGAAGGTTGACTGGTTTCGAGCCGAGTATAAAGGTAGTAATTCCACATTAAGAAAGGAATTATCTGGGTTTTGGGCAATTGATTCTTCCAAGGTAATGCGATCTACTAAAGAACCATATATTCTTCCTACGCATATTGAACAAGCATTTTTTTATAAAAACGTAGATGCTCACCAATGGTGGCAAGTGTCTGAGTGTGTCTGTGTGTATATACGTGTGTATCTGTATATATGTGTCTATGCATTTGTATGTATGTGTGTATATATATGTGTGTGTGTGTATATATATATATATATATATATATATATATATATATATATATATATATATATATATATATATATATATATATATATATATATATATATATATATATATATATATATATATATGTATGTATGCATGTGTATGTGTGTGTAAATGTGTGTGGATGTGTGTGTATAAGTCTGTATGTGTCTATGTGTGTGTATGTGTCTATGTGTGTGTATGTGTCTATGTGTGTATGTGTGTGTATGTGTCTATGTGTGTATGCATATGTATGCATGTATGCATATGTGTGTGTATGTCTCTTTACATGCATGTGTATGTGTGTGTGTCTCTCTCTACGTGTGTGTGTGTCTATGCGTGTATATGTATTTGTGTGTATGTGTGTGTATGCATGTAAGCATGTATGTATGCATGTAAGCATGTATGTATGCATGTAAGCATGTATGTATGCATATGCATATGCATTATGTATGCATATGCATATGCATTATGTATGCATATGCATATGCATATGCATTATGTATGCATATGTATGCATGTGTGTGTATGTGTGTGTATGTGTGTGTATGTCTCTCTATGTGTGTATGTGTGTATGCATGTGTGTGTATGTGTGTGTATGCATGTAATTATGTATGTATGCATATGCATATGCATTATGTGTGTATGTGTGTATGTGTGTATGTGTGTGTGTGTGTCTATGTGTGTATGTGTGTGTATGCATGTGTATGTGTGTATAAATCTGTGTGTATGTGTCTATGTGTATGTATGTGTCTATGTGTGTGTATGTGTATGCATGTGCATTATGTATGCATATGTATGCATATGTCTGCATATGTGTGTGTATGTGTGTGTATGTGTCTGTGTGTATGTGTATGCATGTATCTATGCATATGCATGTGCATTATGTATGCATATGTATGCATATGTGTGTGTATGCATGTAAGTATGTATGTATGCATATGTATATGCATTATGTATGCATGTATGTGTATATGTGTGTATGTCTCTCTACGTGTATGTACGCATATGTGTGTGTGTGTATGTGTGTGTGTGTCTATGTGTTTATGTGTATGTGTGTATGTGTGTGTATGTGTGTGTATGCATGTAAGCATGTATGTATGCATATGCATGTGCATTATGTATGCATACGCATGTGCATTATGTATGCATACGCATGTGCATTATGTATGCATACGCATGTGCATTATGTATGCATACGCATGTGCATTATGTATGCATACGCATGTGCATTATGTATGCATACGCATGTGCATTATGTATGCATACGCATGTGCATTATGTATGCATACGCATGTGCATTATGTATGCATACGCATGTGCATTATGTATGCATACGCATGTGCATTATGTATGCATATGCATGTGCATTATGTATGCATATGCATGTGCATTATGTATGCATGTGCATTATGTATGCATATGCATGTGCATTATGTATGCATATGCATTATGTATGCATATGCATGTGCATTATGTATGCATATGCATGTGCATTATGTATGCATATGCATGTGCATTATGTATGCATATGCATGTGCATTATGTATGCATATGCATGTGCATTATGTATGCATATGCATGTGCATTATGTATGCATATGCATGTGCATTATGTATGCATATGCATGTATGTGTGTGTATGTGTATAGGTGTGTGTATCTATATATATGTGTCTGTATGCATGTGTATGTGTGTGTGTAAATGTGTGTGGATGTGTGTGTGTGTAAGTGTGTGTGTGTGTAAGTGTGTGTGTAAGTGTATGTGTCTGTGTGTATGTGTATGTGTGTGTGTCTATGTGTGTATGTGTGTGTGTGTCTATGTGTGTATATACATGTGTATCTATATATATGTGTCGGTGTGCATGTGTATGTGTGTGTGTAAATGTGTATGGATGTGTGTGTGTAAGTGTGTATGTGTCTATGAGTGTGTATGTGTCTATGTGTATGTATGTGTCTATGTGTGTATGTGTATGCATGTATGTATGCATATGCATGTGCATTATGTATGCATATGTGTGTGTATGTATGTGTATGCATTATGTATGCATATGTGTGTGTATGCATTATGTATGTGTATTAAAAATGCATTATGTATGCATATGTGTGTGTATGCATGTAAGTATGTATGTATGCATATGCATATGCATTATGTATGCATATGTATGCATGTATGTGTATGTGTGTTTATGTCTCTCTATGTGTGTGTATGCATATATGTGTGTGTATGTGTGTGTGTGTGTATGTGTGTATGTGTGTATGTGTGTGTGTATGTGTGTATGTGTGTGCATGTATGTGTGTGTGTATGTGTGTATGCATGTGTATGTGTGTGTATGCATCATTATGTGTGTATGTGTGTATGTGTGTGTATGTGTGTGTGTGTCTATGTGTATGTGTGTGTGTCTATGAGTGTGTATGTGTTTATGTGTGTGTATGTGTCTATGTGTGTGTATGTGTCTATGTGTGTATGTGTATGCATGTATGTATGCATATGTGTGTGTATGTGTGTGTATGCATTATGTATGCATATGTGTGTGTGTATGCATTATGTATGTGTATGTATGCATGTGCATTATGTATGCATATGGGTGTGTATGCATGTAAGTATGTATGTATGCATATGCATATGCATTATGTATGCATGTATGTGTATGTGTGTGTATGTCTCTCTATGTGTGTGTATGCATATATGTGTGTGTATGTGTGTATGCATGTGTATGTGTGTGTATGCATCATTATGTGTGTATGTGTCTATGTGTGTATGTGTGTGTGTATATGTGTGTGTGTGTCTATGTGTATGTGTGTGTGTGTGTGTCTATGAGTGTGTATGTGTTTATGTGTGTGTATGTGTCTATGTGTGTGTATGTGTCTATGTGTGTATGTGTATGCATGTATGTATGCATATGTGTGTGTAAATGTGTGTATGCATTATGTATGCATATGTGTGTGTATGCATTATGTAAGTGTATGTATGCTTGTGCATTATGTATGCATATGTGTGTGTGCATGTATATGTGTGTGTATGCATGTATATGTGTGTGTATGCATCATTATGTGTGTATGTGTGTATATGTGTGTGTGTATATGTGTGTGTATCTATGTGTATGTGTGTCTATGTGTGTATATGTTTGTGTATGCATATGTATGTGTGTGTATGTGTGTGTATTTGTGTGTGTGCGTGCACACCTGGCTTCAGTGAGTGCCCTCTTGCTCTCTCTCGCTCTCTCTCTCTCTCTCACTCTCTCTCTCTCTCTCACTCACTCTCTTGCTTGTGCATCCAAATCCCGACATAAATGTGCCGGGAGAAATCAAAAAATTTTTTTAACATTCCAGAGCGTCGCTTATGTGATGCTCTGGAACATAGGACGTCGTTTATGCGACGCTAAAACATCACAGCGAGTTTGCCAACGTTGCAAATAGTGTTGCTAATTAGCGATGCTATTTGTGATGCATAGTTTTAGCATCGCATAAGCAATGCTAGCATCGCTTATGCAACGACCGTTTGTAAAAAAAAAACAAAAATAGGGCCATCGCTTATGCGATGGTATCGTTGCATAAGTGACAGTTCTTGTTTTTTTTTTTCAATTCGGGGGCATCGCTATGCCCCCTATTTCTTGTAGTGTTAGGAGTCGAACGAAAGCTTTTGAAACTCTACAAAGGGTTAGAGTATTTAACCGGTACCGTTTCAAAGAATTCATCACCAATGGAAGAAATTGTAGAATTGGTAGATCAAAAGCTAAGAGGAAACCTTTGAAATAAGCAAACCCAAAGAGTAACCATGATGAAGCATTGCTATAATTGTGGCAGAGATCACATGGCAAATGTTAGTCCTATGAAAGCGCAAGATACACTTGGCCCATGATCGTACTACTATATGATAGAGACAAAGTATACCAATCACCTAGCTCAAGATTACCTCTAAAAAAAGCAAGGAGTTAGGAGAACCTACCTAAACCTTATAGGTATCGAAACCAATACTAACCAAAATAATTCTATAAACCTAAACACAACTATCAAGAGCCTTATTGATCCCATCAAAGACCTCAAGTAGTCTTAGGTTAGCAATCACCACCCCCCTATAAATGTAGTTTCATTCAAGTATGAGGCAATAGAAGAAAATCAAGGTAGAGAATTAGTGTGCACATCACCATTGATCATAGCTTATGATCCTAAAGCTAATAGCTTTCACTCTTCACATGAAATTAGTGTACCCACTAACTACATGGAGTCATCAGAACACTTAGAGTCTCATCACTATGAAGAACCCCCATTAGAACCCAATTGATAGTCAAAATACATGAATTTCATGTATGTTAACCCAAACCCTAGGCCTCGTATGAAAGAAGGTAGGCCATAGGTTCCTAGAAGACCATGCTTTAGATGCCAAGGAGACCATCTTCTGCATGTATATCCACACCCCTCACCCGCATGACAATCTAAATCCATTATGATTCAAGGATTTTGCTCAGATTGTGGGAAGGTGCATCTCATTCGTGGCTGCCCTAAGAACCCTATGAATGCATCGAATGTAGCACCAATCAATGTGGTTGGCATAGTGCAAGGGCCTTATAGAGGTTTATTAGATATTTCCCTAGTTGAGGCAGACATGCGAACACAAGCTTTAAAGCAACCCAAGATCCTATAATAATAGAATGAAGCATATTCAAGTGAGTTAGGAGAAGTTAGTAGAAAGAAGGAAAGAGGTTGGAAAGAAATGAGAGACAGGGTGAAAAGAAAGTGGTGAAAGAATCTAATAGAGGAAGGAAGTCTCAAGGAAAATAAGGCAAAAATCTTATACCTCAAATCTCAAACTCCCTCAACCTAAAACCATTGTATATCCCATCTCTCCACACCTCAACATGGGTAGCTTAGGCTATGTTGGAGGCCAAAAAACTCTTTAATTGCTTAGATTTAGTAAAGCTAGAACTACGTTTTCAATAACTATTAGAATGCTTAAAGAAATTAGCGGCTAAGCAAGAGGTTCATACAAAAAAAGTTAACTTTATTCAAATTGAGAGAGGAAAGTTCTACCAGAGAGAATTTTATCTTCCCAACTCAATTGAGTATGGAATACCTCTCTCCATCACCAAGTACTCTTAGGAATTCTTGAGGGTAATCTCAAAAGAAAAGTGGGCTAAAGAACAAGAGAACCCCCAAATAATGCAGGAGATAAGTGACCTATAGGATCAATTTCCCAAATACATCCCATTTCTACATGGAGATTAGTTCTAACCTCAACTAGAGGAAGGGTTAGATTTTGAATCTAACTCCTTACAATAGTTACCACATCACATAGGAAAATGGGAATCTCGATCACTCAAAATGAGAGCCCCTACAATAATAGTGGGAATGAGGATTCCATCATACCCAAGAACTGAGGCAATGAAGAACACTAGAAATACCTATCTTCTCATAACCTACAAAGGGTTAGTTCACTAAGGAAATCTTAAATTCAAGCATGAATTTTGCCATCACTACCACATCATGATGGTAACAATGGGGCAAAGTGGCATTGTGACCTACAAGAATGAAGCTTCGTACAGACACTAGTCATATTGAGCATCCATTAAGATTGCTTGAATGGATCACTCACCACTTGTGGTTGGAGTTTGAACGTACATTTTCCATATGCAACTTTGGAAAAATCAACATATATGGGATGATATTGGGAAGACGTTTTGCGTCACCTACAAATGGTGCAAGATTGGGATATCAACTCTTTGTATTTGTAGCAGTTAGGGGCAAAAAATAAATACAACTTAAAAGACTACACATATAGAAATGTACCACCCCTATGATGGATTCCTATCCATAAAGTGCAGGATGACTCAATATCATGCATTCCATGAACACTTTGGATCCCTCTTGGATCCATGAAGATACTCACCTATGGATATGTAAAGTAGCTAAAGCATATTAGAAAAGACTAGAAGCTAGTGAACTAAGAACATCTAAGATCATGAGATCTACACGTGATCCAATCTTTAAACTGACGGTATCCTCGAATGAGGAATTTAAGCCTCATGGTTGGGTAGAAATATTGGTAACAATGGACATAGCAGTCAATGAAGAACAATGGACCCCCCATTGTGTTGAAGATGCCTATGAGGTGGCAGTGCACAAGGCCAAGGTCCAACTAGAGGGAGAAAGCACTCAAGGAAAGGAATTATGTGAAGCAAAGCATGTGTGAGGATAAGTGGAATCGAGCAACATTTCTCAAAATATCAAATATCAATAATCTCATCAACTACCCAAACAATCATTATTATTATCGCTAATCTTGTAATATAAGCACTCAATTTCATATTCAAATAGTCCATTTTATGCAATCGAAGGAGTAATCAAGCTTGAGGAACTTAGGTAGAACACATCTACAAAGTTTTGCAATTTTTGGACCTCATTAGATGCCTCAAATAAGTCTTAGAACCTAATTTTTAACTAAGTTGAACACTATGGCAAAGCCCATCGGGGGTTGTCAATCATGATGGAATGGTCCATCATGATAGACACCTATCTGTCATGATCAATGGTCTATCTATCATGATGGATAGAGTTTATGATTTACACTCTTTGTCGTGATGGCTATCAATCGCGATGGATACCTTTGCTTGAAAATGTCCATCTGTCACATAAGTCTTTCTATCGTGATGAATAGACTGTCCATCACAATGGACACCTTGTATGTCATTGTCTGCCTATCCTCAATTGCACAATTGACACATGCCAATTACAATTGATACCCCTATCTATCGCAATGGATAAGATAAACACAAACTTTTTTGCAAATTCTAGGTTTTTGAGATGTGCACAAGGCCTACACTAGTGTGATGTGATTTCTTTTACCAAATGCCTGACTATTTTTTTCTATCACAATTGATAGAGAGCTTCACCTCGGGGTATATGCATAGAGAATCCATACATGGTGGAGTTGCTGCTACTATGGATGTTGATACCTACTAGAAAGCTCCCAAAACACACATATTGCACACGATCGCTCTCCCTTGAGGTAGGGAGAGAGTAGGGATGGTAGTGGTGATGATGATGAAGGTAGAAAAGTAAAAAAGAAGATTTTACATATGATTCCAATATCACTTCTCTACATCTTACCATTATACGCTAAGGTGGAGATGGAGGTAGGGAGAGAGTAGGGATGCTAGTGGTGGATGATGATGATGAAGGTAGAAAAGTAAAAAAAAAGCTCAATCCTCAACAACAATGCCAAATTTGGTGTCACTCTAGCATAGTGATGAGTATCAATGTGAGGAGATCCACTTCCTAATTTTTAATCTGAGGAGACATGAGGGTGGTATGACAACCATGATCAAGTGAGAGTACAAGTGTGTGAGTGAGAAGCACACCAACATGCACACAAATACATGCACATATACATGCGATAAGACAAAGAGATGGAGCAATGGAATCTTCAATTAGCCAAAAGCAAGTTTACAATGTGCTTAGTTCACTTCAATTCCCAATACGACCCACAAAAATAAGCTCTCTAACTTCTTTTTGTAGTTTTTGACGAGCTTTCGGCATGTTCAGATCTAGTGTCTGGCCTAGTTAAAAAAATTAGATTCCTAAGCTATTTTGGGGGCTCAAACGAGCGCTAAAAATTTAAAAAATTGGTATGTACATAGATCTAGACCTCCTCAAGCTTGAGAACTCCTTGATTCAACAAGGTGGAGTTGGAATTATAAAAAATGGGATTTTACAATGAGGTGGAGTGATAAAAATCACTATTGATAGTTGTTGATTTGAAAAAGGAATTTCTTGATTTATTCATCGGATTTTCATTAAATTTCTTGTCTACTTGGTCCTGCTTGTCTTCCCTCTACCTTGACTCTCTTTAACTTTTCTGGCTCATGCTTCCATGTCTTGACAAGGCTCTTGGACCTCCTTGGCTACTACCAACACACATCCATGATGAAGCCATAGGTTGTGGTGAAGTATTTCCATTGCTTGTCATTTCTAATCCCATTCAATGTCTACCTCATGATGAGATTTTCTTCAATCATCTCTCCTATGGATGCCAATTGATTTTCAATTTCATTGACCTTTGTTACAAACTCTGTGATGGTTTGTTTTGGAGTCTTCTTCATCTGGTTGAACTCACCTAAGAGATGGTTCATCCTTGCCTTTGTGCTAGCAGAAAAGAAATTCTCTAGGGCATCCCAAGTATCTTGAGATTTCTTGCATCCTCTAATATGTGGTAATAGAAAAGTAGAGATAGGGTTTAATATGTATGACCTTGCTTGAGCATCCCTTGCACACCAAAGTGTGAGCTTCTTTGTTTCCTCTTGAGTAGGTCCTCCCTTGTATGTTACAATAGGCATTGCTTCATCACCTGATACAATCCCTTATAGATTCCTACCTTGCAAATAGACCTCCATTCTAATTTGCCAAGCAACATAGTTTCTTCTATCAAGCTTCTCAATCATTGATGGAAATCCATAGTGCAAAATGTCTCAAGGATGCCTTGAATGTACACACAATCATAAAGAACTTACTTTTTGTTGGACAAATGGTTGAGAGAGGATATGAAATTAGGTTGAATGATAAAGGATGCTTTATTGAGGGCCCAAATTGCATAAGATGATAGCACAAGGTAAGAAGCAAGATTGTTTGTTCACAATAGAGTTGGGACCACTGTTGGGAATCTAAGGGTCATGTGACCTTACCCCCATATTCATATATATACATCATATACAGAGCATTGCCTCAAGAGAGATCATTGTGTGGGTTTCGAGGCTCCCATGCATCTATGTGCATCTTTCCTCTCTTCTCTCTCCCTCCATCGCCTGCTTGCTCCTCTTGTTCTGCATACCAAAGCCCTTCATTGGTATCAGAGCATGTTGAAGGCTTGTGTGCAAGAAGCTTCAATGGAAGCTTAGGTCACAAGAGGTGAAAGTGCAGGTAAGCATCTCTCAACAATAGTTTAGTATTTTGGCCATAACTCGAGCTACAAAGCTCAGATTGATGCGTTTTAAAGTTTTGTGCTTAGCTAACAGAGAGGAATACAAATTCACAGAAGGGCATAGAACCTGGTTTGGAGTCTTATACTGTCGAAAATTCAAAAAACGCAGACTGATGTAGAAGACAAATCTACATTCACTTGAACAGCAGGTCAGTGTTTTGGCTATAAGTTGAGTTTTACAAACCAGAATGAGACGATTCAACTTGTTGTGCATAGCCTCTACAACTTTGTAGAAGAATGCAGATCCAGATTCTTAGTGCTAGATCACCAAAATTGTAGAATACAGAGTAGTAGTGTTGAAGGTGAAGGTGAAATTGAGAGCTAATGCTTGTTTTGTGCATATCTTGAGCTATGCACCTCTGATTGAGTGTTCTTTATCTCTTTATGTAGGCAAGAATGAGATCTTGAAGTTTTTTGGAGAGCAAAAGTCTAGATTCAGAGTTTATCACCTCTGAAACAACAAAACAGAGCAACATATTTTCACCATAACAACCCTAATTGCTCTTGGAGGTTGAATTTGCTTTGGAACTTCTTCGAGAGAGAATTTTGGTGTGCAAACTCTTATTTTTAGAGCTTCAAGGCATTGTACATGTATGATCACTGTGGTAGCTCCTCCATATGAGAGTAGAGCATGATGTTATCACGTGTTTGGCATGTAAGATGACATTGTGGTATACTCTTTTTTTGGAGGTTTGTGTCATCATTAGTTCGATCATGGATGTATAGTGGCATTATGGTATATATCTTGCTTATGCCACTTGGTTATGGATTTAGTTACCGGTTGCACACAATTCTATGAGAGTTGATTGTGGATCTTGGTTGGTACTTATATCTTTGTTTTCTTTGTAGGTACATGATCCAAATTGAAGCCTCAGTTACATATTCATTTGTCACCGTTATTAGCATTTGTTCTTTGATTGATATGTATTTGCCAGTGTGATTCTTGGCATATATGGATGGTGATTCCCACATGGTTTATTTGGTTCAGAGTCCATTTTACAGAGGAGATGCTATTGAAATTTTGACAGCTTTTATGCTAGAAGAGAACTCTAGTCGATCTTGAAGCTTGCGTGATAGTTTTGGATTGATCTCCATTTACTTGAACTTGGTCACATGTTGTTTGTGACATGTTGGACCATCTTGCAAAGATTCATTCTTGAATGGGAGATACATCATCATTGTATTGGCATGTATTGCTATGTTTTTAGCATATTGTAACATGGAGTACTACTCATTAGTTCTGAGTAAGAGGTGTGAACCACCTCTTAGATACATTGAGTAGGATACTCACATGAGTGCCACTTGGCACTCATGTGAGAGTCCATGAGATATAACCCCCCGAAAAGGGCAAAAAGGCGGTCCACTTAGTGCAGACCCTTCCTATTCATGGCAGCTCTAGCTGCAAGGGAGTGGAGGTGATGCACGAGGATATAGAGCACACTTGTTGTTTGACTCAATCACTATGGTCACTGTGGTCACCGCAGTTTGGACCACATGACCTAGTGAAACTGCATGGTATTGTGTATGAGACCAGGGTGCAGGTCATGATAGATGACTCTACCACTCATAACTTTACAAATTATGCTTTCGTCAAGAAATTAAAGATTCTCCAGAAGCCCAGTTCACATAAATACATTGTATCTATGATGCAAGGGCAAGATAAGAGGATATGGGATACTATGGTATCCAATTTGGAAGTCAAAATGGAGGACTATACAGATTATATGGACTTCCACATTATGAATATGGAGAGGACAGACCTTGTGTTAGGAAGAGAGTGGCTATGGGGGTTGGGAGACACACTTTACACAGCTATCAAAACAACACACTTGAATTTGAAAAGAATGGAAGTAAAGTTTGTATTCAAAGAGAGAGAGAAATGTACCTAGTGCACCTCTCATTTCATCATTAGAGTTGTATATTCTTTGTTATTCTCAACATGTATAGGAGATGTTTTTATTGTATAGTCATGATATGGAGCATTGTATAGACAGCTCATCTGATGTATATTTTCATGCTAGGAATGTAAATATGGACATGACTTTTTACTATTCTTTTTTGCAAGAGTGTGTGGTTAAAAGTTTTAAGGATCTTATGTTTGAGTATAGAGATGTTTTTCCCACTGACGTACCTAGAGGGTGACCACCTGAGAGAGGGGATATTGACCATGCCATTGAGGTTTTTACTAACACTAACCCTATTTGTAAGCCACCTTATAGGCTTAGTGTTTATTAGCATGAGGAGGTTGAGAGGCAATTGCAGGATTATTTACATAAGGGCTTCAATAAACCTAGTAACTCACCTTGGGCATCGCCAATGCTCCTAGTTAAAAAGAAAGATGGCTCTATGAGACTATGTATAGCCTATAAAGCACTTAATAAGGCAACTATCAAAAATAGGTTTCCAATTCCTAGATTGGAAGATCTATTTGATCAGTTACATCAAGCTAGGTATTTCACCAAGCTTGATCTTAGATCAGGATATCATCAGATCAAGATTAGGATAGAGGATGTCCCTAAGACTGCATTTAGAACTAGAAATGGGTACTATGAGTTTTTGGTGATGCCTTTTGGTCTCACCAATGCTCCTGCCACTTTCATGAAGCTCATGAATAGTGTTTTACGGCCTTATCTAGGACACTTTGTAGTATACTTTTTGGATGACATTCTGATCTATAGTGCATCAGAAGAGGAGCACTTGGAACACTTAAGAAAGGTATTTCAAGTGCTAAGAGAAAATTCACTCTTTGCTAAGGAGTCAAAGTGTGAATTTTTCAAAACAGAGGTTAGATACCTTGGGCATATAGTCTCCCATGATGGAATCCAGATGGATCCTGAAAAAGTAAGGGCTATTATGGAATGGCCACATCCCAGGAACTTGGAAGAGCTACAGATCTTCCTAGGTTTATCAGGTTTCTATCGAAGATTCATTAAGAATTATGCCAAAATTGCTGTCCTGATGATGGAACAGCTTAAAGGGAAAGGGAAAGCCTTTCATTGGAGGGACGAACATAAGCAAAGTATGGAGAAATTGAAAGTTGCAATTGCCACAGCTCCACTTTTACATATAGCAGATCCCAACAAACCATTTGTGGTTGAGACTGACATGAGTGATTTTGCCATAGGAGTGGTTCTAGTTTAGGATGGTCGACCAATAGCTTTTGAGAGTAAGAAACTAGAATCGGCTCAGAAGAATTACTCCGTTTATGAAAAGGAGTTGTATGCAATTGTCCATGCTTTGAAGAAGTGGCGTCATTATTTATATGGTGCCAAAGTCACAATAGTGTTTGATCAAGAGAGCATCAAGTGGCTCTCTAATCAAAAAGAGGTCGTAAGGACCGATGGGTAGAGACCCTTCAGGAGATTGATTATGAGCTTAGGTAGGGAAAGTTTAATGTAGTGGCTGATTCACTTAGCTGCATGCCTATGCTTAATGGATTGAGTTTTACTCAGATCACTAGTGAGCTACTTGAGTCCATTAGAGGGAAATGTAGGCTTGATCCTACATATTCTGAGATTTGGGAAGCCATAGAGAATGGGGATTGTGATATACAGGTTTCCAATGAGGATGGAGTATCGACAAGTACTCAAGAAGGATTCAAGTGGAAGAACTACAGTGATCAATATCTGTTTTATAAAGGTAAGGTGTGTGTCCCTAGAGATATTGAGATGAGACGATATGTTTTGTATGAGTGTCATGACACACCTAGTGTGGGACACCCAGGAGTTAACAAGACTTATGATCTTGTTAAGAGGCAGTTTTATTGGCCTGGACTTCATAAAGACGTCCTAGAGTATGTGCTTAAGTGCATTAAATGCCAGGTCAACAAAGCTGAGAGATTGAGGATTGGAGGACTACTCCACCCATTGGATACTCCTAATGGGAAGTGGGAGAGTATCACCATGGACTTTATAGTCAGATTACCTAAGACACAGAGATGGCACGACTCGGTCTGGGTAATTGTGGATAGGTTAACCAAAATGGCTAGACTTATTCCGACATGTACTATAGTGAAGACACCAAAGTTGGCTAGAATCTTTGTGGAGAACCTATACCGGTTATATGGTCTTCCTTTAGACATAGTTTCTGATCGGGATAGGAAGTTTACTAGCCACTTTTGGAGAGCAGTCTTCAAAAGGTTGGACACGAAAGTGAGCATGAGTACGGCCGAGCATCCACAATCGGATGGGCAAACAGAAAGGGTTAACCAAATCCTAGAGGATATGCTTCGAGCATATGTGAATGAAAGGCAACCTAATTGGGAAGAGTACTTACCTATAGTAGATTTTGCATATAATAGTGCCAAGCACTCTTCCACTGGGCATAGTCCATTTATGCTTATGTATGGGTTTCAGCCAAGAGTTCCTTATGCAGTAGGCTTGTAGAATGAGAAAGTTCAAGTTGCAAAGGACTTCTTGGAAGAGATGAACAATATGCTTAGACTTGCTAAGGATAGCATTAGGAAAGCTTAGGATAGAGCTAGAGCCTATGCTGACCTCAAAGGAGAGATATCAACTTTGGGGTAGGAGAGTAGGTCTATCTTAGAGTTCCATCTAGATCTGAAACCATGAAGACGGGACCTTGTCCAAAACTATCTCCTAGGTATTGTGGACCTTTCGAAATACTTAAGAGAATAGGAAAGATGGCTTACCAGCTCCAACTTCCAGAGAATAGTCAAATCCATCCAGTTTTTCATGTTAGCCGGCTTAAGAAAAGGCTAGGTGAATCTGACAAACTCATTCTAGACAGTGAGGTAGTAGAGCCTATTTCTGTTCAATATGTTCCACATGAGCCTGAGAGCATGCTACGCACTCGAGAGAAACGTACGAGAAGTCACTTGTATAAAGAGTGTCAAGTAAAGTGGAAAGATAGTTTAGAAGATAGTGCCACATGGGAGCGGGTTAGCACCCTTCAGAGACGGTTTCCCAATTTTAGACTACCTTCCCAAGAGTCTTCTTAAAGGGAAGGATATGTGGAGACAACACGGAGATATGACCATGTACATGAGGCGCATGGGGATATAGTGGGAGTATTGCTTTTATATATTCTCTCTTTCTTTAGACCTTCCAATACCATTTTTGAGGGCAAAAATGGAGTTAAGGGGAAGGAAATGTAACATGGAGTACTACTCATTAGTTCTGCGTAAGAGGTGTGAACCACCTCTTAGATACATTGAGTAGGATACTCACATGAGTGCCACTTGGAACTCATGTGAGAGGCCATGAGATAATACCCCTTGTGGGTAAGAAATGAGAAAGGAATATATGAAAGTAGATATGCGGTTGGGCGGCGATATATCTTGAGCTCCGTGTATGTTGAGGCATGAATATGCATGAGAACTGCAAGAAAATGGTGGGATTTCATCGGAATTCAAACTAACACATATGTACTTGCCATTATATTTGGTTGGATTGGTGACAGGTGGTGACATGTTACTCATTGTTCTTTTGCTATTGGTTATCTTGTTTGATTGCTCAATTTACAGGGGATACTATGTCAAAATTTTTCTAGGATTCTTTCATATCTACTTGATTGGTTTGGAGACTTGGTGAGCAGCATGGTTTTATGTGAATACTAGATGTATGTTATGTGACAAGTGGTTCACATGGTTTCTTCTCCAGTGAGACATATGTGATGTGATTTATGCATATGGATATGCAAGTGTGATCCTATTGAGGATAGAGTATTGTTTCTAGTCTCTTGTTACATTGCTAGTCTCTTGGATTGCTAGCATGGTGTCTTCTCAGTTTGATGGCACTGATTTTCTGAGATGGAAAGATCAAATGTGGCATACATTAGTTCGTGCAAGGTTACACATGCATGTGCATAGAGATTCACAGAGGCCTCGTGACATGCCCGACCATGTATGGATGGATATGGATGCATTGGCTAGCTCCACTATCCGGTTACAACTTGTGGATTCTATATATGAGTCTGTTATGTATGAGGAGACGAGTAGTGCATTATGGAAGAGACTATATGATATGTATGTGAGTCCATTGACTCATGTGAGACACAGATCACATCAATGACTTCGATGTTGGCATTGTGGTCATGAGGGCCATATTCAACGATGTTGCTTCAGGCGGATGCGATGACGATGTCAAAGATATGCATGTGATGGAAGTCAGGTAGGGATTTCAGGAGAGTCTATGGCAGTTGATTATGCTAGCGATGGTGATATCACTTTCTTCTATGGTTCATCTTAGGATTCCTCTTGTTCATTGGATGGCACACATATGGTTTGGTTTCTTGATGCATTAGCCACTTTTCATGTTACTCCACACCGTGAGTGGTTTTGTCGATTCTCAGGTGAGAGTCGTGGATGTATGCAATTGCCTGATGGTATGACATATGATATTGAGGGTGCAAGAGATGTATGCCTTATGCTACCTAGTGGAGCATCACTTATTCTCAAACATATACATTATGTGCCTTCATTCCCTATGAGCTTGATTTCAGTTAGCCAGTTACAGGAGAGCAGATGTTATGCATTCCTTGGTGAGCATCATTTTCAGTTGTAGTTGGGATAGCTTATGCTTGTCAGAGGTGCTAGGATTGGGCACACATATCCACTACAGGTACTTCATGGGAGAGACAATCTCATCTCAGTGGGAGTTCAACCTTATGTGCGATGTGAGACTCATCATGTCTCATTTTGTCTACCTACACATATGTCTATTGACATTCATGATGCACATGTATGGCAGGATTTAGATGCTCGGATGGATGTACATGTAGAGCATGATTTTATTGAACATATAGATGCTCTTGTGAAGCACACTTTGGATGATCATTTGGATGCTTTAGATCATGATGTGGATTCTCATGTAGAGCATTATGACGATACTCAGTTAGAGTGTGATCATCAGTTTGACCTTGGCATTGATGTTGTGCAGTTAGCTCATGTGGAGCATGATGATACACTTGATGTGGTAGAGCAAGATAGCTCTTATCATACACAGTGTATGCCAGAGCATACTAGCTCTCAGGGTGCACAGCTAGACACATCCTTGGTTGAGAGGATGACTGATTTAAATGTTGATGAGTCAACGATCATGCAGTCATTCTTGGATTCACTCATGCGAGATGTTGACACATATATATTAGGACATGTTGGTATTGATGATGGTGCTTTGGATGCCTTGGGTACAGGCATGGCTGACATGCTTAGGTTGGCTAGGATAGCACAGGTTTCATCAACATTCGGGAGTCTGATGTACGAGTTGTTATGCTCGAGACCAGATATTGCAATTGCTATTGGAGCATTTGCACTTGGAGTTGTCAGTTGTTCGATGATTGACACAAGCATAGAGCAAGTGGGAGCTTTTCAAGAACTTCATCAGTTCTTGCATCAATCATATGTGAGCTCGACTCTCATCGATATTAGTTTAGAGCAGTTTGAGGTGCATGGATACACCTTATTTGAGGCAGTTGGTGTAGGCCAATCCGTATAGGTTGAGATCCGGACTCTTCCTGTACATTATTGTATAGTCCTATATCATTCTTTGTATATTTTACCACTTATGGTCACATTGATCATTAAGTGGGAGATTTTTGGGGATGTAAGGGTCATGTGACCTTACCCCCATATTCATATATATACATCATATATAGAGAATTGCCTCAAGCGAGACCATTGTGTGGGTTTCGAGGCTCCCACGCATCTGTGCGCATCTTTCCTCTCTTATCTCTCCCTCCATCACCTCCTTGCTCCTCTTGTTCTACACACCAAATCCCTTTAACCACAACCCAACCACTATATAATATGCTTTTGGTAAGAAATAGGTAGAAAAATTAGCTTGTCAGCGTAAGAGGGTAGGCCAAATCAACCTTCAAATAATGAAAGGTATGCAGACAAAGGGCTTGATTAGTGGACTTTTCAACTTCATATCTTGGAATTTGGAACATCAATGTGAAGCATGTCAAGTTGGAAAGTCTACAATGTTGGGAAAGATGGATGGACATGTCAAGAAATGAGTTGGTACTACTAGTCCCTGCTTTGTACAAGCCCTATTTTACTTCAGAGTTGAGTTGTAGGCCCTTTTAGCTTTCCAATGACACTAAATAAGTGCCTATGTACTTTGGAGATGATACTTCAAACACTTTGATCAAAACAGATAAGTTTGCAACTAGCTTATGACCAAAAAGTTGCAATTTTAGTCTTGATACCTGCTAGAAGTTTTGTTCAATACTCATAGTACCGTAGCAATTAGAAAAATTCCTTCTGATGGTATCTAATTATCTTAGAGAGCTAATGATTCCAAGTGGAATCACTTAAAATTATAGACTATACTCTAAGCAATCACTTTAACAAGTAGAAGCTTACCCCTGACTTTTTTGGAACTCTGCAGAGAATGATAGTGACCACTTTCAGACAATTTTCTTCCAATTGGCTGAATGAGACTTCTTCAACTTTTTATAGCTTATAATAGACTTTGTGCTTGTTCCAATGAGCTATAGAACATTGAAAATGGTGGAGAGATTACTGAGATATGAGCAAGACAAGTTCAGTGTTTTGAGTGACAATGATAGAGATGAAAGCAGATGTAATCATAAATGTATAATATGATTCCCAATGATGGTGATGGAGTAGGCTATAGTGTGAGCCTCTCAATTACATCAAATGATAAATTCTAAGCTCAATAATGTGGGCACAATGGCCGCAAGATTACAACCCTTTATATAGATGCTTTGCCTCCAAGTTTGAATTCAAATTCAAACTTAACTTTTCCTAAAAGTTCTCCTCTAAGTTAGGAGATATTCCACCAAAGATAACTCGTAGCTTTATCTCTCCAAAATCCATGAGTTTGTAGGCTTTACAAGATTCTTCCAAGTCATTAAGATTTTTACAAAAGTTTAATGGTAAAAACCATAAGCACTAGTTCATGTGGATTTGCACATAACTTCTTCCAATGCCTAGCCAAGTGTGAAGGCTTGGAATTTGCACCAATATCTCCCCTCAAGACAAACATCTTGGCTTGGTCCTCTTCATCAATCCTCTTGAATGTCCTGCAATCCAATCATAGCTTTAAACCTGCAAAGTTTAGCACCATCAAGTGCCTTTGTTAATAAATCTGCACATTAAATATTAGTGGATACATATGCCAACTGAATTTTCTTGATCAATAGCTTCTCTCTCACATAATGATAGTGAAAATCTATATGCTTGGTCCTAGCATGATAGATAGGATTTGCTGCAAGATGTAAAGAACTTGTATTGTCACCAAAAATCATTGGTGAGTTAGAATGTAATCCCAAATCTGTATATAGCAATCTGATCCATATGGCTTCTTGAGTAGCATTGGCTAATCCTCTATATTCTGCCTCTATTGAAGATAAAGCAATAGTAGGTTGCTTCTTGGAAGACCATGAGATGGGTTTATCACCTGCAAAAGAGAGATAACATGAGGTACTCGTCCTGTCATCCTTACAACCTGCCTAATCTGCATCTGAGTATATTTTGCTATCCAAATCTGAAGTATAAGGAAAGTATAAATCTTGATTTTGAGTACCCTTAAGATACTTCAAAATTCTCTTGGCAGCTTCCAAGTGAGATGCTCTAGGTTTGTGCATAAATTGACTTAAGACACTTACTCCATAAGCAACATCAATCCTTGTCAATGTAGCATAGTTTAGGCTTCCAACTATGCTTTGGTATCCTGCAATATTGTCAAGTATATCACCTTCATGAGCACTTACTTTTTGGTTTACCTCCATAGGAGTGCTAGCTACCTTGGCATCTTCCAAGTGAAACTCCTTCAACATGTCTTGCATATACATTTTTTGAGTAATATAAATTCCAAAATTGGCATATACTAACTCTAGTCCAAGGAAATACTTTAGTGACCCTAGATCACTGATTTCGAACTCCTGCATCATTTGATTCTTGATTTGCTTGATGCCATTGACATTACTACCTGTAAGTATGATATCATCAACATACACATAGGTATATCACCTCTGAATTACTTCTCTTGACAAATAGAGAAGTATCTACTTTGCTCATGATGAATCCTTGATCTTGGACATAGGTAGTCAACCTATGATTCCATGCCCTAGGTGCCTGCTTCAATCCATAAAGAGCTTTGTTTAGCTTCCACACATAATTTAACTTGCTTGGGTCTTCATAGCTAGGAGGTCCTGCCATGTACACCTCCTTTGAAATCTAGCCATTTAGAAAAGCATTTTTTACATCCAATTGGTACATATTCCAAGTCCTTGATGCAGTCACACTTACCAATACCCTGATGGTTGGCATTTTGGCCACATGAGAGAAGGTCTCTTCATAATCAACTCCTTAGGTTTGTGCAAAACCCTTAGCCACAAGTCTAGTTTTATATTTGTTTATTGATCCATCTGAATTTCTCTTGATTTTATAAATCCATCTAGAACCAATTACCTTCATAGACTCCTTCTTTGGCACTAGCTCCCAAGTGTCATTGTCCTTGAGTGCTTCTATTTCTTCATTCATAGCTTCCTTCCATTCTTCCTTGGTCTTTGCATCTTCATATGATGAAGGCTCTTCAAGTGGTAAGTCTTTAGCAAGATAAATGGAATGCTTGGTAACTAAAGAAGTGTCATACCCATATCTGATTGGCTTCTTGCTCTCCCTTTGTGATCTTCTGATTGCTTGGTTGGATGATTTAGGTATGTCCTCCAACTTCTTCATCTTGACTTTGCCTTTTGATTTACATGCCTTGAATTCTTCTAGGTTTCCAAGTCATAAGGCAACTTTACTTTTCGGCATTCACTTTCAAACCAAGAATCATTCTCATCAAGCACAACATCTCTACTGACCATAAAACCTTTTTTGGATGGATTATAGAATCTATATCCTTTCTGATTTAAATCATATCCTATGAAGATGCACTTCTCTACCTTAGGGTCTAGCTTACCTCTGATTTGAGATGGGATATGCACATAAGCAACACATCCAAATATCTTGCAATGATCAAGTGATGGCCTTCTACCATGCCATGCTTCATATGGGGTCATCCCATCAAGTGATTTGGATGGCAACCTGTAACAAGATAAGTGGCATTAGATACACTCTCTGCCCACAAATAGTTTGGTAATTTTTTCTCATTTAGCATTGACCTAGCTATTTCAACAATCAGCCTATTTCTCCTCTCTGCCACCCCATTTTTCTCACGGGTATACCTTGTTGTAATTTCCCTTTTGATTCCTCTGTCCTGCAAGAATGCATCAAATTCATTTGAGAAGTACTCACCTCCTCCATCTAACCTTAGTCTCTTTAGACTTCTTCCTGTTTGGTTTTCCACAAGTGCAAGATACCTCTTAAAGCAATTGAACACTTCATCTTTGTGCTTCATAAAATATACGATATTCCGCCTATTGAAATCATCAATGAAAGATAGATAATACCTTGATCCAAAAATTGAAGGGTCCCTACTTGGTCCCCACACATCTGTGTGGAAAAGCTCCAAGTAATCCTCATGCATGTAGCCTTTCTTTGAGAAGGGTAACCTGTGAGATTTTCCAAATTGACAAGCACCACATTTATAGATCATGTGTTGCTTAGATACATTAGGTATCCCAAGCACACATTGATCTCTACATATTTGCATTAAGGTTCTCTCACCAATGTACCCTAATATTTTATGCCAAATTTCAAGCTCTCACAATGGGAATTCTCTTGAATCCATGTTGGGGATCATCCACAAGTGCTCCATATTTGTTGAACCTAACTTGCAAACCCTTTTCCACAATCTGTCCAACACTCATCAAGTTCTTGGTAATTGTTGGTACATATAGAACCCTGCTCAACATATTTCTATTCCCATCAGAAGTTTTAACAATTCCTACCTTGACTACTGAATGCTTGGTGTCATCACATGTTTGCACTTGGTGCTTTCCCTTGGGTTCCTCAAGGTCAGAGAGAAGAGCTACATTGCTTGCCACATGATTTGAACATCCTGAGTTAATGTAGAAGAGATGGTCATCATTCATACCTTGCTTTGAAGTCATGTTCATAATCAAAAGGGAATCCTCTTGATCCTCTGGTAATTGTTGTAGTCTTTCCTTGATTTGTAGCCTCCTTGGTATTTTTTGTAGTTGTTGTTGTAATTATTGTTGTAATTGTTGTTGTAACCTTGATGATGATTGAACCTTCCTCTTGATTGTGTGTAGCCACCTCTTTGGAAACCTCTACCTCTAATTCATGAAGTTTCTATAACACTCATCTGTGGTGTGATTTGATAAACCACAAATATTACATGGGGAAGAGTTCAAAGGTCTCCCCCTACCTTGCTTACCTCCTCTGCCCCTACCTCTTGAGTTTCTACCTCTACCTGCATAATTGGCTTGAGAAGTAGCACCTTCATCTTCACTCTTTTTATTTTTCCCTTTCTCTTTAGACTTGCCTTTTTCTGTGCATAGGTCAGAAGAGTTATTCCCTCTTGATGAATCTCCGTTTTTGTTGAGCTTGGCTTCATGGGTAAAGAGTTGCCCCATGAGTGTGGTAAGATCTAGAATCTGCATGTCCATGTATAAGTCCATAGCTGTGGTGAAGCTGTCCCTTTTGTCATCTGCCTTGATACCATTGATTACTTGTCTCACAATTTGCTCCTCTTCAATCTCTTCTCCTATGCTTGCCAATTGGTCAGCCACATCCTTGACTTTGGTAACATATTCTGAAATACTTTGATTAGGTTGCTTCCTTTGAGTGGTAAACTCAATCCACAATTGGTTCTTCCTAGCCCTTGTGTTGGAAGAGAAGTATAAAGACAATGTATCCCAAGTCTCTTGGGATGTCTTAGAGTTCCTAATGTGTGGAAGAAGAAAATCAAAAATAGAGTTAAGTAAGTATGACCTTGCTAATGCATCTTTGGCACACCATGAGTTGAGTCTTTCAAGCTCTTCTCTTGTAGGTTTTCCTTTACTTCTGAATATGGGCATCTCCTCATCTCTTGATATGTATCCATAGAGAATACTTCCTTGCAAGTATGTATTCATCCTCAAGGACCATGCTTGATAGTTGTTCCTATCCAATTTATCAATAAAAGAAGGAAAACCATCTCCCATTTTACCTCAACTTGCTCTGATACCACTATTGGGAAAGATGGATGGACACCTCAAGAAATGAGTTGGTACTACTAATCCTTGCTTTGTACCAGCCCTATTTTAATTCATATTTGAGTTTTAGGCCCTTTTAGCTTTCCAATGACACTAAATTATTGCCTATGTACTTTGGAGATGATGCTTCAAACACTTTGATCAAAATAGATAAGTTTGTAACTAGCTTATGACCAAAAAGTTGTTATTTTAGTCTTGACACCGGCTAGAAGTTTTTCTCATTACTCACAGTATAGTAGCAATTAGAAAAATTCCTTCTGAGGGTATCTAGTTATCTTAGAGAGCTAATGATTCCAAGTGGAATCGCTTAAACTGATAGACTATACTCTGAGCAATCACTTTAACAAGTAGAAGCTTACCCCCGACTTTTTAGGAACTCTACAGAGAATGACTAGTGACCACTTTCAGATGATTTTCTCCAAATTGGCTGAATGAGAACTTTTCAAACTTTGATAGCTTGTGATAGAGTTTGAGCTTGTTACAATGAGCTATAGAACATTGAAAATGGTGGAGACATCACTAAGACATGAGCAAGACAAGTTCACTGTCCTGAGTGACAATGATAGAGATGAATGTAGATGTAATCATAAATGTAATGTATTATGTAACAATGTTGTACATGATGATTGGCATTAATATGATGCCAAATGATGGTGATAGGAGTAGGCTATAGTGTGAGCCTCTCAATTACATCAAATGATCAACTCTAAGCTTAGTAATGTGGGCACAATGGCCACGAGATTACAACCCTTTATATAGATGCTTTGCCTCCAAGTTTGAATTCAAATTCAAACTTAACTTTTCCTAAAAGTTCTCCTCTAAGTTAGGAGATATTCCAGCAAAGATAATTTGTAGCTTTATCTCTCCAAACTCCACGAGTTTTTAGGCTTTACAAGATCCTTCCAATTCATTAATATTTTTACAAAAGTTTGATGGTAAAAACCATAAGCACTAGTTCATGTGGATTTGCACATAACTTCTTCCAATGCCTAGCCAAGTGTGAAGGCTTGGCATTTGCACCAACATACAAGGCTACCATTCAAAAAGGGGAATAATGTCAACAACCATCCACTTGACCTCATACATACAAATGTATGGGGACCATCCAAAGAGCCATCACTTGTAGGAAACATTCACGTTTTTCACCTTCATAGATGATCACACGAGAATGGTGTTAATTTATTGTATGAATAATAAGTTTGGGGTCTTTCATCAGTTCAAAAGTTTGAAAATTTATGTAGAGAAGGAGATAGGAGAATATCAAAATCCCAAGATCTGATGGAGGGGGAGAATATTTCCCCCAAATGTTCTTTGACATCTTGAGCTATAGTCACATAAAGAGATAACTTACATGTAGGTATATACCCCAAAAAAATGGGGTAGAAAAACAACAAAAATGTGTACATTGCAAAGGTAGCAAGGAAACTCATGAATGGACTGAATGTGCCAAAATCATAATGGGGAGATTCAATCAATAGATATGTGTATATCATGAATAGATGTTCAATTATAGGTAATACATGATTCTTATGGATCCATGGTATGGTAAGAAGTCTAACATATCTCATCTCAAACTTTTTGAATCTATGCGTTCTTTACACATACCACGAGCTACGACACAAAGTAGAGGCTAAGAAAAATAGATGTATATTTATTGGTTAATCCAATGAAAAAAAGGATTTAGGTGTTACAACCTTAAAACAAAAGAGTTAATTGTATCTATGAATTAGAGAAGAAGCACAACCAGAGTAAAGGGACACATTGTAGCACGGCTTGGCAAGGAAAGTTGTAGCAAAGGACTCATTAAGTACTAAAAGCAAGTCCAAGTCCAAAGGAAAAGGCAAGGAGGACAATGTTGAAAACCTAAGAGTAGGTATGGATGATGAAAGTGATGAAGAAATGGAGTGAATTCAAACCCTTCATTTGACAACATAAAAATCAAGACAATGAAGCTTCATGCCACCCGATGGAATGATAACAATCTCTTCAAGAGAAAGGTAGCTAATTTAGAGATTAACATATGCCTCTTTGATTGATAAATAGTATGCTCATATGAGTCAAGTGATAGCTTGTGAAGAGCCTAACACAATCTAAGAAGCAAACAAACATGTTGAATGGAATCAGTCTATGGAGGAGGAACTAGTTGCACTAAAAGATAAAAAAACATGTAATTTATTACCAAGAAGCAAGGACATGATATTTGGGAATAAATGGCTCTACAAAGTGAAAAGCAATTATGATGGAACTGTGTCTAGATACAAGTCAAGACTCATTGCCAAGGGTTTCGATCAGGTAGTGATGTGTGTGAACACACTAGGACCGCTCATGCATTTTTTTCCCTCTTTAGGAGTTTTTTTCCCCAGATTGTATATATGCATGTTTCCCTAACATGTCACTTATCTTTGTACATTCTAGTGGTAATACAGTCAGTATTGTGTGTTGTGCTCCAAGCTTCTTCTTCTTCCTTGTGTTGTTTGCGTGCTTCCACAGACCTCAAACTCCAACAAAAATTTCACACTAGAGTTTCTTAGCTACCATCCTTACTGTAGCATTCTATGTAGCCCATGCTTATGCCCATCATGTACAATAGTGAGTACAAGTCACAATGTAAAAGGCTCCAGTCCAGGCTACAGGGGGTTTAATAGGACCACTAAAATCTAGGCCCCACTTTTGAAATGGTTCCAACGAGAGGATTGGTTGTAATGGAAAATGATAGTTATCTCGTGGTTCTATGGTTTGCTGATAAGGATCATGGTTGCATATTGCAATAAGCACATTTGCATACATTGTAGCCACCAAAGTCTGCCCTGTTGAATCTTCCACACCATAATTGAATGATTAAAGTGTCCTCCTACTTCACCAGCATGTGCCTCGTGAATTACTACAACAGCTCTTTGTGTGGAGGAAAACAGTGCACCCATACACCAGTAGGATCTTTATGGTATATGTGCCCCATTATAGTTGTAAATTGGTGGCTTCGGAGTTCTAGTTTCTCTGTGTTGCTAGTCATAAATGAGGGGATGCTACTCTATTTTCCAAAAAACTTAGCATTTCCTCATACCAAGTGGGGAACATCTATAGAGACTCTTCAATTTCTGCAACCACAAAGACATTCACATCCAAAAAACTTAGCATTTCCTCATACCAAGTGGGGAACATCTATAGAGACTCTTCAATTTCTGCAACACACAAAGACATTCACATCCAAAAGATTGTCAATTCCTATTGGTGCTTCACCGTGATCAATACGTGATAGGAAATTAGCAATTGCATGAATAGCTCCTGGCTTGTGAACAATATCATACTCAAACTCTTGTAGTAATAAGACCCATCTGGCAAGTCGGCCTACCAGATTCTGTTCTTTCACCATATATAGTAGTGCACTAAGATCAACATGAAAAGTAAATGATTTTTGCAATAAATAATGTTGGAATTTCGTAATAGAATAGATTAGGCCTAGATATTTGTGCTCCATAGTAGATAGTTCTGTTTTGCAGAGGTCAATCTTCTGATGGCATAATACACATGTTGGAACCAATTTCATCCTTCTTTTTGCATGAGCACACTTCCTATTGCTTTATTGGAAGCATCCATGAATACATGGAAAGGTTTTTTCCAATCCGAAGCTTTCAGTATTCGTGTTGTGGCAAGCATTTTCGTAAACATTGAAAAGTGATTTGCACATCATCAGTAGTCCACTGGAATTCGGAGGGTTGCACATGTGCCGATTTGTTAAGAGGGATTGCAATATGGGCTAGACCCCATAAATGATGACCATGCCATCGTACCTAGCCTAAAAATCACAAAAATTCTTTCAGATTTTTTGGTGTTGGAGTCTCAAAAATAACCTTGACCTTTTTTGGGTCTATTGTTATACCATCTCGAAAAATGATATGGTCGAGTAATTTTCCACATCTGATGATGAAGGCTGATTTGATCGGCTTAAGATAGAGTCTTACTTTTCAACAAGCATCAAAACATGATTGTAAATGTGTCAAATGAGCTACACTTCACCTAGAAACAAAGAAGTCATCTAAAAATATCCCCATCATCTAGCATACTATCTAAAAATGGAAGGTAGAAGGGGTCTAAGATACTAGCTGCATTCAACTTCTGATAATCCACACAAATACACAGATGCTTGTTTTCTTTGGCATGATCACTATTGAAGATATCCACTTTGGATTTTCGATAGTAATAATATATCCCAACTTGATTAGTTGGTCTAGTTCGTGCTTTACCTACTGTGTAAAATTAGGGTTCATCCTATATCTTTGCTACAAGATCTTGTGATCACATCCACTGAAGGTTCCATATATTCTAAGGTTACTACATTCACCATGGGTGTTTTCAATTCGATTTCCTTTTTCCTTTGATCGTATTCTTTAGGTTCCTTGCATTCAAATCGACGATCTCCATAATATAAGCAAAATTGACATTGGATTGGTCAATTTCCAAAATTATTGGGTCTGCATTGCCAAAATCTATGGCCTCTTCCATAACCTTCAAAGTTGAGATGGTAGAACCACCGCTTGTCTTGGAAGTGCTGGGATCTCGAAAATTGAGGTGGTCTGAAAAATCTTGTGTCCTGATTATCCATCCACGGTCTTGGTTGAACTTGAGGCTTATATCCCGTAGAATTATCCTTCCATGATGATGCTTTGACTTATGTGGTTGCGACCAAGTGATTGCGACTCTTACCATTAAACCTATATTCTTCCAAGCTATGATTTTTCTTGTTGCAAATAGAAAAATATACTTGATCTAACACATAACCGATAGTGATATGTCCCACATTTCTGCATCACAAAATAATACAATTGTTGAACTAGGTTAACCCCTTTTTTCATGATTGGACTTGATTTTTCAGAGCCCAAATTCACTAGCTATATTTTCTTCTCCACTCGTATTGCTACATCAATTATCTGGTCTAAGGATCTTTCTTCTTCTAATGTATACATATAAATGTTATCCTTAATCATTGGCTACAATCTGTCCATAAAGAACTCTTGCAATAGTTCATCTAAAGGAAGATCATCATTTGAAAATTGTCTCATGGTTGATCTAAAGTCCGAAGCATATTGCTGCACCATATCCTCCAAGATCATGTACTTTAATGTTGCATATAATTTTGTAACCCTTTTAGCAATCCAAAATTGCTCCAAAAAGGCCTCTTTTAGGTCATCCTATTTTTTGCAAAATGGTTAGGAGGATATTCTTGTCTATTAGAAGTAAATTTTTTGACATCCCTTGCTCCACATGCACTTGGTCAAAAGAGAGATCAAAAAGTGGATTGGGATCAAAAGGTGGATTGAGATCAATATTATCCTAAGATGAGCACAGTTGCATTGAGAATCTAACTTAAATGACTCAACCGAGAACACAGACTCGTTGACACATTCTAAGACATGGTCATCTTTCATGAAAGGATCAGCTAAAAATAATGAATTTGAAAGTCTATCAAGCTCATTAGAGCCAAGGGAGGCCCAAGCATCTATGGAAAAGAGGGAGCTCATCTTCATTGACTCAAAGAGAAATGTTGAAGCATTCCCTTTATAGTGTAAGCAATAGAACCCTAACCTCAAGTGGTTATATCTCCCAAATCACATCCCTAGATAATTATGAAAATGGATTATGCCCATTAGTATGTAATGTAAAAGTGAAGGGTCATGTCTTGACTTTATTATCGACAATGATTAGGAGGTACGATTTGACTATTGATTAATAATTAGACAAGAGAAGAATGCATTACAATCAATGTTATTGACTGAACCATTTATGTAGTGGGGATTAAATTTTGTGGGTATTAAATTTTGTGGTTATTAAAGTAAAAAAAAAAAAGAAATTAGTGCATTCTTGTTAAAACATACTATTGCATGAAATGGATGGAAGCTTAAGAAATGAAGGAAAATAAAGCCTTAAGTGTAGAAAAAAATATCCAAATGAATATTATGACCAAATTTGAATGTCAACTAGAGTTGCATCAGATGAGGGTTTCCATTTAATCATTCACGTAATTAGGTTCCTAAGAGACTTACATATGGTCAATTAGGTTCTTGGCAGACCTACATATGGTCTTAGTTAAAAAATCACTACTTATTTCTCGCAAGCTAATAGATAAGTGAAGTCAATATATAAAGTATTGATTTGCATTATGAGACACATGGTATAAGATAATTACACGCATGATACCTCTTCATTTGGTGTATGGTTTAGAAGTTATGCAAGTCCTAGATGGAAATGAAAACCTATTTAAGAAGATCTAGCGAGAGATAGACAATTCAATAAATTCCTCCTTTTGTGGCTAAAGCAATTCAAATGCTCATATTCACCTTACTGTTGTTGTTTTTGTTGTTGCTATATTGTTGCTGCTCTTGCTTGTACTTCTCCTCTATTTTTCCTCTTCTTTAACCTTCCTTCATCTTTCTTCTTCTAGTAGATAGTTTATTTCCTCTTTTCTTTGATGCTCCTCTGCTTCAACCTTTCTTTAGTTGTCATCCTCCTACTGTTGGCTTGATTCCCCTTATTTGATTATACATCCATCACTTTGACTCTACTCTTCATCATGTTGTTAGTCTTCATGGAATCCTTTCACTTGTCTGATAAAAAAAATTCATCATCCATGATCAAAACCATTGTGTGTATGCTTGATAATCCTTGTTTTAGGAATATTACTTAGAAAATGCACCCAAAATCCATCTCCAAAATAGCCATTTCCCCAAATCTTGGTGAAATTTGGTCTAGATGTTGGTTCAAACAACTTCCACCACATTTACTTGCATGACCATGGCTTCTTGTATCATCAAGTGAACTTGAACTCTAATACCAAATGACTTTTTTTGCACGTTTAGAATGGAAATGAAGAAAAAATTTATTCTAAATTTGTACCATCAAGTTACACCAAGTTTGATGTGGTTGACCTTGGTTACATCTTGGTTCAATTCTATAGTCCAATTGCACCATCAAGTTACACCTAGTTTGATCTGGTTCATCTTGGTTAGATCTTGTTTCAACTCAACCAAATCTCTATAAATAGATGAAAGCAATCAAGTCTCATTTTCTACTGAGCTGCGAGTCGAGAGAGAGCACAAAGAGAAAATACATCAGAGCAAGAAAGCACAAAAAAAGAAAAAATTTTAGCAACGGAGAAGAAGGGTGCTGGTAGAATGCCTCACAGGTAACCCAAATCTACCCATAAAAAATATTCCAAAAAGATCCCAATATTTAGCTAATAAACATTGATAAGCACAAGGAGAAGTCTATAAGGAAGTTGAAGGTGAAGCTTAGCTTGGGTGTGGAAGCCAGAGAATCACCCAGTGAAAGAGGGGTGAAATAAAGAGGAACATCGTGATTGTGTCCTTTGAACATGCCAGTAATCCAATGGGTCACTCATCAAGTGGCCATACCATTTTCAAGCCAATTGAGGAAGAGGTAGTGAGAAAGGACAAGTGTAGAGAGATTGAAGGCATGAGGAAGGACATGCCCCCACATGATATGATGAACCTTGAGTGGTGCGTCCATGACATAGAGGAGAAAAATGCCACTCTGCTTGTATTTGCATGTGCATATGGGAGGGAAAAGATGATAAACACACAAGTGTTTCAATATGGTTTGGTAATCAAAGTCGATTACAAGGATGATGACTCTGATAACCTTTTGTTTTTGGTAGAGACAACAAAAGGATTATGGAATGCTATTTGCAAAATGGAGATGCTTTTCCCAAATTTTTGTGTGCCAGAGAGGCTTTGCACAAATGTGCATGCAATTCAAGAATCTTATTGTTGACCTATTGCCCTGGATACAAGGAAACATCATGCTGATGTAGTAGTTGAAGTCTACACCTATGAAGTCAAAGGGTATGCAATCGATACAAAAGAAGCCCTAGAAGAAGATGAACAAGCACATAGACATAGATTCCATAGAAAGATCTGGATCACAAGATGAGATCATTTTCCCTGGTGGTGAACTTGCATCTAGAACATTGCTAATCGAGCAAATTAAAATAAGGGAGGATATTGTTAAGAGAAAGCTTGTGAGGAAGGGGTAGCTTTTCCACCTTCCAATTACCATCATCCATAGACCAGCCATAGACTCACAAGAAGGAGGCCTCTTGAGATAAGGGAGCCCCATAACCTCCATGTGCAGAATCTCAAAAAGAAAATGAAAATCAACCCCCATGCAACTATTGTGCCATTTTTGGTAATGGTTGATCTAGACGAGTGTAGTTCGGTAGAGGAGTTCAATGAAAGTGTATATGAGGACTACACCTATTATGTTATTGGAGGATCACACTCTGTAGAGGATTGAAGATAACTATTGAAGAGCACCCCACTACATACTTCTTCACGTATGCAAAGTGTAAGATCTATGTTGGTTTAACTATAGAGGAGGCAAAATTTCTAGCTTGGGACCACAACAATGACAATGACTACAGGAAAAAGATGTCATCCATTGAACATTTACATTTTGGGATTGCTGTGGATGACAATATGAAGTCAAATGTAGTTAGGAAGTTTAACCCATTTTTCCAACTCGCCTTCAAGAGAGGAGAAGTTTGGGAGCTCCAAGATAAGATATTCATTGTGTGGCAGAACAAGGCGGTGAAAGGTTAGAAATAAAAGAATTCAAAGCTAGACCCTCATGTGGATGTAAAGGAAAAAGGAAAGAGGTCAAAACTCTCTATTGAAGAAGCTATTGAGGACATGAACCAAACACCTTGGAGAGCCCTACAAGGTATCAACGATGATACACTCAATTTAATTTCCACATTATCGATGGTTATTTCAAAAGAAATGAGCCTTGAGGAGATGGTCGTGGAGCTAAACAAGTAGGTTAAGAAGGGTTTTCCATTGATTTTTAATAATTGACCATGTAATTTCAAAAAATTAATTGCAATCATAAGGTTTATATGAAGATTTGGGAGGTCATGATGAGGAGGCTTGCGAGCTTCACGTGGAATGAAGTCTAGGTAAAATACCCGACCACCTCCTCATATAAAGCATTATCAGAATATTGTATATTGTTATGTGATTAGGTGAGTTCTCCTTTCATATATAATTAGTATGATCATAAAAGATGCAAGGCAACAAGTTGCTCTAAAACATAAATGTTGTTCAATGATAGGCATCGATCTCTATGCATAGTCATGTTGAACTCCGTTTATTAGTCTGACCATATCAGATGCTAGGCATCTTGTTTCTCTATGTAGTTGCTATGTATATCGATGCTAGGCATCGATCTATGTGCATAGTCATGTTGAAGCTTGACATTGGGCATCAATTTTGAACATGATTTTGATTCTAGGCATCACATTGCAGTACTAAGTCGATGCCATGCATCTCTTTTCATAAGTTTTCGATGCCTAGCATCACCTTCAAGCACTGTTGTTCACATTTTGTTTTGATTTCAGTGCCTATCATAGACTTTATCCATGTATTTGATGTCAAGCATCACCATGATTCATGTATGTTGCACTTCGAATGAATGGTAGAACTGATACTCTTCACCTCTTTGTAGAAATCATGCAATAAGAAGAGTGGTGAGGCCAACAAGGACTGTCCCACTACCTTCCTTGCACATATACAGAGGGCAAGGCATGAGAAGTCCATAATAAATTCTAAGGAGATGTAGTTAGAAGACATTTCCTCTAGACTACAATGTTTTTCGAACCCAATAGACCCTCTTCAAACACTCTATTACAATGTATTTTGTGAGGACGTAAATACATTTGTACAATAGTTCTAAGGAAACATTTTTTCCTTATGATAGCAAATATCCCCTATGGGTTTAGGATGAGTGGATCAATTAATGATGATGAGCCATTCAAGCACCCTCAGATACTCAAGATGGTAATAGATTTTCTTGAATCAACCATATCACCATTGAGGAGGATCGTTATTATCCACCACAAGGACCAATCCTTCTTTGTGTCAACAACATTGAAGTCAAGGTTTCATGCAGTAGAGTGCCTCACATGGTATTTTCTTTGACCTTCGTTTTGTTGTTGGATTTTTCTTTTGTGTTCACATGTACACTTTTACTTACAATAGTGTTTGCAGGGTAAAGAAAAACATAAATCGCACCCTATGCCATAGGTTTGTCAGTGAAACCGAGTGCTTGATAGTGGGTTACTATGATGAAGTCAGTAAAAGGAGGGCTAGTGAGCATTGCAATGAGAATGAAATTTCAAATGTACTAATGTTTCCTATAGTTATGAAGAAGCTTCATCATGTGGAAGGGGATAAGACATTGGTTAATCCTTATCAGAAGCCACAAAAGCTTGTAAAGAGGTTGATCCAGTTGGTTTCTAATGATGATGATTAGGTCCTGGACTTATTTTCTGGCACATATAATTTTGTTTGCTACATTTCTTAGCCACATCTCTTTTGCGATCAGCTCTAATTGATCTATTTGAAAGCATATTAATGCCACAAAAAGATTCTAGCTTGCCTCAAGGGAATCAGTGCCACTATTAGTAGATGAGCTTGGAGACATGGCTGACCTTGAAGAGCCAATTCTAGATCAAGAAAAGATCACTGAGGTTGATCAAGTGCATAAGGATGATGGTATGCATGAGGTCGAGTAGACATACAATCAACTTCTATTGTAGAAAATCTATCCATCTTTGTAAACTTCCACTTATGTAATAATTTGGTCATTGGAATGTAATGCTCATAGCATCCTTTTATTTGTGCTTATTTTATATCCACATTGTTCTTTGTTGTGTTGGATAGGTGTGTGGTTTTGTTTATATTTATGATTGTTTGAGGTCATATTCTTTAAGTGGCAATTGGAAGAGCTTTGTTAATATCAAAAGTAGTATGGAAAAGAGCTTTTCATAAATTTTGTAAGATCAAATGATGTGGTATTATATATGTTGAGCCTTGAAAAATCTATCTTTTTCCATGTCTGAGATATGGAAATGGCAGATATTAGTGAAATCAATTATCTATGTGATTGGTGTAAGCAATATATCATGAGGTTGTATTTCATTTTCTTTCTTGGTACTATTTGGCATAATCTATGGAATGGGAAGCTCTCATGGGACTAACTTGATTATTTTATTTAAAACACTAATCATTAATCTTTTTTATTTGTTTCAATGGAGTGTAAGAATTATGGTCACAATCTTGCAAAAAAAAAGAAATCAAATATGCTACATATTTTGAATATTGAGACCTAAGTGAGCAATTAAGAGAGCATCCAAATATTTTATGAGTATTATTAAATTTCATATAGTTTATTTTATTTTTATGGATTTATGTTTGTTATATGTAATACAGGAGTATTATGGAGAAGCTAATATGGATGAGATGGACAAATAGATAGGGAGGGATGATATCAATCGTCACATGGTACTGATCCCTCTACCCATGATGCCTCTTTAGATACATCAAATCAAGCAGATGATCATGATGATGTGGATGATGATGATCATGGGGGTGATTCAAATGATTGACACTATTTACATTCAATGTATTATATACATTAATACACAGACACACACACACACACACACACACACACACACACACATATATATATATATATATATATATATATATATATATATATATATATATATATATATATATATATATATATGTGTGTGTGTGTGTGTGTGTGTGTGTGTGTGCGTGCATGTGTGTATGTATGTATGTATGTATATATGAATTACGTTTTTAATTGTGTCCATGATGTGAGTTCATAATTTTAAAAATTTTAGAGTGTTTATTAAATTAGTTTATTTTATTGAAGTGAATTAAATGACTAAAATGTATTAATGATTTTTATTAAATTTTATATTTAACATGTGATTTATTACTTTAGTTGTATTATTCATTCATATTATATGTGTGTTTGTGTGTGTATGTGCATGTAGTTGTGTGTGTATATGTATGTATGCACATGTAGTTATATATGTATATTTGTGTATGTGTGTGTATCTGTGTGTGTATGTGTATGTGTGTATATGTGTATATGTGTATATCTATGTGTGTGTATGTGTGTATGTATATATGTATGTGCATGTGTACGAGTACGTGTATGTGTACGTGTACATGTATGTGTACGTGTACATGTACGTATATGTGTATGTGTATGTGTATGTGTATGTGTATGTGTATGTGTATGTGTATGTGTATGTGTATGTGTATGTGTATGTGTATGTGTATGTGTATGTGTATGTGTATGTGTATGTGTATGTGTATGTGTATGTGTATGTGTATGTGCATGTGTATGTGCATGTGCATGTGCATGTGCATGTGCATGTGAATGTGCATGTGCATTGGCATGTGCATGTGCATGTTCATGTGCATGTGCATGTGCATGTGCATGTGCATGTGCATGTGCATGTGCATGTGCATGTGCATGTGCATGTGCATGTGCATGTGCATGTGCATGTGCATGTGCATGTGCATGTGCATGTGCATGTGCATGTGCATGTGCATGTGCATGTGCATGTGCATGTGCATGTGCATGTGCATGTGCATGTGCATGTGCATGTGCATGTGCATGTGCATGTGCATGTGCATGTGCATGTGCATGTGCATGTGCATGTGCATGTGCATGTGCATGTGCATGTGCATGTGCATGTGCATGTGCATGTGCATGTGCATGTGCATGTGCATGTGCATGTGCATGTGCATGTGTATTTGCATGTGTATGTGTATGTGTATGTGTATGTGTATGTGTATGTGTATGTGTATGTGTATGTGTATGTGTATGTGTATGTGTATGTGTATGTGTATGTGTATGTGTATGTGTATGTGTATGTGTATGTGTATGTGTATGTGTATGTGTATGTGTATGTGTATGTGTATGTGTATGTGTATGTGTATGTGTATGTGTATGTGTATGTGTATGTGTATGTGTATGTGTATGTGTATGTGTATTTGTATATGTATGTGCATGTGTGTTTATGTGTATGTGTGTATATGCATGTGTATGAGCATGCATGTGCATGTGGATGTATGTGCATGTGCATGTGGATGTATGTGCATGTGCATGTGTATGTGTATGAGCATGCGTGTGCATGTGCATATGTCTGTGTATGTGTACAAGTATGTGTGTATGTGTATGTGCACGTGCATGTGCATGTAAATATGTTTGTGCATGTGTATGTGCATGTGTCTATATGTGTATGTGTGTGTATGTGCATGTGCATGTGTAAGTGTATGCGCATGTGCATGTGCATGTGTGTATATGTTCATGTGTATGTGTATGTGTATAAGTATGTGTGCATATGTGTGTATGTGCATGTTCACGTGTATGTGTATAAGTATGTGTGTATGTGCGAGTGTATATGTATGTCTCTATGTGTGAGTGTATATGTATGTGCATGCATGATAATGTATGTGCATGTGCATGTGTATGTATATGTGTATGTGTGAGTATGTTAATTTATGAAAACAAAACAATTTGAATTGGATATAGAAACAATGAAAATTGTACTTACAATAATAGCCATATATTATGATTGGTGAACTTCTTCAATAATTTGCGCTAAAGAGAGAGAGAGAGATAGAGAGAGAGAAAGAGAGAGAGAGAGAGAGACCAAGAGATTGAGACCGTAAGCACAATAGAGATATGAGCATTGGTTCGCTCTTTGATCAGACGCACGTAGAATGATGATTGAAGAGCAATGCACTTTCTTTTTGCTATGATCGGAAGCAAGCAGGGCATAAGCAATGCTAGATAGTCATATAAGCGATGAAAAATTCTCTTTGATGGGGCTTTGTCTAACTGATGCTTTAGCATCACATATGGGATAGTAAAAGCCTCATAATAGACGTCACTAGGCATGTCGTGTATCTGATGGTGTGCACTTGAAGCTCTATGCGACAGAATGTGCAATCACGAAGTGATAGAATTATGTCATTTCAACCATCGCTATAGAGGGTCGCTTCTTGTAGAGTGTCAGATTCTAAGAAAAATTTGGCAGAGCTCCAAAGAAAATGGATCAATGCCAACAATGACCAACTGAAAAGATTATGCGAGAATGAATGTGTTCACATCAATAAGTGTGTCAAAGAGTAAAATCAAACACTATGTAGATGAAAAATTAAAATATGAAGAACTTTTGCATATAGTCTCCTCTCTAAAATGAGCATATGAACAATGTCAAAAACTCATAAAATTGCGAGTACTTACATGTCAAACCTGCACATTAAATCACTCACTCCACTACATATAACCAGTAAACCGAAAGAAGTCAATTGCTACATATTCCCATAGCATACATCTGTTATGGGAAGGCTAGGTAAGTCTTCCACATGCATCACCGAAGAGATCTCAACATTTAGGTACCACGAAACTCTTTATCAACATCAAATGCTTTATGCAAAAACATAACCGTTATATCAATGACCACATGGACATACATAAGAGGTATCCACAGAAAGGTGCATAGAGTGTATGTGCTCAATATATGTAGTAAAATGGCACCAAAAGGCTGAATTTATAGCCCAAAATCTAGCCAAAAAGGGCCTACAAGTGTATATCAATTCCATTGTTTAGGCCCAAAAAACAAAGTTGCATAAACTTGCAGTGGATGCTCCCATCACAACTGAAAACCTTCCAAGAAACTTGTAAGAAGGCTTAAAAGTTTAAATTTTAGAAATAAAGTTGAATGTACACTACCAAGGAGACAAAAACTCAAGTCCCTCTAGCTCCAAGATTGATCTTTGGACCAATCTTTCCACCATTATAGTCGAAAATTTTCCAAAACTTCAAAACCAACTTCTCATTTTTCCCCAATTTTATACCAAGTTGTACTCTTAGAAAATCGATGTAGAGAGCCCAAGAAGACACTCTGAAGGCTCTAGCATAATGTTAACCTTAAGCATCTTCACTCATACAATCACCAAGCAAGTAGGGCTTAGTGGTGGGGAAACTTACTATTAAGCAGTTCTTGGAGGGGAACACTACTCGAATGGATGACCTCCTAGGAAGTGCATACTCTCTAAAAACGGATGTAGAGAGCCCAAGAAGACACTTTCAAGGCTCCAAAATAATGTTGAGCTAAGCACCTTCACTCCTACAATCACCAAGCAACTAGGGCTTAGTGGTAGGGAGACCTACTATTAAGCGGTCCCTAGAGGGAACACTGCTAGGGTTGACCACTGGACTAAAAAGTGCTAAATAAGTGTAAAGAAAGTTGTTCTAGAGTGCAATACATGGTAGAAGGTGAACAAATGCAAGGCAAGATGGGAACGAACAAGTGAAGCATATCTCTATAAGACAATAGTTATGCAATATAACACAGGAGCAATAGCAAAGAAGATAACAGATATAGGAGAATCTCAACAATTTTCTACTAGCAGCAAGTACAAAGATGATGGTGTTGTCCACCCGTGAGCTCTCAAGGTAGAGCTTAAATGGTGATCTAGACAACTCTAGATAGGGATGTACAAGGTAGAGGTATGTTGGCTCAATTAGATGTCTCAGGGAGTGCAGAAGTCATGTATATATAGGATCATGGGTGGCCTTCCATGGACGGCTATACATAGGCAGTAGAGCGTGGTCGGCCATCGCCTGCGTATTTGCCATACACGGCTTAGACCGGTTGAACCGACCTAACAAATATAAATGATTTCTGACTCCGATAGGGAATATTCCATGGACCCCCTAGCCAGGGGGGCCAGCTGGCCCCCTTGGACCCCCCAGCCAAGGCTGCTCATCGGACCCCACAATTGGGGACCTTGGTAACTCCCTTTTCTTACAATACCTTACATGGTCCAATATGACCTTCATCCAACATGCAAGTTGGGATTCCCATCAATTAGGTAATGCACGCTTGGCTTCTCCTCATAATGGGGGCCTTACAAAATGTGCATACAATCATGAGGGGTAGACATTGATCATATACTAACACCCCCCCACCCCCTCAATGTTTATCAATGATAAATCAAGTAGGTCTCGGTCCTATGCCCATCTGTTGAAGATGCCAGTTGAGCTGCTCTCTTCCAAGTGCTTTAGTGAATATGTCAGCACAATTTGCCTCTATTGGGCAATATTCTAGCTCTAGAATTTCATCTTCAATTAGCTCACGAATATAATAGTACTATACTTCTATGTGCTTGGTGCGAGCATGAAATACTGGGTTCTTTGCAATAGCCATACAAGTTTGATTATCACACTTGAGTATAGTCGCCATATTTGATGGAAAGCCTAGATTTGCAAGAATTCTCCTTAACCAGACTGCCTGACAAGAAGCAAAACAAGCTGCTTTGTATGTCTGGTCTAGCGTTGCATAGAAAATAAGACTTCCAACGAGCTTCTTATGCTTCTTAGCATCTACATCAGGCATGTTATCATCCATAGATAGCTTATGATTTACCTGTAAAACAATAGTTACGCAATATAACACAGGAGCAATAGCAGAGAAGATAACAGATATAGGAGAATCTCAACAATTTTCTACTAGCAGCAAGTACAAAGATGATGGCGTTGTCCACCCGTGCGCTCTCAAGGTAGAGCTTAAATGGTGATCTAGACAACTCTAGATAGGGAGATACAAGGTAGAGGTATGCTGGCTCAACTCAATGTCTTAGGTAGTGCAGAAGTCATGTATATATAGGATCATGGGTGGCCTGCCATGGACGGCTATACATGGGCGGTAGAGCGTGGGCGGGCACCGCCCGCGTAATTGCCATACACGGCTTAGACTGGTTGAACCGACCTAACAAATATAAATGATTTCTGACTCCGACAGGGAATATTCCATGGAATATTCCCTTTACCGTCGCGCCGGGGGCGCTGCCCCCGGACCCCCACCAGGGGGCCCGCTGGCCCCCTGGGACCCCCCAGCCAGGGGGCCCGCTGGCCCCCTTGGACCCCCCAGCCGGGGCTGCTCACCGCTGCCCCGGACCCCACAATTGGGGACGCTGGTAACTCCCTTTCCTTATAATATCTTACATGGTCCAATATGACCTTCATCCAACATTCAAGTTGGGATTCCCATCAATTGGGTAATGCACGCTTGGCTTCTCCTCATAAAGGGGGCCTTACAAAATGTGCATACAATCATGAGGGGTAGACATTGATCATACTCTAACATTACCTCCATAGGTGTGCTAGTTGGTTTGCATTCCATCATTCCAAATGCCTTGAGAATTTCTTTGGCATATTTTTGTTGTGAGATGAAAATGCCATCCTTCCTTTGCCATACTTCAATTCCCATACAAAAATGGAGTAGACCTAAGTCTGTCATTTCAAATTCAGTTCCCAAGTTGATCCGAGTTTGATTGATGAGTTCTTGATGATCTCGTGTAATGATCAAATCATCTACATATACAATGACAACAACTAGCTTGCTATCCTTTTTTGTTACATACAAGTTAGCATCAGAAGTACTTCTTTCAAAACCTATATTTTTGAAAAAATTATCTATCTGTTGGTACCAAGCCTGTGGAGCTTGCTCAAGTCCATACAAAGCTTTCTTCAACCTGCAAACTTTATTTTCTGAATTGGGCACCTCTGTTGAGATACATATACCTCCTCCTTGAGGTGACCATTCAAAAATGCAGATTTGACATCCATCTAGAAAATAGGCTAGGCTTTTTGTGCAGCTATTGCAAGTACCACCCGAATAGTTGTCATGTGTGCTGTTGGTGCAAAAGTTTCTTGAACATTAAATCCTTGGATCTATGAAAAACCCTGTGCAACTAATCTTGCCTTGATACTTAGCTTTCCAAATCCATTTAGTACCTATTACCTTCTTCTTTGGCGGCAAGTTGACTAGATCCCATGTATCATTTTTGAGTATATATCATACTCAGATTGTATTGCCGCTCTCCATCATGGATCATCAAGGGCTTCTTCAATGGTGGTAGGTTCCTTTATCAAGCCCATGATATCTGCCATTAGAGCCATGTTAACAATGTGTTCTGAGGCTCTTCATTGCTCCTCGATTCTCTTTGATCTTCGTAATCCATCCGAGGATGATTCTGGTACATCTACATGTGGATTGTGATCATCAAAGAGTTGTTGTGCTCACTTCGGTAGTGGCTTACGCTGTGCAGCTACAACTGGTTGGCTTTTTATTGAGGAAATTTCTCCATCAGATGTTTCCTCCTCCTCAACTTTAACTTGTCTTTTGATAGGCACAAGGTGAGATATTTCACCATTTGATGAGATAGTAGATTTACCTTTATCTTCTACTAAGTGTGGTCGTTCATCAAACACCACATCTCGGCTGACAAAAATCTTCCTTGCCTCAAGATCCCACAACCTATATGCTTTAGACTCTTCACTATATCCTAGGAAGACACACTTTTTGCTTTTTGAATCCAACTTTGATCTTGTTGAATCAGGAATATGTGCATAACAGAAACAACAAAAGATTTTGAGATGCAAAACTGAAGGCTTTTTACCAGAATATGCTTCTTGCGGAGTCATCCCCTTCAGTGTTTTTGTGTAGCTTCGATTGAGAATGTAGACTGCTATATTGACTACTTCTGCCCAGAATGAATCAGGCATGTCTTGAGCCTTTAACATATAATGAGCCATTTCAACTACTATCCTATTCCTGCGCTCAACAACGCCATTTTGTTGAGGTGTATGAGCTATGGTAAGTTGCCTTTTCACACCATGCTCCTTATAGTAATTATTGAATTCTGTTGACAAGAATTCACCTCCTCTATCTGGTCTGAATTTTTTCAGTTTCCTTCCTGGTTCATTTTCCACGTACTTCTGCCACGTTTTAAATTTTTCAAAAGCATCAGCCTTCTCGCGAATGAAATAAACCCACATCTTTCTACTATAATCATCGACTAACAGCAAAAAGTAGAAAGATCCTCCTAAAGTAGGTGTAGAAATTTTACCGCAAAGATCAGTATGTACCAACTCTAGAGGAGCTTGAGATCGATTGCTGGTCTCTATTGGAAATGCCTTTCGTTGTTCCTTGCCCATCATACAAGCTTCACAAGGTTCTTGCAACTCTGAAAATGCAGGCAAATGAGCAACCATCCTTGTTCTTTGCATCTCCTTCAAAACTGCAAATCCGAGATGCCCAAATCGTTGGTGCCATAATCTGCTTACATCTTTATCTTCTGTAGTAGTTAAGACACCTAACTCATACAAGTTATCACGTCTTATGCCTTTACCTACTACATTACCTGATGAATCCATGATTTCTGCACCACTCTTATTGAAGTGAACTTTGAGTCCACCATCTGTTATTGCAGAAACTGACAAAAAATTTCTTTTAAGTGTAGGTACATAGAGAACATTAGATAAATTTTTCTCAACACTTAGAGAAGTGATAAAAGAGATGGTTCCAGTTCCTTCCGCTGGACACATGGAGTCATTTCCCACCACTACATTGATGGATTCCCGCAGAGGCACTAGAGAACTATACAAATCCTTTTTACTGGTCATATGTCAAGAAGCTCCATTATCTGAAATCCATGGTTCATCAACACGAGCTTGAGCAGATGAGTTGTTGTCAGGATCTTGCTCACGCGCATACAGAGATTACGGGCACAGAAAACACACAGTGAATAGACGCAACAAGAGACGAGACAGAACGCAGTATTGGGTGCAATCTCCCCCCATGCACTCTGTTTCGACAGTCCACAGAGTGCATGTATTTATAGGACTTTTGATTACGTCGAAAAGAGTGGTTACAAGAGGGCGGCTTCGAAAAGCAGGCGTGAAAGTAAAAGTTGATAACTTTTACAGAAAGCCATTACTTTGAATAATAGAAACTGTGGTCTACAACGACCCTTATTCTAACCATTACTTTTCTAACAATAGAACCTTCTACGCAGGTTTATTTACAAGCTAAATAATAATTATTCGGATTATTGATGTCTGCCCTTTCACGCCTTGCACGCTCCTCACGAACCTTCAGCTGCTATATCAAAAACATCAAAAACATATTAATATATTAATAATATAACACTTTAGCAATGTATTGTTCAATAATATACAACATGCCTCCCAGTTGACAAGCAACTGACCTCAGTTGATAAAATCATTCAACACTCTAACAATTATAATGCCGTGTTCAACATAGTCATATTAGTGTTACAATCCAACAATGCATTGGCCAGCATATTTCATGTTACAATCCAACAATGCATTGGCTATTTCATATTTCAATCCAACAATGCATTGGCTAACATATTCCATGTTACAATCCAACAATGCATTAGCTATTCCATATTTCAATCCAACAATGCATTGGCTAACATATTTCATGTTACAATCCAGCAATGCATTGTTCAACATTTTCCATAAGGTATAACATGCCCCTTAGTTGAACAAGCAACTGACCTCAAGTGATAAAAGAATAAACATGGATGGCCAGTCACATGTTTCATCACTGAATAAAGAAAATAGGCATGTGCCATGTAAAAATACATGCATGGAAATGTTCATGGAGCTGTTACATTAATGTGTTTGTGTATGATATGCAGAAATTAAGTAAAAAAATGTAATCCAAAAGTGATGACAAAAATGAATATCTGGATATGATAAAATAATAATGAATTTTCTAATCAGGAATTTATACTTGAATGCATGTGCATATGAATTTTGTAAAAATTTTGGCAGCATAACGGCGTGATTTTGAAAACCGGAAAATTTTCGACAAACAATTTCCATGATACATAAAGAGACCAAAAGGGGATTACACACCCTGACATATGTATTTTTTTTTCCTCATCGCTAACCTGCAATAAAATACATACCTGTCCCTGCAATAAGAATTCATGTACCATACAAGACAAACCATGTTTAAATGATGCGTATATTCCATGTACGATGCAAAACATGCATGTCCAAAATGTAAGTGGATGCAAAAAGAAGACAACTATGCATATAAATTGACAAGAAACGTATCTGGATGGTTACAAAGTAATTTGCCGATGTGTGCAGGTGCTGAAGATGATCCACCCCTTTATCATAATAGCAGGACAATATGCCTTCAGGATGAATGGGTAAAGTCCAAATTCTTTTGATCTTGGAAGAGAAGCTCAAAAGATATGTGATAGCTACTCTATAAAGAGATCGGAGATATCTTTCCATAGCAATAAAACAAAATCTCAAAAATTAAAGATAATATGCTCCTATAGACTAAATTCAATATGTAAATACATCACAATTATCAAACAGGTAAGGTAAACTGTAAAGGTAAGAATGAATCTTTAAACTCTTCTTGAAAAGCCTTCCAGGTGCGTGGACAATCTACACGACGAGAAAGATCATTCCACCATAACTGCGCTCATCCTACCAAATAATTGGTGGCAAACTCAATTTTCCTGATTTTCTGAATATAACCCATCGGAAAAGAAATCGTTGAATAGGGATAGCCATGATAAGACAAAGCGGCCATCTTTTTGTCCGTCGAATTGAAGCATAACATAACGTCCTTGTATGGTTTGTTGAAGTGCGTGAAGTTCTTGGTTCATAATCTCTAACTCTTGCTCGAATGAGACTCCAGGTAAAGGTGAATTACTGTGATTCTCCATGGTGCTCTTGGACCCTTGCTCTCACCCTTGGTGTCTTGAACCTTCTTGTTTGCAACCTTGGTGTCTCGATCCCGTGTTCTCAACCTTGCTTGGTATCTTGAACACTCAATCAAGTGCCACCCAAATATGACCAAGGATTTCACCCTTGCAAGCTAGCTCATTGGAAAGTTCGTTCCGAGAGCTTTCCAACGGTATATTACACGCCTCAATCCAACCTACGGATTGAAAGTTACACTTAATTCTTTGTTGAGTCCATCCTTGAAATTGCCGCGAGTGCCTTGCACAAGTACCAAAGAAAGAGAATTTGAGTACAACTCCAAGAGATGGTGGAGTGGTCAAAGTACTTCCCTTGAAAGTAGGAGGTTGTGGGTTCAAATCCTCCTACCTTAGGGACTCTAAACCTCTCTATTACCACTCAAAAATTAAAATTATCTCGCGTGTAGCCAACGGTCGCCAAGGGAGCCTTGGGTGCCAATGTTGCCAATGTATTGCCTAAGTTATTGCCAAGCTATTGCCTAAGTTCTTTGCCTTAGTCGACGCCTTGGAGTAAGCCAAAGGAGAAGACGTAGGTGAAGACGTAGGTGAAGACGTAGGTTCTGGTTCTGGATCAGAATCAGAATCCGAATCCGAAACCGAAACAGAAACAGAAACAGAAACAGAAGCCGAAGCATAAATTGAAACCGAAACCGAAACCGAAAACGGAGATGGAGACGGAGACGGAGATGGAATCGGAATCGCGAACAGAGAACAGAGAACAGAACCCTTTGTATTGACGCGTGCAGAGCTCTGATACCACTGTTGTCAGGATCTTGCTCACGCGCATGCAGAGATTACGGGCACAGAAAACACACAGTGAATAGACGCAACAAGAGACGAGACAGAATGCAGTGGGTGCAATCTCCCCCCATGCACTCTGTTTCGACAGTCCACAGAGTGCATGTATTTATAGGACTTTTGATTACGTCGAAAAGAGTGGTTACAAGAGGGCGGCTTCGAAAAGCAGGCGTGAAACTAAAAGTTGATAACTTTTACAGAAAGCCATTACTTTGAATAATAGAAACTGCGGTCTACAACGACCCTTATTCTAACCATTACTTTTCTAACAATAGAACCTTCTACGCAGGTTTATTTACAAGCTAAATAATAATTATTCGGATTATTGATGTCCGCCCTTTCACGCCTTGCACGCTCCTCACGAACCTTCAGCTTCTATATCAAAAACATAAAAAAAACATATTAATATATTAATAATATAACACTTTAGCAATGTATTGTTCAATAATATACAACATGAGCATACCTCTTCAATAGCTACCCATAGTTCCAACACTGTGTTGTTTGCAGACTCTTTGTTCTTCCACGATGATTTTACAGTCCCATTCCGTTCATCAGCTTGCTTCTTTCTACAATCCTTGATGGCATGGCCTTTCTTTTCACAATAGAAGCAACTTCCTGTGAAATTTTTCTTCTTTGGCTTCTTCTTTGATCCATCAGAAGAGCCTTTACCTTTTGCATTTGCTGAGAATGCAGCATCACTTGTACTTTGCCGATTCTTCAACCACAACTCTTCTTCTAAAAGCATAGCACAAAACTCTTCAAATGTAAGGGGAGTTGGACTTACCTGAGTGTTAAGGGCTATTACTAATCCATCATACTTTGCTGGAAGAACACGTAAATATCTTCGAGCCAACTCTTCTGGTGTTATAACAACACCAACTGCAGCCAATTGATCTTGAAGATGTTTTATCTGTTTGATAAAATCTTTAGCCTTTTCAGAATCAAAATGCTTTTCATTTGCCAACTGATTTTCTAAATTCTGTATCCTAGTGTGGTTCTTGGTCTCATATTGATGGGCCAATATGCCCCAAGCCTCATGTGCTTTAGTAGTATGTTGAACTAAAGTAGCACAGAATCACTTACACTAGTGACAATTGCACATAATGCATCAGCATTCCGCCTCTTCCAAGCTCGTAGAAGATCTGGATCTAGCTGAATCATCAATCTTGAATTTGCTGGATCTTCAACTAGTATAGGCTCTGGATCCAATCCCATCGGTCCCATGATAGTGTCAAGAAATTCACAGGAGTCCAAAATTACAAAAATTTTGAACTTTTAGAGTGTATAGTTGGTTCCATCCAGCTTCCCTTCAACGAATGCAGGTGGGCGAATTCGAACAGGTGCAACGTTCACATTAGCTGAAGCACCAAGACTAGTGTTCAACGATGAATCCATCATGTAATCACTCAAATAATCTATCGATATTGTAGTCTGCTAGTAGGCTAAAATAGTGATACTTCTCAAGCTATTCGAACCTTATAGCTCTGATACCATGTAAGACAATAGTTACACAATATAACACAGGAGCAATAGCAAAGAAGATAAAAGATAAAGGAGAATCTCAACAATTTTCTACTAGCAGCAAGTACAAAGATGATGGCATTGTCCACCCATGCACTCTCAAGGTAGAGCTTAAATGGTGATCTAGACAACTCTAGATAGGGAGATACAAGGTAGAGTCATGTTGGCTCAATTCGATGTATCAGGTAGTGTAGAAGTCATGTATATATAGGATCATGGGTGGCCTTCCGTGGACGGCTATACATGGGCGGTAGAGCGTGGGCAACCACTACCCACGTATTTGCCATACACGGCTTAGACCGGTTGAATTGAACTAACAAATATAAATTATTTTTGACTCGGATAGGGAATATTCCCTTTACCGTCGCGTCGAGGGCACTGCCCCCAGACCCCCACCAGGGGGCCCGCTGGCTCCCTAGGACCCCCCCAGCCAGGGGGCCCGCTGGCCCCCTTGGACCCTTCAGCCGGGGCTACTCACCGGACCCCACAATTGGGGACCCTGGTAACTCCCTTTTCTTAGAATACCTTACATGGTCCAATATGACCTTCATCCAACATGCAAGTTGGGATTCCCATCAATTGGGTAATGCACGCTTGGCCTCTCCTCATAATGGGGGCCTTACAAAATGCATACAATCATAAGGGGTAGACATTGATCATATACTAACAATCTCAACATCTAAGCCCCAACCAACTAAGTGATGGATTTTCAAGCACTACAGAGACATATTCCTAGATATCAACTCAACTAATGAAAGAGCATGTATAAAAAGTGAGCACACAAGACACACGGGGACATATATGCATCTTCGCACATACACATATGCATAGAGAGTGAAAACATCTAGAGAGATACTCCATGTTCCATCTAGTGGATGTGTGTATGAAAGGTAATCGCTTCTTAATTATAGAAGCTTAAGAGTGGTGTGGAGTTAAAAAGGCCTCCTTCTCTTTGCCTTCTTCCCTCTAATAGTGGAGGTTCTTTTGGTGGTGCTTGTTGATCCTACCCTTTGATAGGCTTGAGTTGCATTCTAGCACGCTCTTTTTCTCTCCTTCTCATTGGTTTAGTCCATCCATGACTCTCTTTCTTTTGCTCTTGTAAGCATCAGAATGTGTCACTATGTGAAAGGCATTTCTTGCACCAATATAAGAGAACCCTCTCCTATCTAGCCCCAGCTACCATCAAGATGTTTGTGAGATGGGGTTTTGCTATTGCCCCTAAAATAAATATCCATAATTTCTCTTTCTAGGGATACAAAAGATGGAAAAACCATAGATTGTGAGACATCATTTATTCAACTTGAAAAATTATATGTTTTTTCCTATGAAAATATACTTGAAACATTCTTCAAGCTTAGCTTGGTTGGTTTCCATTGAAAAAGAAGATAGGGCCCAACATCACGTCTCACAAAATCTTGAGAGTTGGAATAAAATCCTAGAAGCTTTTATAGTGAACAACGTGCAAGAGAAATCTAACCTTTTTATAAGTAAGCTTAACGTCCTCCTGTAAGTGCAATGGAGAGTGAAATAATGGAAATACAATTTTTTTTTTAATGTATCGCATTTCTCAATTTAAGGCAAGCAAGATATATTACAAGGGCTTAGTAGGCAAAAATTGGTGATGCTTGCTAAAAAAAAAAGCTTCGTAGGCAAAAAAAAAGATTTGTAGGAAAAAATTGGTGATGCTTGCTAAAAAAAAATGTTGTGTTCAAGAGGATGGTTATCATATTTTCTTAGTCCAAAAGAGTGATAAAAACATTTTGGATTGGCCTTAGAAAAGTCTATAAAAGTTTGTATCCCCAACCTTTTTAACTCTAGGGAACTACTTCTTGGGGAATGTAATAGATTGGGTGCTCTTTTATGGAATATTTGGAGATCTCTTTAGCTTTGGTTTTGTTGGTGTTAGATCAGGAACGAATATGTATTTGGTGACTCTTGTAAGAACTCTTTTTTGTTGTTCAAGCATAGTTTTAGATTGAAGAATGACTATGAGTAGACTCTTTTAAGTACCTCAAAAAATTACTAAGCTCAGTGGATGGAGACATTCCATGCTCTCACTATATTACTAAAAGATTACAAACGATTTTCTCTTTTGTATATAGAGAACAATTGACCAGAAGCCTCTTTCCCTCTTTTAAGTCTAACTATTTCTCTTTTTATATTTGCTGCATTCATCAGAAAAAAGAAGAAGCGTGCCAAGTGCAAGAGTGGTTTGGTAAAGCTTTGACCTCTTGAAGCGAAGGTCTAAAGTTCAACCTCCGGGCTAAACATGTAATGACTTTGGTGAATTTAAATCAGTTGTAACATAGCCTACCAGTTGTAATCCAGTCTAACACCTGCTTTGTTTGATACTCAAGATTCCGAGGGTACTATGCCCATTCACCTATACAATTGTACTTTCAAAATTAAAACTCGGAGATTAAGATGCCTGCCAAACCTCCTTAAAAAAAAAAGTGCCCATATAATTATGAAACATTTGTTTCAGCATCACTCCCCTTCCAAGTATTGGGGTTGTAACCTCTCTCCCCCTTGCAAGGGTTGGGAAGGTATTGACTTATAAAGAGTGAAGATGCCACGACTTTTGGGCCATCAGGAAATTCAAATGATATATATATATATATATATATATATATATATATATATATATATATATTGGTTTAATCTCATGAGAGCTCCCTGTCGGTTGGAAACTGTGTGGTGTTTTTTTTTTATTTTGCACCCTACTTTGGGGGAGGAGAGTCAGGGAACATGTGAATGGCCAGTGTATTTTAAAGGTGGCTTTATGAGCAGCCCTCATCCCATCATGGGAGGAGGGTAAAGACTGCCGTAAAAGGGAGCTTTCTGCCCAATCAAATGCATCCCAAACATCCTCAAACCCCCAAACCCCAAAGTCGTGTGTAACCGTAGAGTGAGCGACTGTCAGTGACATTTTGAAAGTCGCTTTACCAACGGCAACAGCAACACATGCACACACACGTACGCCGCAAGCCACATGCACCATACACACATGCTGGTGCTCTCTAGGCACATACATACCTACATCATACATGGTACGCCATGTCTGTGGACCATCATACGCTGGGGCTTTACTGCATACGCACAATGCATGCACTGCCCAGCGATGTGGCATGTCCATCTTCTCCATCTCTTTTTCTCAATCACCCTGACGAGTCACACACACATACACACCAGTTCTCTGCAATCGTCCTGGATGCTGCGTAGTCCCTTCGATCTTTTGAAAATCTACACACAACTCATTCACCTCGTAAAGCACCCGGACTGGGAGCCTAATAGCCTATGGTGCTGGAGCTCCAGTACTTGCTGCTCGTACGCGCGTGACGCAGCACAGGATGTGAGTAGAGACACTCACCCGCAGCCCGGTGCACGTACGCACATACACAGATACATGCACACATACACATGCATGAACCCCCACACATTCGATTCTACGTCAAGGCCTGCCTTCGATGCAATTGAAAATGAAATGAGCGAATTACTGCTGCCTTGTTTCTGTTCTCTCTATCCGCTCTCGTCTCAAAGTTCAGGTGATTCTCCCTCTCTATCCGCTCTCGTCTCAAAGTTCCGTTGCTTCTTCTTGCAATTCGATGCTCCTACGGCAACTGTTGGAGTCGATTTATGAGAATTAGCTAGCTTCTGTCGTCTCCGCGGAGTTTCTGGTCGAGCTTTCCTTTTCTAGGCTGTAGATTTCTCACTGCAATTGGTTTATCAGAATTATAGCCCTAGCTTTATCCAGTCCTGTGCCTACAGCAATCGTGGATTGTTGTCGACTTGAGACCTGTATGGCTGATGAGATCATCTCCCGTAAACCTTCTTCTATTCTTCGGCATTTCACTGCTTTCTTCCTCAATTGATGTCTAATACCTGCTCCTTTGTTGTGCTCCTCATCCTCTAATAGAGCAACGATTTTATTTTTTGTAGGTTTCGTGACGTGATTTCTGCGAGGTGTTAGCAGGAGTTTTCAGCGAATTGCGCTCGCCGACTTCATGTGCTGGAGCTTATTGCCTTTTCTGAGGGCCGAGAATCAAAGCACCCTTTTTCCAACTGACGAATCATCCTGTCAGTCCAGATGTCGAAGTTTAAAAGATCCTTTCTTTCCCCGCAACAATTCTACAAGTCCATCCACACTAGTCCACTGAAGGGATCCTCATCTGAGAGCCGGAACGAACGCCATCAGAAACCCGCTTCGCAGCTACCTAGTCTTCAGCTTTGCAGAGGAAGCTCTATTATCCATCATAATGCGGGATTGTCCAAAGAAAATAGACCTCCTCATAGGCTTGTCCAACCCGTTTCATCGAATGAGAGAGGGTGCTCTTATAATGCCGAATGCGATGAAAATTGCAGCGCATACAGTGAACACGAAACTCTTTTATGGGAACCAAGAAGCTCAAGAAAGCCACTCGCTTCTCTCCCTGAGAATGTCTCTGAATTATGCCACCAAACTGAGACAGTGCGCCTAGAAATTAGGGAGAGCGGAGAAATTACACAGAAAATTCCATCTTTCACAGCTCCTCCTACGCCCATTTTTGCACCTCCGACTCCAAATCGTACTCTGCATGTTTGGGATGATGAACAAGATTATGATGTGGCTCCAGCATCGTCCTGGTCAGCTCTCGGAAATAGGTATAATTTGTACCTTCGTATCCAACGTCGATTGGAATAAATATTCCCTTTGTTCTTTTGTTTTTCTTTGGGTTAGGTAGAGCCTGCTTTAATACAGAGTTTCCGTGTTAATGCATGCTGTGAAGAACTCCAATTAGGCGTTTGTAGAGCTGCTTAACATTTGAGATGCTTGGGGTGAAGTAAGCGTACGAGTCATTGTATGTATGAAAGTGTAGGCATGCTTGACGAAATCCATGCAATAGTCTGTTTACAAGCATACTCAGAAGTTCTGTTCCGCCTATCAACAGAGAATTGGTGAGACATGCCATCCACAGCCATGTTCTGAAAAATCGCATTGGTTTTCTTTATGATCAGATACTTACTATGTAGACCGTTGCCACTCGATGTCGGACGATGCGCATGCTACATAGTGCACGAACGTGAGGCGGGTGTAGATGGACCTGTTGTGTATTCTCTTTACACTGATGTATTTCTCCGCCTTTTAACATGCTGTTCTGGTCATCATCCAACCTTGCGTATGGATCCCCAGATTTAACTTGCAATTGTTATGTAATTGGGATTGTAGGAGGGACACGGCCGGCAGGATCGGAGGCTTGCAGTTGCAAGGCACCGAAGAAGGGCAGGAAGGTCAGAGTTTATCATTGCCCAAGATGGGGCTGGGACCTCACTTACCAAGAATGAGGAGAGTTTCCTGGGACGGGTCAGTGCTAATATTATTGGTTCACGCTACCATATATGGGATGAGGTGTGCTCATTTGAGTTGATCCTTTACTTTCGCATTCTTGTAATATAAAAGTGATTTCATGCTCAATTTTCTTTCTTAACCTCTTCAGGCTAGCTCATCTGCATGTACATATCAGGGAGGCAGACAGCTACTTGGGGTCGTAATGTTAGTCATCATCAGATTCTATCTTTTGAATGTCTTCTTTTGTTCCATATTCAGAATCATTTCGTTTCTAAGCATCCTTCCTTGTCGTCTTTTCATTTTCGATGGACAGGTTTGAACCTACAATAACAACCTTGACAGGCACTTTTAGAGTAATGCGGGCTTACGTGCCCAAGTATCAATCTTTACACATGAGCAACACAACACAAGTAAACCCTGAACTTCTGAAGTGTGAATTTGTGCAAAGTATATTGTTAATTCTGACGTGCTAACTTGACATTTGCAGCATGAACCTATTGGGCTCGCTCGAAATTGGGAAGAGAACACAGGAAGAGTACATGAGCTTTGTTCACGTAAGCCATTTTATAATAGGGTAAGAAGGCTTTTTAGCTCAGACTCGTATTATTTGGATGGCCTGCATTTTCTTGAACGACATCATATGTCGTAGGCATACACCATAAGAAAGAATTTATGCATTCTGCTTTCTATTTCCCTCAGGAATTGAAGCGTTACGAATTGGACTATAGGGACAGAACTAGAAGCGGCTACAAGATCCAAACATCTTCCAAGAACTTTCAGCTCATAATGGAGGTAAGAAGTTATCTAAGATGTTGTGAAGATTTTTTTCAGATGTGCATAGGTGTTTGTTTAGTGTTAGTACCTATTATAGATAGTTATTTGCTTCTGCAAAGCAGAAACTTTGCCTGCCCCATAATGTGGGGGTTTGTAAACAAAATGTGAAAATATGTCACCAAATTTTTTGTCCAGTATTAGGAACATTATCTCACACATGGAAATGATTGTGACTTTTATATGCGTCATTCTTTCCTCAGGAACATGGGAAGCAAATAATATTGCTTCATGGGAAAGTTAGCAATTCCAAATACATTATGGAGTACCGGTAATAATTGATCAATATTTTATAACTGTTCCAATCTCCATATTTTTCTTGTGTATGTAAATGCTCATACCTCGGTTTGGATATTACTAGTATTCTTGTAGCTGTAAGAAGAAGTTTCCAATTTTTGTTTTTTTCTCTCTTTTTGGATCAGCTTTCCTCTCACTGCATACCAAGCATTTGGAATCTGCCTTGCGTCGATCGACTCTAAGTTGTGCTGCTATGTATAGAAGTCTGACAGCAAACAGATGGCTGAATTGTAACTGATATAGGCATTAACTTCATAAGGAAGCATACACATACTTGTAGATTACAGAAATTCTACAATCCCCACACAAACTTGCTGTTATCACTTTTAACATGCCACATGTATGGTAGTCTTGAGCTGTGGCAACAATTGTGCACTCGTTGCACTTATGTGCAGCATCGCAATCCTAATGGCATGTTCTTACTGGCCTCAAAATATCATGTATGGATTCCTTCATCCATGCACATACATTTGTGTTGTTTCAGCAAAGTAAACGACACATTCTAAGAGAAAGCTTGGGCTGGTCATGAACAGCAAAGGTACATGAGATATATTTTCAAGCAAAAGATGAATACCCATCTAGCCTCCTCTGTATCCTGTCTTGATTAACTCTTAAGTCCTTCGAATGAAGTACTCTCTGTGAGAAACATCAATAAACGGTTACTGTTTTTCTGAGCCATTCACACTATAATGACACATTCTTGGTATATGAGTATCGTGGACAGCAATAAAAGCCACCCACCAATCGGATTCTCTGTTCTCTCCAAACTTCCATGAATATTTTTGTTTAAAAATAGAAAAATGTTACGCAAGGGAGAGGGAGGCAACCACAGCTAGAAGATGGAGGAAAAGACGTTTGCAGGATAGAACAACAGCATGGGGAATGAAAGTATCTACTTTTGCCAGATTCGTAGCTTTATTTTTGAAAATGTCAGGGCTGAGAATCGGTCAAGCTTTGAGGTAGGAAAATCTTCTCTGTACCATGATTTTCTTTTTTGTTGGAGATCTTTGCGACATCAATTTTTGGCTATAGCATCCATCTAAAACGAAGAATCCTGTTGAGACAGATTTATAACTTTTGTTGTGTTTTACAGAGTACCTGATTTATATTTGGATGAAACCTTAATGTTTCGATAAATATACTGAATATTTTTATCATATAAATGAGCAGCCTTGTTCTGTTACTTATATCACGAGTCTAACAATTCGCCTAAAATCGTATAGAATATACTAGAGGAGTTTCGAAATGCTCCTGAGATCATACTGATATCATGAATGTGGGGGATAAAGGGGGCCCCTTGGTACATGTGTTTGTTCTTTCAGTATTTCCAACCTATAGGAAGAGTAGATTGTAAGATGAAACTCCAAAAAAAAAAGAAAAAAAGAACTATAACTTACATACATATATATATATATATATATATATATATGTGTGTGTGTGTGTGTGTGTGTATATGTGTATGTGTGTATATATATATATATATATGTATGTGTGTGTATGTATGTATGTATGTATGTGTGTATGTGTGTGTGTGTGCGTTACTCTGGAAGAAATACAATTTGATTTTCTGAAGATAGTATCTTCGACAGAAAGCATACTTAATCAATGAGTGGGATTGAATCAGATTTATAATCTTCTGACTGCCTGTTAGAGAGTACTTGACTTGCAGGATGAATCCTGAATCATTCATTAAAAATAATGAAGATTTTAATTAGTAGTCTTGTTCTGTTATTCAAATCATGATTCTAAGAATTCGCCTAAAATCATACACATACTAGAGGAGCTTCAAAATTCTCCGTAAGGTCATAATGACAGCGTAGGAGATGACAACCTTCATGTCTAGAAGGAAAACTTCTAAAAATTATAAGCAAATATGATATTCCAAGCTAGACAAACGAACTATAGGGGAAAGAGAATAGCATAAAAAAATCTGTCAAGAACAAGTGTGCCTTCCACGTATGGAAAGAAGGGAAGCCATCTTTGGAGATCTACTGCCATAGTTCAATGGGGAATGTCGATTGTTCAAGTATCTTGTTTGAGTAGATTGGTGGTGTGAATAATCCCCTAGCCAAGTACATTGGCACTCCCGTGAGTGTCACATGACACTCAAGTGAGGTGCCACTTTAAAGGAGAGAGAGAGAGAGAGAGAGAGAGAGAGAGAGAGAGAGAGAGAGAGAGAGAGAGAGAGAGAGAGAGAGAGAGAGAGAGAGAGAGAGAGAGAGAGAGAGAGAGAGAGAGAGGTTGTATATTAGAAAGGTGGATACATTCTAGGATGGACAGATAAAATCATATATCTCTATTGTGGTCCTTACATGAAATCTACATGAGGACAAAGAGCATTATGTTCATGGAAACTTAACCAGACACATAAGCAAAAAGAAATGACCTCTTGAGGATCAATGGGCTGCAAGAATGGTATCAAGAAAGTCTCCTTAAGATCTATTGGCAGCAACCGAGATGACAAACCCTATGGCTATAAGGAAAATTTCTAAAAAACATAAGGGAATATAATATTTCAAGATAGATAAAAGAATTGACCACAAAGAATCATGTGGATTTGAGTTAATAAGGAAAAGAAGGGCACACAATCATTATTGTTGGAATGAAAAATAGCAGCCCAATTAGGAGATCATCCTAAGACATGGAAATGATCTTGCTATGGAAAACAATCATGTGCTTCCTACATAATGGGAAAGAGGGGTAATCTTCTTTGGAGTTTCTTTGTCATAGAAGGGGATTAGGAGAGTCCAATATGTAAAAGGTGATTAAGCATGAGAAAAATAATGTGCTTTGAGTGTATAAGGAAAAGATGAGCATATAAAAGACTTGGATATCAAGAAGAAAAGTGTGCTTGCCAAATACAAGGAAGATGGGAAGTCAGTTTTGGAGATTTAATATCATAGTCCACTTAGATGGGCACCTGCATGGATGCCATGTAGTGCTCGAGTGAGGTGTTATCTTGAATGATGAAAAATAGTCCTTTGTAGAGAGATAGAGAGAGAGAGATCATTTTTTAGAAGATGGATATGTGGTTGGGTGGGCATATAATCACAATCTTTTCTTTCATTCTTACATGCAATCTATGCAAGGATGGAGGTATTCAATGAAACTCATGTGAATACATATGCAAAAAAGAGTTTTCTTGATGGAGATAGGAGTTGTGCATGCTCACACAAGAGACCTTCCTCTTATCCTTTCCTCCAAGGTAAGAAAAGTGCTTCTTGACCATGCTTTATACCCTCCGTTAAATGCACGAGTAATCCTATATGGGATTAAGCAAAAGTTGCATGGTGCCCCTATATTTTTCTAGATAGGCTCAAGGAGATGTAGACTCCATAGCCTTCTTTCAATTCATATGTACATTATTGAGTTCTCATCTTGCTAAACCTCCACTTTGGGAAGTTGAAATAGGGGATATCAATGTGTAGTATATGGCATGTTCATACACTTTTACTTTGTCGAAATCTGCAAAGACTAGATCTCTACCTAGTTATAGTCAGAGGCAGTACGCAGGTGGGATGGATAGATGTCTTGCCAAGCTCTTTGTGTTCAACCATCAACTTCCCTAATCATCCAAATATGAGATCCAAAACTATCAAAAAAATGATCACTATGATAAATTCCACCGTGAGAAAAGAACTTTGATCACGGTGATCACAACAAAAATCTTTGATCAACATGATCACAATAATCATCTTTGATCATGACAATAAAAGGTTTTGATCAAAGCGATCAAAAGTCTTTATCAAGGCAATCTGATAAATTGTTCATCTCCATCATGATCTTCAACTTCAAAGTTGAGTTCATAGATATGACCAAAGGGAGATAGCTAGTTAGAAAAATGGTCATATCTTCCTTGTTACATGTCCAAATTGAGTGTATGATGGGTTTCTTTGAAGGTATCAAGAAGAGTTATAAACTATAGCAACCAAAATTACAACAAAAAAAAACCTCCATAGCTCTGTACATAGTAGAAAATAATTACATCCTATCAATAAACATAAAAAGCTAGCACAAAACAATTTGTAATTGTGAGAAGAGGTAAAAATACTTGGCTTCAAAGTAGTAGACACACATGAAAGCATGTGAGAATTTTCACAGAATAGAAATCAAGCAAGAATAAGTCAATAGGAATCCATGAAAGCTTGTGCATGAATTTTGCAAGAAGAAGAGCTTCTCTTTTACTCGGATTAACAAAAAGTATTTACAAATGAAAAGAAGAGTGTGTGCTTACGAAATGGATAGAGTGTTTGAGATTCAAAAGTGAGTAGAGCATGAAATGGGAAAACTCACATGGATTCATCTTGCCAAGAGCATGGAGTAGGCTCCTCAAGCTTCTAACCAAGTACAAAGTAGGGGGCGAGGGGGGGGGGGTTCCTCCGTATATACAGCAGCTCTCCAAAGTATATCATATGTCAGATAATTCCCCTTGAAGGAAACTGAATACAATGGTAGAAGGAAATGGCAAGGTACCAAATACAATGAGATACAATATAAAAAGGAAACAAAATAGAAATTGAGTGCCTCCTAGAAAAAAAATGGAGATGCTCTCATATTATCAACACCTTCTCTGCAGCTCCATTTTGTAAAGTATGGAGGTTGCTAGAGTATGAGAGAAATATCCACCATGAGTGTAGTAGCAGCAACGCGAGCAACCAAAAGATTGCTGAGCAACCAAAAGAAAGTCTCCATGTGAAAATCCATAGCCTCCAAGTGGGATTGACCATGTGTGATCTCCAAGTACTCCACTAGATGGATCAAGCAGATGCTCCATAGATATGCCACCAATGAGGTATAGGAACAAAACAAGATCTCACTAGACGCGATCACCTCCATGCAAGATAGAGAGGATGACTCCATGTGGTATGTGGGAACATCCAAAGTTTTGAAAATATCCACCATGAGATGTTTATCACCAACAAGTAGGTCCTACAAGAATGAAATTTAAAACATGAAGCATGAAATTATAATCACATGGTAGTACATATGTATGTTGTCGTTCTCTATGGAATGTACAAAGTCGTCACATGTGTCCATAGGATCATGAAAGCCCCTTGTGAACCGAGAAGATGGCTCATAAAAAAGACCCAACTAAGTGATGTATCCATGTAGATCCAAGCATATCCTGTGGAGAATGGAAAGATGTTGGACTCCAAGAATGGAACACTATATACTCAAAATGCCACTGTAAACGAGATACGTGGACTTTCAAAGAGATGAATGGAAAAGGATGAGTGATGTATCCTAGAGGAAAGCCCAATTGAAGTTGAGGAGAAATGAAAACCTTTGATGGTACGATGGGAGGTGTAGCCATCTGAGGTGTAAAATGAGATTGTATCTCTGAGTCCTCATGCTCCAAAATTGTACCATGATCTAGAAAGCCATGTACAAAGAGAGCATACTCCACATAGTGTGATTGTGTGGTAGTGGAATGATCCCACTCTAAAGAGAAAATGGGAAAGAGAGCATACTTTGCATAATGTGATTATGCACTAGTGGAATGATCCCCCTCTGAAGAGAAAATGGGAGGATTTGGATCTTGATAAGAATCAAAAAGGAATGTCATTAAGAATATTCATCAAAAGGGCACTTTCTAGTAATTATAATTGAGTGACTCTTAGGGTCATACAGTCTATATGCTTACTAATGGTCACTATAACCAATGAAAATATATTGCTTAGGCCTATGATCATTAGGGCCTTGCATATAAGCATCACTACAAAGACCCTAAAATAGATCACACTGGGCTTCTTATGGAAGTAAGACTATTTGGTTCTTCAAAACTTATGAGAACCCTCTGTTAAGAATATTTACTATTGTATGTATTGCTTCACCCCAAAAGTTTTGTGGAAGTTACTTGTGATGAAGCATAGTCTTGGCCATCTAGAACACTTTTGGAATCGTCTATAGAGCAATAGCTTATTGAGTATTCTTCTTTGCTTGGTACTTAATACCTTGTTGCTTCAAATACTTGGAAAAATTATGGTTGACAAAGCCACTATTCCATCTGATATGATGGTCTTTAAAGAACTTTAAGAGTCATCTTAAACTATCTATGTCCACTCCTTGAACTTGGTAAGTGCACCCTCTTTATGTTTTAGTGAATAAATTGAAGTGTACCTAATGAATTTATCTACTATCAAGAAGATGTAAAGTGATCCACTCAGTGATGGTGTATGCATAGGTCCACAGTGATCGGCATGGATTAATGCTAAGGGTTTAGATGAGGAAATGGATGCTTCCATAGGCAAAGGGGTAAATGCATTCTTAGCACATGCTTGGCAATTCAACTCCACTTGTATGATCCCAGGTAAACCCTTGACAAGATGATTTGAAGAGATCTTTGCTGAGTAAGAGGTGTATTCGAATCTAAAATCCTAGAAGCTAAAGCTTGAATCCTTGGCCATGAAATTTGAAAGCTTGTAGAGACCTTTGTCTTCCAATCCTTGAGCTTTCTTTGGATACCCAATCGATGACTTGAACTTTTTCATGATCAAATTGCATTGCCATGTTGCACCTACTAATGATCTTCACTAAGAGAAGGTTCTTACAAAGGCTTGGTACATAAAGAACATCTTTAAGTGACTTGGTCTCACCTTTTAAGTTTGTGAGATGAACTCTACCTCTTCCTTTGATCTCAAACACTTATCATCTCCAAGATAACCTTGACCTGTGTGCTCTTAAAACTCATGGTCTTCTTTGTCATTGCAATGTTTGATGAGGCCCCATTGTCAAAAATCCATTCTTTGCTAGAAGTGGATGTGACAAGTTCCTTGTGTTCAGCTGTAAGAAAAAGTTCTTCACTTGTGCAGTGAGTTTGATGCTCTTTCTTTGGAGTAGACTTGGACTTGTCCTTGTTTTTCTTCTTGAAGCAATACTTTTTTATGTGTCCATGCTTACCACAAAAGTTGCAAGTAAACTTCTTGCTCTTGTCCTTTGATTTTGGAGTGCCTTTTTGACCTTCAGTCTTGTTAAAAGTAGCTTTGGCTTTCATGGTTGTTGCTTGTGTAGCTTGAGTCTTTTTCCTAGATTCATGGAGAAGCAAAAGTATTCTTACTTCTCCGCAAGTGAGTTCTTGACCTTTGTTGTAAAGAGTGATCACAAAACTTTCATAGGGCTAGGAAACTTATTAATTAGTATAATGGCCTTGTCTTCACTTGAGATCTTTTATCCACAAAGTTCTAACATTCTTTGATAATCTTCAAGCTATGATATCACCTTTATAATGATGTCTTGAGGAAGGAAAGATTGTGGAACTCAACCTCTGAAGCATAAAATTTTGAAGGAGTTTTATATTCATATAGAATTGCTAGTGTATCCCAAGCTTCTTTGGAAGTCTTAGAGGTAGTGATATGATCCTTTTTCAATTCATCACATGATAGAAGAATTTGACCTAATGCTCTTTTGTCCTTGACATTCCAAATATTCCAAGACTCTAAATCTTTTACCATGTCTGGTTCAAGCTCTAACACATCTACAACTTCATAGATAAGATTAATGTATAAGTATGCATGCATGATATCTTTCCATAGATTATAGTTCTTACCATCTAAGTGTTCTTCCTTAGGCATAACCATGGGTATAAATTAAGATAAATAACCTATCATGGATGACGAACTTACTTCCTTCTTTGAAATTATAAAACTTGGGGTAGGGAGGGGCTTAGAGTAGCCCTTGAAAAAATGGAAATCCATAGGAGGGCTTAAAGTAGCCCAAAATCGTAATGCGAGGGACATCCTTTATGGGCTTAGAATAGCCCCCCCAAAGCACACACAAAAGAGCTTCTTCTTATATTGTTGAGTTACAAAAAATAGGGTGAACACTTAGTACCAATGTGTGCCAAAAGTGATGGTTTTAACCCCTTGGAAAAAATAAAGCCTTGGGATTATGATAGCAAACAAGGATTCTTTGTAGTCCTTCAAGAGGTTTGTGATCATTACCCTTATGAGTTTGTATTGATTTAAAATCTAAAGTGATGTTTGTGATATAAACTATGGTCTAAAAAATTTGGATATTTCAAAAAATTGGGCTCTTGTTCTTAAAATACTTGGGAAAAGAACAATTTTGCATAGGTGTGGAAACATGAGGTGCACTGCACCAAATGATACAAGGAAACATGTTGTACTTGGTGATACACAAATCAATAGTTGCATGATATCATAGCTTCCATAAAGCTTTCTTTCAAATGACCCTTCTTGGAAACATTGAGTGGCCAGAGTTGTATGAAAACAATGACATTGAGATAATCTATGATATCAACATTGAATAATCATTGCATACAATATTTTGTCTCACTTTGGACTTCACAAAAGTGTTGCACATACTTCTATATCCCCTCTACATGTGCTCCACTTCTTTTTGCCTTTCGTATGGTGTTTTTGACTTCTGCCCAGGGCGAAAGAAGATGCGCACAAGCATTAATGTATAGTAGTGGCTTTGATGCTTATTTCATCACTCCATTAATAGGTTATCTATCCCATTGAAGCAACAATGACTTGATTGAACCTCTAAGGAAAAGGAAACGTCTTCAAATTGTCAATCCAAAGATGAGTTAGCTTTATTGTTGCTTAAAAACTTACAATAAACTACAAATCAATCATTCACAAAAGATATAAGCCAAACTTGACATGAGATCACCAAACATTTGATAAAATATGTGATTAGTATAAAACACGATTTCCTCGAAACATGACTTTCTGAGTATTAATGGCTACAAACTTCAATGCTCATAACTTCATGAATATAACACCAAATTGAATGATTCAAGTGCCTAATTCATGCTAGTTTTCATGTAAAATCCAAATATGATAAGAATATTACTTATTTGGATGTAAAAGACGATGATAAACTACTTTAAAATAGATGAATTTTTTCAGTCCAAGAAAAAACCTCCAAACTGACTTAAAGACTCATCAATGATCTCACATACAAGTCTCAAATAAATCTACAAACAAATAATCAACCAAGAATCATACTACAAGTCACAAAAGACATCACACAAAGGCATCACAATGAAGAAGGAGATGACAGCCAAAGGAGGAGCTCTCAATTCTCAAAGAAGAAAGTATACAAATGACATTATATCCCTCCTTCATCTTTACGTCGAATTATATATTATTAGACTTCTAAACTACTACCGCCGATTATGTGATGCCTTCTTAAATTTTTACATTACTCTATGACAGATCAAGGAAGACTCTTCCTGAGTTTTAAAAAATTTTAATCTTTTTAACTCTACTTTTTGGGATATTCACAAAGAAAAAGTATCTAAAAGTATCAACATACAAGTGTTGTGAAATATCTTTCTTCACATCCTGCCCCTCCTAATCCTTTTCATGTCCTCATCAAACTTCTTTACAACCTTTGGCTCTCCTTTTTATTGTTTCTATTTTCTATTGTACACCGATTGAAGCTTTATATATTTCTATCTTTGTTCAAAGTTGATGCCATTGATAAGCTCTATTATATTGTTTCTCCAATTTATTGATGCTTTTAGAGATTCCATAATATTTCTACTATGTGTCACCGTTAGTGTCCATGTGAAAGGCAAAATGGCCATCGAACAGTTCTTTGTATATGTTCATTAATAAAACATATAGTGGCCTGGTCAGTCATAGATTATAAGTTCGACAGCACTTATAACACCTATGAAGTCTGTGTTCATGCCCCCCGTGTACTATGTTTTTCTACATATTCTACAGCCTCTGTGCGGAATACCGTGTGTGGCCCTAGGAGCTCAGTTTTCTACTCTTAGGATATCATCATGGAACTCTCGAGAAGGAGAGCGTACTGTGGTGCATCGCCATCAAAATACATCATTGGTATCAGAGCATTTCAACGCAAAAGATTTGTTCCTTTTGTGTGAGCGAAGCAAGCAGGCTTTCTCCAAGGCTTACGATTAAGGCGGCAACCAAGATATAGACCTTGGCATACCTTGTCATCCGAGTCACCGAAGTCACCATTGACACCGTTGGCTGTGCTTGAGGGAAGACCTCAACGATTCAAGGAAGGTAGAGGTTCCCAGTACTTCCCAGGAGGTCACCCATCCTAGTATTGTTCCCCCCGGAGTTCGTTTAACCGTGGCAATCTCTTGCCACTAAGCTACACTCTTGTGGTGTTTGAAGAAGGGAAAGACTAAGGTTAACATTACCTTGAACATGTTTTGGTCCCTCAAAGCTTCCTTTTTAGCTTTCAAAGCCTGTCTTTTGAAGCATTTTTGAGGTGTCTTTTGGAGCCATTTTGGAGTACTTTTGCACATAGTTCTCTTCACACAGGCCGAAGAACACCAAGAAGAGTGTTCTTTGTGCTTCTAAAACAATAAATATCAACCTTTGGAGTTGCGTTTTCAACCACACTCATAAAGCTACAGGTTTCTTGAAAGGTTTTTAGTTTTGGTGGGAGCAACCACTCCAAATTTATGCAGGTTTTTCAAGCCCAAAACATCAGAGTTGACAGACAGTTGCAGGTGTTGTTGGCTAGTTTTTGGGTTGTGCATTCAGAATTTTAGTGTCATTTTACTACATATATTGAGCACATACACACCATGTATGCTTCTGTGGATACTGTTTATGTACGTCCATGTGGTCATTGATATAGCGGTTACGTTTTTGCATAAAGACTTTTACGTTTGATAAAGAGGGTCGTGCTGAGGTTTTCTTAACTGGGAGACACCCAGATGTCGGGGTCTCTTTGGTGATGTAGGTGGAAGACTTACCTAGACTCACCATAGGAGATGTATGATAGTTGTTCATAGGTGCTTGATAAACCTAGTTGGATTCTATTGGGTAATTGATTATGTGCAATGGAGTCAGTGATTCACTGTGCAGGTAAACATATTAGTACTTGTAGTTTTATGATATTTTGACATTGGTGATATGCTCATTTTGCAAAGGATACTCTGGTAAAATTTTTCAAATTTTTGGTCTTGTCAACTATATAGTGGCCAATTTACTCCTTGATACACTTATCCATTGGTGTTTGGAATCTTCTACCTCCATTATCATTAGTTCTCTACCATCATGGCATCAGAGGTGTCATGCGCATCTAGTGGATTAGGGTCTAGTGCTAGTGTTCTGAGGAGGAGCTATAACTTGCAGAGAAAAGACCATTATGAGGTCTAAAAATTTGATGGCACAAAATTTTCTCTATGGAAGAACCATTTGCTTACACATGGCAGATAATGCTTACTTTATAGTATTAGATTGTGAAAGTGCAGAGGAGCTTTGGAAGGCGTTATGCAATACATACGAAAAAGAGGTGGCATCAAATAAAGTGTATCTGAGGAGAAAATTATATGACCTTTGCATGAAGGACACAAATAGTATTGTTGCCCATCTAAATGCATTTGATGCTACATTCTCCCAGTTATAGGCTCAGAACATGGATATGGATAATGAAATGAAAGCAATATTGCTGTTATAGCACCTTGCCATCATCATTGGATATGTTTTGCACAGCTATTAGCAATAGTGCACTTGGTGGTAAACTCGTCTATGATGACATATGTGGAGCACTCTTGAGTGAGGAGATTCGTAGAAAATCTATGGTTGGTACTCAAAGTGGAGATGCATATAATGTTCGTGATTCTTACCAAGGAAAGAATCAACAACATGGCAGGAGCAAGCACAAGGAAAAAATGGTCAACGGAATAAGAGTAGAAGTAAATCAAGGAAGAGGGATATCGAATGCCATTATTTTCGTAAGAAAGGACACATGAAAAAAGATTGCTATGCATTAAAGAATGCTAAAGGTAAAGGACAAAATGTTGATAGGCATGTTAAATAGTTACGTGCACCATCTACTTCAACTATGAAGATTGAAGAAATTAATGCTATTTTTGATGATGTTGATGTGTTGACACTTGATAGTACTATGCCAACTGAGGCTCTTATGGCTGATTCTTTTTCCCACAGGCTGCTAGATTCTGGTGATTCTTCCCATGTGACACTACATAGAGAATGGTTCTCTAACTATGCAGCAAAGTCTTTTAGTACAATAAGACTTGGTGACTCTTACCAGTGTGATGTTGTGGGGATTGGAGATGTGGTTGTGAAGTTCATTGATGGTTCAAAATTTACTATGCATAATGTACGCCATGTGCCTCAATTATCACGCAGTTTGATGTCAGTTGGTCAACTTGATGACCTTGGTTACAAGGTGGTCTTCTATGCTCAGTCCTTTCGTATATCAAAGGGCAATATTGTTATTGCAAAAGGAAGCAAAGTTGGCTAGCTTTATCCTTTATTTGTATCATAGAAAGAACACTTGTTAGCTATTATTGAACATCCTATGGCTTGTGTTTGGCATGGTCGTTTGGGCCATATATCTCATAGTGGAATGGAAAATCTTTCTCGTTCTGGCTACTTAATAGTGTTATCTTTCTCTGATTTTTTATTTTGTGAGCATTTTCAATATGGAAAGCAAACCAGAAATGTGCATAGAATGCACATTGACTCTTCAATTCAGCCTTTAGATCTTGTTCATACAGATGTGTGTGGTCCTATGCCCACTAGGTCCTTAGGTGGTTCTCTTTACTTTGTCACTTTCATAGATATATCCTATCAAATCAAAGGATGAGGTATTACCTACTTTCAAAAAATTGTTTGCTTCAGTTGAGACTGAAAAAGGAACTAAGCTTAAGGCTTTCCATTCAGATAATGGGGGTGAGTATACCTCACATGAATTCAGCCTTGTCTGTCAGTCTAGAGGGATTCATAGAGAGTTTACAGCTCGTTATACCCCAATACAGAATGGTGTAGCTAAAAGGATGAATAGAACTATTCAACATAGAGTAGTTTCTATGTTGCATCATGCAAACCTCTCATAAGGCTTTTGGGTAGAAGCAGTATTGATTGTAGTTCAGGTGATTAACCTTTTACCTAGTACTACCAAAGGTCTGAAAGTGGCACAAGAGTTATGGACAGTGAAGCCATCATATTATCATCATCTTCAAGTTTTTGGGTGTGAAGCATATGTTTATATACCTAAGAATCTTAGACAGAAGTTGGACCATAAGTCAAAGAAATGCATTTTTCTAGGACATGGTCGAGCAGGACAATTTGGATATCGCTTATGGGATCTTGAAACATGGTTAGTGATCAAGAGTAGGGATGTCATTTTTAATGAGTCTAAGATGCACAAACAACCCATTAAGGAGGTTGAAGTGAGGAGTGGTATTTGAGGATACTAGTCCTCTAGTTAGCATGCATAAAAATGTTGCAAATAGGGATGTTCAAGAGAATGTCCAATCAGATCAGTCTGCACATGTTCTTGTTCAACAACCATTGAGACGCTCTGCATGTGTCTCACATCCACCTGGTAGACATGTTCCAGGTTTAGATTTTGTTATGCTAACAAATGCCAGTGAGCCTTCTTGCTACAAAGAGGCTATGGGAGCATGCCATGAAGACTGAGTTGGATTCTATTCACAAGAATGGTACTTGGGATTTAGTACCTTTGCCAAAGGGCAAGAAATATTTACCATCTAAATGGGTATATAAGTTGAAATTAACATCAGATAGTGCTTCTCCAAAGTATAAAGCACGACTTGTTGCAAAGGGTTGTAAGCAACAACATGGTGTTGATTTCGAGGGAATCTTCTCTCCAATGGTCAAGATGACTACCTTGCACTTGTTTCTTGGATTCGTTGCAATGGAGGACTTAGATCTACTCCGAATGGATGTGAAAACTGCTTTCTTGCATGGAGATCTTATAGATGAGATCTATATGGAGCAACTAGAGGGTTATGTAGTTCTTGGCAAGGAGAATCTAGTTTGTAAGCTCAAGAAGAGCTTGTATGGACCTAAACAGTCCCCTAGACAATGATACCAAAAGTTTGATACTTTTATGAAGTCTCAAGGCTATTCTTGAAGCAATGAGGATCATTGTCTTTACACAAAGAGATGCTTAGATGGCAGCTTGATATGCTTGATTCTTTATGTCAATGATATGGTGATGGCTGGGAAGTCCTCTTATGACTTGTCCATTCTCAAAAGGAAGTTGAGTCAGACATTTGATATGAAGGATATGGGGGATGCCAAACATATTCTTGGCATGCACATTACTCGTGATAGGGGTAAAATATGCATATACTTGTCTCAAAGTGAGTACATATCCAAAGTACTTCACAGGTTCAATATGCAAGGTGGAAAGGCATTGAGTACACCTTTACCCACATATGTGAAATTGACCAAGGATGATTGCCCCAAATCAGATGAGGAAAAGGAATTCATGACCAAAATTCCCTATCAGTCTGTTGTTGGTAGTCTCATGTATGCTATGGTAGCTACGAGACCAGAGATTGCATTTGCAGTGGGAATTGTGAGCAAATATATGTCTAATCTTGGTAAGAAACATTGGGAAGTGGTCAAGATGATTTTGAGATATCTGAGTAGCACTAAGGACAAGTGCCTATGCTTAGGTAGAGAGAAAGCATCCATTATTGGTTACACAGATTCTGACTACGCTGGCTATGTAGACAATCATAAGTCTATATCAGGGTACATTTTTTATTTCCACCATAGAAGTAGAGTATGTTGCAGCAAGTGAGGCATATACGACGATATCCTCGGAGTGGAAAACTAAGCTCGTACTGCCACACACGGTATTCCGCACAGAGGCTGCAGAATACACAAAAAAACACAATACACAGGTAGCACGAACACAGACTTCTTAGGTGTTACAAATGTGGTCGAACTTACAGTCTATGACTGACCAAGCCACTATATGTTTTATTAATGAACATATACAAGGAAGAGTTCGGTGGCCATTTGGCCTTTCACATGGACACTAACGGTAACAATCTCCCATGAAAGGCCAATATGGCCAAAGTAACTATGGGAGAAAAATAAAGAATGATAAAGAATACCTGAGTGTGAGTATACAAACTATACCTCCCACCTGATGGGCATGTTACACAGTATAGAAGTGACTATGTAAGATCATGAATCAAGTAACCCCCATCAAGTGACAATAGTGTTGAAAGCTATCCTATAGTAGAGCTTTAGTCAAAGCATCTGCAACATTATCTCAAGTGCGAACCTTCTCAAGAATAATATGCTCAGTGGCTACGCAATCTCTAATGAAGTGATACCTCACCTCAATGTGCTTGGTCTTTGCATGATGGGCCGGATTCTTACCCAAAGCAATGGCACTCTGACTATCATGAGCAAATGAGGTACATGTTGAGGTAAACCCATGTGACAAACAAGACGAGACATCCACAATGCTTCCCAAATTTTTTTCTTGAAAAATTTCCTTTACTCTCAAAAAATCATGATTCTTTCCCTTCATTTTCAAATTCTTCAAAAAGTCACAATTTCTTTAAGGTTTTTCAAAAAGTCACAATTTTCTCCAAAGACTAATTTAATTTTCTTGTATTTATTTTTCTAAAAAACAATGAAAAAAAATTTCAAAGTCTTGATTCCTTGATTTCTCAAGTTTTTTCCCTAAAATTCATGATTTTTTCTCTTTTTCCTTCACAAATTTCCTTTCAAACAATCGTGATTTTTTGCAAAGGTTGCCCAAGATTTCTGAGTTATTTTTATGAAAATTGTCAAATAGTCACGATCTTTTGCGAAATTTGCCAAAATTTTTGAGTTCTTTTTATGAAAAGTTATCAAAAAATCACAATCCTTTCACTTGTACTCGCAAAACTCTAAAAAATTGCGATTCTTTTTTTTCTTTCTTTATTAATTTCTTGATTTTTTAACTAGTTCTCTTGAAAAAATGATGTTAATAAAAAAACGTATTTTTTGCCCCTCAAGGTCAACTTAGAGATTCGTGATTTTCTCTTGCCTTTCTGATACCAACTTTTCTTCACTAATTTCAATCCCCAAAGAGGTGTCTTTTCCCCCTCACTCTTTTTCTCTAATCATTGAATCAATGTGAACTTCCATGCATGAGTTATTGCTAAAATAAAAAAGTCATGATTCTTTTTCAATGTTCAAAACCAATTCAGTATCAAATTTTCAACCTTGAAAGTATTGGCAAAGGCCTCTTGCTCTAGGAAACAATTTGGTTGCAATGTATGTTGTAACTTGGTTGCTTTTCAACTTTGCTCAGCTTGCGATTCTCTGCTCTTACTCTCTCTCTCTCACTCACTCTCACAATGGCTAAGTGATTAGTGGAATTTTTCTTTTATAGTTTTTTATGAAAAAATTCACGATTTTTTCCTTTTCTTAAACTCAATAAATCGCGATTTCTTCAAAAAATTCAATGCAAAAAGTCGTGATTAGTTCTCCTTTTTAAACACAAAGTCGTGTTTTTTTTCAAGATTTTATATTATATTTCCAATCAAATAAAATTTTAATTCTTTCTATTATATCGTACTTTGTTTTTTTTTATTGTTATTGTTACTTTTTAAAATGCTTTTCATAATGTTTCCTTAATGTTTCAAAACTAATTTTTAATCATTTAAATGTGAATAAGACAAGACTTAAGTGAAAATATCTAAATAGTGAAGGCCTTATTCATTTTAGCATTTTAAATCCTAAGAGGATGGCATGCATGAAGTTGATTAGGAAGGATTCACTCATCTACCCTAGTCATGTGCAAGGTACACAACACCCACCATGGGTGCAAAGAAGCATCAAATCATAACCCACTCTTCTAGACACCACTCCAATGCGAGCACACATTTTGGTAGCATTGCATTGTGGGGAAATGAAGCTTCACAACATGAGAGAGATATAACTCCACTCTAGTGATAACACTCTTCTAGACACCACTCCAGTGAGAGCACACATTTTGGTAGCATTCCGTTGTGGGGAAATGAAGCTTCAAGAAATGCAATGTTCCCATTGTATATATGATGATAAGTTCCCAACAAAGAAAATATTCAAGTCAAGGCCCAAATAACAAGGTTGGAGACAAATTAGACATGAGTCAAAGTCAAATTTTGAGGATTCCTCTTATGAAGTAAGTGTTAACAAGCCACCATGGAACAACACTCATATCCCAATGAACCATAGCGTAACACAAGGAGGAAAGACACTACCTATAGGACAAGGGCAAAGACCAACAAATGAAGAAAGAGAGAAACGTCAACATGAAGATAGGTCAAAGCATGTAAATGAAGAGGTAGGGCCATCTAGGCATGCACCAAGAAAAAAAGAACAACTATCAACCACGTCGTAAACCAAAACAACCACAATCCAAGATCCCTCCAAATGCAACATCACCACAAAGAAGCAGAAAGCAAACCTAGAGCCTTTGTAGGGATAAAGCATTATGACAAGTCTGTGGAGCTTCTAATTCCATGAAATCCATTTGCAAGAGTTGTGAAGGAAGAGCTCCAAAGCTATTGTGTTGGACTTCTCATTCAAGAGATAGCAATTGAGGCACTCCAAGAGGTTGGAGAGGCTTATCTAATATCAATGTTGGAAGACTCTAACCCGGTCCACGCAAAGAGAGTGACAATACAACCTAAGGATATGTAGCTAGCTAAAAGGATTAGAGGAAATAACCCTTAACACTTGTGAACTCTCTTGATGAGAGAAATTTTTCTATTATCCAAAATGATTAATATGATGTTCTTCTTATTACATTTTCTCTAAATTTTTTGTCTCTTAGTCTATTTGTTTTGAAGTTAATTTTCCTCCAAAGTATTTGAAAGTGTATTTGCACATGAATATCTTAGTCTTACATAGTGTTTATGAAGTTTAGCATATGTCTATTGTATACAAAAGATCTAAATGTTTCCAACGGGCTATAATAGACAAAAAAAATGCAAGATTGGGCCCTATAATTTTTTTTGCAAGGCCAAATTTTGTGTTTCTGTGCCAAGTCATTTATTTTACTATTCTTGGCCATAAAATCATATTTCATGTATAGTAGAGCATATGATTGGCTGTGTTTGAGGTGCACTTCATGCCAAGCCTTTATTCAAGAGAGAAATCAACATGATGCATGTTTACACGCACTTATACCTTGATGCATGTTTATATACACTTATACACATGAAAATGCGCTCTAGGTCACTCAAGAAGGCCTAGGAATGGCAAAAAGAGGGTTTCCATAGAAACGCAAGTATGGGCCGTCCAAATGCTTTGTATGGTCAATACATGCATTTTTCTGGAAGCCTTTTTGTCATTCCTACACCTTTAGAACCCTCATGCACTACATAGAATAAAAAAAACACTGATTTGAATATGCAACACATATAAGTATATGTTCATAAACATAAAGCCACAATATACACAACTGAATGCACATGGGATTTGAAAAAAGCATAATTTCTATTTAATTTATTTACATTGGCTCTTTACCTTGAGCTTCTCCACTACATTCACTACAAGGAATACGGGCGCATAGTGATGGTTAACGTGACACAATTTTGTCATTATAAAATTGCATAAAGCATCGCAAAAATCATCGAGCATGGAATGTCCGTTAAATGATGAAAAATATGATGTTTTTATCGACGTGTGGTGCGACAGGATGTGCGATGATTTAAAAACTTTTTGCATAAGCGACGCTAATTTATGTCGCATAAGTGACAGTAATTAACATCGCTTATGTGATGCCAATTGGAGGGGCCTTTATGATGCCTTACCATCGCTTACATGATGGGTTTTGACGAAAAAAATTAAAACGTTGGAGGCTCTTGGATCGAAATCTTCATGCATCTGATCAAAGAGCTCTCCAAGGGTCGCAATTGCGTTGCGCTTATGAGCTGAATCAATCACTTACTGAATTGTTGTTTTGTCTAATCTCTATCTTGTTGTCTCTCTTGTCTCTGTTTCTCTCTTTCTACCTCTTTCTCTCTTTGAATTATCTCTCTCTCTCTCTCTCTCTCTCTCTCTCTCTCTTTATTGCAGGTTATTCAAGAAGCTAACCAAGCAAAAAATATGACTAACTATTGTAAGTACAATTTCCATTCTTTGTATATCATTTGAATTGTGTTATTTTTATTAGTTAGCATATTCACACTTATTGATATGCACATATACACTTATACATGATGAAGATGCACGTTCACACATATACACATATACACATGCACATATACACATGCACATATACACACATATATACACATGCATATATACACACACATACATGTGCACACACTTTTACACATACACACACATACACATGCATATGCACAAACATTTCTACAACCACATAAAAAGACTTGCATGCATGGATTATTGCATATATACATACACATACACACATTAACATATACTTAAATGCATGTATATGCACATCCACATGCATGCACATTCACATGCATGCACATGGATGCAAATGGAAATGCATCCACACACACATGCATGTTTCATACATATACACATGCATATACATGCACTTGTATATGTTTATACATATACATGTACATATGCACATATGTATATATACACACACATACACATATATACACATATATATGCACATACACACACACATATACACATACGCACACATGCACATACATACATATACACATATACATGCACATACACACATATACACATATGCTTACTCATATACATGAACATACATATACATGCACATACATATACACACACATACACATGCGCATGCACATACACATATACACACATATACACTTACACATGCACATGCACATACATACATATACACACACATACACATGCACATGCACATGCACATACACATACATACACATATACACTTACACATGCACATACATGCATATACATATGTACATACATTCATATACACACACATATTACACACATACACATGCACATATGTGCACACACATACTACACATATATACATGCACATACATACATACATACATACATATACACACATACACATGCACATACACATACACATATACACTTACACATGCACATGCAGATACATGCATATACACATATACATATGCACATACATACATGCACATATATACATAGATACATACATATACATGCATATAGACAAACTTACACATATAGATATATACCTACATGCACATATATACATTTTATATACACACAAGCACACATAAATATGGATAAGAAAACACATGCTTAATATAAACAATAATAACAATCAATAGAACAAAACTTTTCATTACTTAATACCATACACACAATTCAAAACATAACTGAAATGAACAATATATAGATTATATATATATATATATATATATATATATATATATATATATATCATTGTAAATACATATCCAATGTCATAATCAAGAATCCTAATCATCACCATCATGATCATCATCATCATCATCAACATAATGATCATCCTCATCATCACGATCATCCGCATGATCTGATGTATCTGTGTGAGCACCCTGTGATGATCGAGATCATCCCTCTTGTGTCTCTCTCTCCACCTCATCCATATCGCCTCTCCATAATACTCCTGTATTAATATAACAAACATAAATAAGTAAGACAATTAAAACATCCATAAAAATAAAATAATTATATAAAATTTAATAATACTCACAAATGCATTCTGATGATCTTGCATATACTCACTCAAATGCCAATATCCATAATGTGTAGCATACTCGATCTCATGTTTCGTAGGATATCGACCACAATCCTTTTGCTGCATTGAAACAAATAAAAAAGATTAGTTTCTTGCGTTTTAACGAAAATAAAAAATATACTGACAATAACACATATACTTACAAATGTAGCTACAAAATCATGATGGCCCATTTGGTCTAGGTGCGATGTGTGGCCCGACTCAACTCTCTTCTTTGTAATAGCCTGTTTATTTAAAGAAAAAAGAAATACATAAATTAAATGTAAAAAATTAATAAAATATATTAGAATTATAAATATAAACTATTAATTTGTATACCTTCTGCTGAGGAAATGACTCCTGAAGACATAGCTGTCTATGAAAAAACTGCCATGTCTCACATGGTATGTTAGGTTGCCTCTTATTTTTTTCCACCATACAATATCTCTTGTTAATTTAATCTCAAACAAAAGAAAAGAATCAGAATACATACACATATATACACACACATACACATACACATACCTACATACACATATACATGCAAACATATACGCATACATATACACATATACATACATATACACATATACATACATATAACATAAACACACATATACATATCCACACATATATGTACACACATACACATGCATGCATATACACTCATTCATACAAAATACATGCATTTATCCCACAATAATGAGTATTTGTGTATATGTGAATATGTGTGTATGTGTAAATGTGTATATGTGAATATGTGTGTATGTGTAAATATGTATATGTGAATGTTTATGTATGTAAATAATCAGATTATTAATATCAAATACCATTATTTCTAGATTCTGATCAATCAGATGGAACTCCACCATTGTCTCCTAATCCCGCAAGGACTATATACTATAAGTATGTCAAACTTTTAATTTTAAATATATTTGATAGATACATAATTGATATATTTTTTGTTGTTGTTATAATCAGATTCTGATCAATCAAAGGGCAATCCACCACCTCCTACCCATGCAATGACTTCACATGTGTCCTCCGATAGGAATTATGATGAATTTCACTATCAGGAGCATGTTATATGTTGGTGTAACTCTTGCTATGGCACGTATCGAAGACCACGATTGGAATGTATTGAACAGGAGGTAGAGTATGGTACTGTTGAGCATGCACCACCACCTGGTCAATGTGATAATTCTTGGGTATGTATGTTTTCTATAAATTAATGTCATTATTTTATTTAAAAACCATATACAAAATCAAATTACTATTGATGTACATGAATATTTTCTCGATGATGATGATGATGATAATAATTCTTATACTCATAATGTTAATATACCTCATACGCTTCATGGACTTGCTGTTCATCAATTACAAGCAAAGGTTTCTAGAAATCCTCTACCTCCTAGTTTAGAGACTAAAACGGATGGAGATCATCCATTGCCAGCAAGTGATCGTCCTCTTGTACAAACATATGATAGAAGAAGATATGAGGATGGAATAGAGGACCACTTCCTTTAGATGGAGAGGTTTTTAACTTTTGGGGTAATCGCTATATGATTGCTCCATCCACTATTACTAATGTATGTCGTGATCTCTTTATTGTAGAGGATTTGTATGTGCCTCGAAACTATGAAGTTACTCTTATGTCATTTTGTGGTACTATATATGGATGGGGAGATTGGCATCAACTTGCATGTTAGGTTCAAAGCATGAGTACTTATGGAATATGTTTGAATGTAGCATCTCTTACTAGTAGAAGGATTTCACATGCAGAAAATGAAAGATTACATATTGATGGAAGACCTTACATGCATGGAAATATAGCAGGTTTAATAAATAGTAGTCGAGGGTTACATAATAGTTCAAGGATTCATTGCACATTTGAGGAGCGTGAAAATAGTCATGAATCATCATACATGAGTAGAGATGTATTAAGATACATAGTTGTCAATGCTATTACTACATTACATGCTAGTGAAGAATTATTAGTGAATTATGGATGGCATAAACCTCCAAGAGCACTTTTAGCTAGAGAGAGAATGAAAATTTTCTATCCATATTTAATAACTTATATATTTAATTTTATCTTCAACGTTTAGTTTTTTTTCGTTTATGGAATACTAATGATTTTTATTCATGTGTGTAGTTTCCAACGTATGATGTTGATGATATTCCTCCACACCATTCACAATTGCCAGTAACACCTCATTTATCAGAAGCTTGAGGAGGCTACGCAAAAGTGATCCTATGGAATATGCAAGGTTGAAAGATCTATATTCAAAAGAAGATTGACTATAAAATGGGAGACAACCAAACGATTGAGTGGTCTAGATATCTATATGAAAGTCTACAAACCACACACAATAAATAAAAAGCAAATTAAAAACGAGATCAAATATACACAGCTACACATGCATACATACACATATATACACACATAAACATACATATACACATGTTATGAGAGCAAAGTCAAATTATACATACCTGTATTGAATGAAGATATTTTGTCCATCTAACCTTTGGAATTGTCGGCCCAACCTTTAGAATCTTCCTGACACATCTGCTTCTCTTATTGTAGTCAACCTGATACCTGCACTGCTAACTGTTTTATGAACTTTTCATACAAATATTAAGTATGAGTTAGCTATGGAGGCATTAAGTCATTTGAAGAATAGGAGAAGTAAATTTACCTCGAAGAATTTGAAGGATGGAAGAATAATTTTAAAAGATGGGCAAACACAAAGTTTCCATTCAAAGTAGGTTTTTGTTTTTACCTTAGCTATGGTAAGAACAAGTACTTGCATTGAATGAACACTTTATGTCCACCCATACTTTAGAACTATTCATCCATTTTCCAAAATCGTCGAGAGAAATTTGCTTGTCTTATTTTCAAACAACCTAATACCTCCATAGTTAACTGATATATAATCCTTGTAAACAAATATATAAGTATTAGTTAGCAAGGCAGGTAATAGATTGACTATAAATGGGAGATAGCCAAACGATTTAGTGGTCTAGATATGAAAGTCTGCAGACCACAATATACAAAAAAAAATTAAAAAAGAAATCAAATATACATAGCTGCACATGCATACATACATATACATACATACATACACATTCAAACATACGTACACATACATACATACATACATACACACATACACATATATACACACATACACATACATATATGCATACACATACGCATAGGTATATGCATGCACATGCATATACACATCCACATACACATACACATAAACATACACATATATAAAATTATATGCATATATATGTGTATTTATTTATTTATTTTTATTAATATGTATTTTTTTCATGAACTTACAGGTTATTAATTGAAAAGTTTTTACCAAGTCAGAATATTCTTCCTACTTCACATGATGAAATGAAGAAGATGATCAATGATCTCCAAGAGTTATGGAGAGGTATTAATGTCACTGATGTATCAAAATGCATCAATGAAAGATATATTACGGTTCATGGTATTGTGACTTCGACTATTCCCAATTTTCTAGGATATGGTGTTTGTTCAGGTATTGATGTAATTTTTTTATTCAATATGCATACAAATAAATGTGAGTTAATCTAATTATATTTCTATCGTTTTCATGATGCAGGAATATCTACTAAGGGTTATAAAGCTTTTCCATACTGTGGTGATTGGTTGAGATCAATCTATAGTAAGAATCTCAACAAAAATATTTATCTTTGATGTCGACAATTCTTGCCTGATGATCATCCCACTACAAGGAATACGGGATATAGCGACGGTTAAGGCAACAAAATTTCGTCGCTATAAAATTGCAACATGCATCGTAATTAGCGTCGCGCACGGACGGTCGATTAAACCACGAAGTGAACGATGTTGTTTGTGACTTGTGGCGCGATGGGGTGTGACGCTCCCATACAGCATCGCTAACACGATGCATTTAAAAGCGTCGCATAAGCGACACTCTTTTCTGTCGCATAAGTTGTTGAGATATCAAGCTCAACATGTGATGATCCAGGATGACACGTACCAGTTTTTCGTTTCTCTGACATGTATAGTGGTCACGCCGGTATATGTCAGGGATACTTCATTGAGCTTTATTAGATTTATCTACCGAGAGTGATGGCACATTTGTTTCTTGCCAGCTCACTCATTCGCGGACATTAGGTTTTTCCTTATGTACTGGTCTTTATATATTGCACTGGTTGTATTCTTGTTTTTAGGTCATTCTTGTACATTCCTTTTATGTAATAGAAGAAGAAGAAGATCATTCTTCCTTGCATCAATCTGTGTGTGTGCTTCTCCTTGAGAGAGAGTGTGTGTGTGAGCTCTCTTTCTTATCTCCTTCCTCGTGACATGGTATCAGAGCCAGCGTGGCTGTAGAGAGCTCGTGGAGAAGGCGACGGTGAAGACTACGCGGCAAGGCGTGGAGAGAACGCGATTTCACAAACGGCCTCCGTTTGCTACGAAAATCGTCGTGAAGGTAGAAGACCTCAAAATATTTTCAAGAGTTATCCCTTTAGGGTCACTTGTTTTTGTCAGATCAAAGTTTCGGAGCCATCTCGACCTCCGTTTCGAGCCCACAAGGTGGGGCCCATAGAAAAACCAGGTCAGTTTCAAAAACTGTAAGTTGCATTGTGTTCGGTGACACTCATATATTCCAGATTTAGAATTTCAAGCGATTCTGTGTACTGTTGATACACGAAAACTGTGTTTTTCTGAGATCGAACTGTCACATCATAGTGCGACAGTGTTCAAGCAGAAGTGCTGCTTCTAGTGTGTTGCGGTGTTGTGAATTGTTGCAGAAATGGCAAACGCAGATGGAATGAGTCAGCTTATGAGAGATAAGCTGGACAAGAACAACTTCCATGCTTGGAGATTCAGAATGACGAATTTCCTGATGGGAAAAGGCTACTGGAAGTACATCGAGGGAGAGAATGAAAATGCTCCGCAGTTACCAGAAAGGAATCGGTCTGCAGAACAGTTAAGAGCATATGAGGAATGGAATCAAGGAGCACGAAAGGTAATGTATTGGCTATCTGTTAGCATACAGGATAGCATGATTGGACACCTACAGGATGCCAAGACTCCAAAAGAGGCTTGGAACAGTTTGGTCACTTTGTACGAGACCAATACAAAAGCAAGGAAATTGCAACTCAAGAACGAGCTGCATACATTGGAGAAAAAGAGCATGTCGGTAAGTGACTACACTCTAAAAATCAAAATCATATGTGAGTCACTTGCATCTATTGGCGTGAATGTAGATGATGATGATAAGGTGGAAGTGTGCCTTCGTGGTTTAGGAGCTGCATATAAGCATTTCAGAACTTCTATACAGACCAGGGAGAATATTCCGAATTTTGCTGATTTGGTCTCTATGCTGATCATTGAAGAAAAGAATCTTGGTGAGGATTCAAACTCCCAAGGAAAGCCCAGTTCTGAGCAGGTATTCTACTCTGGCAGAGGAAGAAGCAGAGGTAGAGGTTTTGGAAGTGGAAGAGGAAATAGTAACCAAGACCAAGGTCAACAACAGAATCATGCAGGAGGAAGAGGACAGTTTCGAGGTAGGGGGAGCCAAAGAGGTCGCAGAAATTTCCAAAGAAATGATTCAGGTAATGATAGTAAAGGATGCTAGAATTGTGGTAAACCTGGACACTTTGAACGTGATTGCAGGTTAAAGAATCAAAATAACAGAAGGCAACAAAACAACTATGCATCCGATGATTCTAAGAAGCTATTTATGGTTCAACATCACATGATGAATACGATGTCTGCTGGTGTTTCAAAATCGAATGATAATGTCTAGTATGTTGATTCAGGTGCTTCAAATCACATGACCAGTCATGCAGAATGGTTTAGTAGTTTGCAAACAATGCTAGTTCCTGGATATGTTGAAACAGGTGATGATACATCGCATCCTATTGAGCATACAGGAAACATAGCATTGTCTATGGAGGACGGAAAGGTAAAACATCTCGCTGATGTGCTGCATGTTCCAAATATAACAAAGAATCTGGTTTCTGTTGGACAAATGGTTGACCAGGGATTACAAGTCAGGTTCAATGCTGATGGATTATATGTAGAAGAGTACAAGCAGGATGGACGATTGGTTGCCAAAGGAAACAAAGTGGGTAGGATGTTCACCTTAAATGTGAAGATTCCTGAAATGAATGCAGCCATGTTTGCAAAAGGTGTAGGAGTTATTGCAAATATAGAGATATGGCACAAACGGATTGGACATGCAAACTTGCAAAGGCTGAAACTGATGCAGTCAAAGGAGATTGTCCATGGACTACCAAATTTCAAAGTTGCAGAAATGCAAAAGGTATGTGCAGCATGTCAATTTGGTAAACAATCAAGAGCATCATTTCCACATGACAAGCATGTTAGTGAGAATGTACTAGAAGTAGTACATACAGATGTTTGGGGTCCAGCAAAGACCACATCTATGGGCGGTTGTAGGTTTTATGTTACCTTCATTGATGACCATACACGCAAAGTATGGGTATATTTCATGAAAGAGAAGAGCGAGGTGTTTACTCACTTCCTGAATTTTAAAGTTATGGTGGAAAAGCAGGCAGGGAAGTACATTCAAACATTAAGATCTGATGGAGGAGGTGAATACATGTCAAATGAGTTCAGCAGTTTTCTAAAAAATTATGGAATTCGGCGTCAATTTTCATGCAGGTACACACCACAACAGAATGGTGTTGCTGAATGCAAAAATAGACATATTACAGAAATAGCAAGAGCCTTGATGGCTGAGAAGAATATGCCTCATTGTTATTGGGCAGAAGCTGTGCATACTGCTGTATACATCATGAACAGAACTCCGATTGCTGTTGTACATCAAGTTACACCTGAAGAGAAGTTTACAGGTAAAAAGCCAAACTTATCACATCTGAAAGTTTTTGGCTGTATTGCATATGTACATGTTCCAGATGAGTTGAGGACGAAGCTTGATCCGAAAGCAGAAAAATGTGTCTTCATTGGATATTCCCTTGAGCAAAAGGGGTACAAATGTTATAACCCACTCACACGACAGGTGAAGGTGAGCAGAGATGTGGTATTTGATGAAATGTCAAGCTTCTATGTAGATGCCAAAGAAGGACTGAATCTTGAACCAAATGACAAAGAAAATGCTAAAAAATATAGTGCAGAATCTCAAGTTTTGAGTGGACCGGATGCATCACCAAGCAATAGTTCCAACTCAAATTCTTGGAGTGGAAGATTGCGTCGAAATTTCAGTCCAGCAAATTCATCAAATACATCCAAGAAAGGTAAAGAAAAGCTTTCTGCTGGTAGTAAAACAAGTGCAGGTTTTGAAGATGTTGATGGAGATTCAAGCTGTTTAGAAACGAGTCTTGATGAGGAAGTTGGATTGCCCTCTGTGAAGACTCTAGGAGTAAGAAGGGCACATGCAGATGATACAAGAAGAAGTGACCCTGGACCAAGAAGATCTAGGATGATGTGTAATTCAGTGCAACGATTGACATATGATAGTTACATGGCTCGCCATTGTGCCTACATGACAAAGGTAATACAAGATGCTGAACCTTCTTGTTTTGAAGATGCAATTGGTAATGCAGATTGAGAAAAAGCTATGGATGAGGAGATGGATGCACTTTATGGAAATGATACATGGAAGCTGGTTCCATTGCCGCAAGGAAAGAAATCCATAGGCTGCAAATGGGTTTACAAGGTAAAACATAATGCTGATGGTAGCATAAGCAGGTATAAAGCACGATTGGTAGCTAAAGGTTATGCACAGACATATGGCATTGATTATGAGGAAACACTCAGCCCTGTAGCTAAAATGTCTACTGTCAGAACACTTGTTGCATTAGCTACAACAAAAGGATGGACTTTGCATCAGATGGATGTGAAGAATGCTTTCCTACATGGTGAGTTACAGTAAGAAGTATATATGGACCAGCCACAAGGATATGAAGATTCAAAGCATCCAGAATATGTTTGCAGGTTGCAAAAGGCTTTGTATGGGCTGAAGCAGGCTCCACGTGCATGGCATGCAAGGATTGCTGATTACTTAACCAGCATTGGGTTTTCTATGTGTGATGCAGATCACTCACTATATGCAAGGAAGGCTGATGATGGCATCACTATTGTGGCTATTTATGTTGATGATCTGATTGTAGGTGGTGATAATGAAGAAAGCATCAAAGAGGTAAATAAACTTCTTATGCAGGAATTTGACATGAAAGATCTTGGTGTGCTGCGTTATTTCTTGGGCATTGAGTTTATACATACAGAAACAGGTATATGGATGTCGCAAAGGCAATATGCCTTGAATATGCTGCAAAAGTATGGTATGGCTGATTGTAAGCCAATTTCTATGCCTTTAGATCAGAATTTGAAATTGGATACTACATCAGGTGAAGCATTGGAAAATGCTACTATGTACAGGAAAATTGTGGGAAGTCTTATATATCTTACAATTACAAGGCCTGATTTAAGCTACACTGTTGGAATTGAAAGTCAGTTTATGCAGGTTCTCAAGAAGCCACATTTGGATGCTTTGAGGCGCACTCTACGTTATGTGAGTCCTACTTTGGATTATGCATTGTTTTATGAAGCTGGTGTAGATTTGCAGGTTCATGGATACACCGATGCAGATTGGGCTGGTAGTACTCCAGATAGAAGATCTACTAGTGGCTTTCTTTTCTCACTTGGAGATGCAGCTATTACATGGAGAAGTAAGAAGCAACCCACTATTGCTTTGTCGAGTACAAAGGCTGAGTATAGAGGTGCTGCAATGGCAGCATGTGAGGCATCATGGCTGGAGATGTTACTTGCAGATTTAGGTGTGGAAGTGCAAAAGCCTATCACTATCTATTGTGATAATCTTAGCAGCATACAGTTAGCACGGAACCCTATTTTCCATGCTAGAACAAAGCATATCAAGGTACATTATCACTTCATCAGAGAGAAGGTATTAGCAGGTGATATTGATCTTGTTTATGTGAGAACAGATGAGCAGGTTGCTGATATTTTCACCAAAGCACTTGGAGCTGAGAAGTTGAAGAAGTTTCGGAAGATGCTTGGATTACAGGATATGGCATTGAGCTTGAGGGGGAGTGTTGAGATATCAAGCTCAACATGTGATGATCCAGGATGACACGTACCAGTTTTTCGTTTCTCTGACATGTATAGTGGTCACGCCGGTATATGTCAGGGATACTTCATTGAGCTTTATTAGATTTATCTACCGATAGTGATGGCACATTTGTTTCTTGCCAGCTCACTCATTCGCGGACATTAGGTTTTTCCTTATGTACTGGTCTTTATATATTGCACTAGTTGTATTCTTGTTTTTAGGTCATTCTTGTACATTCATTTTATGTAATAGAAGAAGAAGAAGAAGATCATTCTTCCTTACCTCAATCTGTGTGTGTGCTTCTCCTTGAGAGAGAGTGTGTGTGTGTGAGCTCTCTTCCTTATCTCCTTCCTCGTGACATAAGTGACGATGTTTGCCGTCGCATAAGCGATGCTAAAAGCATGTCGCTTATGCGACGACGGCTAGCATCGTTTACACGACGGTCTGTTGACGGACAAAAATTAAAACGTTGGAGGCTCTTCGATCGGCATTTTCACGCATCCGATTGAAGAGCTCTCCAACGTTCGCAATTGCGCTGCCCTTACGAGCTAAAGCAAGTATATGCAAAATTGTTGTTTTGCCTAAGCTCTCTCTTATTGTCTCCCTCTGTCTCTGTTTCTCTCTTTCTACATCTTTCTCTCTTTGAATTCTCTCTCTCTCTCTCTTTATTGCAGGTTATTCAAGAAGCTAACCAAGCAAAAAGTATGGCTAACTATTGTAAGTACAATTTCTATTCTTTGTATATCATTTGAATTGTGTTATTTTCATTAGATAGCATACTCACACTTATTGATACGCACTTATACACTTATACATGATGAAGATGCACTTTCACACATATACACATGCACATACACACACATATATACACACAGATACATGTGCACATACACTTAGACATACACACATATACACATGCATATGCACAAACATTTCTACAACCACATAAAAAGATTTACATGCATGCATTATTGCATATATATATATCTATATATATATATATATATATATATATATATATATATATATATATATATATATATATATATATATATATATATATATACATACATACATACATACATACACACATTAACATATACGCAAATACATGTATATGCACATCCACATGCATGCACATTCAAATGCATGCACATGGATGCAAATGGAAATGCATCCACATACACATGCATGTTTCATACATATACACATGCATATACATACATTATACACATATATACACATCTATATGCACATATGTACACACATACACACGTGCACACACACATGCACATACCTACATATACACATATACATGCACATACACACATATACACATAGAGTTACTCATATACATGCACATACATATACACACATATACACATGCACATATACATGCACATACTCATACACACATATACACTTACACATGCACATGCACATACTCATACACACATATACACTTACACATGCACATGCACATACTCCTACACACATATACACTTACACATGCACATGCACATACTCATACACACTTATACACTTACACATGCACATGCACATACATACATATACACACACATACACATGCACATACATACATATACACACACATACATATACACTTAGGTACACACATATGAATGAATTATATAATTAAAGTATTAAAACACATATACACATGCACATACCTACATATACACATATACATGCACATACACACATATATAGAGTTATACATATACATGCATATACATATATACACACATACACATGCACATGCACATGCACATACTCATACACACATATACACTTATACATGCACATGCACATACATACATATACACACACATACACATGCACATACATACATATACACACACATACATATACACTTAGGTACACACATATGAATGAATTATATAATAAAAGTATTAAAACACATATACACATGCACACACACATGCACATACCTACATATACACATATACATGCACATACACACATATACACATAGAGTTACACATATACATGCACATACATATACACACACATACACATGCACATGCACATACTCATACACACATATACACTTACACATGCACATGCACATCCATACATATACACACACATACACATGCACATACATACATATACACTACATACATATACACTTAGGTACACACATATGAATGAATTATATAATTAAAGTATTAAAACACATGCTTAATATAAACAATAATAACAATCAATAGAACAAAACTCTTCATTACTTAATACCATACACATAATTCAAAACATAACTGAAATGAAATATATATATATATATATATATATATATATATATATATATATATATATATATATATATATATATATATATATATATATATCAATGTAAATACATATAATCCAATGTGATAATCAACTAAAATCCTAATCATCATCATCATCAGCAATATCATGATCATCCTGATTTTCCTCATCCTCATCGTCATGATCACCCTGTGACGATCGAGATCGTCCCTCTTGTGTCTGTCTCTCCACCTCATCCATATTTGTCTCTCCATAATACTCCTGTATTACGTATAACAAACATAAATAAATAAAACAATTAAACCATTCATAAAAATAAAATAATTATAATAAAATTTAAAAATACTCGCAAAGGCATCAGGATGATCTTGCATATACTCACTCAAACGCCGATATCCAAAATGCGTAGCATACTCGATCTCATCTTTCGTAGGATATCGGCCATAATCCTTCGGCTGCAATGAAACAAATAAAAAACATTAATTACTTGCATTTTAACTAAAATAAAAAATATACTCACAATAACACATATACTTACAAATGTAGCTACAAAACCATTATGGCCCATTTGGCCTAGGTGCGATGTGTGGCCCGACTCCACTCTCTTCTTTGCAGCAGCCTGTTTATTCAAGAAAAAAAATACATAAATTAAATGTAAAAAATTACTAAATTATATAAAAATTATAAATATAAACTATTAATTTGTGTACCTTCTGCTGAGGAAATGACTCCTGAAGACGTAGCTGTCTACAAAAAAACAGCCACGACTCAGGTGGTATGTTAGCTCACCTCTTATTTTTTTCGACCATACAATATCTCCTGTTAATTTAATCTCAAACAGAAAAAACAAATCAGAATACATACACATATGGTGCAGCTCAGTGATGAGTAGCACCTCCTTTAATGTCAATCCGGGAAGACGTGAGGATGGTATGAAGACCTCGAGCAAGTGGAGGCTCAAGTGCGTGAGTGAGAAGCACACGAACATGCACACACATACACACACACGCGCACACACAGTAAGACAAAGAGTGAGAAGCAATGGAGTTCTTGAATTACTTTTTAAAAAGCTCTTACAAGTTCGTTTCAATTACAATCTCTCCCAAAAATGAGCTCTCTAGCTCCTTTTATAGTTTTTGACTAGCTTTGGCCCTGTCCAGACCTAGTGTCCGGCCTAGTTAAAAATTAGGTTCCAAGGCTTATTTGAGGGCTCAAATGGGATCTAAAAATTACGAAAATTGGTAGGCAACTACTTCTAAGGCTCCTCAAGCTCGAGGACTCCTCGGCTTGCACAAAATGGAGCCACAAAAAGGTGAACATGGTATTTACAGGGGTTGTTAGTGATGAGAATCACTTTTAATTGGTGTAAGGGTTTTGAAAAATTAAAGGTTGCCTTAGTGCTAGATCTGCGTGAATGCTCGTACTTGCTTCTTCATGAAGAAAATTATTGGCCTACTTGCCAGATCTTCTTTGACTGCCATGTCTGCTTGTGTTGTCCCTTCGCTCTGACTCTCTTCGTCTTGTGGCTCCTTCGGTTCCCTGACTGCTGCCAACACCCCCCCCACTCTCGCGTCTGTTGCCCCTGACAGACCCTTGTCTAGAGGAATTTTGAACATAATATTGGACGACATCGGAGGCTAGGTGGTGTTCTTTGAGTCTCAAGCCGCGTGCTAGATCTGTGAGCGAATCTTCCCAATTCACAGGTCCGGGAACATCTGGATGAGGCACCCTCAATTGTTCTGAGTAAATAGTTCTCTCCACAGCAAATAATTGGAGGAGATGTGATGGTCTGGGTATAAAGATTTCGGAGTGATATTCCCAGAATCCTGTGATGAACATCTCCTCAAATGTCTGTTTAAAGCAGGCTGGGAGGTACTTGATTCTGGCGTGCCAAGCATATATTACTTCAATTGATGGGGTGGTACTCATATCGTACACTAGATCCTGGTTTCCTGTCACAAAGCCTGCTCCTGAGAAGTGGGGGTCCTTAATGTTCTTAAACGTCCTGAAAGTGATCAGCATTAATTCGAATATTTTCATACACATCTGGGCCATCACATCGGGATTATTGCGTAGCCGAATACTCCAGTGACGGATTGTAGAAATCATGTAGTTCACCGTGGGGGGTCCTCGTGGAGGTGCTAGATAAACGTAATTTAACCATTTTGCGCAGGCTTTGATGTCTCTGATGGCAATAGTGAATTCAGGCCAGGTGCGTCGTCGAAGAACTGGAATGTAACAAGGATTATATTTAATAAACAACGGCATATTATTCCAGGTTCGGACCATTTCCGGATATGTTTCCAAAAGCCTGATCCTCCAAGTGGGTTGATGGATGGACCCACGCTTAGCACTTTCCGGTATATCATCTGGACCAAATTGTGTAGCGAATGTGGGAGGCTTGCCGCATCGTCGTTGAATCTCCGCGTTGTAATCGGCCAACAATATGCAGTATGGCACATATTGGTCATTATTGGTGCCGATCCATCTATGATGAGACATGCTTCTGAAATATTCTGACTTTATGACAGTTTCTTCTAGGTTCGCTAGTGATTGGATCTGAATGGCCACCCGTTCTTCGTGGGTGTTCGCTGTCCTTTCCAGTGTCTGAAGCCACTCGGGTGCTTCCACTTCCAAGGTGTCTAGTCCCTCTGAGGTTCGTTGCCCGCCTGGCATTGGCATAGGAACATACGGTTCTTCGTACGAATCATCTACCTCAATAGGGACCAACTCTTCTGGCTCCGGTTCTACCACTGGAGAGGGCTGCCTCTCGTATGTCAGTAACCTCTTTTGTAATTCTGCTACCTGCTCAGTTAAGGCCTTTACTTCGTCTGAGGTAGAGGTTGATGGGACACTCTTCGGTTGTTCTTCCTGTTCCTTAAGTCTGCTCTGTAGTGTGTCACGTTCTCTTTCCAAGTCATCATGGGCTTCCAGGAGATCTGCATAGCTTTCCAAAATAGTTTTCATCGTCTCCGTGGGAACTGCTTTGAACTGCTCTGGATCTATCTCGTGGGGAGAGCCTTCCATTGCCGCTTCCAGATTCTCTTCATTTTGTTTTTGCAGTCTCTTGTTCTCTTCCAGTGCCGTGGCCATATGTTTCCTGAGTAGCGCCAAGTTACGTCTGACTCGTAGGTTATCGGTCTGGTATACTTCGAGCAAGGCTTCTAGTTGTTTGACGCCTGATTCTGTCGATGGTTGGGGTGCCTCCAATAGTGTTTGGTGAGCTTGCTCAAGCGTTGTATAACGTTGATTCACATCTGCATTTTCCTCTTCCAGAATTTTAAATTGCCTTTGTAAGTTCTGGTGATGTGTTGTCAGTTGTTGATACCGACCGTCCAGAGCTCTGTACTCATTCTGAAGCTGATATACACATTGATTTAACGCTAGAAATATACTATTTACATTAAATGATGCAGGGAGGGGTGAAGATGCAGGGGGAATGGGAGCGGGAAAGGGAGTTGTGAATGATGTGGATGCAAGTGGAGATGTGGGTGGAGGGGGTATGGGAGATGGAGGTGGCATGGGGGGAGGGAGCGGTGCAGTGGCAAGAGATGTTTCCATAGTGTCAACTGTTTGAGTGACCGTGTATATGGGGATCGTGGGTGGGGTGGATGTGACGTTAGTGAAGAGAGTGGTGAAAGTGGGCATGGTGACTCCCCCGAATTGGATTCCCGGAGAGAGTGGAATTCCCATGACGATTGTGGTGGTAGTGGACGTGGTGGTGCTTGTGTCATGTGGTGGAGTGAGTTGTGTAGTTAGAGGTGGGGAGGGTGGTGACAATGGTGCTTCCTGATGTTCGTCTGCTTGCGTTGTCTCTCCTGGTGCTGATACATTGATATGAATTTGTTTCCCAGACCTCATGGGACGAGCGGGAACTCTTTTCTCAAATCGGTGAATGTAGGCCATGGCCTCATGAATGGCCTCATCCAATCCTACTGCATCGGCATGTAGGTTTATGGACTCAATGAACATATCGTCCACGCCTTCCTCCGCTAGCAATTGGTTCATGAGTTTTTTGCCTGCTTCAAGTGACATTTTATGCTGTTCTTGAACTAGTTGCATGGTTCGATATAGTCTTTTTATTTGTGCCGAATACGCAGGGGCACTTGCTAACTCTGAAAGTTCGTCATACTCTTGTTCCTCGTAGGCTTCTTCCTCTTGTTCGGTCTCTTGTTCCTCGACGTCGAGTTCTACCACTTCTGGTCGGGTGGGGGCTGATGTTGTTGTATGGGGTTGTGGTTCCTGAGCTCACTCTGTTTCCGTCTCGAGATTAGAGTCGTAGATTAGTCTAGCCACTTCTTCGTCAGTGAGATCATTGAGAGTAAAGCCTTGTGGAAATTCCAAATCTGATGGGACGGGTGGAAATACCAGATTGGGTCCCTCTGTACTTGGTCTTGGTAGCCGGATGGTGAATGGCCTAATGCGTCGTGTCTGGGGAGGGGTAATTTCTGGTGTAGTGGTGGCTCCCCTTGGTTGAGCGTAGGGTAATTGGACTCCCCCTCTCATCTTCTTTGATGGGGGACCTGCCACTGATAACCTTCCCTGGAATTCTTGGGCCTGGGGCCATATGAGTGCCCGCTGAATAGGCACGTCATAGGCAAGACATCGGTAGATTATCTTGGTTAGAGCACAACATCCGTGAAGCACATTCTTCTGCTTCTTGTTCCACCTTTGATGGGCTAGGTGAATCTGATCTATGATCCAATGTGGTACGTTGATGGGGAGGCTTTCTGTCTCTGCCAGATACAAGCTAAACCATATTTTCTTTGGGGGCATGGTGAATCTTTCCTGGGCGGGGAAAGCAAAATGCTGCATGACGGTCCGTAGGTGAAGAGCGATGGTCGGTGTCATCGCTACCATATCCTTCAGCTTATTGAGATCTTTATGTTTCATTCTGCCTGGAACCATTGTTTCCTTTTCAGTGGGGATGTGCATACCATACATGCCCAATGCTTCTCGTACCAGATTGAGGGTCAGCTTGAATCTTTTAAGTTCATGGCCCGGCAGTAGTGAGGGTAACACAAAGGTGCTGTCGCCTCCCTTGGCCCTGCTTGGAGTGATGGTACTGATAAGATAAGAACAACGTAAGAAATCCGGCTTTGGTAAGTGGGCCCTGAAATAACTGTCCAAGCCAGCTTTGGTCCATACTGAACGCATGACTTCGGCATCTTGATAGCTCTCAAACTCGCGCGTGAAAAAATGGTAGCGTCCCCATTTACCATTAAACAACAATTCAGCTTCCCAAAAATAGGTTCCATCACCCAATGGTCCAGCAACATCACTAAACCAATGAGCGTGTTTGCCCACCTGAGAGGTGTGTCCCTGAGGAGGATCCTGAATTGGGAGGACATGCACAGCTTGAAGTTCTTGCGGTCTTTCGGTGAGATGTGGTTCGAGTAGGAGTGTTTCTATGTCCACAATCTGTGCACTGGATCCGGCTTGAGAACTGGCACCTCCGGCTTCTGCCATGGCCCTGCTTGCTTGTTGGTTCTGTGAGAATATAAAACCAGGTGTTAACATTGTAATGGACAGAATAAACCCGTTGTTGTCCCCGTTACAACATTAACATGAGGTAGATGATGAGTCAGTGGTTAGTAAGTGCACGATGACAGTGTGTGTAGTTAATGCCTGGTTAGTCCTAGGAGCTAGATGGAAAGGTGAGCTGTCTGACTAATGCAGTTAGTAAGTGGAGATGAATTCACAGATTGGGGTCGGGGGGTTTATTACAAGTCTTAGGTTGCCAAACACCATGAATGGCTTTTGGTCTTGGTTTTGTGGAGATTCGGGAGGGTTGCATGAGTAATTCTACTAGGAGTTGTTGAGTCATCGGGACCCGTTTACGAGTGAGTCTGTGTGTGCTTCTAGGCAGCAGTGTGTTCGAGTGTATCAGACAAGAGTGGGTGGCGGCTGCTTGAGCAAGTGAACTATGTCGTGTAAGATGTGAATTGTGTGGGACTAGTTGAGCCTGCAAGCAAGCCTTAGGCACCCAAATTTGTCTTGATTGTGGGTCATCCTTCATCGACTTCTTGGGTACCCAAATGGATTTCACTTTCTCAACAGAGGTTTTAGGAGTCTTCTTATTAGCATCAAGTCGTTGATTACTAATAGGAAGTTGGGACCGTTGTTGCGACTTCGTTACGGTCGACAGCTCGTCTTTCCGCACCCACATTTGTCTCAACGGCTGAGTTGTTCTGCTTTGCGCATTCCTTTGGTCTCTCGCTTGGAGAGTCTTCAGTGATTGATCTGCCCTTAGTTGCTGCCTCCTTCTGGTCTTTGGAAAAGAAGGGAGTTCCATTGTGGTTCTGACTCCTTTTTTGAGATCTTCATTCTTCTGCATCACATAGCCTTGGACAAGAACAGCATGGTCAACTTCATGTGTACCCCTGGAGGGACCAGGAGTCCGTGTCTTTTCTAGTTCCTTGAGTGCTCCATTTTTTAACTCAATTGTAATTCTAGTCTGATTCACCCATACCTGAAGAAGTCCACTTCTTAGGTTTAAGTTGACGGCTTGGTCATAGATCCAGTCTTGACCCAAGACAAGGGGTTCCGTGAGGTCCTCATCTTGACATACTAGTACTTTAACTGTCATTGCCTCATCATGAATATAGAGGGGAAGTTCCACCTCGCCCATGCAAAGGGTTTCCACACCTCCCAATCCTATGAGATATGCTTCCACAGGATTGACAGTTAATTGCAACTCTTGACAGTAAGACAATTTAACAGCACTAGTGGCTGCACCTGAGTCAATCAAGGCTCTTACAGTTCTTGCACTCTTTCCTTGTCCTATATCTAAGGTTATGAAAGGACGTCGATCGGTTATCTTATGTGAGCTTACACCTGAAACTTCACACATAGCCATGTCATATCCTTGATCTGCATACGCATCTTCCCTAGGGTGCTCTCTCCCTTGTCTTCTTAATTTCATTCTCCGTATGCGCTCTAGGGCTTCTGCTTGAGCTTCTTCTCGAATTCGCTTTTCTTCCTCTTTGCGTTTCTTAGCAGTATTGAGTCGACTTAGCATTTCCTCCGTGAGGGGTTCCTGATACAGCTTGACTCTGCATCCGCTAATATAGTTTGGGAGAACATCACCCTCTAAAGTGGCTAATTGTACTGCTCCACTCGTGGAGATCCTATTGATGATCATAGGTCCGTAGCCTCTCTTTTCTAGCTTCCTTGCATGTTGCTTTAATGTGTAGACTAAAACTAAGTCGCCTGCCTTTAAACCTTTATCCTTAACGTGGGCATCAAAGTATGCCTTTTGTCGTTTCTTTGCTGCATATATCCCTGCAGCTGCTCTCAGTCTTGTTTCTCCTAATCGTTCAAGGTCAAAAAGCCTAGAGGAGAGTTCATGACCCGTCCATTTATGCTCTTGTGCCACTTTCAATGTAGGTATCAAAAAGTCCAAAGGTAGCACAACATTTTGACCAAACACCATTTGAAAGGGAGTGGCTTGGAGTACCGTTTTGTAGGCGACTCGGTATGCCCAAACAGCGTGGTGTAGCTGTTTGTCCCAATCAGAGCGTTTGTTGTTCACTAATTTCATCAATACACTGCATAAGATCTTGTTGGTGCTCTCAGCCTGGCCATTTGCTTGAGGGTGATAGGGGGCAGACTTCTTATGCACTACCAAGAATTCTTGGAGCAGATTTTCAATAACCTCATTTAAGAAATGAGTACCTCTATCACTGACTAGCTCTATAGGTAGCCCGTATCTAGTGAATACATTTTCAAACAAAAATTTAGCAGTTGTTTGAGCATCGTTCTTCGTTGTGGCTTTTACCTCTACCCACTTAGTTAGATAGTCTGTTGCAACAATGATATATTCTGCATGGGAACCCTTAGCTGGGGGATTAATAGGACCTATGAAGTCTATTCCCCACTTAGAGAATGCACGTCCACCCATCATAGGTTTCAGTGGCATCTCATCTTTACGTATAGGATACTGAGTTCTCTGACAGACATCACATCGTTTCACATAGGTATGTGCATCCATGTGAAGGGTCGGCCACCAGAAGCCCGCAAATAGTGTTGCCTTGATCACCCGATCTGGTCCAAAGTGTCCTCCTGCTACACCTTGGTGAGCAGTTTCCAAGATCTTAAGATATTCACTTTCATGGACACATAGCCTCAGGTAACCATCTTTACCACGCTTGTATAGATTATCACCAATGAGTGAGTAATCCAGGGCTTCTTGTTCTAAACTCCTCTTCCTAGCCAGAGTCATGTCTGGAGGGAATGTTTTCGTCCTCAGGAAGGATACTAGTGGTTCACTCCAATCTGGCACTATGGACACTTGATAAAGAGTGGCATGTTCCACAGGTGGTTTAGTGCGACAGATTGGGCATTCTTTGCACAACTTTTGGACATCAACTTCCATAGTTGGCCAAATTTGCACTCCGAGTCTCCTTAGTGTCTGTAGGGTTCGTTGTTTTGAGTAGTGTTGCTCTAACGCACCTACATGTGCTAAATGCAACCATTTATTGTACTCGTCCTCTTCCACACAACAAGCCAAGATTCCTTGATCTGTGTGCTTGTACATGCTTCTTGCCATGATGTGGTACTTTGGGCTCTCACAAGCTCTCTATTCTGTGTGTTTACTACAGGATGGTTAGGCCCGTATGTCAATACTGGTACCAATGGCTTAGCCCACTGCGGCACCACTTCCAAATTAAACAAGTAAGCATCAGGAAGGTCATCTGATACTCCTTGTGGGGCTTCTCCAGATGTGAGCCTAGAGAGATGATCTGCTCTCAAATGAGTTCTCCCTTTTCTTACCACAACCTCAAAATCATATTCCATTAGTAAGAGAAACCATCTTACTAATCTACCTGTATTGCATGGCTTGTTCACAAGATATAGCAGTGCCTGATGGTCAGTAAAAAATTTAAACTTATTTGCAAGCAAGTAATGTCTAAACTTTTTAACCGCATATACCATGCCTAAGCCTTCTCTCTCAGTAGTGGTGTAATTCCGTTCAGCTGCATTCAATTGTCTACTGGCATAGGCAATTGGAAGATCCATATTACCTTCACCAGTAAGTTGTGCAAGCACACATCCAATGGCATAATTGGATGCATCCACGTGCACATGGAATGGCTTATTCCAATCTGGTGTGGTCAAGATTGGTGCTGAACATAATCTTCATTTAAGCTCCTGGAAGGAATTCTCACATTCCTCCGTCCACTCAAAGTTAGTCAGAAGTCCGTACATGGGCTTTGCAATGACAGCATACATGTGTATAAATCGTCGGTAATAACCACAATGCCCCATGAAAGCTTGTACTTCCTTGACATTCTTTGGCCTAGGTAGCTCTGCTATCGCTCTCACTTTCTCTTCATCAGTAGATATGCCATTCTTTGACACTATGTGCCCTAAAATCTTGCCTTGCCTGACCATGAAAACACATTTTTCGGGGTTTAGGCAGACTTGATATTCTCTACATTTGTCAAAGATTTGTCTGAGTTCAGGGATATGGGTTTGTCTAATGTTGGAATGAGCACAAAGGTCATCAACATAGACCTCTAAATTCTTCCTCAAGAACTCCTTAAAGACATGGCACATTAGTCTCTGGAAGGTAGCTGGTGCATTGGTGAGCCCAAATGGCATTACACGAAAGGCAAATATACCCCACTCTATGGCAAAAGCTGTCTTATGCTGATCTTCTGGAGCAATGGCGACTTGATTGTAACCCGAAAATCCATCGAGGAAGCTGTACACTTCCTTGCCTGATACTCTTTCTAAGAGATGCTCTGTGATGGGAAGCAGATAGTTATCTCGAATCGTGGCTGCATTGACCTTCTTTAAGTTAATGCACACACGCAGCTTGCCATTCTTCTTGGGCACCACTACGATGGGGGATACCCACTCAGTGTGCTCAATTTTATAGATAAATCCAGCTTCAACCAGTCTATCTATCTCCTCTTTGATCTTAGCAGCATAATTATCGTTATATGTATAGGGCTTTTGCTTAGAGGGTTTGGCATCTCAAGTCATGGGGATGGTGTGTGAGCATATGTCAGGGTCAACACCTTTCAAATCCTTGTAACTCCAGGCGAATACATCTCTGTATTCTCTTAGCAAGGCAATTAACGCATGCTCTTCTTCCTCTGTTAGGTCATGGCCTATGTACGTGCATCTCTCCCCTCCTTCTTCTAGGGCCACTACTATTTTCTTGGTGGTTTCTTTGTTATCATAGGCCTCTCCTACTTGTGCCTCTCGTTTAGGCATTCTTATCATGACTCTCCTGTTGTCTATCTCATACTTCTTAAAATTTTCCGGGACCTCAAACAAAGATTCTTCCTCTTCTGGTGAGGCTTCTCTCTTCTTTCGTTTCTTTACTTCTTCCTTCGGGGTCACATGTGTGGCTAATCTTACATCGTTTGTAAGCTCTCCATGCCTCTGGGGTTGAAATTCTACTTCATGGAAGTATTCTTCATCTGATGCAAATGGTGGGTCCATAATGATTGACTCTAGATCGGAGTCACTTGCAACCTCAAATGCATCAGGGCTAGGTTCGCATTCTTCTAGAACTGCCTCTCCCATGATTGGGTCTATGGAGAAGACTGAAATGTCATAGCCATCCTCATCACAGTGAGGTGTCCATTGTTCCTCATTGATGGCTACATCCATGGTTGCTAAAATTTATGCCCAACCGTGAGGTTCAAATTCTTCGTCTGGAAAAACTACAGGTGCATAGGCTGGGTCTTGGATTGATCTATGGGTTTCTTTTGCACCTACTTCTCTGGCTTTTTCTCTCTTCTCTTCGTTCACTGCTACTTTGCACATCCATAAGTGGGTGTCTTCATGCATCCATGAGGATCCTAATCCTATGGAGTGCACCGATTCTGTATCATCTTTGGCTCTATGGATGGGATTCCATTGGATAGGAGGTACATCTCTATGGGAGTAATCCTTAAGATTGACTTTGGTTGTAACGCCTAAGTGTTGCAAGTACAAAGAATTGGTTCCCCAGTCCTGTACCACTTGCAACTGTCGCATAAATGGTCTTCCCAAAATCATCTCATAGGCATGATTTTTGCTGAAGTCACATATAGCAAATGTATGCTCAAACTCGACACCACAAGTGGTGAGAGTTATTCCTTCTAGCAATCCTAAGGGTCTCTCAATATGACCATCGGCCATCTGCAGTTTCATTCTCGTTGGCCTGAGTGCTGGCTTGCCCCAACGCTTCCATAGGGAAGTGGTGGCAATTGCAACTCCTGCGCCTGAGTCCAAAATTGCCTTGGTGGTGTACTCCTGGTAGGTAATGGGAAGATAGGTGTTCCCTTCTTCACCTTCACACATATCTCCTATCTTATCCAAGGGTATCTCTGGCACTGTCCTATGTGATCCTACCTGGGAACGAGGTTTTGCTATCTCGGGTACTTGTTTGGCGACATGTCTCCATAATTCAGGTCTAACCTTGAGTAGCTCTTCTAACTTGAGATTGCACTGCACTTTAGTGTTTTTCACTACCTCTGTGTTCCTAGGTAAGATTGAGTCCTCATTTCGTACCATGACCGTGGGTGCTCTCATACAAGTAGACTTAGTTTCCCATGGGCCGGTGAAATGGGGTAGTTCTTGTAAAGAATTAGACTCGAAGTCTAATCTTTCTTGAGATTGGGTACTCTCCTGCTCTCCATAAATGGATGGGATGTCTTGTGGGAATTGGTCATGAGCCTCATCCACAAGTTCAATGGGAGGAGGGACTTCACTTTCTTTAGCCCATTTGTCTTCTTGAATCTCACGTAGGAATTCTGGTGTGAACCGATTCATAGAAGATGATGTGTCTGGCTCCGTAGAGTTAGGCACATAGGCTTCAGGCACATAGGCTTCCTGAGCAGGAATGCTTACTCTTTCACTTGCCTTATCCTTGTGTTGAGAGGCTGGTTCCTTTTCTGATTGTGCAATCAGCTTCTCTATTCTTTCTAGGGAGGGGGGGTTGTCTGGTTCAGTGGAATTGGGCACATAAGCTTTCGGTGGGGATGGGTCATGTTTTTGCTTGCTTTATCCCTTTCTTGATTTTTTTCTTCCTTGGCAGATCTTGCAATTATGCCCTCTAACTTCTCTAGGAGTCCATCCAAGTGTAATTGCGTCTTGGCTGAGCCCGAGTAATTGAAAAGGCGACTGGCTTCAAACATAGTCTGAGCCAATGCGACCATTTTCGCGCAAAGCTTGGTTCTTTCTATCTCTAGGTCAGCTATAGGGTAACACTTGTCATGATCTGTGACATTTGGTCCTTCTTGGATTCTGGCCTGATATGCTTTAAGCATCATGTCTATGTCTTCAGGAATGGGATCAGCTAATATTGATCCTACTCTAGGGGGTGGTGGAATCGTATGAGGTAGGTTGGAAGGTGGCGGGTTGGGTGGCGATGGGAATGGTGGTGGTGGGGTAGTGTGAGAGGGAGTTTGAGATGTGAGTTCAGTTATCCTGGCTTTGGTTTCTCTTATACTTTCCTCAAGTTCACTCATCTTTTTAGCCCATTGTCTTTTCATTCTTTCCCGACTATCTTTCCACGCTCTAGTCCTTTTCTTTGTTATGCTCTCGGTTTCACTAGCCTCTGGGTTCTTATCCTGGTTTACCCCTTGATTCTGCTGCAATGCCTGCGCTCTAGTCACTACTTGTACTGGTGCGGTGGATGTCACACTTCCTGTGGAGTCTACCACCAACCCAATAACGTTAATGGGAGTGATTTTTGGCATATTATTAGGATTCTTAGGGCAGTCTTGTAAGAGATGCTCCTTTCCACATTCTTGGCAGAAGCCCTGAATTGTTACTGACTGGGGTTGTGTTGGTGGAGGTAAGGGACAATCACGAATGAGGTGATCTCCCTGACATCTGTAGCATGGTCCTCTAGGGAATGGGGGTCTTACCTGCCTAGGTTGAGGCTTAGGATTGGGGTTCGTATACATGACGTTTGTGTAATCTGACTCCCAACTAGGTTCACTCGGTTCCTCACTATAGTAGGACTCTCCATGCTCAGGAGACTGCATGTAGTAGGCCTGGGGACTATCGACATGTGTAGAATCAAAGCTATGGTCACTAGGGTCACTTTCAGAGAGCAAAGGTGTTACGGGGACTAAAGCTCTATTCAGGTTCTCTTCTGCAGCTGTATATTTTACTGGGATCGCATTAGCTAGGGCAGGGGGTTGTTGCGCTAACACAGGTTGAGGCCTTTGGAGGTTTTGGTATGGTTGCTGATAATGTTGTTGTGGCCTGCCATATGGTTGTGGAGGGTACGGGTTCTGGTATCTTCCCTGCTGAGGGTATGGCTGAGGGTGGGGTTGCCTAACAGCCTGCTTATTGTAGGGGCAATCTTGCGCGGTGTGATTGGTGTACCTTCGTTCTATAGTGCAGTACTAGCTACTAGGATTAACTTGGGGTTGAGCCATAATGGGACATACATTCGCCATATGGTCGCCACCACAAGTATAGCACCTTTTCACAGGGGCAAACCTTGGGATTTGTTTGCTAGTTACACCTAATTTCTGAGCTACTTTCTTTGCAAGTTCCTCAATTGATGTGGATTGCGTGGAAGAGAGGTTAGAGGCACTATCTGAATCTTTGTATATCTTGGACAGCTCTAACTCCTCCCCTAGGTTATCCTCGATGTCAATGCACATGCGTACACACTCTTCTATGGTCCTAGGGTCCTTCAAGTACACATAGGATCTCAATTTGGTACTTAGCAATCCATCCAAGAATAAAGCCACTTGCTTGGCTGGTGTGGGTAGCTCCGAAACAGGGCATCTTTCTAAGTATTGCCTAAATCTTCTTCCTACAAGTCTCACGGTTTCTTGAGGGGTTTGCTTGAAGCTGTGAATCAGCGAGGAGGTATTATGCCTTATGCCACTCTTAGAGAATTCAATAATGAAAGCTTCTAGGAGTTGGTCTATGCTCCTGAACTGCCTCTCATTTAGTGGCTGAAACCATGTTAGGGCAGTGTTCCTAAGGGTCAGACCAAAGGCATTGTATTGCGTGAATAGATCCTCCACTTGTTCAGCTCTCAGGACTTGCCTAAACTCAGCCACATGATCGTATGGATCTCCAGTGCCATCGAAGTAGTTCTTCATGGACTTAACTAGCTGAGTTGGTCTCAAAGTCCTTGTGTGCTCTCTAGGTCGTGGTAGAGGGAACTCATCCGCATTTCTTTGATTCCTGTGAGCTCTAAGTATCTCAGGTTCTACTCTATTTGTTTTCGTCCTCGTTCTTTCTCTGCCCACTAGGTTGGCAAAGCTTACTTCGGGTCTATCTCTATTTCTGTCTCTTTGCATTCCATGAGCTTGGGATGTTCCAGCTCCAGGGTGACCATAGGATACATTCGATCTTGGTTGGGGGAAAACGAATTCACCCTTCCAAGTGTAAGCATGCCTATCATTTTCCGTAACCATAAAGATCCTTTCTGAAGCGTGATCTAAGTAGGTCACTCTGCCTGGGCTATCAGGATCCTTAAACTCATAGATCATGATTGTTCCTATATCAGTTGGCTGATCAGATTTATACCTCCAAAAGGCTTCGTCAGTTTCTCGATTGAGGAGCAAATCTATGCTCTTATTATCCTGGGGAATCCACTCTGGTGTGATAATCCTAGTGAGAACCGATTTGCCTCGAGGGGTTCTAGGTTCTGTACCCATGTTTCCTTGCTCTAGGTCCCCTAGGTCCGTTTCTGGGATCACATTTCCAAATTCTTCCATCCTATCTGGGTGACTGGTGACTACGTATATGGTTCCTTCTTTGTCCAAGTATGCTCCGTTTTCAAACTTGACAGCTGGGTGCTCTAGTCCAATGGATTGATCAAGATTCTTAATCTGTACCACAGACCTTCCTAGGCCGTCCTCATAGATGCTGGCACCTAATCGGTTGGTCCTAAGGTATTCCAGCTGTGTCTTGTACGGGCCTTCTACCCTGTGCAAGTAAGGCACTCCTGAACTTCCTGTAGGTCTCTCCATGCCTTGAGACATCTCTGATTCACTGGAATCAGAGCTAGGGTAATGCGAGTAGTGACTCAACTGCTGGGCCCAAGACCTCGCAGTATGATTGACGCTAGCCTTTGAAGACCTAAGGCTTTGTCTCTCTCTTACTAGATGTCGTCCTGACCTAAGGTTCATATGCCTAACTGAGTAACCCAATTTGTCCCAGGTACAACCACGTTTCTGAGTCCTTTGTATCAATTACAAAATTCCCTTTTTATGTTGATTATTGTGTTTATACTCTTGTCTGATATCACGTCGTTAAGAATACTTGAGTTTAATTTTGCACTTTAGTTTAGTCGTTTCACGTTAGGTTCTTTTCCTTTAAGGTTGTCATTCACACACACAGGTTATCTCTTGACTTGCACTTGATTTCTTAGATAGTCTTTGATTTATCTCGTGCCTATCGTTGCCTAGAATTACTTCTAATCACTACCCGTACTTAGCCTAAACTGAGAATTGACAGAGGGTGTTGCGGGTTTTCCAACCTTGAGTTCCTTTCCTTGTGTTGTTGCCCTGGTGTGCCCAGGACGCGTGTTCCCAAGCCTGCACTTACTCTTGCCTTGCATACCCTTCGATGCTCTCAAAGGACATGTAAAAGGCCCACCGTTAGCTCAAGACTTAAATTCAAAAGACAGAACCAAGCACTTTCATTCATGTAACACTTCACCAACTTGCACTATGATTTTTTGGACACAACTCTAGAAATCCCTGAACTTTGTTCTCCCTGGGTATGGTCAACTTCAAAATACCCTATCTAATATTCCTGATCTTAATTTAACCATAACCAGTCGATGTTTTTGTTGTAATCCCCGCGAGCTTTCCAACAAAACAAAAATCACGGCAAACGGATTTCGTATGAGAAAGTTATGCCAGCTCAGGGTTTTGGGGCTAAGACAGGATTAAACTAGATTCATAGGCAAACAGGAATTCTCGAGTTACTTGGGTCATGCCCTCGTAATGCAATACTACACCCTAGTGTTTGTCCCACACTTGGCCAAAATTTAGACCATCATTTTTGCCTTGAAAATTTGACCTAATTTGCCCTTCTAACGTGTTCGCAAAAGTTTGTCTGTCGCGATTGACAGGTCAGTCGCGATCGACGTGTCGATCGCGATTGACAGGTCCGTCGTGGCTATCAGTCGCGATTGACTGGTCAGTCGCGATTGACACGTGGCCGAAAATTCAGTCAATCGTGGTCAAACAGTCGTTGACTCTGTCGATCGCGATTGACGCGTCGATCGCGATTGACAGGTCCGTCGCGAGGGTCTGTCCGTCGTGGTCAAACAATCGTTGACTGTGTCGGTCGCGATTGACAGAGCCGTCGTGGGCCGTCAGTCGCGATCGACGAGTCGATCGCGATTGATGGCTCGATCGCGATTGACACGTGTCACGCGTATGATCCGTCGGTCGTGGTCAATCGGTCGTTGACTCTGTCGGTCGCGATTGACAGAGCCGTCGTGGGCTGTCGGTCGCGATTGACGTGTCGATCGCGATTGACGTGTCGATTGCGATTGACAGGTCTGTCCGTCGTGGTTTGTCGATCGCGATTGACAGAGCGATCGCGATTGACAGAAATTTGAGGAGTTTCAAAATTCTAAGCACATTTTTGGGAAGCTCTAGGCCTGTAGATCATGGTTTTGCACTTTGTTTGGCAATTTGTGCATTTTTTCTGTCGGTCGCGATTGACAGAGGTCGGCGACACACAGACAGTTACTTCGAATTCCGTACCTGCGCAGAGTGTTGGGGACGATGATGTGACCTGTACCTGCAAGACAGCTCAAGAAACATGCAAAAACAGCACACACAATTTCGCTCTCTCGCTCTCTCTCACAAGTGAAATGAGGGAAATGAGGAGGAGATGGTGATATAATAAAAAAACAGAAATTTTCGCGATGATGGAAATGGAGGTGGAAGATGGTGATGGTGATGATGGTGGTAAGGTAAGAAAAGAAAAAAATAGGAAAAGTAGAGAAATTACCTACAACGCCAACGTCTACAATCTACGTCTTACCATCACATGCTCGTCCTCAAAGCTCGATCCCCGGCAACGGCGCCAAAATTTGGTGCAGCTCAGTGATGAGTAGCACCTCCTTTAATGTCAATCCGGGAAGACGTGAGGATGGTATGAAGACCTCGAGCAAGTGGAGGCTCAAGTGCGTGAGTGAGAAGCACACGAACATGCACACATACACACACACGCGCACACACAGTAAGACAAAGAGTGAGAAGCAATGGAGTTCTTGAATTACTTTTTAAAAAGCTCTTACAAGTTCGTTTCAATTACAATCTCTCCCAAAAATGAGCTCTCTAGCTCCTTTTATAGTTTTTGACTAGCTTTGGCCCTGTCCAGACCTAGTGTCCGGCCTAGTTAAAAATTAGGTTCTAGGGCTTATTTGAGGGCTCAAATGAGATCTAAAAATTACGAAAATTGGTAGGCAACTACTTCTAAGGCTCCTCAAGCTCGAGGACTCCTCGGCTTGCACAAAATGGAGCCACAAAAAGGTGAACATGGTATTTACAGGGGTTGTTAGTGATGAGAATCACTTTTAATTGGTGTAAGGGTTTTGAAAAATTAAAGGTTGCCTTAGTGCTAGATCTGCGTGAATGCTCGTACTTGCTTCTTCATGAAGAAAATTATTGGACTACTTGCCAGATCTTCTTTGACTGCCATGTCTGCTTGTGCTGTCCCTTCGCTCTGACTCTCTTCGTCTTGTGGCTCCTTCGGTTCCCTGACTGCTGCCAACAACATATATACACACACATACACATACACATATCCTCATACACATATACATGCAAACATATACGCATATATATATGTATACATATACACATATACATACATATAACATAAACACACATATAGATATCCACATATATACGTACACACACATGCATGCATATACACTCATTCATACAAAATACATGCATTTATCCCACAATAATGTGTAGTGTATATGTGAATATATGTGTATGTGTAAATGTGTATATGTGAATATGTGTGTATGTGTAAATATATATATGTGAATTTTTTGTGTATGTAGATAATCAGATTATTAATATCAAATACCATTATTTGTAGATTCTGATCAATCAGATGGAACTCCACCACCATCTCCTCATCGTGCAACGACTTTATACTGTAAGTATATCAAACATTTAATTTTAAATATATTTGATGGATACATAACTTATATTTTTCTTTGTTTCTTATTATGTGCAGATTCTAATCAATCACAGGGTACTCCACCACCTCCTACCCATGCAATGACTTCACATGTGTCCTCCGATAGGAATTATGATGAATTTTACTATGAAGAGCATATTATATGTTGGTGTAACTCTTGTTATGGCACGTATCAAAGACCACGATTGGAATGTATTGAACATGAGGCAGAGTATGGTACTTTTGAGCGTGCACCATCACCTAGTCAATGTGATAATGCTTGGGTATGTATTTTTTATATATATTAATGTCATTATTTTATTTAAAAACCATATATAAAATCAAATTATTGTTGATATACAGGAATGCTTGCTCGATGATGATGATGATGATAATTTTTCTCATAATGTTAATATACCTCGTACACGTCATGGACTTGCTGTTCATCAATTACAAGCAGAGGTTTCTAGAAATCCTCTACCTCCTGGTTTAGAGAACAAAACGACTGGAGATTATCCATTGCCAGCTTGTGATTGTTCTTTAGTACAAACATATGATAGAAGAAGATACGTAGGATGGAATAGAGGACCACTTCCTTTAGATGGAGAGGTTTTCAACTTTTGGGGTAATCGCTATATGATTGCTCCATCCACTATTACTAATGCTGGTCGTGGTCTCTTTATTGTAGATGATTTGTATGTGCCTCCGAACTCTGAAGTCACTCTTATGTCATTTTGTGGTCCTATATATGGATGGGGAGATTGGCATCGACTTTCACGTTATGTTCAAAGCATGAGTACTTATGGAATATGCTTGAATGCAGCATCCCTTACTAGTAGAAGGATTTTACATGCAGAAAATCAAAGATTATATATTGATGGAAGACCTTACATACATGGAAATATAGCAGGTTTAATAAATAGTAGTCGAGGATTGCATAATAGTTCAAGGACTAATTGCACATTTGAGGAGCGTGAAAATAGTCATGAATCACCATACATGAGTAGAGATGTATCAAGATACATAGTTGTCAATGCTATTACTACATTACATGCTGGTGATGAACTATTAGTGAATTATGGATGGCGTAGACCTCCAAGAGCACCTTTTAGCTAGAGAGAATAAAAGTTTTCTATCCATATTTAATAAGTTATATACTTAATTTTTTATTTAAAGTTTACTTTTTATTCATTTATGGAATACTAATGAATTTTATTTATATGTGTAGATTCCAACGTATGATGATGATATTCCTCCACAACATTCACAATTACCAGTAAGACCTCATTTATCAGAAGCTTCCATGAGGAGGCTACGCAAAACTAATCCTGTGCAATATGCAAAGTTGAAAGATCTATATTCAAAAGATGATAAAGTACAAGATTTGTGTGACAATGATGAAGATGATGGCATGCCAGATTTTATTGAGGATTGGTATCAAAATGACAGTGAGAGCATTGATATTTCTAAAAATGAGAAATATCTTCGAGAGGAATGTCTAAAGCATGTATATGAAGGAAGTCGTTTGACATGACTAAGTGCGAGCTTACTTATTCTCAACCTTCAAAATCGTTTTGGATGGAGTAATGTATCTGTTTCGACACTATAAAGGTATAATTTTCAATTTTCTATCTATTTATATATATATGCATAAATATATATATATATATATAAATACATGCAAGTTTTTATTATTACTTTAGATAAGGTAAGAACAGGAACTTAAATTCAATGGACACTTTTTGTCCACGCATCTTTTAAAACTATTAATGCATCTTTTAAAATATTCGCGTAAAATTTGATTGTTTGGATGGCAGGATACGATTACTTATTTTGGAGGATATGAAGTATGTACCTTCATTGAATGATTTGTCAATTCTATCATATGTTCAATTTGAAAGTGTGAGAAACGGATTTATAATTGCTATTCAAAGATTTTGGCACTGTTTATAGGCCATACAATGGTACGTGACTTGGATGAATCGCATGCACAGAGGTTACTCAAGATAGAGCAATCTGATTATAATGGACTAGTGCCAGCAGGATTCCTAGGGTATGCAATAAACCTCTTGCATGTCAATGATGAGCATCTGAACTTTAAGATACAAAGTGGAAATCATGGTGGCTTGAGAGGATCACTTTTATACAGCTTGTTCAAAAAAATTCAGTGTCATAAACCTGAAGTTCTTTGAACAAGCTGTATAAAAGTGATCCTCTCAAGCCGCGATGATTTTCACTTTGTATCCTAAAGTTTAGATGCTCATCATTGACATGCAAGAGGTTTACTGCATACCCCAAGAATCGTGATGGTACTAGTGCCTTATAATCAGGTTGCTCTATCTTGAGTAAGCTCTGTGCATGTGATTCATCCAGGTCACCATCGTATGGCCTATAAACAGTGCCAAATTCTTTGAATAGCAATTATAAACCCACTTCTCACACTTTCAAACTAAACATAAGATAGAATCGACAAATCATTCAATGAAGGTATATACTTCATATCCTCCAAAACAAACAATCGTATCCTGCCATCCAAAACAATCAAATTTTGCATGAATATTTTGAAAGATGCCCATAAGCATACACATATATAAAATTATATGCGTATATATATGTATATTTATTTATTTACTTTTTTCAATATATCTTTTTTTGATAAACTTACAGGTTATTATCTGAAAAGTTTTTACCAAGTCAGACTATTCTTCCTACCTCACATGATGAAATGAAGAAGATAATCAACAATCTTGGTATAGATTATCAATGTATACATGCATGTCCTAACGATTGTATTTTATATAGAGGTGAATATGCAAACTCTTTGACATGTCCCAAATGTCAATCTCCTCGATATAAGGGCGAAGAAGGTAAAATCCCAAAAAAGGTATTGAGACATTTTCCATTGGCTCCACGGATTAGACAGATGTTTCAAAGCCCCGAATTATCAAAGCTTTTGTCTTGGGGACATGATCACAAAGGTACTGATGGAATAATCAGAATTCCTCATGATAGTGTTGCTTTTCAGCATATTGATTCTACATGGCCTGAATTTGCAAAAAATCCACAGAATCTAAAGTTAGGAGTTGCATTAGATGGGGTTAATCCATTCTCCATGAAATCCAGAAAATGGTCAACATGGCCAGTGGTACGATCTTCAAGAGTTATGGAGAGGTATTAATGTCATTGATGTATCGAAAAGCATCAATGAAAGACATATTATGGTTCGTGGTATTGTGGCTTGGACTATTCACGCTTTTCCAGGATATGGTGTTTGTTCAGGTATTGGTGTAATTTTTTTATTCAATATGCATGTAAATAAATATGATTTAATCTAATTATATTTTTATCATTTTCCATGATGCAGGAATATCTACTAAGGGTTATAAAGCTTGTCCATATTGTGGTGATTGGTTGAGATCAATCTATAGTAAGAATCTCAACAAAAATATTTATCTTCGACATTGATGATTCTTGCCTGATGATCATCCATTAAGATCTAAAAGAGAAGCGATACATTTTAATGGAAAACTTGAAACAAGTCAGTGTCCAAAACCTATGACGCCTATGGATTGGTATAAAAAATGGACAGATGGACCTCTGATAGATCCAGAATAAAAAATCTTCAGTGATGATTCAGATAATGAGTATGTGAACAGAGGTAAAGGAAAATTGGCACTCGTAGAGAACATATCAATATGGTATTCTTTGGAGTATCGGAAAGAGCTAAAAGTATGTCATCTTCTTGATCCTATGCATATATTCAAAAATATTGGTTATTCACTATGGCAACATCTTCTTGGACTAAAAGATAACACAGCATCAAGGAATGATTTGAAAGATCAAAAATCTAAACCAAAGTTATGGTTAATTTTTGATAGACATCGACAAGAAACGACTTATGCACTTGCTCCTTGGGTACTTACAACAAAAGAGATACAGACTATCAACAATAGAATTCAATTGATTGAGACTCCTACAGGATATGGAGCATCTTTTCAAAACATGCTTACTATGGATGATAAGAGCTTATCCGGGTTAAAGACCCATGACTGGCATAACTTTTTGAAACATATTTTACCTTTGGTTATTGATGGATGTACAACGAAAGGAGTACGAGATGTGATCTATCGTCTTGAATCACTTATAAGGTAATTATGATACTTTTATATTTAATATGTATGAATATTGGATATCTTTTATTTTTTAATTAGCTTCTTTATAATTGTTTTTATGATATGTATATGTGGATTACATCCAAAGAGATTGACAAAAACTCAATCCCACAAAAAAAACGTGAATGCAAAGAGCTACTATGTTTGATGGAGAAAGAACTTCCTACTTCATTTTTTGATATTCAGGTTCATTTATTAGTCCATCTTGTAGATGAAATAGAGATTGTAGGTGTTGTCAACACTCGATGGATGTTTTGGGTCGAGCGATTTATGGGAGTATTAAAAGGTTATGTGTGACAAAGAGCGAAACTAGAAGGATTCATGGCAAAGGGTTGGATGATTGAAGAGTGCATGTATTACGTTAGTGAGTACCTTGAAAGAGTTCATGAAGAAGCTCCACGTGCATGGACCAACGAGTCTTCTTCAAAAATAGTAGATGAGGTATTATCAGGTAAGGGGGTTCCATTCTTATTTACATTTCAAGAAAAAAATGATATTTCTACTTTTGTAGCATATAATAGCGAATGCATGCAAGCATTCCTTAGCGAGTACGAGAAACTTCAAAATCTCCGAAGTAAAAGGCGAAAAAACAAAAGATTTAGATGTAATCTCGATAATAATGAGATTACAGATATATCTTCTTTCATGGATTGGCTATATAGTCGTTTGCAACGTGCCAACGCAAATAATGAAGAAATTTCAGATGAGCAAAGAGAGTTAATGATAGGTTGTGAACAAAAGGTAATTTTATTAAAATAATATTTTTTTTTATATATATGTATGTTAATTTCTATTTACTAATTGAATTTATTTTGCACGCTCAAATGTTCACTAATATGTGGGCTTTTGGACAGCATATTAGAATCAAAGCCATTGATTCTTTACGTAAAATAGAGGATTCTAGTATTGTTGCTTCTTTCAAGCAACTATCACGTGCTAGCTCAAAAGACATGAACCTTATAGATAGCGAACTTGGTTACATAGGAACTATTGTTGGTATCTACGAAATTTCATTTCGTACATTCAAACAGGTAGAAAAAATTTATATTTTTTATAGAGTTAGTTATTTTTTTAAGCACCTAATAATGGGTTTGTGTTGTTATATATTTTGATAGGTCATATTGAAGGTTGACTGGTTTCGAGCGGAGTATAAAGGTAGTAATTCCACATTAAGAAAGGAATTATCCCGGTTTTGGGCAATTGATTCTTCCAAGGTAATGCGATCTACTAAAGAACCATATATTCTTCCTAGGCATATTGAACAAGCATTTTTATATAAAAACCCAGATGCTCATCCTTGGTGGCAAGTCATTCATGTGCAACCTAGAGGTAGGTCATCGTTATACATCAACATCTGAAATAGAAATTAGAATCATTATACGTGATAATGATAGTAATCTTTTTTATGAAGAGGATAATTCTCTACATGCTGATTCTACTGATGAGGAAGAGGAATTACCAGAAATAGATATTAATCCATCAATAGATGATGTGATTCATGAGAACATAGATTTAACAATGGAAGAAATAAATGAAATCAATAAGGATAATGAAGATGAGACTATATTGATGTCTTACCAAAATGATGGCAATAATGAAAACATATGAGTAGATTAGATAGTAAATTCTACTCTAGTTATCGATCAATAACTTGAAGCTTTTGAATGGATATCAGATAATAGATTTTTTTATTAACTTGAATAACGATGAATCCTACTAGAGAGATGAAATCATGTTCTTCTAAGTTAGAACATGAAGCTCGGGGGTATGCCTAATTATTTTATATATAGCTTTATCTTCGAGGAGCAAATTTTTATCATGTATGTATGCATATGTGTGTGTATTCATGTGTATTATATGTATACATATGTTAGTATGCATATATATGTATTTCATGTATATGTATGTGTTTGCATGTGTGTGATGTATGTATACATGTGTTAAATATGCATATGTGTATATATTCATGTAATATATGCAACTGTTTATAATTGTGTACATGTATATATGTATATGTGTCTATGTGTAAATATGTACATGTAAATATGTATGCATGTATATATATGTTTATGTGTGCATGTAGGCATGTATATGTGATGTGTACATGTATATATTGATGGGGGAAGTATCTCAACCCCTAAGCAACGACGAAGCGTGAATGACCTCCATTGGTATCCTTCTTTGACCTCTTCACACCAAAAATGCTCTTACTCAGAGCTTGTGCAGAGAACTCCAGTGAGCTTTTGTAGACCTGTAGTAGACACCAAGATATTTCCAACAAAACAAATTTCACTTCAAATGGATGCTTACACAAGGAGAAACAATGTCTACAACATGAGCTAGTTGAATGCTCACAACTGCCAGTCAAGCAGATACCTCACTTCACTCCAGCAAGCTTTTCTCCGATATTATACAGAGAATGAATCTCAAACTTGGGTCAACTTTAGAGGACTCTAATAGCTACCCAATGACACCAAAATCATAGCAAATGGATACATAGAGAAGGAGAACCAGCCCTTACAACAGAGAGCAAAATATTTCCAACAGAGCCTACACACCAAGAGAGATATCAATCACACAACTTCACTAAAATGAATGTGGCTCCCAGATTACTCAGAGAATGATCGAGAGACTTTGTGAGCATAAAATAGACTCTAATAGCTATCCAATGAGACAAGAATTACATCAAATGGATACAATATGAGGGAGAACCAATGCTAACAACTTAGGGGTAGAGAGTTGCAACACTGCCTGCACACACACATAGATATGCCTACTAAAAGAAAACAAACAAGCAAGCAAGGGGCTAGCTTAAGCAAGGGGCTTGCTTATCACAACTCCAGCACTTAGTGCTCACTTTACATGAGCTAAAACTCCAAGAAGATGGGCCAAAAGAAGTCGGGATGCATGCTCCTTTTATAGTGAGAAGTGTGTCCCTAAAATCTAGGAACTACCTTTCCAAATCAGCCTCCTAACTTGGAGGACTTAGTTGAGATGACTTGGGGAGTGGTTGAGTGACTTTTCTTGATGGAATCTCGTGGCTTTTGGCTTCCTTTGATTGCTCCACATGTCCATAAAAGATTCCCCACGAATTTGTAGCTTGAAGCTTGACTTTTAACACTCCCCCTCAAGCTTCAATTCTTCGTCCTCATCCAAGCTCCTTCATGTTGATGCATTGCTTGAATTTTGAAATCTTCATCCCATCCAAAGCCTTTGTAAACATGTCAACAACTTGGTCCTTGGTACCAATATGATGTACTGAAACTTCCTTGGATATCACCTTTTCCCTTATGAAGTGATAGTGCACTTCAATATGCTTGGTTCTAGCATGATAGACAGGATTCGATGCTAGATGAATGCTACTCATGTTGTCACAAAAAAATTGGATATGTGTCAACCTGCAAATTAAGCTCCATAAATAACTTCTTAATCCACATTAGCTCACATGTGACTTGAGCCAAAGCTCTATACTCAGCCTCCATGGAAGATAATGCCACCGTGGGTTGCTTCTTTGAAATCCATGAGATGATCTTGCTACCTAGCATGACTAGGTAACCACTTGTATTTCTTCTATCCTCCTTCGAACCGGCCCAATCGGCATCAGAATAAGCTTTGACCTACATATCATCATCAAATGAATAGAACAATCCTTCATTTATAGTGGCCTTGAGATATCGTAACATTCTTCTTGCAGCTTGCAAGTGTGTAGTCCTTGGACTATGCATAAATTGTGATAACACTCCAACTCCATATGCTATGTCGGGCCTAGTTATTGTGGCATAATTGAAAGATCCTACAATAGATTGATACAAGGTTACATCCTCTAATGGCTCTCCATCAACGAAGCTTAGCTTTACATTAACTTCCATGGGATTTGAAATAGGCTTGCAATGTAGCATCCCAAACCTCTCAAGTAGGTCTAGAATATACTTCCTTTGTATGAGCATAATACCTTCTTCTTTGTATACAAATTCAATGCCAAGAAAATACCTAAGATCTCCAAGATCAGAGATCCTAAACTCCTTTCCAAGCTTTGCCTTGATCTCCTCAATGCCCTTTGTATCATTACCTGTAATGATAAGATCATCTACATACACGCACATGTAGACTACAAGTTCTCCTCTTTGTTTGATGAAGAGAGATGGATCCGCCTTGCATTGATTGTAACCACATTTGATCAAATAGTCCACCAATCTTTGGTTCCAAGCCCTTGGAGCTTGCTTTAGGCCATAAAGTGCATTCTTCAACCTACAAACATGATGTGGAAACTCTTTATGAACAAAACCTAGTGGTTGCTCCATGTATACCTCTTCTTCCAAGTCTCCATTGAGAAAGGCATCCTTGATATCCAATTGGAAAAGCTTCCATCCTTTGCTAGAAGCCATTGCAATGAGTGTCCTAATGGTGCTCATCTTTGCCACGGGGCTGAATGTCTCTTCAAAGTTCACTCCATAGGTTTGTGCAAAACCCTTGGCCACCAATCTTGCTTTGAACCTAGAAATAGATCCATCTGAATTCCTCTTTACTTTATACACCCACTTATTACCTATTACCTTCATGTTGTCCTTCTTGGGCACTAGAGTCCATGTTTGATTCTCCTCAAGTGCGTCGATCTCTTCTTGCATTGCCTCTTTCCATTCGATGTACCTGCTTGCATCTTCATAGCAATCGGGCTCATGATCTTCTACTACTTTGTTCATATATGCATAATGAGTTGCCATGTATGAATCATAAGTAAACCTTTGAGTTGGATACTTAACTCTAGAAGACTTCCTTTCTTCACCTTTTGGAGGAATAAACCTCCTTTGCCTTGGGAACTTGATCTCTTTCTTTGACATGGCTTCTTTCTCCATCATGTGTCCTTCATCATCTTCAACTTCATTACCTTCTTCATCCAACTCCACCAATGTTGTTTTGCTTTTGTTGATTGATTGTGCTTCATAGCTTGATGAAGATCTCCCCCTCCATGGTGAGTTCATGCTTGAACTATCTTCATTGATGGAACACCTTGGGCCGCTTAGCTCTAGGTCGATTTGTTCTTCATCATGTCCATGCTTTTCTTCTTCATAGTCCTGCATACAATCATACTTCTTATACCAAGGGAGTAGCTCATCAAATGCTACATCCCTTGATATCCTCAAGTCCTTTGTGTTTGGGTTGAAGCACCTGTAACCTTTATGATCATTTGAATATCCTAGAAACACACACTTTTCTGCCTTTGGTTGTAGCTTGTGCCTCAATTCACTTGGCACATGTACATAACAAGTACATCCAAATATCTTCAAGTGGGAAGGATGAGGTTTCTTACCATAATAGGCTTGATATGGTGTCAAGCCATGGATCCCTGAGGTAGGAGCCCTATTCATAAGATACACGGCGGTATTTGCTGCATCACTCCAAAACATGTTAGGTACATTCATCTCATTAAGCATTGCTCTAGCGATATCGGCAATGTATCTATTCTTTCTCTCTGCTACCTGCATGTTACTTGCCTCTTGATGCCTTGATCCATTAAAAAATCAGAAAACTCATTTGAGAAATATTCTCCCCCTCCATCGGACCTTAGCTTCTTGATATATGTACCTGTTTCCTTCTCTACCATTGCCTTGAATGCTTTGAAACATGTAAACACATCTAATTTGTTTTTGATGAAATAAACCCAAACCATCCTTGTGCAATCATCTATAAAAGTGACAAAGTACTTTTTACCTCCAATGGATTGCTCTTTGGTTGGCCCCCACACATCTATATGTATCAACTCCAATGGATGTTGGCTTATGTAGCCACTCTTCTTGAATGGAAGTTTCGCTTGCTTCCCTAGTTGACAAGATTCACATAAATGCTTCATACCTTGTCCTTCGAAGTTGGGAAGACCTTCAACCAGCCTCTTGAATTGCATTTCCTTCATTCTTTGTATGTTGATGTGACCTATCCTCTTGTGCCACAAGTCCAACTCCGAAATCCTCTTGTTTCCATAGGTGAAGTAGACATGTTGAGTGGAATGAGAATTTACCTCCAAAGTGAAGAGTCTCCCTTGCTTCTTTCCTCTTGCTATGACCTTGTAACCTTGCTTAGGGTTCTCCACAAAGCATCCACCTTTGTTGAACCTTACTTGATAGCCTTTTTCAACCATTTGCCCAACGGACACCAAGTTCTTTGTGATAGTAGGTACATGCAAGACATCCTTGAGACATCTTCCTTCCTCCTTGTCATCCAAAGCTACACATGGGAGATCTCATGGGTTGTATCATCACCTGTTTCTACATGTCCTTTACCTTTGGGAACATGTAGATTAGTAAACCAAGAAGCATTGCAACTCATATGGTTGCTACATCCACTATCAATATACCAAGTGTTATCTACTTTGCTTGAATTCCCATTCATGTGCATCATCAAGAGATTGTCATTTTCTGAACTTGTAGAAGCATAATTACCTTGGCCTTTGTATGAAGAACCTTGATTATAGCTCCTTTGGTTTCCTCCTTGGTAGCAATCTCTAGCATAGTGGCCAAACTTGCCACATATGTAACATCCTTCACCATCTTGATTCCTGTTTTGTTGATGTCGTCCTCCTCTTCCTCTTGTTCTTCCTCCCCCTCTTTGTGATGAGGTGCCTTGGTCATGTCCTTGATTGCTTGAGTGGCCTTGCCTTCCTCCAAACCTTCCTTTGCCCCTTCCTTGTCCTCGTCTTCCTTTGCCCCTTTGATTACCTGCATAGAAAACTTGTGCATCCTTGCTTTTAGTTGAACTTCCACCTATGTTCATTTCTTCGGCGACCATCAGAGCAACCAATTGCTTAAAATCGGGAAGATTATCCCTTACATAAACTGAATTGGTAGAGGGTTTCCACTTCTCGACATCTCTCAAACCATTGAGAGTATAAGCCACAAGATCATCATCGTCTATGTGGCTTCCAATGGATCCCAATGCATCTGATAACTCCTTGACCTTAAGTATGTAGTCATTTATGCTACTCCCTGAGCTCTTCCTAAGGTTGTTGAGCTCATTTTTGAGTTGGATCTTCCTTGCTTTGGTGCTTGTTGAATAAAGCCTTTCAAGTGTCTCCCATACCTTCATGCTTGAATCCAAGTCTTGGATATGGCCGATCATGCTATTGCTAATGTGTTGGGAAAGAATAAAGATAACCCTCTTGTCTCTTTCATTCCATTCCCTAAAGGCCCTTCTCTGGTCATTGGTTGGATTCTCATCCAACCTAGGTCTTGGTTCACTTCCACTAATCAACCCCCAAAGGCCCTTGCCCATAAGATACTTGGAGACCCTAAATCTCCATGGTTGATAGTTACCTTTGCCTAGCTTTTCAATTTGAGTGTTGAAGTCTCCCATATCTAGTCTTTGATACTTGACCTAGCCCTTGGCTAATGCTCCAATGTGTGTACAATGAAAATGAGGCTCTGAGGTTACCTCAATCCAAAGCTTTCCTTAGATGGACACCTTGTGCTCTTGCAAAATTGAGTAGAACAGCTCCCCCTTGATGTGAGCTACCTCCAAGAAGCTTTTGTTGATGCAAATATTCAACCACCAACTCCAAGAGGTCTTCTTGCTTGTATGTGATACCTCCAAGATGCCCAAATGCTCTGATACCACTGATGGGGGAAGTATCTCAACCCCTAAGCAACGACGAAGCATGAATGACCTCCACAGGTATCCTTCTTTGACCTCTGCACACCAAAAATGCTCTTACTCAGAGCTTGTGCAGAGAACTCCAGTGAGCTTTTGTAGACCTGTAGTAGACACCAAGATCTTTCCAAAAAAACAAATTTCACTTCAAATGAATGCTTACACACGGAGAAACAATGTCTACAACATGACCTAGTTGAATGCTCACAACTGCCAGTCAAGCAGATACCTCACTTCACTCCAGCAAGCTTTTCTCAAAGATTGTACAAAGAATGAATCTCAAACTTGGGTCAACTTTAGAGGACTCTAATAGCTACCCAATGACACCAAAATCATAGCAAATGGATACATAGAGAAGGAGAACCAGCCCTTAAAACAGAGAGCAAAATATTTCCAACAGAGCCTACACACCAAGAGAGATATCAATCACACAACTTCACTAAAATGAATGTGGCTCCCAGATTACTCAGAGAATGATCCAGAGACTTTGTGAGCATAAAATAGAATCTAATAGCTATCCAATGAGACAAGAATTACATCAAATGGATACAATATGAGGGAGAACCAATGCTAACAACTCAGGGGTAGAGAGTTGCAACACTGCCTGCGCACACACATAGATATGCCTACTAAAAGAAAACAAACAAGCAAGCAAGGGGCTAGCTTAAGCAAGGGGCTTGCTTATCACAACTCCAGCACTTATTTCTCACTTTACATGAGCTAAAACTCCAAAAATATGGGCCAAAAGATGTCGGGATGCATGCTCCTTTTATAGTGAGAAGTGTGCCCCTAAAATCTAGGAACTACCTTTCCAAATCAGCCTCCTAACTTGGAGGACTTAGTTGAGATGACTTGGGGAGTGGTTGAGTGACTTTTCTTGATGGAATCTCGTGGCTTTTGGCTTCCTTTGATTGCTCCACATGTCCATAAAAGATTCCGCACGAATTTGTAGCTTGAAGCTTGACTTTTAACATATATGTATATATGTCTATGTGTAAATGTGTACATGTAAATATGTTAGTATGTATATATATATTTATGTGTGCATTTAGGCATGTATGTGTGATGCATAATATATCTACTCCATTTTATATTTATTTATCCTATCTACATGATGTGTATATATCTTTATATATATTATGATCCTCGTTGATTCGAGTAGCTATATATAGAGGCATAAGGTTGGGAGGAGAGACATCTCTCTAGTAGGACATCGGAGGAATAGATGCAATGTGTACATATACTTCAAACATATGGCTAAAAGGTTGAATTAGAGTTTTTAAATTAGGGGTTTTAAAACCCTAATATCGAAATTAGTGTTTTCAATTTAGGATTTTTGAAATAGGATTTATTTATTTATTTATTTATTTATGCGTATGCATGTGTTGTGTATGTACGTGTATCTATATGTGCATATGCATGTGTTGTGTGTGTATATATGCATGTGTATATGTATACATGCATGTAAATATGATTATATGAGTCTATGTGTGTGTATACATGCATGTGTATATGTATACATGCATGCAAATATGATTATATGAGTCTATGTGTGTGTACATATGATTATGCATGTGTATGTGTATGTGAGTATGTGTACGTGTATGTGAGTATGTGTATGTGTCTATGTCTATTCATTATATGTGTGTAACTGCATGCATGTATATGTGTGTGTAAAAATGTGCATGTATGTGTGTGTATGTATAAATGTGCATGTATATGTATATGTGTGTAAATGTGCATGTATGATGTATATGTGTGTGTATGCGTGTATTTATACCTCTAGTCTCACTCTTTTTTTTTTCTCTCTCTCTCTCTCTCTCATATACATACATACATGCATAAACACACATACTCATATCCACATATATATATACATAAAAGCAGTGCATATCGTGCATTATCGTGACAATGAGCCATAAGTGTCTGCATCTCTTTTAGACACCACTTAAGAGACCATCCTCTCCCAAACTCTGTCTCAAGTGAACTAAGTACGTATTTTTTATCTCTCTCATCATGCTCACTACAAAAAAAAACATAATGTAAATAAAACATAAGATATTTATTTCAATTTATATGTAAAAATTTTACTTACTTCCACGGTAAGTGGACAAAGCGCAAGTAAGAGTCACATAGTGCCCGCATCCTTCTCTTGAACTCCAATCCATTCCCTATGTACACAATGTTCCCCTCTGGCTCTATATCACACTCTAGTCCTAAGGTGCCTATGCATGTCCTCATAGGCAACTCTGCTCTGCTATCACGTGCTGGAGGTGGTATAGGTGTCTTGAAAATAGATATATAAAAATAAATAAAAATATGTATTATAAAATCATTAAAAAGGTTTATGAAAAAAAAACATACCTATGAGCAGATAGCTCTCTTCCTGCATGTGGAGCCGCAGAAGAGCCCTCATCTGATCGCTGGGTAAGCATCTGGATCGTATACTCCAGCTCCTCATCAGACATCTCTGAGTAATCACGCATTATGGCCCCTAGAGTATCAGACGGAACTCTTGCTCTCATAAGACTTTTTATGAGAGTGATTTTTGCCTTTCTCTCTCTACTGGGATCCATAATACCTAACATATAAAACAAAATGGTTAGAAATCAATATATATATATATATATATATATATATATATATATATATATATATATATATATATATATATATATATATACATGTACATATGTATGTGTGTATGCATTAAGTATGTGTATGTATGCATGTGTGTGTATGTATGTGCGTGTATGTGTGTGTATGTGTGTATGCATATGTATGTGTGTATATGCATCATTATGTGTGTATGTGTCTATGTGTGTATGTGTGTGTATATGTGTGTGTGTGTATGTGTGTGTGTCTATGTGTATGTGTGTGCATCTATGAGTGTGTATGTGTATATGTGTGTGTATGTGTCTATGTGTGTATGTGTATGCATGTATATATGCATATGTGTGTATGTGTGTGTATGCATTATGTATGCATGTGTGTGTATGCATTATGTATGTGTATGTATGCATGTATGTATGTATGTATGTATGTATGTATGTATGTATGCATATGCATATGCATTATGTATGTATATATATGCATGTATATGTATGTGTGAGTATGTCTCTCTATGTGTGTGTATGCATATATATGTGTGTGTGTATGCATATATGTGTGTATGTGTGTGTACATGTGTTTGTATGTGTGTATGCATGTGTATGTGTGTGTATGCATCATTATGTGTGTATGTGTCTATGTGTGTTTGTGTGTGTGTGTATGTGTGTGTGTGTCTATGTGTATGTATGTGTGTCTATGAGTGTGTATGTGTATGTATGTATCTATGTGTGTGTATGTGTCTATGTGTGTATGTGTATGCATGTATGTATGCATATGTGTGTGTATGCATGTGTATGTGTGTGTATGCATCATTATGTGTCTATGTGTCTATGTGTGTATGTGTGTGTATATGTGTGTGTATGTGTGTGCGCGTCTATGTGTATGTGTGTGTGTCTATGAGTGTGTATGTGTTTATGTGTATGTATGTATCTATGTGTGTGTATGTGTCTATGTGTATGCATGTATGTATGCATATGTGTGTGTATGCATATGTATGTGTGTGTATGCATCATTATGTGTGTATGTGTCTATGTGTGTATGTTTGTGTGTGTGTGTGTGTATATGTGTGTGTATATGTGTGTGTGTATGTGTGTGTGTATGTGTATGTGTCTATGTGTATGTGTCGCTATGCGTCTATGAGTGTATATGTGTTTATGTGTGTGTATGTGTCTATGTGTGTGGATGTGTCTATGTGTGTATGTGTATGCATGTATGTATGCATATGTGTGTATGTGTGTATGCATTATGTATGCATATGTGTGTGTAGGCATTATGTATGTGTATGTAAGCATGTGCATTATGTATGCATGTAAGTATGTATGTATGCATATGCATATGCATTATGTATGCATATGCATATGCATTATGTATGCATATGCATATGCATTATGTATGCATATGCATATGCATTATGTATGCATATGTGTGTATGTGTGTGCATGCATTATGTATGCATATGTGTGTATGTGTGTGTATGCATATGTATGCATATCTGTGTGTATGCATTATGTATGTGTATGTAAGCATGTGCATTATGTATGCATGTAAGTATGTATGTATGCATATGCATATGCTTATGTATGCATATGTATGCATGTATGTGTATGTGGGTGTATGTCTCTCTATGTGTGTGTATGCATATATGTGTGCGTATGTGTGTGTATATGTGTATGTATGTGTGTATGCATGTGATGTATATGTGTGTGTATGTGTGTGTGTGTCTATGTGTATATGTGTGTATCTATGAGTATGTATGTGTTTATATGTGTGTATGTGTCTATGTGTGTATGTGTCTATGTGTGTGTATGTATCTATGCATGTGCATTATGTATGCATATGTGTGTATGTGTGTATGCATTATGTATGCATATGTGTGTGTATTCATTATGTATGTGTATGTAAGCATGTGCATTATGTATGCATGTAAGTATGTATGTATGCATATGCATATGCATTATGTATGCATATGTATGCATATATGTGTATGTGTGTGTATGTCTCTCTATGTGTGTATATGCATATATGTGTGTGTATGTGTGTGTGTATATGTGTCTGCATGTGTGTATGCATGTGTAGTATGCATCATTATGTGTGTATGTGTGTGTATATGTGTGTGTATGTGTGTGTGCATCTATGTGTATATGTGTGTATCTATGAGTATGTATGTGTTTATGTGTGTTTATGTGTCTATGTGTGTATGTGTCTATGTGTGTATGTGTCTATGTGTGTATGTGTCTATGTGTGTGTATGTATCCATGCATGTGCATTATGTATGCATGTAAGTATGTATGTACATTGTATGCATATGCATTATGTATCCATATGTATGCATGTATGTGTATATGTGTGTATGTCTCTCTATGTGTGTGTGTATGCATATATGTGTGTGTATGTGTGTATGTGTCTGTATGTATGTATGCATGTGTATGTGTGTGTATGCATGTGTATGTGTGTATGTGTCTATGTGTGTATGTGTGTGTGTATGTGTGTGTATATGTGTGTGTATGTGTGTGTATCTATGAGTGTGTATGTGTTTATGTGTGTATGTGTCTATGTGTGTGTATGTGTCTATGTGTGTATGTGTATGCATGTATGTATGCATATGTATGTGTATGCATGTGTATGTGTGTGTATGCATCATTATGTGTGTATGTGTCTATGTGTGTATGTGTTTGTGTATATTTGTGTGTATGTGTGTGTGTCTATGTGTATGTGTCGCTATGCGTCTATGAGTGTGTATGTGTTTATGTGTGTGTATGTGTCTATGTGTGTGTATGTGTCTATGTGTGTGTATGTGTCTATGTGTGTATGTGTATGCATGTATGTATGCATAGGTGTGTATGTGTGTGTATGCATTATGTATGCATATGTGTGTGTATGCATTATGTATGTGTATGTATGCATGTAAGTATGTATGTATGCATATGCATATGCATTATGTATGCATATTTATGCATGTATGTGTATGTGTGTGTATGTCTCTCTATGTGTGTGTGTATGCATATATGTGTGTGTATGTGTGTATGTGTGTGTGTATATGTGTGTCTATGTGTGTATACAAGATTCCATAGGGATGCCGGAGGAGAGGGCGTATAACATCCTGAAGGAGACGTAGGGGGTGAATAGGAAGGAGAAGAGGATGTTGGACTAGGAGGAGGATAGGGCTCATGCTGGATAGGGAGTGGGGAGATGGGTGGAGGGGAAACTAGGGGAGGCAAAGCAGAGGACTCCACTTTCATGCAATCTTGTGCGTTGTCATTTCCATGTCGGGTTGAATACGAGGCACAAGGCCTAAACTATTCTCAGGGGGGAGAAAGAGAATGCGGCAGAGAGGGGTGGTGGGAGTCAGTGTGAGATGCACTGGAAGAGGATGAAGAAACTACAATTTGTCGACATTAGGGGTGGTGTAGAAGGAAGTTGATGCTCTCGTCTTCTTCTTCATCTTCGACGGATATAATTGGTTGCTGAGGGAAGGCACACGGTGACCAAAACTATGTGAGCACCAATCGGGAATTCACCTGGGAACAAAATAGAGAGGAGGAAGGGAACACACATTTATGGGCAGCCGATGCCCAACTGTTGGACAATGATTTAGCATTCTCTATGGATACAATCAAATAGAGTTGACAACCAGTTAGTAATCTGTTTATTAGCGATTGCGATGATGAGGGAGTAGAACTGGCATGAAATGCCATAGGGGCGATGCTGCAAGTTAAGGGCAAGGACCAAGAAGTGTAAGATGGAGCATTTGGGTTTCAGTCTACAGCTAATGGCATACTCATTAGAGCTATCCCAAGGAAAAAGCTACTCCATAGCAGCACGGGACATCATAGGAACAATGATGACTCCTTCAGTGGGAAGGAAGAATCGTTGTCTACTTTTGTGGCGGTAATAATAAGCTCCTAGCCTTTCAAAAGAATGGTCAAGTGAGGCGCATTAGTGGGTTCGATAGATATATTTTGAATGATGCTCTCGCAATGGAATGAGCAGACATTGCATCCCATTGCAGGAGGCAAAAGGTGCCAAGATGGTGAGGCTGTAAGAAAGCCTGCATGTCATCCATCACGACCATCATAAGGGGTTCAAAAGGGATGAGGACATCTAGGCAACAGATAGCAACACAGTCACACAAACAAAAAGTGCAGCACAGACATACAAAAGAACAATCACAAAGTGACGAATGTCCAAGTAGTTGATAGGGGGCATAAAATGATTAGAGAGCATCACAACGGCATTACTTGGAGGAGGAAATGAAATGATGAATGCACATCATGGTAATTCACATAATTGCAATGGAAACTCATGCAGACAGGGGTAGTGAGATGACTATGATAGATGTATAAGGCAAGTAGAAAGGATGCAACTTGGAATCATTAACTAGATTTTTAATCTGGTCTCTAGTCAACGTCTCCAAACCGGAATGGTAGGTCACCACAAGCTACTTTGTGGGATCTTCTAGTAAGTCAAGTATGTAGAAAAATGTCCACTAGATGGGAGAGAAAGAGCCATAGCAACCATCGAAGGAACTTCATGAGTGGGAATACATCGGACCAAGACCCCTGAAGGATCGACATAATACAGTTGTCCAATGATAAGACAAAATCAATGACTATAGATGGCTAATTTGCGACGAGCCATGTTAGATACCAAACTGGAGACCCCGTAGTGAGAAAAATCATTAACATATCATAGTAGGAATCGACAATTGGTAAAGCTACCTGAGATGAACTCAGTGTTGTAGTTGTATAAATAGCTGGATAAGAGTCATCCACCCTGATCGAAGGTTCATCGAAACCTAACCTGGATAATAAGTCTGCAATGGCGTGTGCAAAAGTATTACCTAGCGAGCAAGGCAACCTCCCAGATGTTGCTACTGGACTAGGTAGACTAGAGCACAATGATCCACGTGGAAGGTAAACTTATGGCCTAGTTGATAGTGCCAAAACTTCTTGATGGAGTGTATCAATCCCAAACACTCTTGCTCCATTACAGAGTAGTTTCGTTCTATTGAAGCAAGATGGTAGCTAGCATAATGGATGGTTCGTATCACTTATCCTCGCATTGCATTAATACACTATCAATGGCAATGTCAAATGCATCAACAAAAACATGGAAAGGTAATTGCTATTTCGATGCCTGCAGGATCGGAGCCTGCGTAAGGAGAGTTTTAAGGCGTTCAAAACTAAGTTGGCATTCTTTAGTCTAGAAATATTGGTGAGGAGACATAGTGGTCAGTCAGGTGAGTGGGATAGTTAAATGAGCCAACCATTGGAGATGGCGGCCATGTCAATGGATTTGGCATAGGAAATGCATGACTTCCTTAGGCGTTTTTGGTGGAGGTGCATCTAAGATCACTTGGACTTTATCAAGGTCCACCTAAATTCCTTTTTTAGAGATAATGTGGCCCAGAAGTTTATCATAGGCGACCAAAAAAATAGACTTGTTAGGGTTCAAACAAAGACGGTATTCCCTGCACTTTAAAAAGCAGCATCAAAGATGTTGTAAGTGGGTAGAAGTGTCACCAAACAGGGAGAATTCATCAAGGTACACTCTCATGAAACTTGTCAGGTAAGGTGAGAAGACTTCTTGCATACAACACTGAAAAGTGTTGGGTGTGTTGCACAGGCCAAACCACATTACGGTACATACATACACCACCCAACTAGTAATGAAGGCAGTCTTGGGTATATGTGCTTCAGCCATCCTAACCTGATTGTAACCACTGTCGCCATCTAAAAATGAGTACATTTCTCTACCAACTACATCATCCACCATGCTATCCAAGAATGGTAATGGAAATGGATCAGACACAGTAGCAACATTCAATTTTCTATAGTCAACACATATATGTAACTGCTTGTTCTTTTTAGGTACTATCACTATCAATGGAATCCATTCAACATGCTCCATTAGGACAATAAATCCAACTTGCAATAATCTATCCCTAATCTCCTTAACCTATTGAGCATAGTTAGGATTCATGTGATAACTTTGTTGCTTGACTAGTCGAGCATCCGGTTTTAAGACAACCAGATGCTGGTGAATGCGTGGATCTAAGCCTTTCATGTCTCTATATTCCCAAGCAACAACAACTTTAAATTCTTTTAGCAAGTTTAGCACATCCGCTTGAAAAGCAAGAGTCAGGCCAACTTTGATTTTAACCAGACATGGATTGGCTTCATCACCCAAGTGGCAAGTCACTAATTGGTCTTTCGACACATAAAATTGTTGTGTTGTAGAGGGATCATCCAAAGATTGAAATAGATGTTTAATATCCCTAGCATCCAAGAGGTCCTCACTCTCACTAACAGCATCATCCACAAGTGGTTATACTATATAGGTCGCCGGAGACCATTGGTCCAACACTTGTTGTAGATCTACTGTTCCGAGGGGAAGCAAATCTTGGTTGGCAGTCAGAAAGGCTTTCTCCTCATCATCAAACAAACCATCAAACATATGCATAGGTTTGGCTACATAGGGCTGCACATGAATCTCATGGGGTTTCATATCATCTAAAGGAACCACATATTTATGGTGGTTGCATTTAAAGATGAGTTTGTGTGAAGACCAGTCTTGCAAAAATCTGGCTTGCTTAAGCCAAGGTTAACTGAATCCAAGCTTGATTCCGATAGGTCCATAACAACAAAGGTCATTTTAAATATTGGACCTTGTAATGCGATAGAAATATTACGTACTAGTCCTATCAGGTGGACTCTCAACTAATCAGCCATGCATACAAAAAAGTTAATTGGTTTGATGTGATTCTAACCTATCTTTTTGTAGATTTGTGCAGTAGCAATATTAAGTCCAGCCCTACCATCAATAAGCACTTGTGATACTTTATGATTTTTAAACCAAAGAGTAATTAAGGGGACTGCATGATCGACCGTGGAATCAAACTCCGGATTAATAGTAGGTGTGGCTGGTGCCCTAGTTGAACTTGGATCAATTTGTTGTTGGAACTGATGTTAGATACTAAGAACTAAGGTTAGTAACTGTCCTAGTATGCGTTTAGTCTGTGGATGATACAGACGATAGCCTTTACTTTCAGAACTGTACCCAACAAAAATACATTTACTACCTTATCATCCAATTTTCTGCGATGTTGTTCAGGCACTAGTGCATATGCCAAACACCCAAAAACACGCAGATGAGCAACAGATGGCTTGTGGTCATGCCAAGCCTCATATGGAGTGATAGACTGTAGCGCTTTAGTGGGACACCTGTTCAATACATATGCTGCACACATGACAACCTCCAGCCAGAAACTATGTGGTAAAGCCTGACTTTTGACCATGCACCTCGCCATCTCCATGAGTGACCTATTCTTTCGTTCAGCAACTCCATTCCGTTGAGGTGTATACGGCACTGTACACTAGTGTTTTATCCCACGTTCAACCAGAAATGCATTGAAATCAGAAGACATATATCCCCCCCCTCGATTAGAACGGAGGGTGCCCATTTTACATGCTGACAGAATTTGAACCAAAACCAAAAACTGTTTAAAGCACATGAACACTTTGGACTTTGCTTTGAGTGGATATACCCATGCATGCCTGGAGAAATCATCAATGAAAGTCACGAAGTAAAGGTAATTTCCAAAAAGAGGGTGTCTGCATAGGACCACAGACATCACTATGTACAAGTTGCAATTTCTGTGTAGCCCGAACTGAACCATCTTTTGGAAAGGAGGAACGCTGCATTTATCCCAAAATACAGCCTTCACAAACATGTTTTCGAGGTGCCTCAAGTTTGGGCAAAGAGGACACCATTTCAGATTTTTGCAGGCATAGCAAACTAGCAAAATTCAGATGACCAAAGCATGCATGCCAAAGCTTTGCATCTGACATAGCCTGAGAATCATTTATTGCACATGCCAAATCATTTTCAGATCTTTCATAGTCTATGAGCTTATACAACCCACGACATAACATGCTAGAAGCGATAATCACATCGCCATTTGACAGATCATGAACTGTACATCTGTCATCAACAAATCTTGGCTAATGTAGAAACTGATAATAGATTCTTCTTGATCCCTGGCATAAATAAAGCATCTGACAAGGTGAAAGAACTACCATCAGCACTAGTCAGAATGATCTTACCAGCTCCCATAACAGGATAAGAGGAGTTGTTGGCGCATGTGACAGTATTTCCTGTAGGGGCAGGCTCGAGTGAAGAGAAGAAACTGCACTGCGAGGTAATATGTTTGGTCGCCCCACTGTCAAAGTACCAAACATTTGAGTCCACTGCAGACATGCACTGCTCATGAGAAGATGGGTCAAAACTGCAAACAGTAGTAAATGCCCATTCTTCTTCCTGCACAAGATTAGCAGACTCCGTTTTTGGTGTAGAGGCTTCTACAACAACCATTCAATGTGAAGAGAGATGGTGGATGCAATCCAAAGATGAGTAGGTGCCGCTACAACCAGCTTCACACCAGCCAACTGAGACTTCAGAGTTGATTAGTAGACCCTTTGAGCTTCCTAAATCCACCAAAATATCAGCCAAGTACTTTGGAACATGTATCCCAAAAGTTTAAGTCAAGACAGACTAGTTGCGAAATGACTAGCTCCCAAAACTTGCTATTTTTGGACATACACCTGCTGGAAAAAATGAACAGTGCTCTCAACCTGGAAGGAATTAGAACAATTCCTTTTGGGCATAGCAAATAGACGTAGCAAGCTTCCCAATCCAAGTTAAAACACTTCAAATGATGGACTGAGCACTCAGAACAAGTTTCATCAATTTCTGGAACATGCCCACCATTCTCGGGGCTCTACAGAGATAGACCAGTGAGCAGTAAAATGCAGATATCTCCAAAACTATAAATCCAATGACCTTGAAAATTGATATGCAGAAACTAGACAGTAAGAGCTATCCAACGCACGTTAAAGCACTGAAAAAGAATTAGTAAAACTCGAGATATGCCCTTCTAAAGGTACTGCTCTGAGTGAGTATAGCAGAGAACAAAACAGAGAAGTAGATGATAATAAATGTATAGATTCACATATGATTACAACCACATTGGCAATTAATCTTTGCACAATGGGAGTAGAATGATAGAGCTATGTAGTAAGCTCTTCAATCTCTACAAAATGACATGAAGTGGTCACGTACAAGGCTTTCTAATCGCCTCTTCCTTCTTGCTCCTTTTATAGCTATTCTTGGAGGGAGTTTTGAATTCGAATTCGAATGGCTCCACCTAAAAGTGATCCCCAAAGTTAGGAGATATTCCCTCAGCTCAAAAAATCGTGGGTTTTGGTAGTTAGAGCCACGAAATTGCTTTTACATCATGCATGAGGTAAGCCATCCTTTTCCTTTTTCTTTTTTCAATTACAAGAGATAAAAATGAACTCTTTTACAAGAGGTGTTCACATGACTACTCATGTGACTTACAAATGAGGATGATATCAAATATATCAAGCATGTAGGCTCGGGTAAAATGCACCAACAGCTCCCCCTCAAGCCTAACATGCTTGGCCTTCAAATAAGTCTTCAATTGTCCTTGATTTACTGCAAGCCAATCATCAACTTGAATCTACTTAATTTTGTACCATCAAGAGCTTTAGTCAACATGTCGGCACATTGCATATCTGTAGAGACATAGGATAGTTGAATATCCTTGCTCATTAGCTTCTCCCTTATGTAATGGTAGTGGACTTCAATATGCTTGGTTCTAGCATGGTATACCGGATTAGCTGCTAGATGTAGTGAGCTTGTGTTGTCACAAAAAATGTGAGGTGTTGAAGAATGAAGTCCAAGATCTGTGTACAAAGACTTTAACCAAATGATTTCTTGAGTTGCATTAGCCAAACCTCTATATTCTACTTCAGTAGAAGATAATGCCACGGTTGGTTGCTTCTTCGATGACCAAGAAATGATTTTTGAACCTGCAAATGATATATACCCGGATGTGCTTCTTCTATCATCTTTAGATCCGGCCCAATCTGCATCTGAGTAGACCTTTAGCTCAATATCTGAAGTATATGAATAGAACAAACCTTCATTCATGGTCCCCTTTAGGTACTTGAGGACTCTCTTGGCCGCTTCCATATGTGGTCTTCTCGGCTTATGCATAAACTGACTCAATATGCTAACACTATAGCATATATCCACCCTTGTGAGTGTTGCATAGTTCAAACTTCCAACCAAGCTTTGATAGCTTGTGATGTCTTCAATTGGCTCTCCTTCATAAGCACTAAGCTTATGATTTTGCTCCATAAGTGTACCTGCACACTTGGTATTTTCCATCTTGAACTTGACGAGCATGTCATGGACATACTTCCTTTGTGTGATGTATATACCTGAATCTGTGTAGATCAACTCCAATCCAAGAAATAAGTGAGTGGTCCGAGGTCACTTATTTTGAACTCCTCCTTCATTTGACTCTTTACCTATTTGATTCCTTCAAGATCATTGCCTGTGATAATAATATCATCAACATACACACATAAATAGATCACTTCAGATCCATTCCTCTTTATGAACAAAGAGGTATCCGCCTTGCTAGCTTTGAATCCTTGGTCCTGCAAATAAGTCACCAATCTGAAATTCCAAGCTCTTGGAGCTTGCTTCAATCCATACAAAGCTTTCTTTAGTTTGCATACATAGTTAGGATGATGTGCATCCTCATATCCAGGAGGTTGTGCCATATACACTTCCTCAGAAATCCATCCATTCAAGAAAGCATTCTTTACATCAAGTTGATAGAGATTCCAATTTCTAGATGCAGCAAGACTAATGAGAACCCTAATTGTAGGCATTTTTGCATCAGGAGAGAAAGTCTCCTCATAATCAATACCATGGGTTTGAGCAAACCCTTTAGCAACTAACCTTACTTGGTGTCTATTTATACTTCCATCTGGATTCCTCTTGATTTTGTATATCCATCGAGATCCAATTATCTTCATAGATGGCTTGTTAGGTACAAGCTCCCAAGTGTCATTCTCCTTCAAGGCTTCCATTTCTTCATCCATTGCATCTCTCCAAGCTTTCTTGCCTCGGGCTTCTTCGAATGTGGTAGGTTCTTCATTGGTTGAATCCTTTGCAATGTAGATTGAGTGCTTGGTGACCAAAGAAGTATCATAACCAAACCTCTCAGGTTTCTTCTTCTCCCTTGAAGACCTTCTAAGTGGTTGATGTGAGCTCTCCGGTCCATATGTAGCATCCTGCATCTTTGCTTTACCTTTGTTCTTCCATAGCTTTAGTCTTTCCAAGTCTTCTAGGTCAATCTCCGAATCACTTTCTTCAATCTGCTTTGGCTCCTTTGGTTGAAGTGATGGAAAATCTTCATCCAAGTCATAAGGCAGCTTCACTTTCCTGTCATCATCAAACCATGATTTGTTTTCATCAAAAAATACATCTCTACTCACAGAAAATCCTTTGTTGGTTGGATTGTACAATCTATATCCTTTTTGGTTTTGATCATAACCAATGAATACACACTTCTCTGCCTTGGGATCCAATTTCCCTCTTACTTGAGAAGGAATGTGAGCATAGGCTAAGCATCCAAAGATTTTACAATGCTCTAGACTAGGTCTTCTTCCATTCCACACTTCATATGGAGTGGTTCCATCTAGTGACTTAGATGGAATTCTATTTATGAGATATGTGGCTGTAGACACAGCCTCTGCCCATAGGTAGTTTGGCAATCCCTTTTCATTGAGCATGGACCTTGCAGCTTCGACAATAGCTCTGTTCCTCCTCTCTGCTACACCATTGAGTTCGGGTGTATACCTTGTAGTGACTTCCCTTTTAATGCCTCTTTCATGCAAGAAGGCATCAAATTCAGAAGAGAAGTATTCTCCTCCACCATCTGATCTGAGTCGTTTCAAAGTCCTACCTGTTTGGTTTTCAACAAGAGCAATATACTTCTTAAAGCAATTAAACACCTCATCCTTGTGCTTCATGAAAAACAGAATGGTCCACCTGCTACAATCATCTATGAAAGACACATAATATCTTGAGCCTAATATAGATGGCTCCTTACTTGGACCCCACACATCCGTGTGCACTAGATCCAAAGGATTTTGATACATATATCCTTTCTTATTGAAAGGTTGTCTATGAACCTTGCCGAGTTGACAAGCTTCACACTTATAAATCATGTGTTGCCTTGTGATATTAGGCAAACCAAGTACACTTTGGTCCCTGCAAATCTGTTTGAGTGTCCTCTCACCAATGTGAGAAAGCCTTTTGTGCCATATCTCCAACTCTGTTAGAGTTTGAGATCCATAGCTAAACAAAGATATGTTCTTTGTATCTTCCACTTCAAAAGTGAAAAGCCTTCCTGTCTTTTCTCCTTTGGCAATCCTTCGAAAGCCTTGCCTTGGGTCTTCAACATATGCTCCAAATCAATTGAATCTAACCTGCAATCCTTTTTCAACAATCTGTCCAACACTTATTAAATTTTTGGTAATTGTAGGGACATACAAGACTTTGCTTAAGAGGTTCATATTCCCATCTGATGTCTTCACATTACCTATCTTCTCCACTGAGTGCTTTGTGTCATCTCTTGTCTGCACTTCATGCTTGTTATGAGGATCTTCCAAATCAGAAAGTAAAGCCACATTTCTTGCTACATGGTTCGAGCATCCCGAATCAGTGTAAAATATGTGATCATCATCCTTACCCTTCTTCGCTGATAGATTCATAATCAATAATGAATCTTCTTGACTTTGGTCCTCTGCATAGTTATTGTAATCTCTTCTTCCTCTATGGCCACTTTGATAGTTGTTGTTGTTGTTGTAATTGTTGTTGTAGTAGTTGTTGTTGTTGTAGCCTCCATTGTATCTACCTCTATTTGATCCATAGCCACCTCTATTGAATCCTCTTCCTCTTGAGTTCCTCGGGTTCCTGAAACATTCTTCAGTAGTATGGTTAGATAAGCCACATATGTTGCAAGGTTGAGATGATTGGAATCTCCCCCTGCCTTGCTTTCCACCTCTGCCTCTTCCTCTAGCTCTTCCTCTACCTGCAAAGTTTGCTTGGAAAGAGCTACCTTCATCTTCATTCTTCCTATTCTTTGACTGCTTCATCTCCAGATATGAATCCATATAGATTCCTCCCTTGAAGGTAAGCCTCCATCCTTAGAGACCATGCCGGATAGTTGTTTCGATCCAATTTGTCAATTGTTGATGGAAATCCATCTCCCATGTTGCTTGACTATGCTCTGATACCACTGTGAAGAGAGATGGTGGATGCAATCCAAAGATGAGTAGGTGCCGCTACAACCAACTTCACACCAGCCAACTGAGACTTCCGAGTTGATTAGTAGACCCTTTGAGCTTCCTAAATCCACCAAAATATCAGCCAAGTACTTTGGAACATGTATCCCAAAAGTTTAAGTCAAGACAGACTAGTTGCGAAATGACTAGCTCCCAAAACTTGCTATTTTTGGACATACACCTGCTGGAAAAAATGAACAGTGCTCTCAACCTGGAAGGAATTAGAAAAATTCCTTTTGGGCATAGCAAATAGACTTAGCAAGCTTCCCAATCCAAGTTAAAACACTTCAAACGATGGACTGAGAACTGAGAAGAAGTTTCATCAATTTTTGGAACATGCCCACCATTCTCGGGGCTCTGCAGAGATAGACCAGTGAGTAGTAAAATGCAGATATCTCCAAAACTATAAATCCAATGACCTTGAAAATTGATATGCAGAAACTAGATAGTAAGAGCTATCCAACGCATGTTAAAGCACTGAAAAAGGATCAGTAGAACTCGAGATATGACCTTCTGAAGGTACTGCTCTGAGTGAGTATAGCAGAGAACAAAACAGAGAAGTAGATGATAATAAATGTATAGATTCACATATGATTACAACCACATTGGCAATGAATCTTTGCACAATGGGAGTAGAATGATAGAGATATGGATTAAGCTCTTCAATCTCTACAAAATGACATGAAGTGGTCACGTACAAGGCTTGCTAATCGCCTCTTCCTTCTTGCTCCTTTTATAGCTATTCTTGGAGGGAGTTTTGAATTCGAATTCGAATGGCTCCACCTAAAAGTGATCCCCAAAGTTAGGAGATATTCCCTCATCTCAAAAAATCGTGGGTTTTGGTAGTTAGAGCCACAAAATTTCTTTTACATCATGCATGAGGTAAGCCATCCTTTTCCGTTTTCTTTTTTCAATTACAAGAGATAAAAATGAACTCTTTTACAAGAGGTGTTCACATGACTACTCATGTGACTTACAAATGAGGATGATATCAAATATATCAAGCATGTAGGCTTGGGTAAAATGCACCAACATTCAAGCCTCTTTCTTCTTTGCCTCTTTTGCAGCCAGTTTTGGACAGTTCTTTATGATATGATCATTCCCTTTATAGTACTTACAAAACAATTTCTGCTTTTCTGATTTTTTCTCATCTTTGTCTTGATTCTTCGAATGTGTAGCATTTGCAGATTTCTGCTTACTAGTAGAAGAGGTCCATTTTCCTTTACCCTAAATCAACTGTTCCTTCAAGTCTTTGATCTTTGTTAGGAAACTGTCCATAGAATCACCTTCATTCATGTGCTCACTCTCCAACTGTTTTCGGAGGTAAGCAACACGAGCCTCATTCCTAGCTTGGTACAATGTGGTAAGTGTATCCCAAGCATCCTTAGCTGTTCTGCAAGAGCGAATGTGAGGAATAATGGCACGTTTGATAGACAAAGCTATCAATGCATGTGCCTGGGCATCTCTGCCATCCCAGCGAATCTGCTCTGCAGTAGGTGCAACAGAAACAGTAGCACGAACAAGAATCTGCGGAATATCATCTTCAACACCATCTTCATCAGCTCCAACACCTGTATTTGCAGTACCTGTAGTCAGAGGTATAACAGGACGTCTTTCAACACTCTGCACAATGTTCCACAATCCTTTGCAACCAACACATGTCACATCATATAAGCCCAGAATGGGTAGTTGGTACCATCCAACTTATCCTCAACAGCCAACATACAGAATACATCACTGCTTTCAGCCATGGCCGATGACTAAAATACCTTGATGCAGAAAATTGACTGTATCTCAGAAAGTTGAACGGAATTACCCAGACGAATTTTGCTAGACCTGTAGCAGACTTTAAGACGCTTATACTAGCGAATAGAAATTGGTATATACCTTTGGCACAAAAAGACAAAATAGCCTGCACAAAGCGCTACGATAGTGTGTTCGGAGGCCAAAACGAGCTCAGATCGCGATTTCGGCACCACAAAGCGAAGATGTTTTGATCTCTGAAACACCCTGAGTATGCTCGCCAAATTTCCTGCGAATCTGAGACTACAAATAGAGGAGTGTCGACGGCACCCTAGATGAAGCGACGACCTGCTTTGATACCAATTGTTGGAGTTAGACGTCTGCGGAAGCACGCGAACAGCACAAGGACGAAGAAGAAGCTTGGAGCACAACACACAATACTGAATGTATTACTAGAGAATGTACAAAGATAAGTAGCCCATTAGGGCAATAGGCGTATATACAAGTCGGGGGAAAAAAACCTCCTAAAGAGGGAAAAAAGTGCCCCGACAGTCCTAGTGTGTTCACACACATCACTACCTAAATATATCAACAAATCTGACATCTGTCAAGGAATTGAAAAAGCAATTGGTAAACATAAATGAGATTATTCTAGATGCATCATCTATCTCTACATTGTTGAAAGGATTACCAAGCATCACCTATCTCTACATTGTTGAAAGGATTACCAAAATCTTTTGAAATCTTTCCCACTACACTCCATTTGGTCGCAAAAGGGAATCCAAATATGTATGCATTTGACCAATCTAGAGTGAATAGGACAGGTTTGACTGAGGGAATGCAAGCACTTGCTATCTCACAAAAAGGGAAAAGCAAGTATGGTTTAGCTTTGGGTTCATCAAAACCAAAGCCTCAACCTTCCTCTTCCATTGATTCCTTTAATAATGCTCATTTGCAAAAAGAAGAAGAGGTGCAAATATTTTCATAAAGCTATTCATACTATTGATGAGTGTTGAAAGGTTGCTAAGCCCACTAAAAAGAAGAAGGAATCCAACATGTCTATTGCTGAAAATTCTTCAAAATGATGAAGCCAACATGGCTCAAGATATTTTTGGGCATGTGTTGTTACATGTCATTATGATGCATCATTGCATTCTAAATGTATAGTTGTGTGTGAGATTGATTCAGATTAGTTCTTTGATAGTGGTACTTCAAAGCACATAACTTCATGCAAAATGCCTTTTGCATCTTTGAAAGATGCACCCAAAGGAGGACATATGGTGTGTTCAAGCAATGCCTCTTATCCTATCATTGGAGTAGGAAAAGGTGAGCTTATAGATGGAAATGGTGTGATTCTCTTAAAAAATGCATTGTATGTACTCGATATCAAGAAAACCTTAATTTTAGTTCTATTGATTTCCAAAGTTGGACTTCATGTACACTTTGTTGATGATAAGTATATGGTTCATGATTTCAACAATGATGATATTATCGTGAAGTCGGGTACATTATGTAATGGTTTCTATTGCTTGGGTATATACAAGAGGGTAGTCTCAAACAACTTGATTGCTCATACTTATTCCATGGATGAAATAGAGATTTGGCATGCTTCTTTTGGTCATTTTAACTTCAATAGTTTGCTTTACTTGAAAATTAGGAACATGCTTATTTATTTTTCAACACTGAGCCCATTGAAAAAAGCATGCATGTCAAGGTTTGTTGGGAAAGATGGATGGACACTTCAAGTGATGAGTTGGTACATCCAAATCCTGCTTAGTACCAGCCCTTTGTGACTTCAGAGTTGATATGTGGACCCTTTTAGCTTTCCAAAGACACCATAAAAGTGCCTATGTACTTTGGAAATGATGTGTGAAAAGATTGAATCAAAACAGACTACTTCCAAATAGAAGACTCAATGAAAACCTTCTATGTTTTATCATACACCTACTCCTTGTAATGCTCAGTGCTACTAGTACAGTAGGATTTGGAAAAATTCCTTTCAGAGCTACCTAATTAGCTTAGTACGCTACTGATTCCAATTGGAATCACTTGGAATGCTCCACTATACACAGATAAATCAATTTAGCAAATAGATCATTACCCCCGATTTTTTAGGACCTCTATAGAGTTTGACCAGTGCGTGCTATGATGCAATTTTCTCCAACTCGGCTGAATGGATTTGCTCCAAACATTGTCAGCATGTAGATAACTTGCAGTGGATTCCAACAAGCTATAGATCATTGAATTTGGTGAAGAATTGATCGAGATATGAGCAACACAAGTTGATAGTTAAAAATGACTATAACAGAGATATCATAGATGAACAATGTAGATTGATTGTATTAATGAGCACTGTTGTACAAGATCATAGTCTTGGTGATCATAGCCTTATGATAGAGAATAGTGTAAGCTACAATGTAGGCCTTACACCTATACAAAATGGCAATGAAGAGCTCGGATAATGAAGCTGCACACCACGATTTTTTCAAGTGAGTTTATATAAGTGTTGTATTCAAATTTGAATTTGAATTCAATTTTTGGCTCTCTCTAAAAGTGATCCTTCATTCTAGGAGATATTCGCTCAATGTAGTGGTTACTTTCCTAACTAACAAGTTGACTTTTGGGTAGGTGATTACAAATACTCTCAAGTCAAAAGAAATGACTTTTACAAAGGTAAAGGGATAGATTTTCACTAACAATGGTTTCCATGGAACTTCATATCTTTATGATCCTCAAGCCAAATTTGTGGGCTTGGACTTTGCACCAACAACTCCCCCTGAAGCCAAACATTTTGGCTTAGTCTTCATGTTTAATCTTCATGAATATCCTGCAATCCAATCATTGATTTAAACCTGCAAAGTTTTGTACCATCTAAAGTTTTAGTCAACAAATCTGCACATTGCATATTAGTTGATACATACCAACTGAATATCCTTGCTCAATAGCTTCTTTGTCACATAATGATAGTGGACCTCTATATGCTTGGTACTAGCATGATAAATAGGATTAGCTGCAAGGTTTAAAGAACTTGTATTATCTCCAAAGATCATTGGAGATGTAGTATGCAAGCCCAATTCTGTATACAACAATCTGATCCAGATGGCCTCTTGAGTAGCATTGCCTAATCCTCTATACTTTGCCTCTGTAGAAGATAAAGCAACATTAGGTTGCTTCTTTGAAGACCATGATATTGGCTTATCACCTGCAAATGAAAGGTATCCTGAGGTACTCATCCTATCATCTTTGCATCCTGCCCAATCTGCATCTGAGTAGATCTTAATGTCCAAGTCTGATGTATAAGGGAAATACAAACCATGATGTTGAGTACCCTTGAGGTACTTCAAGATTCTTTTGGCAGCCTCCAAGTGGGGTGCCCTAAGCTTCTGCATAAACTGACTTAGCACACTTACTCCATAAGCAATATCAACCCTTGTCAAGGTAGCATAATTCAAGCTTCCCACTATGCTTTGGTAACCTACAATGTTTTCAAGTACATCACCTTCATGAGCACTTAGTTTTAGGTTTACCTCCATTGGAGTACTTGAAACTTTGGCATCCTGCAAATGAAACTTCTTCAACATATCCTATATATACTTCCTCTGAGTAATGTAAATTGTAGAGTTAGTATAGACTAACTCAAGTCCAAGAAATTATTTTAGTGATCCAAGGTCACTAATTTTGAACTCCTTCATCATCTGATTCTTGATTTGTTTGATGCCATTAGCATCATTACCTGTAAGTATGATATCATCAACACATACACATAGGTATATTACCTCTGAATTACTTCTCTTGATGAATAGAGAGGTATCTGCTTTACTCATGACAAGAGCTTGTTCCTGAAGGTATGTAGTCAACCTATGGTTCCATGCCCTAGGTGCCTGCTTCAATCCGTAAAGAGCTTTGTTCAATTTACATACATATGTTACCTTGTTTGGATCCTCATAGCCAGGAGGTTATGACATGTACACCTCCTCTGAAATCTAGCCATTTAGAAATGCATTTTTTACATCCAACTGATACATGTTCCAATTCTTTGATGCAGCCACACTTACCAATACCCTAATGGTTGGCATTTTGGCCATAGGTGAGAAGGTTTCTTCATAATCAATACCTTGGGTTTGTGCAAAACCCTTAGCCACAAGTCTAGCTTTGTACCTGCTTATTGACCCATCAGAATTCCTTTTGATCTTATAGATCCACCTAGAACCAATTACCTTCATAGACTCCTTCTTTGGTACTAGTTACCAAGTATCATTCTCCTTCAGTGCTTCAATCTCCTCATCCATAACTTCCTTCCATTCTGCTTTGTTCTTTGCCTCCTCATATGATGCTTCTTCAATTGAAAAATCTTTTGCAAGATAAACAGAGTGCTTAGTAACAAGAGAAGTGTCATACCCATATCTGATTAATAGAGTGCTTGGTTGGAAGATTCAGGTATATCTTTCAATTTCTTCATCTTGAGTTTGCATTTGGACTTCCATGCTTTGAACTCTTCAAGGTTGATGATGTCCTCATCATCTGAATTGGTGTCTTCATTCTGAGTAGGCTCCTCCTTAGTAAGGCTTGGAAACTCCTCTTCCAAGTCATAAGGTAGTTTTATCTTCCTGCATTCACTATCAAACCAAGAGTCATTTTCATCAAAGACAACATCTCTACTGACCATGAATCCCTTGTTTGAAGGATTGTAGAACCTGTAACCTTTCTGATTTAAATCATATCCAATGAAGATGCACTTCTCTGCGTTAGGGTCTAGCTTACCTCTTATCTGAGAAGGGATATGCACATATGCTACGCATCCAGAGATTCTACAATGATCAAGTGAAGGTCTTCTAGCATGCCATGCTTCATATAAGGTCATCCCATCAAGAGATTTGGATGGCAATCATTTCACAAGATAAGTGGTGGTAGATACACTCTCTACCCACAAGTAGTTAGGTAATTTTTTCTCATTTAACATTGATCTAGCTGTCTCAACAATCAATCTATTTCTTCTTTCTGCTACCCCATTCTGCTCAGGAGTATACCTTGTGGTAATTTCTCTCTTGATTCCTTTGTCCTGCAAGAATGCATCAAAATCATTTGAGAAGTACTCACCTCCTCCATCTGACCTTAGCCTTTTTAGATTTCTCCCTGTTTGATTCTCAACAAGTGCAAGATACTTTTTAAAGCAATTGAATACTTCATCTTTGTGCTTCATAAAGTACAATATAGTCCATCTACTATAATCATCAATGAAAGATACATAATACCTTGATCCAGAGATTGAGGGATCCTTACTTGGTCCCCATACATCTGTATGAACAAGTTCTAGGTAGTCCTCATGCATGTGGCCTTTCCTTGAGAAGGGTAACCTGTGAGACTTTCCAAACTGACAAGCATCACATTTACAAATCATGTGTTGCTTGGATACATTAGGTATCCCAAGCACACATTGATCTCTGCATATTTGTTTCAAGGTTCTTTCACGTACATGCCCTAATCTTTTATGCCAAATTTCAAGCTCTCATAATGTTTGATCTTTATAACTATAAAGTGCAATGTTCCTTCTATCCTCAAGTTCAAAAGTGAATAGTCTACTTGTCTTTTCTCCTTTGGCAATTCTCTTGAGCCCATGCTTAGGATCCTCCACAAATGCTCCATATTGGTTGAATCTAGCCTGCAAACCTTTTTCCACAATCTGTCCAACACTCATCAAATTATTGGTAATAGTTGGTACATATAGAACCCTACTCAATAGATTTTTGTTCCCATCAGAGGTCTTAACATTTCCAACTTTAATCACTGAGTGCTTGGTGTCATCACCTATTTTTACCTAATGCTTACCCTTTGGTTCCTCAAGGTCAGAGAGAAGAGCTACATTGCTTGCCACATGATTTGAGCATCCTGAGTCAATGTAGAAGAGATGGTCATCATTTATACCTGGTTTTGAAGTCATGTTCATAATCAGAAGAGAATCTTCTTGCTTTTCTGTGTAGTTGTTGTAATCCTTTATGGATTTGTATCCTCTTTGGTAGTTTCTATTGTAGTTGTTGTTGTATCCTTGGTGGTGATTAAATCTGCCTCTTGATTGTGTGTATCCACCTCTTTGATAACCTCTACTTCTCTGGTTCTTAAAGTTCCTGAAACACTCATCTGTAGTATGATTTGATAAACCACAAATATTGCATGGTGAGGAGTTATAAGGTCTCCCCCTACCTTGCTTACCTCCTCTGCCCCTTCCTCTTGATGATCTACCTCTCCCTGCATAGTTGGCTTGGGAGGTAGTTCCTTCATCTTCTACCTTCTTGTTCTTGCCTTTCTCTTTAGACTTATTCTGATCAGTGTATAGGGCAGAAGAGCTATTACCTCTTGATGAATATCCATTCTTGTTGAGCTTGGCTTCATGGGTAAATAGTTGCCCCATGAGTGTGGTAAAGTCTGGAATTTGCATGTCCATGTATAGATCCATGGCATTTGTGAAGCTCTCCCATTTGTCATCAGCTTTAATACTATTGATTACTTGCCTTACAATCTGCTCTTCTTCAATTTCTTCTCCTATGCTTGCCAACTGATCTGCTACATCTTTAATTTTGGTCCCATACTTTGAGATAGCTTGCTTAGGTTGCTTTCTTTGAGTTGTGAATTCAATCCACAATTGATTCTTCCTGGCCCTTATGTTGGAAGAGAAATAAGAAGATAATGTTTCCTAAGTCTCTTGGGATGTCTTATAGTTCCTAATATGTGAAAGAAGAAAATCAGAGATTGAGTTGAGTAAGTAAGACCTTGCTAATGCATCCTTGGCACACCATGTGTTGAGTCTTTCATGTTCTTCCCTTGTAGGTTGTCCTTTGCTTCTGAATATGGGCATCTCCTCATCTCCTGAGATGTATCCATATAGGCTCCTTGCTTGTAAGTATGTCTTCATCCTTAGAGACCATGCTTGATAGTTGTTCCTTTCCAATTTATCAATGAAAGAAGGAAAACCATCTCCCATTTTACCTAGCTTTGCTCTGATACCACTGTTGGGAAAGATGAATGGACACCTCAAGTGATGAGTTGGTACAACCAAATCTTGCTTAGTACCACCCCTTTGTGACTTTGGAGTTGATATGTGGGCCGTTTTAGCTTTCCAAAGACACCATAAAAGTGCCTATGTACTTTGGAAATGATGTATGAAAAGATTGAATCAAAACATACTACTTCCAAATAGAAGACTCAATTTTTTATCATGTACTTTGGAAATGATGTATGAAAAGATTGAATCAAAACATACTACTTCCAAATAGAAGACTCAATGAAAACCTTCTATTTTTTATCATACACCTGCTGCTTGTAATGCTTAGTGCCACCAGTATAGTAGGAATTGGAAAACTTCCTTTTAGATGTATCTAATTAGCTTATTAAGCTAACGACTCCAAGTAGAATCACTTGAAATGATCCACTATACACAAAGAAATCAATTTAGCAAATAGATCATTACCCCCGATTTTTTAGGACCTCTACAGAGTCTGACCAGTGCATGCTTCGATGCAGTTTTCTCCAAATTGGCTGAATGGATATGCTTCAAACATTTTCAGCACGTAGCTAACTTGGACGAGATTCTAATAAGCTATAGATCATTGAATTTGGTGAAGAATCGACCGAGATATGAGCAACACAAGTTGACAATTAAGAATGACTATAATAGAGATATCATAGATGAACAATGTAGATATATTGTATTAATGCGCACTGTTTCACGAGATCATAGGCTTGGTAATCATAGCCTTATGATGGAGAATAGTGTAGGCTACAATGTAGGCCTTACACCTATACAAAATGGCAATTAAGAGCTCGGATAATGAAGCTGCACACCGCGATTTTTTCAAGTGAATTTATATAAGTGTTGTATTCAAATTTGAATTTAAATTCAATTTTTGGCTCTCTTTAAAAGTGATCCTTCATTCTAGGAGATATTCCCTCAATGTAGTGGTTACTTTCCTAACTAACAAGTCCACGACTTTTGAGTAGGTGATTACAAATATTCTCAAGTCAAAAGAAATGACTTTTACAAAGGTAAAGGGATAGATTTTCACTAACAATGGTTTCCATGGAACTTCATATCTTTACGATCCTCAAGCCAAATGTGTGGGCTTGGACTTTGCACCAAAAAGGTTGAATTGTGGGAAAAATGCATCATGCTTCATTTCAAAAAGATAGTCATACACACACTGCAAGAAAATTGCACCTTGTTCAAAGTGATGTATGTGGTCAAGTCAAGACTCCATCTTTTGGGAAACATGCATATTTTGTTACTTTCATTGATGATGCTACTCGCCATACATGGGTCTATCCTATGAAAGCATAGAATAAGGTATTTTCTTAATTCAATATAGTTTTAGCTATGTCTGAAATTTTTTCTTCAAACAAGCTCTTGATCTATGCACAAATCGTGGTGCTGAATACATGTCACATGATTTTAATGCTTTTACTCATGAAAGAGGAGTTTCATACCAATGTATGGTGCCATATACACCTCATAAAAATGGTGCTTCCGAGCATAAAAATAGAACATTTCGTGAAATGGTATGATGTATGGTTAAAGAAAAGCACTGTCCTGATAAGTTTTGGATGGAAGCAATCATGTGTGAAACTATGTGTTGAATCACTGCCCTACAAAAGCATTGAGAGTCATCACTTCTTATGAGGCCTAGAATGGACATAAACCTATGGATAGTCATATGTGCATGCTTGGTTGCTTGACATATGCTCTTGTGCCATCACAACAACGTCACAAACTTGATGACAAGGCAAAGAAATGTATATTTTTTGGTTATAGTGCTGAAAGTAATGGATATTGTTTGTACCATCCATTGATGAACACAATTATTGTGAGTTGAGATGTGGTATTTGCTGAAAATTTACCTTTCTCTCTACTTGAATGTAAAAAATGGCCAATAGTTAGCTCACAAGATGTGTTTGATACACTCATGAATTTGTTCCAAAGTGGTGCATTTGACTATGGCCATGTAGATTAGCCAAGTGAGGTTCAAAGGGATGAAAAATTCCAGTAATATAGAGCTCATAATGCAAATAATTTTTAGCAAAACATGGTTGAAATTTCTAACCAAAAATTGTCCAAATTGTTGGAAATTTCTGGCCACATGACTGAACATTTGCGACAAAATATGGCTAAAAATGAACATGAAATTCAGCCCACGCATTATATACATGTTGAAGATGTATTACATAATCAAACCATGTCTATCAAGAGTGCACAAACTATGCCAAAGTGGCTGAAACTATCTTTCTAGGACAACAATTTGAGTGCACCTTTACTTTGTAGAACAAGATCAAGCGCTTGCCATGCATCAAGTAATTTTGTGGATTATTCTCTTATTGCAAGTGCATGTAATGAAGAGTTACTTACTTTGAAGATGCATGTGATGATCCACATTGGATGAGCACGATGCAGTTAGAAATGGATTCCATACATAGGAATGGTACTTGGGAGTTATGCAAATAGCCGAAAGGAAAAAATGTCATTGGTACAAAGTGGGTTTACAAGATTAAGATAAAGCCACATGGTAGCATTGATTGCTACATTTAGGTTACTTTTATGCCATAGATGTTAAGCCATGCTTGCATGCTTTTACAGATATTGATTGGGTTGTTTGTTATGATACTCCTGTGTCCACTAGCGGTAATTGATTTGTCCTTCGAGTCTCATGCATATCTAGGCTGAGTAAGAAGCAACCTAAAGTTGTGACATCGAGTTGTGAAACCGAGTACAGGAAAGTTTTCACAGATATAGTGGAATGTATATGACTAAGATGCACATTGATGGATCTTTGCATGGACATTGATGCTGCTACACATATTCTTGTTGATAATTAGAGTGGACTGGTTGTTGCATGAAAACTAGTGTTTCATGCACAGACCAAACATATTGAAGTGTTGTCACTCTAGCAAATGGCAAGTACCAACGTGAGGAGATCCACCTCATAAATGTCAATCCGTGGAGATGTGAGGACTAGCATGATGACTATGAGCAAGTGAAGGCACAAGTGCATGAGTGAGGAGCACACAAGCATGCACGCACATACACACACACATGCACACAAGGAAAGAACAAAGAGAGGAACAATGGAGTGCTTTCTATTACTCAAGAAATCTCTTACAAAAGCTCAAATCTCTAACAAGTTGACCTAAAGAATGAGCTCTCTTTATAGTTTTTTACTAGCTTTGGCCCTCTCCTAACTTAGTGTCTAGCCTAGTTAAAAATTAAGTTCTAGGGCTTATTTGGGGGCTCAAATGGAGTCTAAAAATTATGAAAATTGGTATATAGCTATTTCTAATACTCCTCAAGATTGAGGACTCCTCATCTTGAAAAAAATCAAGTCTAATCTATCAAAAAAGTTATTTACAATGTAAGCATAGTGATGACAATCCCTTTTGAAAAGGCTTTTGTGTAAAAATTTTGGATAGGCCTAGTTGCCGGATCTTCTTTGATTGTCTTGCTACTCAGTCCTAGTTGGTTGTCCCTCTGCTCTGGCTCTTTACATTGGCTCCCCTGTCTTGTCATGCCTTGATTTCTTGGCTGCTACGAATACCCCCTTCTCTCGCATTTGTCATCCGTGACAGACCCTTGTTGTAGGGTTTGATTTAATATTCAATGCATGAATGGTGAGGTGATGTTCTTGTATGTGTAGTCCTCTTGCCAAATCTATCAGCATTTGATCCCAATCAACTAGACCTAGAACATCTGGATGTGTCACACATAGCTTATCTACATGTATGGCTTGTTCTACAGCAAAGAGATAGAACAAGTGTGTTGGTTTGGGAACGAAAATTTCCGAGTGGTGTTCCCAAGACCTAGTAGAGAACATTTCTTTGAATGTCTACTTGTAGCAAGCAAGTAAGTACTTTATGCGTGCATGCCATGCATAAATTATGTTGATGGAGGGGGTTTGGCTCATGTCATATACTAAATCATAGTTCCCTTCAGAAAATCTGGGGCTAAAATATATGGAGCTTGAATCTTGCGACAAGTCTTGAACACTACTGTCATCAGCTCAAAAATCTTCATACACATTTGTGTAGCAATGTCTGGTACATTCTTGAATCGTGTAGACTAGTGGTGTATGGTGGAGATCATATAGACAATAGTGGGTGGCCCTCTGGGTGGAGCAAAGTATGGATAGTTAACCCAATCTGAACACTCTTTATTGTTGTGGACCTTAATTGCAAAAGCTTGCTAGGATCTACGACGGACAACAGGGCAATAACATGGGTTATATTTAATATAGAGTTGCATAATTTCCCATGTGTGCTTCATTTTAGGGTAGTCCATTAATAGTCACTCATGCTAATTAGGTTGAAAAATAGAGCCTGCTCGTGCCTCTTTTGGTAGATCATCAGGCTCGAACTGAGTAGCAAACGTTGGCTCTTTCCCTATATGCCTTTTAATCTCTGCATTTTAGTCAGCTAACAATACAAAGTAAGGCATGTATTACATTTCTGATGTGGTAATTAGCCATTGATGGCATAAGTTCTAAAAATAAGAAGATTTTAGAATAGTGTCTTCCAGATTGGAGAGCAACCTTATTTGTACGACAACTCAATCATCGTGGGTTTGGCCTATCTGCTCTACTGTCTTGAGCCAATCTGGGACTTCTATCTCGAAGGTGTCTCAACCCTTGGCTATGACACGCTTGCTAGGTACTGGCATCGGATCATATGGTTCTTCAAAACTTTCTTCGGCTGGAATCTCCACCTTTGTCTCGGATTCTAGTTCTTCAATTGGAGAGGGTGGTCTCTAATATGATAATAGACATTCTTGTAGTTGTGCCACTTGCTTCCTAAGGGCTTCTAGTTCTTCTCTAGACTCTTGAGGGATGATAGGCTCTAGTTGAGCTGTGCCTATAGTGTCTAGTTGCTTCTTGAGATCTACACATTTGGATTCCATCTTTTCATAAGATTCTAAAAAGCTGGCATGTTCCTCTAGTAATATTTGGATATCTCTTGAGGGAACAACTTGAAACTTGGTAGGGCTAATCTCTACTCCTAGGCTTCCTTCCATAGCTGCTTCAAGATTGTCTTAGTTTTGTTGCTGAAGTCGCTTGTTCTCTTCCAATGCCGCAGACATGTGCTTCCTGAGAAGCCCAAGATTTCTTCGCAATTTGGCATTGGTGAGATGTTGCTCATGTAGCATTGTCTCCAACTCCTTAAGGGCTTGGGCGTCCCCACCGTTTATCTTGGATTCTATATCGGCATGAGCTTTCTATAAGGTGGAATATTCCGCTTGGAGGGTTTCATTGGCTACCTCCAGCATTGTGACTTTTGCTTGCAATCTTTGGGATTCTGCTTGGAAGGAAGCACTCCTATCTTCTATTGTTTGATAATCCTATTGTAGTTGCATGACACATTGAATGATTGTATTGAATGTATTATATACAGTATGAGATGCAAGAGAGACGGGTTGGAATGCAGAGGGAATGGGAATGGTGGATGTAGTGTCAAACAAAGATGTGAGTGCGGGTGATATTGGTGGTAGGGGAATGGGGGATGGTGGAATCATGGGGGGAGGGGGAGGTGTGATGGTTGGTGAAATGTCCATAAGATTGGACAATCTGGTACGTGCAGGAGCTACTATGTAAGTGGGTATGGTAGGTGAAGTGATTATGGTGTGTGTGTGTATAGTGAAGCGAAAGTGAGTGTTTGTTGTCCTAATATGTGTGTGGTGTGGCCACGAATGAAATCTTCCATGAAGGAGACATATTGGGGTGGGGCTATGGTCACAGTTGAGGTGTAGGGAAAGAATGAGGAGGCAAATGGGAAGTAAGGGTCAGGGGGAAGAGGCATGTGTGAATGGGGGTATGCAAGGATACCTAAACTACCTTTGGTGGGTCTTAGATGCCCTTATATGCTTGGTATTAGTGGGTATCCAATGATGGGTTCTACATACCAAAATGGGGAAGTATACAAAGGGTTGGTAATTGAAGAAAAGAGGGTGGCCTGGGAAGTTGGTTCACAAAAAGAAAAAAAATGTGGATGAAATTGGATTTTTGGGTAATGATCATGATTAGTATAGTGGTTCCCTTGGTGGTCGATGGCGGGGGTGGGGGGTAATGGAGGAGATGGAGATTGCTGGGGTGAAATGGGTGATGCTTGTACAAATGTTTCAACAATAAGATTGATGGTGGCTGTAGAGGGAGTGTTTGGTTTGATGGTTGCTTCGAGTTAAAAGACTGGTATTTGTATGTTCTTGCTTGTCCATGACCTTGTTTGCATTTTGTGTTTGTCATATCAGATTGATTATCAAACGGTGGTGTGCACAGTCTCTTGAACTCCTAGTGACTATATTAACAGTTGGAGTGTAGTAATGAAGTGAGGATCCACTCCTTTGCCTGTGATTATTTGTTCAACCAAGGCTTGACGTGATGCGAATGAAAGTCTATGCCTCTCATGTACCACCTTGATTGTGTCATATAATCTTTGTAATTGGGTTGTGTACGTCAAAGCACCTACAAGTTTAGGCACGTCTTGTTCCTCTATCTGATATCTTCCCTCGTGTTCATCATCATCTCCTTCAGACTCTTCATCGACATTATCTTCTTCATCTTCTTCTTTGTCCTTGTCAACTATAGTAACAGGTACTTGAGAGGTGGTCACTTGTGGCTGAGAGCTTTCTACTTGTGGTTCCGTGCCACTTCAAGATTTACTTCCTTTAAAATTTTCTCAAAGTCTTCATTGGTAATCTCTTCCAAATGTAATCCTCTAGGGAATTCAAGGTTTGTGGGAACTGGCGGGAATATCAAATTGGGACCTTCAGTGCTGCATCTTGGGAGGCGTAGTGTAAATGGCCATACCCTTCATGATGGGGGAGTGACATCTGGTGTTAAGGTCGCTCCCCGTGGTTGAGCACATCGTACTTGTACTACTCCTCGCATCCTTTTGGAAGGGAGTCATGTGGATGTTCTACCCTTGAATTGTTGTACCCTACTCCACATGAGAGCCCTATGGATCAGAATATTGTAAGCTAAGCATCTATAAATTATCCTTATTAATGCACAACATCCATACAAGACTGACTTGTGTGGCCATTGCTTGTGTTCCAGGTGGATTTGATCAATGAACCAATGAGGCAAGTTAATTGTTAAGTTCTGAGTTTGTGCCACATACAAACTGAACCATGCCTTCTTGGGTGGCATAGTGAATCTGTTTTGAGCGGGGAAGGCAAAGTGATTGTAGCTCAGTGATGAGTAGCACCTCCTTTAATGTCAATCCGGGAAGACGTGAGGATGGTATGAAGACCTCGAGCAAGTGGCGGTACAAGTGCGTGAGTGAGAAGCACACAAGCATGCACACACATACACACACACGCGCACACACGGCAAGACAAAGAGGGAGAATCAATGGAGTTCTTTAGATTACTTTCAAAAGCTCTTACAAGTTTGTTTCAATTACAATCTAACCCCAAAAATGAGCTCTCTAGCTCTTTTTATAGTTTTTGACTAGCTTTGGCCCTGTCCAGACCTAGTGTCCGGCCTAGTTAAAAATTAGGTTCAAGGGCTTATTTGGGGGCTCAAACGAGATCTAAAAAATACGAAAATTGGTACGCAACTACTTCTAAGGCTCCTCAAGCTCAAGGACTCCTTGGCTTGCACAAAATGGAGCTGCAAAAATGTGAAATGATATTTACAATGATTGTTAGTGATAAGAATCACTGTTGTTGTAGGGATTTCTTCTAGTGATCTGCCATACATATCTTCGAGCTCCCTACTTGCTCTTCCTCCCTGCATGTCCATCTCTTTGATCTGCATTAGTGTCTTGAAAAAATATTGGCCTACTTGCCAGATCTTCTTTGACTGCCCTGTTTGCTTGTGCTGTCCCTTCGCTCTGACTCCCTTCTTTGACTTTCATGTCTCGTAAGTCCTGGTGTACCAAGATTACTGCCAACACCCCCCCCACTCTCGCATCTGTCGCCCCTGACAGACCCTTGTCTAGCTGCTTTTTGTACGTAATATTGGACAACATCCGCGGCGAGGTGGTGTTCTTCTAACCTGAGTCCCCTTGCTAGATCTGTCAGCAATGCATCCCAATTGACTGGCCCTGGGACATCTGGATGTGGCACCCGTAATTGTTCTGAGTGAATGGTTCGCTCCACAGCAAATAAATGGAGGAGATGTGAGGGTCTGGGTACAAATATTTCTGAGTGGTATTCCCAGAACCCTGTTATGAACATCTCCTCGAATGTTTGTTTAAAGCAGGCTGGGAGGTATTTTATTCTGGCGTGCCAAGCATATATCACCTCTATGGAAGGAGTGGTGCTCATGTCATAAACTAAATCTTGGTTTCCTGTAAGGAATCCGACGCCTGAGAAGTGTGGGTCCTTGATATTCTTGAATGTCCTGAATGTAATAAGCATTAATTCAAAAATTTTCATGCACATCTGGGCCATCACATCAGGGGTATTCCTTAATCGGATGCTCCAGTGCCGTATGGTGGAAATCATATAATTGACGGTGGGAGGTCCTTGAGGGGGTGCTAGATAGACGTAGTTTAACCATTTGGCGCAGCCCTTGATATTCTTGACTGCAAGGGTAAACTCTGGCCATGTGCGTCTGCGGAATACAGGAACATAACAAGGGTTATATTTAATAAAAAGAGGCATATTCGTCCAGGTGCGAACCATCTCCGGGTAGGTTTCGAGGAGTCGGATCCTCCAGGTGGGTTGATGAATGGATCCTTTTTGAGCGCTCTCGGGGATGTCATCTGGCCCAAATTGTGTAGCAAACGTTGGAGGTTTGCCACATCTTTGTTGGATTTCTGCATTGTAGTCCGCCAGGAGTATACAATATGGCACGTATTGATCATCATTGGTTCCGATCCATCTATGGTGGGACATGCTGCGGAAGTATTCTGATTTAATAATAGTGTCCTCTATCTTTGCCATAGATTGGATTTGAACTGCCACTCGATCTTCATGAGTTGATGCTGTTTTCTCTAGTGTCTGGAGCCACTCAGGTACTTCAATTTCTAACGTATCCATTCCTTCTGCGGTTTGCTCACCACCTGGCATTGGCATAGGAACGTATGGTTCCTCATACGTCTCATCTACCTCGATGGGTACCAAATCCTCGGGTTCTGGTTCGACAACTAGAGAGGGCTGCCTTTCGTGTGTGAGTAATCTTTCCTGTAATTCGGCCACCTGCTCTTTCAATGTCTTGACTTCCTTTGAAGTCGTGGTCGTTTCTGTGACTCTGGGTGCTGTCTGTTGCTCTTGGAGTTGATTGCGCAGCGCATCACGTTCCCTTTCCAAGTCATCATGAGCTTCTAATAGATCTGCATAGCTGTCCAAGATGGTCTTCATTGTCTCTGAGGGTACAGCTTTAAACTGCTCTGGATCAATTTCGTGGGGAGAGCCTTCCATTGCTGCTTCTAGATTTGCTTCATTTTGCTGCTGCAGTCTCTTGTTCTCTTCAAGGGCGGCCGCCATGTGTTTCCTGAGAAGTGCCAGGTTACGCCGGACTTTGAGATTATCGGCTTGGTATACTTCGAGCAAAGCTTCTAGTTGTTTGACACCTGAGTCTGTCGATGGTTGGGGTGCCTCCAATAATGTTTGGTGAGCCTGCTCAAGCGTTGTGTAGCGTTGATTCAGTTCTGCATTTTCTGTTTGTAGAATGTGAAATTGTCTTTGTAAGTTTTGATGGTGCGTTGCCAGTTGTTGATACCGGTCGTCCAGAGCTCTGTACTCATTCTGGAGCTGGTATACACATTGATTTAATGCTAAAAATATGCTATTTACATTAAATAATGCTGGAAGGGGTGAAGATGCAGGGGGAATGGGGGCGGGAATGGGAGATGTGAATGATGTGGATGCAAGTGGAGAGGTGGGTGGAGGGGGTATGGGCGATGACGGTGGCATGGGGGGAGGGAGCGGTGCTGTGGCAGGTGATGTTTCCATCGTGTCAATTGTTTGAGTGACGGTGTAGATGGGGATCGTGGGTGGAGTGGATGTGACGTCGGTGAACAGGGTGGTGAAGGTGGGCATGGTGACTCCCCCGAATTGGATTCCCGGAGAGAGTGGGATGCCCATGACAATGGTGGTGGTAGTGGACGTGGTAGTGCTAGTGTCCTGTGGTGGAGTGAATTGTGTAGTGCGAGGTGGGGATGGTGGTGACAACGGTGCTTCCTGATATTCTTCTGCTTGCGCTGTCTCGCCTGGTGCTGACACATTGATGTGAATTTGCTTCCCGGACCTCCTGGGACGAACAGGAACCCTCTTCTCAAATCTATGAATGTAGGCCATTGCCTCATGAATGGCCTCATCCAGTCCTACGGCGTCGGCATGAAGGTTCATGGACTCAATGAACAACTCGTCCACACCTTCCTCAGCTAGCAAGTCGTTCATGAGTCTCTTGCCCGATTCTAGTGACATCTTATGCTGTTCCTGAACCAGTCGCATGGTTCGATATAGTCTCTTGATTTGTGCCAAATATGCTGGGGCACTTGCTAACTCGGAGAGTTCGTCATATTCTTGATGTTGTTCTTCGTCGGCTTCTTCTTCGTCTCCTCCTGCCTCTTGTTCATCTACATCGACTTCTACAACTTGTGGTTGGGTAGGGGCCGATGTTGTTGTTTGGGGTTGTGGTTCCTGAGCTCGCTTTGCTTCAGCTTCGAGATTAGAGTCATAGATCAATCTGGCAATTTCTTCATCCGTGAGGTCCTCAAGAGTAAATCCCTGTGGAAATTCCAAATCTGATGGAATGGGTGGAAACACCAGATTAGGCCCCTCTGTGCTTGGTCTTGGTAGCCGGATTGTGAATGGCCTAACTCGTCGTGTCTGGGGAGGGGTGATTTCTGGTGTAGTGGTAGCTCCCCTTGGTTGAGCACAGGGTAATTGGACTCCCCCCCTCATCTTCTTTGATGGGGGGCCTGCTGCTGATAGTCTTCTCTGGAATTCTTGGACTCGGGACCATACGAGTGCCCGCTGAACAGGCACGTCATAAGCCAAGCATCTATAGATTATTTTGGTCAGAGCACAACACCCATGGAGCACATTCTTCTGTTTTTTGTTCCACCTTTGATGCGCTAGGTGGATCTGATCTATGATCCAGTGGGGCACATTGATGGGAAGGCTTTCTGTCTCTGCTAGATATAAGCTGAACCATATTTTTTTCGGGGGCATTGTGAATCGTTCCTGGGCGGGGAAAGCAAAGTGTTGCATTATGGTTCGCAGGTGAAGCGCAATGGTAGGTGTCATTGCTACCATATCCTTCAGCTTATTAAGATCCTTGTGCTTCATTCGACCTGGAACCATGGTTTCCTTTTCTGTTGGGATGTGCATGCCATACATACCCAATGCTTCTCTTACCAGATTGAGGTTCAACTTGAACCTTTTAAGCTCATTACCCGGCAGTAGTGATGGCAACACTAAGGTGCTGTCGCCTCCCTTGGCCCTGCTTGGCGTGATTGTACTGATCAGATATGAACATCGTAAAAAATCCGGCTTTGGTAAGTGGGCCCTGAAATAACTGTCCACACCCGCTTTGATCCAAACTGATCTCATGACTTCGGCGTTTTGATAGCTTTCAAACTCGCGTGTGAAAAAGTGGTATCGACCCCATTTGCCATTGAATTCCAATTCTGCTTCCCAGAAATAGGTTCCATCGCCCAGTGGTCCAGCAACATCACTGAACCAATGCGCATGCTTACCTACTTGAGAAGTGTGCCCTTGAGGAGGATCCTGAATGGGGAGCACATGCACGGCTTGAAGTTCTTGCGGTCTTGCGGTGAGACGTGGCTCAAGGAGAAGTGTTTCTATGTCCACAATCTGGGCGCCAGATCCGGCTTGAGAACTGGTACCTGCTTCTGCCATGGCCCTGTTTGCTGGTTGGTTCTGTGAGAATATAGAACCAAGTGTTAACATCGTACTGGACAGAATAAATCCGTTGTTGTCCCCGTTACAACATTAACATGAGGTAGATGGTGAGTTAGTGGTTAGTAAGTGCATGAAGACAGTGTGTGTAGTTAGTGCTTGTGTTGTCCTAGGAGACTACTGCAGTTAGTAAGTGGGTATGAATTTACAAATTGGGGTCGGGGGGTTTATTACAGGCCCTAGGTTGCCAAATGCAGTGAATGGGCTTTGCTTTCGGTTTCGGAAAGTCTCTAGAGAGCTTCCTCGGTGTCGTGGTTTGAAAACGAGGCCTTTTTGGGACCCATTTACAATTGATTACATGCACGCTATTGGGTCTTGGTGTGTTCTGGAGCGTTGAGAACGAATGAATACTGGCAGTATGCGTAGCTGTGTCATGCTGTTTAGGTTGTGGCCTCAACGTAGCTACTTGTGCCCTCAAGCAAGCCTTAGGCACCCAAATTTGTCTTGATTGTGGGCTAGCCTTCATCGACTTCTTGGGCACCCAAATATGTTTCACGTTAGCAGAAGAATTTCCGAAAGACTTCTTATTAGTGTCGTGTTGTTGGTTACTAATAAGAGGCTTTGCTCGTGTGGTTGGCTTGAGTGCAACCGGGTGTTCGCCTTTTCGCACCCACACTTGTTTCACTTGCTGGGACATCTTGCCGCGCAGGTACTTTAGATCCCCGACATAGGTAGTACTCTGCTTCTTCCGCCTGTGATCCACCTTGGGTTGTTGCCTTCTTCTGGCCTTTGGAAAAGAAGGGAGTTCCTTTGCATCCCGGACTCCTTCTTTGCGAATATCCTTCCTCTGCAGCACATAGTTTTGGACAAGAACAGCATGGTCAACTTCATGTGCACCCCTGGAAGGACCAGGAGTCTGTGCCTTTCCTAGTTCCTTGAGTGCTCCATTGTCTAATTCTACTATAACTCGACTATGATTGACCCATACCTGAAGAAGTCCACTTCTTAGGTTTAAGTTGACTGCTTCGTCATAGATCCAGTCTTGACCCAAGACAAGAGGTTCAGTGAGATCCTCATCCTGACACACCAGTACTTTAACTGTCATTGCCTCATCATGAATGTAGAGGGGAAGTTCCACCTCGCCTATGCAAGGGGTTTCCACGCCTCCCAATCCTATGAGATATGCTTCCACAGGATTGACAGTTAACTGTAACTCTTGACAGTAGGACACTCTAACAGCACTAGTGGCTGCACCTGAGTCAATCAAGGCTCTTACGTTCCTTGCACTCTTTCCTTGTCCTATCTCTAGGGTTATGAAAGGACGTCTATCAATTATCCTATGCGAGCTTGTTCCTGCAACTTCACACATGGCCATTGGATATCCTTGATCTGCATAGTCGTTCGCCCTAGGCTGATCTCTACCTTGCCTTCGTAACTTCATCCTTCTGATGCGTTCTAAAGCTTCTGCTTGAGCCTCTTCTCGAACTCGCTTTTCTTCCTCTTTGCGTTTCTTAGCAGTGTTGAGTCGGCTGAGCATTTCCTCCGTGAGGGGTTCCTGATACAACTTGACTCTGCAACCGCTAATATAGCTAGGGAGAACATCACCCTCTAATGTGGCCAATTGTACTGCTCCACTCGTGGAGATCCTATTGATGATCATAGGTCCGTAGCCTCTCTTTTCTAGCTTCCTCGCGTGTTGTTTTAGTGTATAGACTAAGACTAGATCTTCTGCTTTCAAGCCTTTATCCTTCACATGGGCATCGAAGTATGCCTTCTGTCTCTTCTTGGCTGCATATATTCCTACGGCGGCTCTCAGTCTTGTTTCTCCTAATCGTTCAAGGTCAAAGATCCGAGAGGAGAGCTCATGACCTGTCCATTCGTGCTCTTGTGCTACTCTCAATGTAGGAATCAGGAAGTCCAAGGGTAGCACAGCGTTTTGGCCGAATACCATCTGAAAAGGGGTGGCTTGGAGTACCGTTTTATAGGCAACTCGGTATGCCCAAACAGCATGGTGTAGCTGTTTGTCCCAATCAGAGCGTTTAGTGTTCACTAATTTCGTCAGTACATTGCATAAGATCTTATTAGTACTCTCAGCTTGTCCATTAGCTTGAGGGTGATAAGGGGCAGACTTCTTGTGTATTACCAAGAATTCTTGGAGTAGATTTTCAATCACTTCGTTCAAGAAATGAGTGCCTCTATCACTTACAAGCTCTATAGGTAGCCCGTATCTTGTGAACACATTCTCAAACAAGAATTTGGCAGTTGTCTAAGCATCGTTCTTTGTTGTAGCCTTTACCTCTACCCACTTGGTGAGATAATCTGTTGCGACAATGATGTATTCCGCATGGGAACCCTTGGCTGGGGGATTAATAGGACCTACGAAGTCTATTCCCCACTTAGAAAATGCACGTCCACCCATCATAGGTTTCAGTGGCATCTCATCTCTGCGTATAGGATACTGAGTCCTTTGACAGACATCACACCGTTTCACATAGGTATGAGCATCCATGTGAAGGGTAGGCCACCAGAAGCCCGCAAATAGTATCGCCTTGATCACCCGATCTGGTCCAAAGTGTCCTCCTGCGACACCTTGGTGAGCAGTTTCCAAGATCTTGAGATATTCACTTTCATGGACACATAACCTCAGGTAACCATCTTTACCGCGCTTATATAGATTATCACCAATGAGTGAGTAATCCAAGGCTTCTTGTTCTAAACTCCTTTTCCTAGCCAGAGTCATGTCTGGAGGGAATGTGTTTGTCCTCAAGAATGATACTAGAGGTTCACTCCAATCTGGCACAATGGATACTTGATAGAGAGTGGCATGTTCCACAAGTGGTTTAGTGCAACAGATTGGGCATTCCTTGCACAACTTTTGGACATCAGCTTCCATAGTTGGCCAATGTACTCCAAGTCTCTTTAGGGTCTGTAAAGTTCGTTGCTTTGAATGGTGTTGCTCTAGTGCACCTACATGTGCTAATTGCAACCATTTAGCATGCTCATCCTCTTCTACGCAACAGACCAAGATCCCTTGATCTGTGTGCTTGTACATGCTTCCTGCCATGATGTGGTACTTTTGGGCTTTTACAACCTCTCTATTTCGTGTGTTTACCACTGGATGGTTAGGCCCGTATGTCAATACTGGTACCAATGGCTTAGCCCAATGTGGCACCACTTCCAAATTAAACAAGTAAGCATCAGGAAGGTCATCTGACACTCCTTGTGGGGCTTCTCCCGATGTGAGCCTAGAGAGATGATCAGCTCTCAAATGAGTCCTACCTTTCCTTACCACAACTTCAAAGTCATATTCCATGAGCAAGAGAAACCATCTCACTAATCTTCCTGTATTGCATGGCTTATTTACGAGATATAGTAATGCCTGATGGTTAGTAAAAAATTTAAACTTATTTGCAAGCAAATAGTGTCTAAATTTCTTAACTGCATATACCATGCCTAATCCTTCTCGCTCTGTAGTGGTGTAATTCCGTTCAGCCGCATTCAACTGTCTACTGGCATAGGCAATTGGAAGATCCATATTACCTTCACCAGTAGGTTGTGCAAGCACACATCCAATAGCATAATTGGATGCATCCACGTGAACATGGAATGGCTTATTCCAATCTGGCGTGGTCAAGATTGGTGCTGAACATAATCTTCGTTTAAGTTCTTGGAAGGAATTCTCACATTCATCCGTCCACTCAAAGTTAGTCAGAAGTCCATACATGGGCTTTGCAATGACAGCATACATGTGTATAAATCGTCGGTAATAACCACAGTGCCCCATGAAAGCTTGTACTTCCTTGACATTCTTTGGCCTAGGTAGCTCTGCTATGGCTCTCACTTTTTCTTCGTCGGTAGATATGCCATTCTTTGACACTATGTGTCCTAGAATCTTGCCTTGCCTGACCATAAAAACACACTTTTCTGGGTTCAGGCAGACCTGATATTCTCTACATTTGTCAAAGATTTGTCTGAGTTCAGGAATATGGGTTTGTCTAACATTGGAATGAGCACAGAGATCATCCACATAGACTTCTAAACTCTTTCTTAGGAACTCCTTAAACACATGGCACATCAGCCTCTGGAAGGTAGCTGGTGCGTTGGTAAGCCCAAATGGCATTACTCTAAAAGCAAAAATGCCCCATTCTGTGGCAAAGGCGGTCTTATGCTGATCCTCTGGAGCTATGGCTACTTGATTGTAACCCGAAAATCCATCAAGGAAGCTGTACACTTCCTTGCCTGCCACTCTTTCTAAGAGATGTTCTGTGATGGGAAGTGGATAGTTATCTCGAATTGTGGCTGCATTAACCTTTTTCAAGTTAATGCACACGCGCAGTTTGCCATTCTTCTTGGGCACCACTACGATGGGTGATACCCACTCAGTGTGCTCGATTTCATAGATAAATCCAGCTTCGACCAGTCTATCTATCTCTTCCTTGATTTTAGCAGCGTAATTATCGTTATATGTAAAAGGCTTTTGCTTAGATGGTTTGGCATCTGAGGTCATGGGGATAGTGTGTGAGCATATGTCGGGGTCAACACCTTTCAAGTCCTTGTAACTCCAAGCGAATACATCTCTGTATTCTCTTAGCAAGGCAATCAATTCGTGCTCTTCTTCTTCTGTCAGGTCATGGCCTATGTACGTGCATCTCTCCTCTCCTTCTTCTATGGCCACTACTATTTTCTTGGTAGTTTCTTTGTTATCATAGGCCTCTCCTGATTGTGCCTCTCGTTTGGGCATTCTAATCATGACTCTTCTGTCGTCTATCTCATACTTCTTAAAATTTTCTGGAACCTCAAACAAAGATTCTTCCTCTTCTGGTAAGGCTTCTCTCTTTCTCCGTTTCTTTCCTCCTTCCTTCGGGGTCACATGTGTTGCTAATCTTACGTCATTTGTAACTTCTCCATGCCTCTGGGGTTGAAATTCTACTTCATGGAAGTATTCCTCATCTGATGCAAATGGAGGATCCATAATGATTGACTCTAGATCGGAGTCACTTGCATCCTCAAAGGCATCAGGGCTAGGTTCGCATTCTTCTAGAACTGCCTCTCCCATGATTGGCTCTATGGAGAAGACTGAAATGTCATAGCCATCCTCATCACAGTGAGGTGTCCATTGTTCTTCATTGATGGCTACGTCCATGGTTGCTAAAATTTCTTCCCAGCCATGGGGTTCAAATTCCTTGTCAGGAAAGACTACAGGTGCATAGGCTGTGTCTTGAATGGGTCTATGAGTTTCTTTCGCACCTGCCTCCCTGGCTTTCTCTCTCTTCTCTTCTTCTACTGCTACCTTGCACATCCATAAGTGAGTGTCTTCATGCATCCATGAGGATCCAGACCCTATGGAATTCACCGATTCTGTATCCTCTTTGGCTCTATGGATGGGATTCCATTGGATAGGAGGGACATCTCTATGAGAATAATCCTTGAGATTGACTTTGGTCGTGACACGTAAGTGTTGCAAGTACAAAGAATTGGTCCCCCAATCCTGCACCACTTGCAACTGTCGCATAAATGGTCTTCCCAAAATCATCTCATAGGCATGATTTTTGCTGAAGTCACATATAGCAAAACTATGTTCAAACTCGACACCACAAGTGGTGAGAGTTATTCCTTCTAGCAATCCTAGGGGTCTCTCTATGTGACCATCGGCCATCTGCAATTTCATTCTCGTCGGCCTGAGTGCTGGCTTGCCCCAACGCTTCCATAAGGAGGTAGTGGCAATTGCAACTCCTGCACCTGAGTCCAAAATTGCCTTCGTGGTGTAGTCCTGGTAGGTGATGGGAAGATAGGTGTTCCCTTCTTCACCTTCACACATATCCCCTATCTTATCCAAGGGAATTTCTGGCACTATCCTATGGGATCCTACCTGGGAACGAGGTTTTGTTATCTCTGGTACTTGTTTGGCTACATGTTTCCATAATTCAGGTCTAACCTTGAGTAGCTCTTCTAACTTGAGATTAGACTGCACGTTAGTGTTCTTCACTACCTCTGTGTTCCTAGGTATGACTGAGTCGTCGTTCCTTACCATGATTGTGGGTGCTCTCATACATGTGGATTTTGCTTCCCATGGGCCTGTGAAGTGGGGTAGCTCTTGTATGGAATTAGACTCAAAGTCCAATCTCTCGTGAGACTGAGCACTCTCATGTTCCCCGTAAATAGATGGGATGTCTTGTGGGAATTGGTCGTGTGCATCGTCCACAAGTTCAAAAGGAGGGGCGACCTCGCTTTCGTTATCCCATTTGTCTTCTTGAATCTCTCGTAGGAAGTCTGGTGCAAACCGATTCATAGAAGAAGAAGTGTCTGGCTCAGTAGAATTGGGCGCATAAGCAACCTGGGAAGGAGGGCTTATTCTATTGTGGGCTCTTTCCTCGTTCTCATAGATAGCTGGAGCACAAGCTCCCTGGAGAGGGTTACTTATTCTATTACTTTTCCGAACAGGCTCATACGCTCCCTGAGAAGGGATGTAGACAACCTGTGGAGGTACACAAGCTTTTGAGAGAGGCTCCTGTGACTTTTGGGGGGGAAGATAAGCTTCTTGAGGAGGCCCGTGGGCTTCCTGAAGAGGCTCGCTTTTCTGTTCTCTTGCCCTTTCCTTTTCTGACTGTGCAATTAGCCTCTCTTTTCTTTCTAAGGAGGGGAAGGTGTTTGGTTTAATGGAATTGGCCACATACACTTCTGATGGGGGCTGCTTCATGTTTTTGCTTGCTTTATCTTTTTCTTGATTTTTTTCTTCCTTGGCAGATCTTGCAATTATTTCCTCTAACTTCTCTAAGAATCCATCCAAGTGTAATTGCGTTTTGGCTGAGCCCGAGTAATTGAAAAGGCGGCTGGCTTCAAACATAGTCTGAGCCAATGCGACCATTTTCGCGCACAGTTTGGTTCTTTCTATCTCTAGGTCAGCTCTAGGATAGCATTTGTTATGATCCGTGACATTTGGCCCTTCTTGGATTCTGGCCTGATATGCTTTGAGCATCATGTCTATGTCTTCAGGAGTGGGATCAGCTAATACTGATCCTACCCTAGGGGATGGTGGAATCGTATGACGTGGGTTGGAAGGTGGCGGGTCGGAGGGCGATGGGAGTGGTGGTGATGGGATAGTGTGAGAGGGGGTTTGAGAGGTGATTTCAGTTATCCTAGCTTTGGTTTCTCTTATGCTTTCCTCAAGTTCACTCATCTTTTTAGCCCATTGTCTTTTCATTCTTTCCCTACTATCTTTCCATGCTCTAGTCCTTTTCTTTGTTACGCTCTCGGTTTCACTAGCCTCTGAGTTCTTATCCTTGTTTACCCCTTGATTCTGCTGCAAGGCTTGAGCTCGAGTGACTACCTGTACGGGAGCAGTGGAAGTGACACTTCCTGTGGAACCTACCACTAACCCAATAACGTTGATCGGAGTGATTTTTGGCACATTATTAGGATTCTTTGGGCAATCTCGTAAGAGATGCTCTTTTCCACAATCTTGGCAAAAGCCTTGGATCGTCACTGACTGGGGTTGTGTAGGTGGAGGCAAGGGACAATCACGAATGAGATGATCTCCTTGGCATCTGTAGCACGGTCCTCTTGGGAATGGAGGTCTTACTTGCCTGGATTGAGGCCTAGGATTGGGGTTTGCATACATCACGTTCGTGTAATCTGACTCCCAACTAGGTTCACTCGGTTCTTCACTATAGTAGGACTCACCATGTTCTGGAGACTGCATATAGTAAGCCTGGGGACTATCGACATGTGTAGAATCAAAGCTATGGTCACTTGGGTCACTTTCTGAGATCAATGGGGTTACTGGTACTATGGCCCTATTCAGGTTTTCTTCTGCAACAGCATACTTTACTGGAATCGCGTTAGCGGGGTTTGGGGGCTGTTGAGCTAGTACCGGTTGGGGTCTCTGTTGGGCCTGATATTGTGGTTGGTAGGTTTGTTGGGGTCTAGCATATTGTGGTGGTGGAGGGTACTGGTTCTGGTATCTGCCTTGTTGGTAGGGCTGAGGGTAGGGTTGCCTAACTGCCTGCTTGTTGTATGGGCAATCTTGCGCAGTGTGGTTTGTGTACTTCCGTTCTATGGTGCAGTACTGGCTACTAGGGTTAACTTGGGGTTGAGCCATAATGGGACAGACGTTCGCCATATGGTCACCACCGCATGTATAGCACCTTTTCACAGGGGCAAACCTTGGGATTTGTTTGCTAGTTACACCTAATTTCTGAGCTACCTTTTCGGCAAGTTCCTCAATTGATGTGGATTGCGTGGAAGAGTGACTAGATGCACTATCTGAATCTTTGTAGATTTTGGAGAGCTCTAGTTCTTCCCCTAGGTTATCTTCAATGTCAATGCACATGCGTACACATTCTTCTATGGTCCTAGGGTCCTTCAGATACACATAGGATCTCAATTTCGTACTTAACAATCCATCAAGGAATAAGGCTACTTGTTTAGCAGATGTGGGTAGCTCCGAAATAGGGCACCTTTCAAGATATTGTCTAAATCTTCTTCCGGCCAATCTGACAGTCTCTTGGGGGGTCTGTTTGAAGCTGTGAATCAATGAGGAGGTATTGTGTCTTATGCCGCTCTTAGAGAACTCTACAATGAATGCCTCTAGGAGTTGGTCTATGTTCCTGAACTGACGCTCATCTAATGGCTGAAACCATGTAAGTGCTGTGTTCCTAAGGGTTAGACCGAAGGCATTGTACTGCGTGAACAGATCTTCCACTTGTTCAGTTCTCAAGACTTGCTTGAACTCCGCCACATGATCATAGGGATCTCCTGTGCCGTCAAAGTAATTCTTCATGGACTTAACTAGCTGGGTGGGTCTCAAAGTTCTTGTGTGCTCTCTAGGCCTCGGCAGAGGGAATCCATCTACATTTCTTTGGTTCCTGTGAGCTCTAAGCATCTCAGGTTCTACCCTATTCGTCTCCGTTCTCGTTCTTTCTTTGCCCACTGGGTTGGCGAAACTTACTTCTGGTCTATCCCTACTTCTGTCTCTTTGCGTACCATGAGCTTGGGAAGTTCCAGCCCCAGGGTGACCATAGGATACATTTGATCTTGGTTGGGGGAAAATAAATTCACCCTTCCAAGTGTAGGCATGCCTATCATTTTCTGTCACCACGAAGATCCGTTCCGAAGTGTGATCTAAGTAGGTCACTCTACCTGGGCTATCTGGATCCTTAAATTCATAGATCATGATATTTCCTATATCAGTTGGCTGATTGGATTTATACCTCCAAAAGGCTTCATCGGTTTCTCGATGGATAAGCAACTCTATGCTCTTGTTGTCTTGGGGTACCCACTCAGGCGTGATAATCCTAGTGAGAACTGATTTACCTCGAGGGGTTCTAGGTTCCGCACCCATGTTCCCTTGTTCCAAGTCACCTAAGTCCGCTTCTGAGATTACATTCCCAAAGTCATCTGTCCTTTCAGGGTGACTAGTGACTACATATATAGTTCCTTCTTTGTCCAGGTATGCACCGTTTTCAAACTTGACAGCTGGGTGCTCTAGTCCTATGGATTGGTCAGGGTTTTTAATCTGGACCACGGATCTTCCGAGGCCGTCCTCATAGATGCTAGCACCTAGTCGGTTGGTCCTAAGATATTCCAGCTGTGTTTTGTAAGGGCCTTCTACCCTGTACAAATAAGGCACTCCTGAACTTCCTGTAGGTCTGTCCATGCCTTGAGACATCTCTGACTCACTGGTCTCAGAGCTAGGATAGTTCGAGTGGTGGCTCAACTGCTGGGCCCAGGACCTAGTAGTGTGGTTGACACTAGCCTCTGAAGATCTAAGGCTTTGTCTTTCCCTTGCTAAATGTCGTCCTGATCTAAGGTTCATATGCCTATCTAGGTAGCCCAATTCTTGCCCAGAGTACAACCTCGTTGCCGATCACTTGGTATCAGTCACTTGATTCGTTTTAGTTATTTCTTGTGTTTAAGGTCTTGTCTGATATTTCGTCGTCAGGAATACTTGAATGTTCTTCGTACTTCCAGGTTGATCGTTCCACGTTAGGTCCTTTTCCTTTATGTTATCGATAGCACAGAGATAATGTTTTTAACTTGAACTTGAGTTTTTAGGTAATCTTCACTTGATAATTGCCTACCGTTGCCCTGGCTTACTCCTATCACTCGTCGTTCTTAGCTTAAGCTAGGAAATGACAGAGGGAGTTGAGAATATTCCAACCTTACTTGTTGATCCCTTGCTTTATGGTGCTCAAGAACCCGGTTCTCAAGCTTGCAAAGAAACCTTGCTTTGTATGCTCTCAGTTGCTCTCAATGGACCTATAAAAGTCCCACAGTTAGCTCAATGCTTAGATTCAAAGGACAAAACCAACCACTTGCATTCATGTAACATAAACACATATTTGCATTGTGACTTTTAGGAAAATAATTCTAAAGACCCCTAACTTTGATCCCCCTGGGTATGGTCAACTTCAAAATACCCTATCTAAAAATCAACGCATTATCTTTATAAAAAACAGTTGAGGGCGTGTAGTATATGCCACGAGCTTTCCAACAAGCCCAAGAGCTCAAAAATTGGATTTCGTATGAAAAAGTTAGGACTGTTCAGGGTTTAGCGGGTTAAATCAGGATTCAATACAAGCTAACAGTCAAACAGGAATACTCGAGTAGCTTGTGGCACGGCCTTGCGATGCAATACTACACCCTAGTGTTTGTCCCACACTTAGTCAAAATTTAGACCAATAATTTTGCCTTGAAAATTTGACCTAATTTGCCCTTCTAACGCGTTCGTAAAGTCTGTCGGTCGCGATTGACAGGTCAGTCGCGATCGATGTGTCGATCGCGATTGACAGGTCCGTCGTGGCTGTCAGTCGCGATTGACTGGTCAGTCGCGATTGACACGTGGCCGAAAAGTCAATCAATTGTGGTCAAAGGGTCGTTGACTCTGTCGGTCGCGATTGATGAGTCGGTCGCGATTGACAGGTCGGTCGCAAGGGTCTGTCGATCGTGGTCAATCAGTCGTTGACTGCGTCGATCGCGATTGACAGAGCCGTCGTGGTCTATCCGTCGTGGTCAAACAGTCGTTGACTGCGTCGATCGCGATTGATTGCGTCGATCGCGATTGATGACTCGATCGCGATTGACACGTGTCGCGCGTATGATCCGTCAGTCGTGGTCAATCGGTCGTTGACTCTGTCGGTCGCGATTGACAGAGCCGTCGTGGGCTGTCAATCGCGATTGACGTGTCGATCGCGATTGACAGGTCTGTCCGTCGTGGTTTGTCGATCGCGATTGACAGAGCGATCGCGATTGACAGAAATCTGTGGAATTTCAAAAAACTAAACACATTTTTGGGAAGCTCTAGGCCTGTAGGTCATGGATATGCACTTTGTTTAGCAATTAGAGCAATTTTTCTGTCGGTCGCGATTGACAGAGCTCGGCGACACACAGACAGTTACTCAGATTTCCGTACCTACGTAGAGTGCTGGGGATGATGATGCAGCATGTACCTGCAAGACAGCTCAGAAAACATGCAAAAACAGCACATGCAAATTCGCTCTCTCGCTCTCTCTCACAAGTGAAATGAGGGAAATGAGGTGGAGATGGGGATGTAGTCAAAAAACTGAAATTTTTGCGATGATGGAGATGAAGGTGGGAGATGGTGATAATGATGATGGTGAAGAAAGTAAAAGAAAATCGATGAGAGTGAAGAAAATACCTACAACTCCAACGCTTCAACTCTACGTCTTACCATCACACGCTCGTCCTCAAAGCTCGATCCCCGGCAACGGCGCCAAAATTTGGTGTAGCTCAGTGATGAGTAGCACCTCCTTTAATGTCAATCCGGGAAGACGTGAGGATGGTATGAAGACCTCGAGCAAGTGGCGGCACAAGTGCATGAGTGAGAAGCACACAAGCATGCACACACATACACACACACGCGCACACACGGCAAGACAAAGAGGGAGAATCAATGGAGTTCTTTAGATTACTTTCAAAAGCTCTTACAAGTTTGTTTCAATTACAATCTAACCCCAAAAATGAGCTCTCTAGCTCTTTTTATAGTTTTTGACTAGCTTTGGCCCTGTCCAGACCTAGTGTCCGGCCTAGTTAAAAATTAGGTTCCAGGGCTTATTTGGGGGCTCAAACGAGATCTAAAAAATACGAAAATTGGTACGCAACTACTTCTAAGGCTCCTCAAGCTCAAGGACTCCTTGGCTTGCACAAAATGGAGCTGCAAAAATGTGAAATGATATTTACAATGATTGTTAGTGATAAGAATCACTGTTGTTGTAGGGATTTCTTCTAGTGATCTGCCATACATATCTTCGAGCTCCCTACTTGCTCTTCCTCCCTGCATGTCCATCTCTTTGATCTGCATTAGTGTCTTGAAAAAATATTGGCCTACTTGCCAGATCTTCTTTGACTGCCCTGTTTGCTTGTGCTGTCCCTTCGCTCTGACTCCCTTCTTTGACTTTCACGTCTCGTAAGTCCTGGTGTACCAAGACTACTGCCAACAGTGATGCATGCACATTCTTAGGTGAACTACAATATTAGGTGTCATAGCTACCATGGCTTTGAGTTTAGTAAGGTTTCAATTCTTCATGTTTTTTGGTACTATAACCTCCTTCTCGGTGGGTATGTGCATTCCTTTCATGTCCAAGGCCTCCCGCGCTAAGTTATTGGTCAACTTAAACCTCTTCAACTCATTTCTGCTTGTAAGAGATGGGAGCACAAATGTGCGTGATGCTTACGAGGAGTCAGAGTATTGATAAAATAATAACATCTCATGAAGTCGGGTTTGGGCAATTGAGCACTGAAATATGCATCCAATCTTGCTTTATGCCATACTGGGCATAGTGCTTCAACATTCTAGAACTTTTTAAATGTAAAGAAATGGTACTTGCCTCCCTTTCCATTGAATTCTAACTCTGGCTCCCAAAGGTACGAGCCCTCGCCCAATGGTCCTACTACTTCACTAAACCAATGATAGTTCTTGCCTATAGGCATGGTATGGCCGCTCGGGGGGTCTTGTATCAGTATAATCTATATGGACTACAACTCCTTTGGTCTTTAAGTCATTTCATGCATGATGGGCAGCCTCTCCATATCGACCACTTGCTGACTTGTGCCTACTTGAGGACTAGTTCCTACTATGTCAGCCATGATATGGTGGTAATGTCTGATGCTTATCTGCTAGAAGAAGAAAAATCACATTAGCACTGCATAGGAAACATGATAATATCATGTTCCCTCAACAATGCTAACATGTTGTTTATTGAGGCTAGAGGTTAGTCAAGTGGTGTATTATGTGTGTAAGTGAGAGTTAGGAGGTCAATAATGTTCCTATATGCATACTCTGGTTGTGCAATGTACTCAATTGCATCTATGTTTGTGCATAGAAGTTTACAAGGTTGGGTCTGGTGGTTTATTACAGACTTTAACTCTCCAAATTTTCTGTCTCAGATGGCATCTTTTGGTAGTGATGAGATGTAAAGGTTTTTGGACTAGGTCATCTTGGATTTGGGACTTTTAGGGTACCCATTTCTAGATAGTCCTAGGTGTGATTTGAGGTGTGGAGGTGGTGAGTGCAGATATTTTCCATGAAATATATGATATGTGTGATTGTGAGTGATGATTCAAGCTTTTGAGCTTATGTGAAGCTACTTGAGCATGTAAGCAGGTCTTGGGCACCCAAATTTGTCATGCATTGGGGTCTACCTTTATTGACTACTTTGGGACCCAAATAGAAATGGTTCGACTCGGTTGGCTCCTTGCATACTCCATTTTTTTCCTTTCTCGAGTATTTGGTTTGGTGCATCGGTGGGGTACTATCTCTCTAACAGAGGGTTGTTCACCCTTTTGTATCCAAGCCTCCTTCACAGCTTGATTCATCTAGCTTTGTGCTCTCCTTGGACTAGGAGCATAGACCATCTGCTTACTCTGTTTCTTATACTCCTTGGTTTTCTTTATCTCAATCCATTTTGGAAAAGAAGGGAGTTCCATCCGATCCCTACCTTCTTTGTTGAGAACATCATCCTTTTGCATCACACAAAGTTTTGGACAATAACATCATCTTTATCTTCATGTGTACTCTTGTAAGGACCATGATTTGGTGCCTTCCCTAGTTCCTTGAGTGCCTGATTTTCTAGCTCAATTGTGACATGGGTTTGATCCACCCAGACCTAAATAAGTCCACTTCTTAGGTTCCGGTTTACTGTATGATCATAGATCCAATCTTGACACAAGACAAGAGGTTCCATGAGATCCTCATCTTGATGTTGGAAGAGATGGTGGATAATCACAGGGGATGAGTTGGTGTAGCTAAAACCTGCTTCACACCTGCTATAAGTAATGGTTGGAGAGTTTTGTGGGCCTCCTTAGCTAGCGATAAGCATAAATGATCATATATGATGCTTGGAAGATGATTCACAAATGATAGGGTCAAAAAAGATAGGTGTGTATATGATTTAATGCATAAAACTTGTTATTTTGGTTGAGACACCTGCGTAGTGTTTCACTTAATTCTCTGCGTATATCAGCAATTAGAAAAAAATCTTTTTGGTGATCTTTAACTAGCTAAACAAGCTACCATTCATGAGTGGAATCATCTAAAATGATGAACCATGTACAAAGAATTATGTTTAGCAAGTAGATCAATACTCCCGAGTTTTACAGGCTTACACAGTCACAACCCCATGAGTAAACTTTGATTAATATCTAACGATTGAGTGAAGCAAGTGGATGAAAATTTGTGCGATCAAAATAGACAATATGGTGAATATGTCATGCTTTAAATCATGCAAAATGATGCACTATACAGTGAGAATAAGCTCAGACAAAATCACTGTTGTGATAGAGTATGACTGAGATATGAGGGTACTAAATCATGTAAAATTAAAAAGATATTGGCAATAAGACATTGCTCAATGATAGTAGAATGAGAGAGCTATGAGGTGAGCTCCTCTTCTCAATGAAGGTACATGAAAATGATCTTTGAACCTCGAGATTACATGCAGGATTTTCTTTCCACATTTTATAGCTTTGTGTGGGAGCCAACCATTTTGAATTCAAATTCAAATCCTCACCTAAAAGTGATCCTAAAGTATAGGATTGATTCTCTCTTGACTTTAGCTACCAAATGATATGAGATTCCATTCCTAGGTCCTCGTGGGTTCTATATTACTTTTACAATGAGTAATTTGACTCAAATTTACAAGAGGTTGTACATATGAAGCTTCTAATACATCAAGCTTATGTGTATTCATCAAGTATGTAGGCTTCTGTTTTAAGTGCAACAACAACTTTCCCTCAAGCTGACATGCTTGATGTTCATTTCTCCTTGATCTCTTGCAGCCCAATTATTAATTTGAACCTGTTCAACTTTGTTCCATCCAAAGCTTTAGTGAGTAAATCTGCACATTGCAAATGAGTTGATACATATGCTAACTGAATATCCTTGCTTAGCAATTTTTCTCTAACATAATGGTAATGCATTTCAATGTGCTTAGTCCTCACATGGTATACAAGATTAGCAGCCAAATGAAGTGAGCTAGTATTATCTCCAAATATAGTTGGAGTGTAGGAATGTATCTCCAAATCTGCATACAATTGCTTAAGCCACATAGATTCCTGAGTTGCATTAGACAAGCCTCTATATTCTACTTCTGTGGAGGATAAGGCCATAGTTGTTTGCTTCTAGGATGACCATGAAATGAGCTTTGAACCTGCAAAGGATAGGTACCATGAAGTGCTCCTGTCATCCTTGGAGCCAACCTAATTTGCATCAGAATATAGCTTTATATCTATGTCAAAAGTGAAGGGATAGAATAAACCCTCATTCATTGTACCCTTTAGGTACTTAAGCACCCTCTTTGCAGCTTCCATGTGTGGCTTCCTTGGTACATGCATGAATTGACTTCGTGTACTTACATCATATGCAATATCCAATCTTCTTAAGGTGGCATAATTAAGACTATCTACAAGTTGTTGATACCCTATAACATCATCAAGTAGTTCAGCTTCATGTGAACTAAACTTCTGATTGATCTCCATAGGAATACCTGCAACTTTATTGTTTTCCATTTTGAACTTTACCATCATATCATTTATGTACTTCCTTTGTGTGATGAATATACCTGAATCTGTATACACAAGTTCTAAGCCAAGGAAATAGGTTAACAACCCTAGATCATTGATTTTGAATTCCTTCATCAATTGCACCTTGACCTGCTTGATACCATCAGAATCATTACCTCTAATAATGATGTCATCTACATAGACACACAAGTAGATGATCTCTGACTTATTCTTCTTCACAAACAAAGAAGAATTTGCCTTGCTTGCTATAAACCCTTGATATTGCAAATAGGTAACAAGTCTAAGGTTCCAAGCTCTAGGAGCTTGCTTGAGACCATATAGTGCCTTCCTAAGCTTGCATACATAACCTGATTTTTCTTCATCTTCAAAACTTGGTGGTTGTGGCATATAGTCTTCCTCTAATATCCACCCATTTAAAAAGCCATTCTTCACATCTACTTGATATAAGTTCTAATTTTTGGATGCAACAAGACTTACCAATACCCTGATTGTTGGCATTTTTGCCACAGGTGAAAATGTTTACTCCATGTCTTTGGGCAAGTACTTTTGCCACTAGTCTTGCCTTGTATCTGTTTATAGAGCCATCAAAGTTCTTTTTAACTTTATATATCCATTTTGAACCAATTACCTTCATATCTGGTTTCTTGGGAACTAGGTCCCAAGTGTGATTTTCTTGCAATGATTCTACTTCCTCCTTCATGGATTCTACCCATTATTTCTTCTTCTTAGCCTCTTCAAATGAAGAAGGCTCCTCTGCCATTGAATCTTTAGTGATATATATAGAGTGCTTTGTGACTAGGGATGTATCATATCCATAGCTTATGGGTTTCTTACTTTCTCTTTGTGACCTTCTTAATGCTTGATTAGAAGACTCGGGAAGATCCTCTAATTGTTTGTATTTGAGCTTGCCTCTTGATTTTGAAGCTTTGAAGTCAAACTACTCCTCATCTTGTGAGTTGATGTCCTCTACTTGGTATTGTTCTTCTTGTGTTAGGGTTGGAAAATCATTTTCCAAGTCATATGGTAGTTTAACCTTCCTGCAATCATCTTCAGCCAAGTGTTATTCTCATCAAAGACTACATCCCTACTAACTATGAATCCTTATTAGTGGGATTATAAGGTCTATATCCTTTTTGATTCTGATCATACCCAATGAAGATGCACTTTTCAGCCTTAGGGTCAAGTTTCCCTCTAATCTGTGATGGGATGTGTGCATAGGCAATGCACCCAAATATTTTGCAATGATCCAATGAACGTCTCTTGCCATTCCAAGCTTCATATGGTGTCATGCCATCCAATGACTTGGATGGAAGCCTGTTAACCAAATAAGTTGCTGTAGAAACAGCCTCTGCCCATAAATAATTAGGTAACATAGACCTAACTGCCTCAACAATTAACCTGTTCCTTCTCTCTACCACTCCATTCAATTCAAGAGTGTATCTGGTTGTTACTTCCCTCTTTATGCCTTTGTCCTGTAGAAATAGATCAAACTCATGTGAAAAGTACTCACCACCTCCATCAAACCTGATTCTCTTCAAGCTCCTTCCTATTTGGTTTTCCACTAATGCCAAGTATATCTTAAAGCATGTAAAGACCTCATTCTTATGCTTCATAAAATAGAGAATTGTCCACCTACTGTAATCATCAATGAAAGAGACATAGTAACTTGAACCTGAGATGGATGGATCTTTGCTAGGACCCCACACATCAGTATCTACAAGCTCCAAATAATCTTCATGGATGTATCCTTTCCTGTTGAGTGGTTGCCTATGAGCTTTGCCAAATTGGCAAGCTCCACATTTGTAAATCATACGCTGCTTGGTCACATTAGGGATCCCAAGCACACTTTGATCCCTGCAAATTTGCTTCAGATTTCTCTCCTATGTGTCCTAGCCTCTTGTGCCATATTTCCAACTCAGATAGGGTTTGGTCTCTATAACTGAATAGTGCTATGTTCCTTGTGTCTTCAATTTCAAAAGTAAACAATCTACCTATCTTCTCACCTTTGGCTATTCACTTGAATCCTTGTTGGAGGTATTCCACATATACTCCATGTTTGGTGAACCTAACATGTAGACCTTTCTCTACTATCTCCCAACACTAATTAAATTTTTGGTTATGGTAGGCACATACAAAACTTTGCTCAAAAGATTCATACCACCATCTGATGTCTTAACATTTCCAATTTGCTTGGCTCAATGCTTTGTGTCATGACATGTTTGTACCTCATGCTTTCCCTTTGGCTCTTCAAGATCTGGTAAGAGTGCTACATTCCCTGCCACATGATTTGAACAACCTGAATCAATGTAAAAGAGATGCTCATCATGTTTACCTTGCTTGGATGTCATGTTCATAATGAGCAGAGAATCCTCTTGATCTTCAGTATAGTTATGGAAGTCCCTTCTTCCTCTGAATCCTCCTTGATAGTTGTTGGTGTTGTAGCCTTGATTGTAATTATGGTTGTAGTTGCCTCCGCCATTGTTGTACCTACCTCTAGTTTTTCCATAGCTTCATCTATGGAAGCCTCTTCCCCTTTGATTCCTTATATTCTTGCAGCATTCCTCAATAGTGTGGTTTTTGAGACCACATATATTGCATGGTGAATTGTTGTAGGGTCTCCCCCTACCTTGCTTACCTCCTCTACCCTACCTCTAGCACCTCTTCCTCTTCCTGCATAATTGACTTGAGAGGTACTAGCTTCTTCATCTTGTTTATTACTTTTACCTTTATCCTTAACTTTATTCTTATCTGTATAAAGGGTAGCAGATTGGTTACATCTTGGGTTATCACCAAACCTTAAACCTTAATTTTCTATGTATATATGCATATATTACTAATCTGATTCCTAAAACCCTAAATCTATATGTACCTATCTATGTGGACATAAAAACCTTGAATCTCAATTATTTATCTATGTATTTTCTAAATTCTAAAACCCTACAACTTATTTCCTATGTATTTATGTATATATACACCTTTCTAGCATTTTCTCTTTTTTCTTCTTCTTTTGCAACTTTGCACATCCATAGGTGAGTGTCCTCATGCATCCATGAGGATTCTGATCCTATGCAATGCACTGATTCTGTATCATTTGTGGCTTTATGGATGGGATTCCACTAGATACGGGGCACATCTCTATGAGAGTAATCCTTGAGATTCACTTTGTTTGTAACACATAAGTGTTGTGAATACAAGGAATTGGTTCCCCAATCCTGTACTACCTGCAATTGTCGCATGAAGGGTCTTCCCAAAATCATCTCATAAGCCTGGTTTTCACTAAAGTCACATATGGCAAAAGTATGCTCGAACTCTGCACCACAAGTAGTCCTAAAGGTCTTTCTATGTAACGAATTTCCATTTCTAGTTTCATTTTCATTGGTCTAAGTGATGGTTTACCGAAGCACTTCCATAGGGAAGTGGTAGCAATTGCAACTCCTGCACTTGAGTCCAAAATAGCCTTGGTGGTGTAACCTTGATGAGTGATTGGAAGATAGGTGTTTCCTTCTTCTCCTTCACTCATGTATCCTATCTTATCCAATGGTATTTCTGGCACTGTTCTATGTGATCCGACCTAGGAATGAGGTCTCGCTACCTTTGGCACTTGATTGGCTACATATTTCCACAATTCTGGTTTAATCTTGAGTAGCTCCTCTAAAGTGAGATTGCACAGGACTTTAGTGTTCTTTACTACCTATGTATTCCTAGGTATGATTGAGTCTTTATTCCTTATCATGATTGTGGGTGCTCTCATACAAGTAGACTTTGCTTTCCAAGGGCCTATGAAATGGGGTATTAGACTCGAAGTCTAATCATTCACTTGATTGGGAGTCCACGTGCTCTCCATAAATGAAAGGAATATCTTGTGGGAATTGATCCTGTAAGTCATCCACAAGTTCAATGGGAGTAGGATTTTCACTTTCTTTAGCCCATTTCTCTTCTTGAATTTCTCTTAGAAATTCTTGTTAAGACCGATTCATCTAAGACAAGGTCTTTGGTTTAGTGGAATTAGCCACATAAGCTTCCTTGGGAGGAATGCTCATTTTTTCACTCGCCTTGTCCTTACCTTGTGAGGTGGCTTCCTTTCCAAATTTTGCAATTTAACTCTCCAATCTTTCTAATAGTCCATCAAAATGCAACTCAGTCTTAGCTAAACTAGAGTCATTGAAGAGATGGCTGGCTTCAAACATGGCTTGAGCTAATTCCACCATCTTAGCACAAAGCTTGGTTCTTTCAATTTCTAGGTCAGCTATAGGGTAACTTTTTTCATGATCTATTACATTTGGCCCTTCTTGGATTCTGGCCTGATATGCTCTAAGCATCATGTCTAGGTCTTTTAGAGTGGGATCTGCTAGGACTAATCCTACTCTAGGTAGTGGTGGGATTATCTGAGTTGGATTAGAATGTGGTGGATTAGAAGGTGATGGGGATGTTGGTGGTGATGGTGGTGATGTGTGAGAGTGGGTTTGAGAGGTGATTTTGATTATATTGTCTTTCATTTCTCTTAAGCTCTCCTCAAGCTCACTCATCTTCTTAGACCATTGTCTTTCCATTCTCTCTCGGCTATCCTTCCAAGTTCTTGTCCTTTTCTTTGTTAGGCTCTCGGTCTCACTAACCTCAGAACTCTTTTCTTGACCTACACCTTGGCTTTGCTCCAATGCCTGAGGTCTGTTGGGAAAGATGGATGGACACCTCAAGAAATGAATTGGTAGTGCTAATCCTTGCTTTGTACCTGTTGTCAGGATCTTGCTCACACGCATACAGAGATTACGAACGTAGAAGACAAACAGAAGAATAGAGACAACAAGAGACGAGACTGAACATAGTATTGGGTGCAATCTGCCCCCATGCACTCTGTTTCGATAGTCCAAAGAGTGCATGTATTTATAGGAATTTTGATTATGTCGAAAAGAGTGGTTACATGAGAGCGGCTTCGAAAAGCAAGCGTGAAAGTAAAAGTTGGTAACTTTTATAGAAAGCCATTGCTTTTAATAACAAAAACAGCGGTCTACAATGACCCTTATTCTAACCATTACTTTTCTAATTGTTTCTAACAATAGAACCTTCTACGCGGGTTTATTTACAAGCTAAATAATAATTATTCGGATTATTGATATCCACCCTTTCATGCCTTGCACACTCCTCACGAACCTTCAGCTGCTATATCAAAAACATAAAAAACACATTAATATATTAATAATTTAACACTAACAATGCATTGTTCAATAATAATTTAACACTCCAACAATGCATTGTTCAACATATTCCATGTTACAATCCAACAATGCATTGTTCAACATATTCCATGTTACACTCCAACAATGCATTGTTCAACATATTCCATAAGTTATAACATGCCCCTCAGTTAAAAAAGCAACTGACCTCAGTTGATAAAATAATAAACATGGATGGCCAGTCACATGTTTCATCATTGAATAAAAAATAAGCATGTTCCATGTAAAAACACATGCATGGAAATGTTCATGGAGCTGTTACATTAATGTGTTTATGTATGATATGCACAAATTAAGTGGTCATACTATGTATTAATTGTGTTTTATGTATCCATTGACATTCTTCAATAGAGTGATTTTTATATTTAACTAAAATATCGATGATATTGAGTACCTGTGCGTGTAGCAGTGACATCATGATCAATGATTTTCTCAGGAACTAAGATTTCAGATTGTTCTTCAATCAAAGGAGGATCATCAAGAAGTGGAGTGAGTGGTAAAGTTCCTTTAAATGGTTTAAGTAAACTAATATGAAAAGAGTTATGTATAGTCCAATGAGATGGAATATCTAATCTAAATGCATTATCATTAATTTTTTTCTATAATCCGAAACGGTCCATAATAGCGTGGTGCAAGTTTAATTTTAGGATGCTGCAAAATATTTTTGAGACGTCTTTTAATGATACGCAACCATACAAAATCATTTTCCTTGAATTCTTTGGCTAATCGTTTAGTATTGATATTATGTGTATATCGCTCTTGACTTTTCCTAATGTGCTCGTGAACATCATGAAGTATAGAAATGTGATCATGAGCAGTAGAATCAGCCATCGGAATGTCAGTTTGGGTGAGGGACATGGGAGTGGGAAGCTTTTTACCAAAAACAATTTCAAAAGGTGCACGACCAGTAGTGGTGTGTGCAGTGTTATTGTAAGAAAATTGAAGCAATGGCAACTTTTCATCCCAGTTATTAGGATTATCTAATGAATAACAATGCAATAAATCAAGAATAGTACTATTTGTAGCCTCACTTTGTCCATTACTTTCAAGATGAAATGCAGAGCTAAAATCTATTTTAGAACCAAAATGTTGAAATAAGGCAACCCAAAAATGATTACAAAATCTAACATCACGATCAGATAACATTACTTTAGGAAATCCATGATGTGGGAAAATGCATTTAATGAATAATTTTGCAGCTTGAGGTGCAGTCAAAGTTTTTCTACATGGAATGAAATATGCATATTTACTAAACCTATCAACTATTGTCCAAATCATATCATTATGTGATGAAGTGATGGGAAGACCTGTGATAAAATCCATAGAGATTTGTTCCCATGGTTCATTTGGAATGGAAAGTGGCATTAATAATCCAAATGGTTTACCATGATGACGTTTGACACGCTGACATACAATGCATTGAGTAACATAATGTGCAATATCTTTTTCCATGTGTGGCCAAAAGAAGAAATCTTTGCAAGTAGAAATGGTGCTCTGTATGCCTCTATGACCCATGTAAGATGGTGTGTACTTGAGCCAAGACGACTCAAGGACTTGTGCCAATGAGACTATACCTCAATTGCCACACAAGTGCATATAGTGGGTACTTTAACACACATTTAAATGTCAATCCTAAGGAACGACTTACCAAGTGTATGAAGACGTGTGCACACGTGATGGGAAATGAAGTGGTCTAGCTAGCATGCATGAGAAAAGACTACTACCTCTCACACTTACTGAAATACTGTAAGTGTTTGCCGCAAGCTCCTTACAGCAGTTTTAGTATTTTGAGGTTTTCTCTCAGCCCAGAACTCCGAACATAGGCAATAGGGTACTCGTTTCGAAGCTCTCGACAAGACGCATTCAATGGTGGTGGTTCCACTCAATTCTGACCACTCTGCTTCAAGTTATGGCGAAAACAGTGAATGACGGGAATCACAAATACCCAAGCCACAGCTTCTCCTAGCTTACGCACGCACTACAGCAGTTCAAAACCAAGGGGAAGGGGTAGACAACAGTCCTACACATGCATTTCAAGCATAACACACACATACAAGAGCGAAATGAAGATCAAAATCAGCAAGAAAGAGGCAAACTCGAAAATTCTGAAGAGCTCCTTCTTCACAATGGCAAGAGTGACCGGCACTTTATTCACTAAGAGACTAATTTCCTACTATTGCACATGGGTGATCTCTACTTTTCTGTGGGGATGCATCTAGAGGACTCCTCTAGTGCATTTACAAGGGAAAATATATTACAAGAGTGGTTATGATACAAAATATGATGTCCAAATCAGAAAAATTTTGGGGCCCGTCTTTTTCTCTGCTTTGTGCTTTCTTTAGCTCTGCAACACTCTCCCCCTCTTCGTCTCTGTCGTCCCTTGACAGGCTTGCTTCTTGTCATCAGTTTGTTGTCCGCACGAATCCAGTGGTCAGCATTGCCTGACTCTTGATCTTGCATTACGTTTTAGAGGCGCTCTGATTTGTTCTGTTTGCACGCGTCGGACCTTGCTGTGTTATTCACTTCTTTTCTCCGCACGCTTCCCTTGGTCAGTGTTGTTTGTAGTTAAACAGACATGCAGATTTGATGGCCTTCTTGATTCAAGCTCTACTACTCGAGAGCCTGTTGCACTTGTCTTGCCTGTTGACTTGGGTTGCCACGCACGCCACCAGTGACTAGGAATGTGCTATTCTTAGTCACCCTCTTAAACTTTTCAGCCTCTACCCCTTTCTAACTTTTGGTCCTCTGATTTGTCCTGGTTGCACACATCGGACCCTGTTGTATTACTTTGAGGCTGTTTACTTCTTTCCACCGTACATGACCTGGCTGTTTTCTCTTTTCGCCTGATGCGTGCCCCTGCGGGGCTCTGTGGAGAGATGGGTAATGCGCCCCTGCGGGGCTTCCTGCAGAGATATATCTTCAGATATTGCTTTTTAATGAAGCTGCTTCTTTCGTTGTCTTCTTCTTTTCTTCTTCTTACTCGATTCTCCCTCAACACTGCCCCCCTCCTGGACTCTGTCGTCCCCGACAGGCTTTTTGTGGCGACGTGTGTAGGTTTGAATGGCTTGTTGCTCTCTTTGATTTAGCAGATTAGCGTGACATAGCATGAACTCCTTCCATTGCTGAGACTTTACTCCGTCCTCTGGCGCCTGTCTATGATCAGCAAAGAAACTTGTCTCGTAGGCCACCAGTCTTGCATTCAAATTTGAGGTCATTTTAATAAAAATCTCTGAATCCATTTCAAAGAAGCCTGTAAAAAATGCTTCTTCAAAAGTCTGCATATATATCGATGGCAGAAACATGAGACGAGAAAAATATGCCATAATAGTTAACCGGCTGGGAATAGTAGATAAATCAAAAATTAATGCCTCCGATCCCTGCGTAATGCCGATGAAATTCAAAAATGTATACTGTGCATGTTGGAACACTTTAATTACTATCAGGAACATGCTAAATATTTTATTTGTCATTTTGACTGCTAGGTCTGGAACGGTAGATTATCTTGCAAGCCAAAATTCCATGGTTTTGACCATGTATTCCTCTGTCGGTAGATAACTGTGTGGTGGACTAGGTAATAGCGGATAATTTAACCACTGGTTATTAATGCTACCTTGTCGCTGGCCTTCCCAAAATTGCATCCATGCTCTTCGACGGGGTAGTGGGCAAAATGATGGGTTTACTTGAAGCTCATACGGGGATGCTTCCCACTGTACCCGTAGTGTAGGGTTCTTTTCCAAGAGCTTTCTTCTCCATATTGGATCTGCTGCCTCAAACTCTGCTTGAGTATAGTTAAAAGTATCATACCGAAAATGGAGATTGTGATCAGGTTCCTTATTTGTCGTATGTTTTATGTAATGCCTAGTTTGTTCCTTCAAAAGCCCGTATGGTACATTGAATGGCCTGAGTATTTGCTCAAGTTGCTTGCTGTCGATTTGAGCCTCTTTCATTAATTTGATGATTTGATCTTCAAATTCCGCAGTAAGCTGGGACACTAGTAGTGCCCTGTCTGCCCGGCTTAGTTCTGCAATGTCTCGAATGTTAGGTTCAATGGGAACCTCCTTTTCCGCCCTTATTGGTGAATGATACGAGGGGGGAGAGAGAGGACGTACCTCTTCCTCCACAGTAGCCGTGGTCTCTTGTAGAACTACTGGTGTCCCCTGTGTTGCTCGCTGCTCTAATTGCTCCATAAGCTGTTGGATTAAATCATCTTTTTTCTTATTTTCTTCTTCGGCCTTAGCAATAGTTGCTTGATGTTTAATTAATTCCTGGGCCACAATGTTCATGTGCTCTGTGTCTTCCTTACACTGTCGCAGGTAGTTATTTTCTGCTTTTTTCCATTTCATTCTGAGGGCCGCTGTGTCCTCCATATACCTCTTTTCCCAATCTGTAATGACAGCTTGCTCCTGTCTGAGCTGGTCTTCTAATTTAGTGATCTGTTCTTCTAGGTTCTTGATATTTCCTTCTTGACCATCAGTAATTGCCAGTGGCTGATCGCTAATGAAAGCTATCATTAATTCTTTATTTCGTTGTCGCATGTTGTCAGCTTCCTCCATACTGGCTTTGAGCTGAGACTCTAAGATTTTACTGCGTGCTTGAAGACGTGTCTTCTCAGTCTCACTCATCTCTAATTTCTTTGTTAATTCTTGGACTTGGTCTTTCAATTTTGTCTGCTCCCGCTCTAGCATGTTGTTTTGTGATTTGACCTCTTGAAGTTCCTTCTCTTTTGTCAGAGCTTGTGCTTGCACCTTGGATAATTCTTCAAAAAGATGTTTACCTGCTCTTTCAAGTTCCTTCTTGTCTCGCATGGCTTGGTCGTAATCTTCATCAGCATCAAGCATTAATTGTTGTGTATCTAGAGCCGTTCGAATCATGTCTTGCACAACAGGCTTGAGCTGAGCTATGTCTACATTCAGCCATGTCTTTGCTATTTCTGGAGTCTCTCCTGTTTGCACATCTTTGCCTTCTGCCATCTGGAGTGTTTCGTTATGCGGTTGTCTAACTTGTAGTTGTATCTTGGGTTCTTTATCATCTCCTTTTGCTTCATTCTTTTTAGTGGCACTCCCTGAAATGTGACATCCATTGGGGAAGGTTCTGCCACAACCCTGATTGGAGTGAAGGGTTCTTCCGTGTCTATAGCATTATCTTCATTCTCCTTTTGTGATATTTCCTCCTCTGTCTTTGCGCTTGTGGTTTTCTGATTCACTTTCATTTCTTGATCTATTGGCTTGAGGCCTTCTGGTTCTTCACCATAATCGACTTCATTTAATTCGGTCCATTGCCCATCATCTTTGGATTCGCTTTGAATATCCACATCCAACAATGATGCATCTTTTTCTTCCTTGTCCTGTGATGAAGAGCTGGAATTATCTAATCCGATTTCACGGTATCGGTGAACTTTAGTGAGTCTTCTTTTTGTTTTTGATTCCTGTTGTGACTGCTGATAGTGATGACCTTGCACTGGTAAGTTGATTTGTCCCTCCGTATATTTGTGCGTCTCTTCCAGTGCTTTAGTCAATTCTTCCTCCGTGATTTGTTTCTGTCCTGCAAGGGTCACTTTTGGAAGTACATGGACTCTTTTTGTCAGAGGTCCTCCTTCTTCATCTTGCTTGACTTCTCTTAGTCTTTTTGTGCCTCTCATTCTCGGCTAAGAACTTGTTTCGGCTTCTTCTCCGCTGATGGCAACTTTCTTTTTCTTAGGGACTGTAGCTGACTTTGCGTATTTTGCTAGCCCTTCTGAGTTTGGCATCTCCCATAAGAAGTTTTTCATCTCGAGAGCTTCATATATCAACAAGGTTAAGGCAGAACTGCCATTCAGAAACTTCTTCTGTCCCCATTTCTTCTGAGCTTCGAATAGCCTTTCTTGGACATAGCCTGACAAGTTCACTTTGTTCCCAATTTGCCTCATGGCATGCGATAATAATTGTACGATTATCTTCTGTGGAGCGGTATATCTGTGCATGCTGGGGAAACAAAAGTGCTGATGTACCAATCGCACAGCATCTTCTATATCAATTCTGTTTATTTCCAAGAATGATCTCTTCTTGGGGTCATGGCACTCGTCCTTCACACTAGTAATACCTGCTTGATTCCATCCAAAAGCTCTATTAATTAACTCATGTGTGAATTGGATGGTCTTCCATGTCCCGACTTTATCCAATACTCGTGCTTTTGGTACTGATATTTTTGTTGCGGCAGGCTGCATGGTATTCATCACCTGTGCACATCTTTGAAAGTCTAGAATATATATAGGCAATTTAAGAAATGCCTCTATGCCGGCTTGTGTCCAAACATCCTCAATATGAGGTAGTCCTTGTATTATCGTCTTGAAATCTTGGGACATGATAGGAAAATAATGATATGTATCCATTATCTTGATAGTTGCCATGAAGATTAGTTCTGCCACTGGTTGATCATCCCGAAACCAGTGACCTCTTGCTTTTGTAATGGACTCGAGTGGGAAAAGCTGGACCTCTTCCACTTGGGTAGCTTCAGAACTAGTAGATGCCATCTGCACTCAATATAGAGTATGAATTAGTTGCCATATATCATCAGAAATCCTCCTTTATTTGTTCGTCATAAGCGCGATATTGCTCCGAGTGAACGGTGTCGTCCCTTCCCCGTGGGTGTGAGAAAGGTAATAACTAGATTTTTTTTTCACAATTTTATGTATTTTTATATTTTCATCTGAAAAAGAAAACAGAAAAGTTAGCTTATAGCCGAAGCGGTTATTAAATTTTTTGGAATATTTTTCTTAATATATGTACAAGTGCTCTCCTATTTCCTCGTGAGGAAAATGTGCTTGACTATCTTGAAATAGAAGAAGGATGTGCCGAATGCTTGGCCTTGTAATGTGGCCCTATCATGCATACTTGGGGTCTCAAACGCTCCATATGTGTGCAATTAGAATTAGTTGGCGTATGCATGCCGTTCGTTTTGTCTTTCGGCTTCCAAATTTGCTTCATTGTGCTGGGCCTTGTTGTATGTTGCCCTCTTCCACTGAAAGTGGCTCTTTTCTTCTTGTTGTAGGTCTGCTTGATCTGCTTCGTGAATCTCGGAAAGGGTCGGGTTGCCCTTGCAGACTCCTTCTTTCTCCAGTAACTCTTTATTTGTGGTTGTTTTGCCTGTGGATCACATTGGTTCTTCTGGTGCTGAGGACCATCCTTTCGATTTGTTTTCCTTGGAACACAAGACTTAGGAACCCATATTTGTGAATGATCCTGTTGAGCGGCTATGACTTTCTTTGGAATCCATATTGTAGCAATTTGTCGATGATTTCGTTGTTCATACTGAGTCGGTTTCTCCTTTGATTGTTTGTTCTGATGTCGGTTGTGCTTCTGTCGTCGAAGATACTCCTCCACTTGGTCTTTCTTTATCCATGCTTGGTTAGAGTATGGGATAGGGTATATTTTAATGGGTACAGATTTTGAATCACTCAAAGGACTAGTCTCTCTAATGCATGGTGCTTTGGTGAGGTGGGTTTCAGTTTGACTGGCACTCTCAATATTTGCTAGACTAGAACAAGGTGTGCAAGCAGAATTCGATGTGTCTGCACATATAGTACTCGACAAAGGTGTCTCTATAGTGCTAGTGATTGTACATTCAGGACTTTGTTCATTAGAATGAACTGTTTGCTTCATGCTCATAGATTTTAGTGGTCGCTCATCTAGCAGACTGAATACTTCACGATGTCCTATCCTGGCTGAGATGTATCCTAACGCCAATTGAATGGTCACTTCGTATTCATAAATCCAGTCTTGACCTAACACTACCTCTTCAAGTAAATCTTGGTCATGACACACTAACAGCTTTTGTTCCATAGTGTTGTTACCAAGATGCAACGGTAAGGTGATCTAACCTATGCATTGAGTGATTGTCCCTCCTATTCCTATCAACTGGGCCATCGATGGGCGTACTGTCTCCTTGAGTTTTTTTGGTTAAAGAAAGCTTGATGCAGCTTACAGCGGCTTCTGTATCAATGAGAGCATCCACCAAGTGGTACTCCGTTTTTCCTGCTCCCAAATTTAGATATGGTTGCGTTCTTTGCGATCCTAGGTTTTGAGTGGCTCTAAAATTAGCCATCGGGATGAGTTCTTCTCCTAGACGATATCTTTCATCTCGCTCTCTCATCCACTCTTTCCGTTTCTTTATTCTTTCCAATGCTTCCTATCTCGCTTCCTCTCGTATTCTTTCCTCTTCTATGCGTCTATTCTTGCCTTGGATTAATCGAGACATAGTTTCTTCGGTTAATGGTTCTAGATATTTTTTCACTCGACACCCACTGATGTAGTTTGGTAATACATCTCCATCTAAGGTTGCTAAGCTAATGGCTCCACTTGTAGATATACGATTAATGATTAAAGGACCATACCCTCTCTTCTGCAACTTCTTAGCATGCTGTTTCAAGGTGTATACCAAAACTAAATCTCCTTCCTTTAAATTTTTGTCCTTGATATGCATATCAAAATAGGCTTTTTGTCGTCGTTTAGCGGCATAAATACCTGCTACTGCTTGTAACCTAGTTTCATGAAGCTTTTCTATTTGGTCCAATTGAGCTGACAGTTCATGTCCTGTCCACTCGTAAGAGGTTGCTACTCTCAGAGTGGGAATCAAGAAATTAATTGGCAAAATAGCATTTTGTCCATACACTAAGTTAAAAGAAGTAGTGCCTATGGCGGTTTTATAAGCTACTCGAAATGCCCATAAAGCATGATGCAACTGCTTATCCCAATTTGATCTACCATTGTTAACGATTTTGGTGAGAACAGTACACAAGATTTTATTTGAACTTTCTGCTTGTCCATTTGCTTGTGGGTGATAAAGGGCTGATTTCTTATGAATTACTAAGAATTCATTCAATAAGGCGTCTATCACTTCATTAACAAAGTGCGTACCTCTATCACTCACAATTTCTATAGGTAGTCCAAATCTAGTGAAAACGTTCTCGAAGAGAAACTTGGCTGTGGTCCTGGCGTCATTTTTCTTTGTTGCTTTTGCTTCAACCCATTTGGTCAGGTAATCTGTGGCTACAATTATGTATTCAGCGTGTGAACCTTTTGCTGGTGGGCTAATGGGTCCTATGAAGTCTATTCCCCATTTTGTGAAAGCTCTAGCACTCATCATGGGTCTAAGTGGCATCTCATCTCTTCTAATAGGATATTTCGTTCGTTGACACGTATCACACTGCTGCACATATGTTATGGCATCTTGGTGTAGAGTTGGCCACCACATTCCAGCAAAGAGGATCATTTTTGCTGTTTTGTCTGCAGAGAAGTGTCCTCCTGCAGCTCCTGTATGAGCCATCTCTAAGACAGAAAGATATTCATTTTCGTGAATGCACATTCGTAATTGGTTATCTTTCCCTCGTTTAAAGAGTTGTTTTCCTATGATGGCATAATCCTTACTTTGTTCTTCGAGCGCACGTTTCCTTGCTAAAGTAGCTCCGTCAGGGTACTCTTGAGTTTTCAAGAACTTTACCAGTGGCATGCTCCATCTTGGTGCTATTGTAGCATAGCATAGGGTGGAGTTCTCATCTGGGATTTGTTCTTGACAGGTTTGACAGGTTGACACATAGTTATGTGCATCTCTTTGCATGGTTGGCCAATATATGCCAAATCTCTTGAGTGTTTGCCACGTTCCGTTTGCGTTCAAATGAGTTTTCCATTGGTTTATGTGTGCTTTCTGAAGCCACATTTCTTGTTCCTCTTCTTCCACGCATCTCATCAATAATCCACTTGAATCCTGGTGGTACAAACTTCCCGCAATGATGTGAAGGTTTTTAGTCCTCCAGAGGTCTTGCGTTTGGTTTGGTGTGATCCCATCTTTAGGTCCATGTGTAAGTATAGGGATCAATTTTTCTGCCCACTGAGGACATACTTCCAGGTTAAAAAGATAAGTATCTGGCAGATCATCTGGTACTCCTAAGGGTGGTTCTCCATGGGTCATTCGAGATAAGTGGTCTGCTCTTATGTGGGTGTTTCCTTTTTTGACAATTACCTCAAAATCAAATTCCATTAGCAATAAAAACCATCGTACTAGTCGTCCTGTATTACAAGGCTTGTTGACTAGGTACAATAGGGCTTGATGATCAATGAAGAATTTGAATTTGTTTGCCAGTAGGTAATGTCTGAACTTTTTCACAGCGTATACCATTCCTAAGCCTTCTCTCTCCGTGGTAGTATAATTGTGTTCCGCTTGATTTAGCTGTCTACTAGCATAGGCTATCGGGTGGTCTAATTTTCCTGTGTCAGCTGGTTGAGCTAAGATGCAACCAATGGCAAACTTGGAAGCATCCACATGAATGTGAAACGGTTTATTCCAGTTAGGGACTCGAAGGATTGGAGCTGAACTCAATCGATTCTTTAACTCATTAAAAGCTTTTTCGCATTCTTTGGTCCATTTAAACAGAGTCAATAATGCATAAAGAGGTCTAGCAATTATGGCGTACATATGTATGAATCTTCAATAGTAGCCACAATGTCCCATAAATGCTTGAACTTCTTTAGCAGTTCTTGGTCTTGGTAAATCCAAAATTACTTTGATTTTGTCTTCATCTGTTGAAATCCCACTTAGAGACAATATGTCCTAAGATTTTCCCTTGTCGAACCATGAAGACACATTTTTCAGGATTGAGGCATACTCAATATTGTCGACATTTAGCAAAAATCTTTCCTAATTCAGGGATGTGCTCTGATCGTATAGCTGAATATGTACAAAGATCATCCACGTATACCTCCATACTTTTTCTCAAAAATTCCTTGAACACGTGACACATCAATCTTTGGAAGGTAGCTGGGGCATTCGTTAATCCAAATGGCATGACTCTAAAGGCGTATACTCCCCATTCAGTTGCAAATGTTGTTTTATGTTGGTCCTCAGGAGCAATGGCTACCTGATTATACCCTGAAAAGCCATCCAGAAAACTATAAACTTCCTTCCCTGCTACCCTCTCCAAAAGATGATCCGTAATTGGTAAGGGATAACTATCCCTTATGGTTGCAGCGTTCACTTTCTTCAAATTGATGCACACTCTTAACTTTCCATTCTTTTTTGGTACTACCACTAGAGGTGACACCCATTCCGTGTGCTCAATTTCGTAAATGAATCCAGCATCTAGTAACTTGTCTATTTCTTCCTTTATTTTGGCTGAATACACATCATTGTAAGTGTATGGTCTTTGTTTCGAAGGTTTGGCTTCGGATGTCATCGGGATTCTGTGCGCACATATAGATGGATCTACTCCTTTTAAGTCCTTATAGGTCCAAGCAAAGACATCCCGATATTCTCTTATGAGACGGATTAACTCCTATTCTTCTTCTACTGAGACATCCTGTCCTATGAAAGTACATCGTTCCTCTCCTCCTTCCATAGTTACGACTATCTTTTTGGTTTGTTCCTTATTATCATATGCTATTCCGAGCTGTGCTTCTCTTTTTGGCATTTGAATAGCAATTTTCCTCTCCTCCACTTCATATTTTTTAAAGTGAGCTGGTACCTCAAATTGGTCTTGGGGTTTATTTTCTTCCTCTTCTGATTCCTTCTCAATTTCTAATTCCCCTTTCTGCGTGAAGTCCTGGAGTTTCTCATTGGCAGTGATATTTATGTTAGTGATACTATTCCCTAGATCCATGGGTTCGGGTTCCATTTCAATACTCTCGTAGTCCTCCTTCCAGTCTTTCTCGATCACTTCTCCTTCTTCAGCCTCCTGAAGGACTACCATATACAGGCTAACATCATAACCCTCCTCATCGATACATTCGTTCATGGTCACTACTTCTTCGTTCACACAGACATCGAGGGTAGCTAAAATTTCCATCCAACCGTGAGGTTCAAATTCTTCATCCGGAAATATTTGCGGCATGTAAGCTGGATCTTGTACAGACCTCGCTATTCCTTGTTTCTGCTGCCATCCTTTTCTTCTCTCCTCTTCCTTCTTTGCAGCTTGACATATCCACAGCTGAGTGTCCTCGTTCATCCAGGATTGATCACTAGAACCGGCACTATGAATCGATTGATCGTCTTCCTCTTTATGGATTTGATTCCATTGTAGAGGTGGAACATCTTGATAAGTGTACGTATGTAGGTTTATTCTAGTGGTGGTTCTTGCGTGTTGTAGGTAAACCGCATCTTTTCCCCAGTCTTGTACAACCTTTAGCTGTCTCATGAAAGGCCTTCCCAGGATCATTTCATAATTGCTTGGCCTTTCGAAGTGACAAATTGCTAAAGTATGTTCGAACTCCACTCCACACGTAGTGAAGATTACTCGTTCCAACAATCCTAAGGGTCTTTCCGTATGTCCATCTGCCATTTGTATTTTCATGCGTGTTGGTCTTAATGCTGGTTTTCCCCATTTCTCCCAAATCTCTTTGGTAGCAATGCCAACATCAGCTCTTGAATCTAGTATGGCTTTGGTAGTGTAACCCCTATAAGTAATTGGAAGGCAGGTATTTCCTTCATCTCCCTCACTAAAGTCTCCTACCTTATCCACTGGAATTCTCACTGTGTTTACTTCGTCAGCTATCTCTTTCACCCTTGACTTCCCATTGATTGATTAATTTCTCTTTCAAATGTGGTTTTACCTTTAACAATTCTTTGAATGTTAGGGTACATGGGATTTTTACCTCTTTGAGGCGTTGTATGATCTCAGATGTTTGGACTGATGGGTTCGTTTCTCGTTTCCTCATTGAGGGAATGCGATACAATTCTGAATTTTTCTCGTACTCCCCGGTGTAGTTGGGCAATTCCTTTACATCCCCCTCTCCTTTGTCACTTGCATCCATTGGAAAGATTTCTTCTGAATTCAGTTCAGGCATTGAACCCTCCATTTCATTTTCTGCTTCTAACTCTTCAAAGGGTGGTTCGATTCCACTTTCTTCCATTTTTCCTCTTGAACTCGTGCCCATAGATCCTTAGTCCATTCTCCTTCTACTTCAGGGACTATGGATCCTTCCCTTTTCTCAATACCACATTCGTCATTCTATGGTCTATTTACTTCAGGCTTTTCATGAGTGTTTAGGCACTCTTGGAATTCTCCTTCTGAAATTCGGGTATTGGGTAAAGGCGATGCAGGTTTTTCTAAGGTTTGCTTAGCAACTTCTATCAATTTCTTGCAGATTTCTAGTCTTTCTTTTTCTAAGTCGCCTCTTGGATATTCTCTCTCGTGTTGCTCTATGGTAGGACCTGCTCTTATTCGTGCCTTATATGCCTGAATCCACATGGCTAATTCTTCAGGCATAGGATCTGCTAACACTGATCCTACCTCTTCTTTTTTGTATTGTTCATTTTTAATTTCTTCATTCTTTCTCTGCTCCTCTTTTGAATTTTGTTCGTTTGTCTCATTTTCCTTTTTCTACCGTAATTTCTTTTCTTTTAGTCTCTCTCTTCGGTGTTTCCATCTCTGGGACCTTTTACTTGCAATACTTTTCTCTGGTTCTTCTGAGTCTTCAACTCTTTGAGGGATGGGTGTGTCCCTCTCCTCGTCACTTTGATTGTTCTCGTCCGTTTTATCAGGGGTCTCTCTGGCTTTGGCTCTCGTTATTGCTTTCAATGGTACTGTGTACTCTTTATCACTCCCTGATGATTCTATTACTTCTATTACGTTGATTTGTACATTGGATGTAACCTTGTTGGGATTCTTGGGGCAGTCTCTGAAAAGATGTTCCTTACCACAATCACTACAGTAGCCTTCCCAGACTCGTTGTGGTGGTGGTGGGTTCGGCAATGTGCATTCTCTGATATAATGATCACCTCCGCACCTGTAACATGGTCCTCTGGGTACAGGCGGTCTGTTCATGGGTCGGGGTGGTATGGTTGCTCTAGGAGCTGTATACATTAATGACACATAATCCTGCTCATAACCGTATGAACTATCTGGTGCTTCCATGCCATAAGCACATGGTTCATACAATTGTCCATATTCCATCGTTGAACTTTCATAATTAGGGTATGTTCCTTGACTAGGGTCATAAAATGAGTCATATGGTTCATTACTAGTCAAAGGTGTGGCTGGCACTATGGCTCTCTCTAGATTTTCTTCAGGTTGGGCAATCTTGACTGGGACAACTTTCTGAGGATGGGGCGGTTGTTGTCCTAGTACTGGCTGTGGTTGTGTGTATCCCTGATAAGCATATGGTCGCGGTGCTGGGGCCTGCGGCTGATAAGAAGGATACCTAAAAGCTTCACCTCCTTGATGATTCTGAGGGTACCCGTACGGTCTCATGTATTGTTGTGCAGGTCTTGTTTGCCTATTGTAGGGACAATTTTCTGTGCTGTGATTTGTGTATTTTTGTTCCACACTGCAATACTGTAGAGGTCCTGGGACAGTGGGTCTATTATAACCATAAGCTGGTGGTGGAACTACTCCCCTAGTACACAAGTGAGAAGGATGATCACCTCCGCAATGCATACACCTTCTAAGCATGGGTACTCTCATTGGGTTATTGGGGTAGTTCCTCTGTCCTTGAACGTTCAACTTTTTCGCTAACAAGTCGGCTATTTCCTCTACGTTGTTTTTAGGTATGGATGCGTTACTGGTCGAATCTTCACTCTTCAAGCTTCCTTGAGGTATTTTCAGATCCTCAGCAAGGTTATCTTCTAAATCTATGCATTCCTTCATGCATTCTGGCAAGGTCTGAACTCTTTTTACATACACCAATGATCTTAAGGATCCGTTCAATAACCCTTCCAAAAATAATGATACCATTTTATTCTGGGTCGGTCTCTCTTCCACCGGGCATCTGTCTACATATTGCTTGAATCTTCTGGCGGCCAATCTCACTGACTCGGTAGGGACTTGCTTGAAGCTGTGGATTAATGATGAAGAATTGTTTTTAATTCCTGATTTGGTAAATTCTTCAATCATTTCTTGATATACTTGCTCCATGTTCTGAAAGGCATTAGGGTCCAATGGCTGAAACCATGCCAGCGCTGTGTCTGACAAGGTAAGGCCAAAGGATTCATATTGAATCAAAAAGTCTTCTACCTGTTCGGCTCTGATTACTTGTTTAAATTCCGCTATATGATTGTAAGGTTCACTAGAGCCATCATAGTGATTTCTCATACATTTGGCAACTTGGATTGGCCTTAGTCGTCTTCCTGCTTCGGGTTGTCTAGGCATCACTGGGAAAATAGGTCTTCCTATTGGTATGCCTGGTCCTCTTACTACCGGCGGTTTGACTGGAGCATGAACTCCATGTCTTGGGTCAATAGCTGGTTGAGGTCGGTAGTTAGGGTTATTTACAGGCATTGCGAACTGTGCAGGAGGTCTGAAGGGGATTTGAGTTTGTTGGGTCTGTTGTGTTTGTTGAGTTTGGCCTGACTGTTGGCATGAATCATTATGGGAAGTTCCCAGTGGGTTTCTTGAAGTCGTGGCTTGGTCCCTAGGTGGGAACACTGGGATGTTCTGGTATTTCAATTCCGCTCTTTCCGCTTCTGTTATGGGCCAATATCTTCTCTGATTTTTATCTAGATAAGTGATAATGGTGGAAAAATCAGGATCTTGCAACTCATAAATAGTGACGGGATTAGGAGCAGCTTCCCAAATTGAGGAATGTGCTCTAAGGAGATGATCCATCCCATTGATCAAATATACATCCATCAAGATGTCATCTTGGGGAATTAAATCTCCTCTCCATATCCTGGCAACTGTAGATCTTCCTCTAGGCGTGGTTACTTGCTCTTCATTCCCTCCTCCATTTGAGTTTGAAGCGTTATTTTCTTCACCAATTTCATTAATGTTCTCCGGGTGTTCTGTGACAACATACTGGATATCTCGTTTGTCCATGTACAGTCCTCCTACGTACTTGACTGCAGGTCTAGGCACTATGTAAGCCTCTGAAGCTTTCTTTAACCTGGCCACAGATCTATTTAGACCATCCAGATAAATGGGGATCTCATTGTGGTTGGTGTTCACATACTCCAAGGAGGTTCTGTACTCTCCCTCAATGATTGACATCATGCCAATCATGGGTACTATGTTCTGCATGTCCTCTGAAGCCATGGGAATTTCTTCTTCTGACTCACTAGAGGTCTCGGAATAATGTGAACGGTTACTTGGCTCTGCTACACTACATACGGAAGAAATTACACTTCTTCGGCTTCCTAGGGTTCTTCCGGATCTCAGGTTCATCCACTTCTAAACTCTGATCAGACTTTGATACCCTTGGGCCTTTGGCACTCTTCTCTATAGGTCAAAAATGTCTAGAAGACTTGGGCTGGAAAGAAATGACTGAAGAAGAATTTTCTACAATTCACGATACTTGTCTCCAAAAATACACGATACCCGATCTCTGGGTTCAGACGATACACGATCTCTGACAAATATTGCGATATCTGATAAACGATACCGATCGCTAAGTGAAACGATACCGATACCTGAAAGCAAACGATACACGATATTTGGTCACAGGCGATACACGATATTCGAAGGAAACGATACTTGGAACAGGCGATACTCGATATGTGGGAAGTATCGCAATCTTTGCTCTAAGCGATCTCTGGGCCAAACGATACTTGGCTGGAGACGATATACGATACTTGGATTGAAACGATACACGACACTCCACAAGTATCGCGATCTCTGAAGATCAGACGATACACGATACTTATGCCAACCGATACACGATCAACGATCGCCGATACTTGAACGAAACGATACGCGATCTTTGGCAAGTATCGCGATCTCTGTGAAACGATACACGATACTTGACCCAAACGATACGCGACCTTTCACCAGACGATCGCTGGCAAACGATACACGATACTTATCAGGTATCGCGACCTTTGACCAAACGATACTTCTTAAGTATCGCGACCGGTACGAAACGATACACGATCTACGATACACGATCAACGATCGCTGGGAAAACGATCTCTGACCAAGTATCACGATCGGTATGAAACGATACACGATCGACGGGAAATATCGCGATACTCGACCACAGGAGATCACGATACTTGTGAAGTATCGCGATACTCGACCGCGGGAGTAAAACGATACTTAACCCTTAGACAAGTTTTGAAAAATGTTTTTTTGAGTTTTGATTTTGACCCTTGATCTCCTAGCTCCTCTCTCCTCTCCTCACTCTCTGTATCAAACAAAACACACCTTTTTACCCCCTGTAGCTCTCAGACGATACCTGGCGCAGATCGTTTCTCTCTGATATTGAATTATTTGAATGATCAGAAAGATCTAGCACTGAGTGGCTCACCTTTGAAGCTCTGCCACACTCTTCTAGCACCTTTTCTAGCTCAAGGACACTCCACAAGCTCAGCCACGATACTCTGCAGCTCACGATACTCAACGCTCACTCTCACGATACTTGCTCAGAAACACAAGTAACTAGCAAAATGAATTTTTTTGGCTTTTATAGTTGGGATTTTCTTTTTACTGAAAATAAAAAAATAAAAAAACAAGATAAAAGGTGAAAGCTCCTCTAATCTACTCCCTCACTCTTCCTACTCTTCTTCTACTAAACCTAAACCTGAAACTTATCACACACACCTCGAGGATGTGAAGTAACAAGTGCTGAAGTGACTAACTACTTGCCAATGGAAAATTTCACCTCTACAAGTACGATTCGATCACACTTGCTCTATGACCATCACGAAGGCACCTTGGTTGAGTGTTCCCCAGCAACGGCGCCAAAAACGTGTGTACTTGAGCCAAGACGACTCAAGGACTTGTGCCAATGAGACTATACCTCAATTGCCACACAAGTGCATATAGTGGGTACTTTAACACACATTTAAATGTCAATCCTAAGGAACGACTTACCAAGTGTATGAAGACGTGTGCACACGTGATGGGAAATGAAGTGGTCTAGCTAGCATGCATGAGAAAAGACTACTACCTCTCACACTTATTGAAATACTGTAAGTGTTTGCCGCAAGCTCCTTACAGCAGTTTTAGTATTTTGAGGTTTTCTCCTAGCCCAGAACTCCGAACATAGGCAATAGGGTACTCGTTTCGAAGCTCTCGACGAGACGCATCCAACGATGGTGGCTTCACTCAATTCTAACCACTCTGCTTCAAGTTATGGCGAAAACAGTGAATGACGGGAATCACAAATACCCGCGCCACAGCTTCTCCTAGCTTACGCACGCACTACAGCAGTTCAAAACCAAGGGGAAGGGGTAGACAACAGTCCTACACATGCATTTCAAGCATAACACACACATACAAGAGCGAAATGAAAATCAAAATCAGCAAGAAAGAGGCAAACTCGAAAATTCTGAAGAGCTCCTTCTTCACAATGGCAAGAGTTTTTTACAAAGAGTCACAAAGTGACTTATATACATGAGCCCTAAGTTTTGGTCCTTTCACACAAGTGACCGGCACTTTATTCATTAAGAGACTAATTTCCTACTATTGGACATGGGTGATCTCTACTTTTCTGTGGGGATGCATCTAGAGGACTCCTCTAGTGCATTTACAAGGGAAAATATATTACAAGAGTGGTTATGATACAAAATATGATGTCCAAATCGGAAAAATTTTGGGGCCCGTCTTTTTCTCTGCTTTGTGCTTTCTTTAGCTCCGCAACACTCTCCCCCTCTTCGTCTTTGTCGTCCCTTGACAGGCTTGCTTCTTGTCATCAGTTTGTTGTCCGCACGAATCCAGTGATCAGCATTGCCTGACTCTTGATCTTGCATTACGTTTTAGAGGCGCTCTGGTTTGTTCTGTTTGCACGCGTCGGACCTTGCTGCGTTATTCACTTCTTTTCTCCGCACGCTTCCCTTGGTCAGTGTTGTCTGTAGTTAAACAGACATGCAGATTTGATGGCCTTCTTGATTCAAGCTCTACTACTCGAGAGCCTGTTGCACTTGTCTTGCCTGTTGACTTGGGTTGCCACGCACGCCACCAGTGACTAGGAATGTGCTATTCTTAGTCACCCTCTTAAACTTTTCAGCCTCTACCCCTTTCTAACTTTTGGTCCTCTGATTTGTCCTGGTTGCACACATCGGACCCTGTTGTATTACTTTGAGGCTGTTTACTTTTTTCCATCGTACATGACCTGGCTGTTTTCTCTTTTCGCCTGATGCGTGCCCCTGCGGGGCTCTGTGCAGAGATGGGTAATGCGCCCCTGCGGGGTTTCCTGCAGAGATATATCTTCAGATATTGCTTTTTAATGAAGCTGCTTCTTTCGTTGTCTTCTTCTTTTCTTCTTCTTACTCGATTCTCCCTCAACAGATGGTTCATGCATTTTCTTTAATGAAAAAATCTTTAAAAGCTTGGTTTATGCACAATCTATGTTGAAAATAAAGAAAACCATCATGAAATGTATAATGTTCATCAGATAAAGATGCACCATTGTTGATGTCATGCCATGGACGTGAAAAATACAAATCAGATGCATAAGTGGAAACCATTTCTTGAAAAGAATGAATTTGGATGGCAGAAATATTATTCAAAACAACAGAATGCAAAGGGAAGCGACTAAGAGCATCAGCTACAACATTAACTTTACCAGGATGATATTGTATCATGGGTTGGAAATTTTGAATGAATGATGCCCATTTAAGATGCCTATCAGAGATTAAAGGTTGACTTAATAAATGCTTAATAACCTGTTGATCGGTTTTGATTAAACCTAAGAGCCCATAAGAATCTGATAGTGTTTCTAAATTCGCAGAGCATGCACAACTGCTAACAATTTTTTTATCATAGGTACTATAATTATGTTTTGAGGGCTTAAGCTTCCTACTCTCAAATGCAATGGGATAGTCATTTTGCATTAAAACACCACCTATTCCTTTAACCACTAGCATCAGTAACGACATGAAAGGGTTGTGAAAAATCAGGTAACTGTAAAACAGGTGCATGTGAAATTTCTTGTTTCAGTTTTTCAAAGGAATGTTGTTGGGTAAGTCCCCATGCAAATTTTATTTTCTTTTTCAACAACAAGGTAAGAGGCAATGCTAAATAAGAAAAATTTCGAACAAACTTCCTATAGAAACTAGCCAACCCAAGAAAAGAATGAACATCATTGACTGTTTGCAGTGTAGGCCATTCTACTATAACTCTAATCTTTTTCGGATCCACATGCACACCTTCACTTGAAATAATATGTCCTCTATATTCTAGCTTACGTTGAAAGAAGTAACTCTTTTCAGGATTAGCATAAAGTGTGTTCTCTCGTAACTAATGAAAAACTGTTTCAAGATGCTTTTCATGTACACTATCATTCTTACTGTAAACAAGTATATCATCAAAGAATACAAGAACAAAATCTTGATAATCAAGAAAAATATTTTTCATCATTCGTGCAAATGTAGCAGGGGCATTAGTAAGTCCAAAGGGCATTACCATAAATTCATAATGGCCAGTTTGAGCTCTAAATGCAGTCTTAAAAATGTCACTTTGTGTCATACGAATCTGATGGTAACCTGGTTTAAGATCAATTTTACTAAAGACACAAGCTCCTCGTAACTTATCTAAGAGATCATCTATTCGTGGAATAGGTATCTATTCTTTATTGTGATCTTGTTAAGGGCTCTATAATCAATGCACATTCGATAAGTTTTATTCTTCTTCTCTACTAAGAGAACTGGTGCTCCAAATGGGGAAGAACTAGGCCCTATAAGTCCTTTCTTTAGTAGGTCTTTTACTTGATTTTCTATTTCCTTTTGATGTAGTGGCCCATGTCTATAAGGTGCTTTGTGGGGAGGAGAACTACCAGGGACTAAGTCTATGCTATGGTCAAAGGATCCTCGAGAGGGTGGTAGTTCAGAGGGATACTCAGACATAAAACAATCCTTAGAAGTACTCATGAAAGGTTTATATGCATCAGGAAGTGTATGAGTATAATCATTGATGACATTGACAAAAATAATGCATGAATTGAAATCCTTTCCTAAATGCACGCTTTACTTGAGTGTGACTAATCAGTGGAAATGACTAAAAGTCATGCCGTCTAGACAAACTAATGACTTGAACTTTGAATTCAAAGTTAAAGGTATGCGTATGGTAGTCAATACGTGGGTTAATGGTGACAAAAAGGCATACCTAGTATAACATCGTAAGATTGCAAAGGTGCAATTAAAAATGTTCGTGAATCAATATATGGGCCTATGCTAATCGTAACATCTTGCACTTCTCGTGTTACATTATAACGACTACCTTGAAATGGAGCTTTCACTTTATACAAGGAAGGAAACGTTTGTAATTTAAGTTCTTGTACTAATAAATGTGAAATGAAGTCATGTGAACTACCATCGTCATGTAGAATTTTAACTAGTTTATTATTTATTGTACCCTGCATGCAAAGTAGAGAGTGAAGAGAGATATCGTTACCCAAGGTACTTAAGTCCTTCTCCAATGATTCCTCTGTCCAAACAAGAGGAATTTCTTCATTATGGACCTCCATGTTATGCAATTGAGCTATAGCAGGTTTCATGTGAAGGGGTCACAATCTGCACCTTATTTTTGTATGTCAAGGTTTACCACAATTCTAGCAAGTGAGTCATGGTCGCTTCTGTTGGGCATCCACCGCTGAAGTTTGAAGGATAGGTGGTTTGGTTGGTTGGAGAGATGAAGCAACAGGTGGAGTTGAATAATTGGATTGTGGAGGACGAGGAAAACTAGGGTAAGATGGTGCATTAAAAGTACGCTTCATAGGAAATGTAGGTTTAACATAAAGTGGTCGTTGGCGCGGTTGTTGTAGACGGATTGACTTGGTTATGGATTGGAATTCTTTTTCTGCATCATAGGCAAAAGATATAGCCTCGTTGAGGGTTGCAGGTCATAGGGTGTGACGCTTAGCTTGGATTCCCACCTCCAAACCATCTTCATATTTCTACTACAAGACATCTTCCGGTACTTCTTCAAGCATTCGAACAAGTAGTAAATTTTGCCAGAACCGCTCCGTGTAGGTAGTAACCGTATCACCCTCCTTCCATGTAAGGGTCATCCATGCATGTCGAACATGCAAATGGTATTAAGGAGGAAGAAAAGAATCCTTCACTTTTTCTTGGAAAGCCTTCCACGTTGTTGGACGCTCAGTACTGTGCCGCAGGACATTCCACCAGAGTTGAGCTTTACCTACTAAATAGTTAGTGGCAAATTGAACTTTTTCACTTTCAGCATACATCTCGTCAGTATAAAAATCATCAAACTGTGAGAGCCAAGAAAGGACTAAAGGCCCATCCTTTCGGCCATCAAATCGTAAAAACTGGTAGTTTCTAGTACCAATCTTTGAATGAGTAACATCAGATTGGGCAAAAACAATAGCTTTTACTACTCTCGTAAGGTTGTCTTCCTTAGCTTCTATCTTTTGGAGGACTTCATCATGTTGTCGGATCTCATTTTGAGCTCCTCGAAGCTCATGCCGCAAGAGCTCTAGTTGTTGTTCAAGTGTTGCCTCACGTAGAGGTGAATTACTGTAATCCTCCATGGCGCTCTTGGACCCTTAAGCTAGTGCTTTCCTCTCGGGATGTACCCTCAGGGAATGTACCCTAGCAGAAAAGTACCCTGTCTGGATGTACCCTGGTGTACCCTGATAGGATGTACCCTGTCTGGATGTACCCTGGTGTACCCTGAGAAGTGTACCCTGGTGTATCCTGAGAAGTGTACCCTGAGACACGCCGCATCGCGTCGCACCGTGCCGCCTTGAAAAAGTAAGAAAAATTGGTAGTTATGTTAAATTTAAGAGGAGAGAACTTGAGTGACAACTCCAAGAAAGAGTGTAGTGGTAAAAGTACTTCCCTTGAAAGTAGGAGGTTGTGGGTTCAAATCCTCCTACCTTAGGGAATCTAAACCTCTCTATTGCCACTCAAAATTAAAATTGCCTCGCGTGTAGCCAACGGCTGCCAACAGTCGCCAAGGGAGCCTTGGGTGCCAATGTTGCCAATGTATTGCCTAAGTTCTTTGCCTTAGTCGACGCCTTGGAGTAAGCCGAAGGAGTAAACGTAGGTGTAAATGAATTGAGCAAAATCCGATTCAACACATCTGAGTTAGCAAATCTACATAACAACTAACTTAGTAGTGTTCTAACAACTTGCCCTCATGCTAAAGTATGCTTGAGTCTTCATTCTCTAATAGGTTGAATACATGCCATAGATTTGAACATGCATAGCTTTATCCCACAAGTGCCTTTGTCATTGTCTTTGCTATTTTCTTCTCAGTAGGAACAAATGATAAGTCAATTTCCTTTGGCATAAGCTTCTCTTTGACAAAGTGATAATAAAACTATATGTGCTTTGTTCTTGCATGGAAAGTTCGATTTGTAGCCAAATGAATGGAACTTACATTATCTCCAAGTATGTGAGATTTGCACTTACAAGGCCCAAATTTGGGTACAACTCCTTGAGCCATATTGCTTCTTGAGTTGCAATAATTAGACCTCTATATATTACTTCAATTGAAGATAAAGAAATTGTTGGTTTCTTCTTGGAACTCCATGACACTAATTTTGAACCTACAAATGCTAAGTATCTAGAGGTACTTCTTCTATCATCCATTGCTCCTACCCAATCTACATCTGAATAGATTTTGATATCCAAATCTGAAGAGTAAGGATAGTATATACGTTCATTAAGTTTTCCTTTGAGGTACTTGAGTATTCTCTTTGTAGCATCCATGTGTGGTCTTCTAAGTGAGTGCATGAACTGGCTAAGCACTCCCACACTATAGGATATATCTGGTCTTGTGTGAGTAGCATATATCAAGCTACCAACTAAGATTTAGTATTCTTTAGGTACATCAATGTGCTCACCTTCAGCTTTGTGTTGTAAATTTTGAATTTGTGAAGTAGATCTTGTATGTATCTTCTCTGAGTGAGATACATTCCTTCATCTATATAAAACTTTTGGATACCTAGGAAATATGTGAGCTCACCTAAATAACTAATTTTGAACTCCTCTTGGATGTGTCTCTTGATCCTTTGAATGCCATTGAGATCATCACCTATCACAATAATTTCATCTTTATACACATATGGATAGATAACCACGTTGTGGTTTCTTTTGATGAACACAAAAGGATCTGAGTTGCTAGGTCTGAATCCTTGATCTTGAAGATATGTAACCAACTTGGAGTTCCAAGCTCCCTAAAGCCTAACATGCTTGGGCTTCAATTCTCTTTGATTTCCTGCAATCCAATCATCATCTTGAACCTATTCAATTTAGTTCCATCCAAAGATTTAGTTAGCATATCTGCACATTGCAAGTTTGTTGATACATAGGACAATTGTATGTCCTTGCTAAGTACCTTCTCTCTCACATAATGATAATGCACTTCAATGTGTTTATTCCTTGCATGATATATAGGATTAGCACTCAAATGTAGTGAGCTACTGTTATCTCCAAAAATCATTGGAGTGTATGTATCTAGTCCCAAGTCTGAGTAGAGTAGCTTTAACCACATTGCCTCTTGTGTTGCATTTTCTAGGCCCCTATATTCAGCTTTAGTTGATGACAATGCCACAGTTGGCTATTTCTTTGATGACCATGAAATCGACTTAGATCATGTAGAAGATAAGTAGTCAGAGGTGCTTCTCCTATCATCTTTTAAGCCAGCCCAATCTGCATCCGAATATAGCTTGATATCCAAGTCAGATGTGACTGGATAGAATAGGCCTTCATTTATGGTGCTCTTCAAGTACTTTAAGATCCTTTTGGCAGCTTCCATGTGAGTTTTTCTTGGTGTATGCATGATTTGATTCAATGTACTCACCCCATAGCATATATCTACTCTTGTTAGGGTTGCATAATTGAGACTCCCAACAAGCCTTTGATAACTTGTAATGACTTCAAGAAGCTCTCCTTTATGAGCACTATGTTTGTGGTTTCATTCCATGGGTGTACCTGCAATTTTTACATTTTCCATTTCGAACTTAACTAGCACATCATGGATGTATTTTCTCTGTGTAATGAAAACACCAAAATCTGCAAAACAATCTCTAAACCAAGAAAATATGTAAGCACTCCAAGATCATTGATCTTGAACTCCCCCTTCACCTAGGATTTGATCTTCTTGATGCCATTGTCATCATTTCTTGTAATGATAATGTTATCCACATAGAGACATAGATAAATAACCTTTGAATCAGTCTTTTTAATGAGCAATGAAGAATCTTCCTTGCTTGCAACAAAACCTTGCTCCTACAAGTATGTGACAAGCCTATGGTTCCAAGCTCTAGGAGCTTGCTTTAAACCATACAATGCCTTCCTTAATTTACATACATAATCAGTTTTGTCTTTGTCTTCCTATCTTGGTGGTTGAGCCATGTAGACTTCATTAGAGATATGTTGGGTGTGTGTAGAAGTGCGAGACACACACGAGAAGTACACACAAGGAGCACAAACGAAGCAAGACACAGGGAGAAGATGATGGCTCGAATAGCTGTCTCTATTGATGATGAACTGAACTGAAGTAAGAGATGAATAATATCCCTAAGTACAAAGTACCACCACATATGAGAGTATCAAGTATGTGGTAACATGGGGAAAAAACCTCTAGCCAACACTAGAGTAAAAAGTGCCCATGTATAGGGAAAAGGTTCACATCAAAGCTACTCGAGGAACACATAAGTGTAACAAACCCCCCTGAAGCGAATGATGTGAACACATACAGGGAGTGATAGATCAGCCCCCACAAGGTAAAAAGCCTAAAGCTTTGCAAAAAGCTTCAAACTTTTCCCGTGGAAGAGCTTTGGTGAATATGTCTGCCACATTATCTTGTGTAGGCACATATACCAAATCAATATCTCTTGCATGAAGGCACTCTCTCACATAGTGATAATGCATCTCAATATGTTTGGTCCATGCATGAAACACTGGTTTTCATGCAACAGCCAAAGCACTCTGACTATTAGTGAGAATTTGCGTAGCAACATCAATCTCCATGCAAAGATCCATCAGTGATAGGCGTTTCAGCCATATACACTCCACTGTAGCTATGAAAACTGCCTTCTACTCAAATTCATAACTCGATGTCGCCACTGTAGGTTGCATCTTACTCAACCAAGATATGCATGAGTCTCCAAGGAAAAAGCAATTACCACTAATGGACACGCGAGTATCATAACAACCAACCCAATCACTATCTGTAAAAGCATGCAAGCATGGTTGAACATCTCTGCCATAAAAGAGCCATAAGCTCAAAGTGCCTCTAAGATATCTAAACACACGTTTTACTGCTTGCCAATGCTTAGTGTCAGGGCTATGCATGAATCGACTCAACTAGGAAACTGCATACTGTATATCCGGCCTTGTGTTGCATGCATATAAGACATCCCACAGCTTGCTGATAAAGAGAAGTGTCAAATGCATCACTGGAATCCTCAACTGAGAACCTGAATCCTGTCTCAACTGGTGTGGAAACTGGCTTACACTCCTCAAAGTCAAAACGATGAAGTAGTTTTTCAACATACTTTGCTTGATGCATAACAATTCCCCCCTCAACGGATACAAACTGGATGCCAAGATAGTAGCTCAAAAGACCAAGATAAGTGGCATCAAAATTATGTTGCAAATCAGCCGTAAGAATGTCAAGTTTTGCATCATATGACCCAGTCAAGAGTATGTCATCGACATAAAGAACAAGCACTATAAGATCAACCCCATTTTTGCGTACATAGAGTGGGCTTTCAGTCGGACTACATGTGAAGCCAAGAGCAATCAAGTGCTTATGTATTTTGTCATACCATGCATGTGGAGCTTGCTTGAGACCATACAAGGCTTTATGCGAGTGACAAACCATATGCTCTTTCCCTTTCATAGAAAATCCAGGAGGTTGCTTCACATAAAACTCTTCTTGCAAATCAGCATTCAAGAAGGCTGTCTTTATGTCCAACTGATGCACTTTCCAACCTTGATGGGCAGCCAATCCAACCATGGTACTGTTGGAGCAAGTCTATGACAAGCCTAAGTATTGGCTTGAGTCCCACAAAGTCATAGAAGAAGCCTTAAAATGAAGACAATGTAAAGTTCACTTGTGAACTACCTCTTGTAACTTTTGAAGACTTTACTTAATGTAAAAGTGAAAGAATCTTAAGTGGTTGAGTCCACTTGATCAAAAAGGGAAATAGGAGCCACGAATTTGTGATTTGTGGTAGATAGAGAATCAAATCAATCACTAATTGATTGGAGAGTGATTGAGGGGAGTTAGCCTCCCAAGATCAACTATGAATACATGATAGTCTTAGTCATGGTGATGTGAAGACCTCCAAGAGCTGAGATTCATGCCATATCAAGGTGTGATTCCAAGGCACACATATGTATCAATAAGTCCATTGTATTGTACAATCAATATACTTTCCTTTTCATGATCATTTGAGTTCATATTTCCATGTTCTTGTGAAGTGTACTGCTCACTGCCATATCTCTCAGTTTTCTCAGTCAAATTTCAGAGATGGTTTCTCTGAGCTTGGAGCATCGTTTTCAGTGACTTAACTTGCTAAAGCTAGCTCTATAATTCTACTATATGCTCACTGAGTTTCATTTCATTTGGGTGTTTCAGTTATCAGTTATGATTAGTTGAAGTCAACCCTGTCTGTTCATTTTCACTTCTCTGTCAGGTACTCGACTTTTTTACTCATCGTGTCAGAGTTGTTTCTCAGTGTGTACATACCCAAATTCAATGATTTAAAGCTTTTTGAATTCAGCATATTGTCTAGTATAAGCATACAAATTTCCATAATCATTGGACTCTGAAATCTTGAGTTATGTTCATTTTTTTGCTCACTGGTCTCATTACTATAGCACCCCGTGAAAATCGGGATGATGTCATCACTTGTTAAACATCATTCTCAGTGTGTGGCTCATTATTTTTTATGAGATTACTCTTGAAAGTTAGATATTTAAGTTAACTAGACTTCCCCAAAAGGAATTAAGCTAATTGCTGCTGTGCTCAGAGAATTATGCAAAACACTAGACAAGTCTATGAACCAAAATAGCAAGTTCTTCACCTCTGAGCTAACTCCAACTTATCTGTTTTGATCTATCTTTTTGAGAGTGATCTTCCAAGGTAGATAGGGTGTCTAATACATCGATTGGAAAGTCAAAAGGGCCCACCACATACTCCTGGAGTTCATTTGGCTGGTGTAGATCAAGGATTTTGCTTCAAGCACAAACCTATCCATCTCTTCATAGTGGTATCAGAGCAAAGTTGGACAACATGGAAGATGGATTTCAATTGAAAAAGTGGACAGAGGTAACTACTTAGCTTGGTCATTAAGAATGGAAGCTTATCTCCAAGGTAGAGTTTATATGGTTATGTGGCTGGAGATGAAGTTATGCCAAGTTTCAGGAATAAAAGTCAACCAACACAAGAAGAGCAAGAAAGATTGAGCACATGGTGCTCCAAGGATGCACTTGCAAGGTCTTATCTCCTCAACTCTATCTCAGATTTTTTGTGGCCTCACATTAGAAGTTGTAAGACATCTCACGAAGTGTGGGATGCACTTGAAGCCTTCTTCTCTTCAAGTACTAAAGCTAGGAAGCATCAACTATGGCTGGATTTCACAACTCTTAAGAAGGCTCCCAAACAAAATGTGACTGATTTTGTCACAAAGCTCAAGGACATAGCAGATCAGTTGGGAAGCATTGGAGAGGTAATAGATGAAGAGCAAATTGTAAGTCAGGTCATCAATGGCTTGAAGGCAGATGACAAATGGGAAGCATTCACCACAGCTATGGATTTGTACATGGACATGCATGTACCTGATTTCAATACACTCATTGGACAACTACTTACTCAAGAGGCAAAGCTTATAAAAAATGGAGAAAGCTCTAAAGGTAATCAATCTTCAGCTTTATACATTGATAAAAGCAAGTCCAAAGATAACAAAGGAAAGGCAAAGAAAGTGGATGATGAAGCACGAACATATCAAGCTAACTCTACAGGTAGAGGAAGACATGGCAGAGGTAGAGGAAGAGGAGGTAGACAAGGCAGGGGGAGATCCCAAGACTCCAACTCATGTTCTATTTGTGGATAAACTAATCATACAACTAAAAATTGCTTTAGGAATTCTAGGAATCAAAGAGGAAGAGGATACAATAGAGGAAGTTATGGCTACTCAAGAGGAAGGTTCAACAATTACCATGGCAACTACAACAACTAAAATCAATCAAACTATCAAGGAGGCTACAAAGGAAGGAGAGACTTCAATAACTACATAGAAGACTCAAACAAAGAGGATTCATTATTGATCATGAACATGGCTATGCCACAAGGTAAATCTGATGAGCATGTTTTCTACATAGATTCAGGTTGTTCAAATCAGGTGGCAAGAAATGTGGCACTCCTATCAGATTTAGAAGATCCAAGGAATAAGCATGAGGTAAAAACATGAGATGATACAAGACATCTTGTGGAGAAAATAGGCAATGTCAAAGCACTTGATGGAAACATCAACCTACACATTAAGGTACTCTATGTCCCTACCATTACAAAGAATTTGATCAGTGTTGGGTAGATAGTAGAGAAAGGGTTGCAAGTCAGGTTCACAAAAACAGGAGCATTTGTTGAAGATCCAAGTCAAGGATTCAGAAGAATTGCAAAAGGTGAAAAGACAGGTAGATTGTTCATATTTGAATTACAAGACACTAGAAACATTGCTCTCTTTAATTATGGTAGTCAGACACTCACAGAATTGGAAGTATGGCACAAAAGGTTAGCACATATTGGTGAAAGGTCATTAAAGCGAATTTGTAGGGACCAAAGTGTACTTGGACTCCCTAAATTGTCAAAACAACACATGATTTATAAGTGTAGTGCATGTCAATTTGGAAAGTCTCACAGGTTACCATTCATGAAGAAAGGTTATATGCATGGAGATCTCTTGGAGTTGGTTCATACAGATGTATGGGGACCTAGCAAGGAAGCTTCAATATCTGGATCAAGGTATTATGTCTCCTTTATTGATGATTGCAGCAGATGGACTATCCTATTCTTTATGAAACACAAAGATGAAGTTTTTTCATGTTTCACAAGATATTTGGCTCTTGTGGAGAATCAAGCAGGTAAATCACTAAAAAGGCTAAGGTTAGATGGAGGGGGAGAATACTTCTCCCATGCGTTTGATTCTTTTCTTCAAGAAAGAGGAATCAAAAGAGAGGTAACTACAAGGTACACTCCTGAGCAAAATGGAGTGGCAGAAAGGAGGAATAGGACAATTGTTGAAGCTGCAAGGTCCATGTTAAATGAAAAGCATTTGCCTAATTATCTATGGGCTGAGGCTGTATCTACAGCCACTTACTTGATTAACAGGTTGCCTTCAAAATCCCTTGATGGGATGACTCCATATGAGGCTTGGAATGGAAGAAGACTAAGCTTAGATCATTGTATAATTTTTGGATGTATTGCTTTTGCTCATGTTCCTTCACAGGTTAGAGGAAAGATGGATCCAAAGGCAGAAAGGTGTGTATTTATTGGATATGACAACAATCAAAAGGGCTACAGGTTAAACAACCCTACCAACAAAGGATTCTTGGTAAGCAGAGATGTAGTTTTTGATGAAAACAATTCATGGTATGAAGATTCATGCAGGAAGGTCAATTTACCATATGATCTTGAAGAATATTTTCTAAAGCTTGGTAGAGAACAACCGAAGATTGAAGAACAAGGCACCTCAGAGGATGATGAAGAATCTCAGATGGAAAAGATCAAAGCATGGAAGTCTAAAGGTAAAGCAAAATTGTAGGACCTTGGACATGAGGCAAAATCATCACATCATGGCCTAAGAACATCTATGAGGGAAAAGAAAAACCGAGAAAGGTATGCGTTTGACACCTCATTAGTAACTAAATATTCTATCTACATAGCACAGGACATAAACCAAGAGGATCCATCATCATTTGAAGAGGCCAAAGCAAAAACAGAATGGAAGCATGCAATGAAGGAAGAGATTGAAGCCCTTGAGGAAAACAACACTTGGGATTTGGTGCCCAAGACTTCATCCATGAAGGTAATAGGCTCAAGATGGGTCTATAAACTCAAGAAGAATTCTGATGGCTCCATTAACAGGTATAAGTCAAGGCTTGTAGCAAAAGGCTTTGCACAAACTCAGGGAATTGATTATGAGGAGACCTACTTCCTAGGTTTGGAAGTTGTCTACAAAGATCATGGTTTGTTTCTCACTCAAAGAAAGTACATTAAGGACATGTTGGCAAAATTCAAGATGCAAGATTGTAAGATTGCAGGTACTCCAATGGAGGTCAATCACAAATTGAGCTCACATGAAGGTGAACTCATAGAGGACATCACATCATATCAAAGTCTAGTGGGTAGTCTCAACTATGCCACATTGACAAGAGTAGATATATGTTACAGTGTGAGTGTGCTAAGTCAATTTATGCACACACCAAGGAAACCACATATGGATGCTGCCAAAAGGATTCTCAAGTATCTCAAAGGAACCATAAATGGACTTTATTATCCTTATGTATCTGATTTAGGTTTGAAGCTATTTTTTTATGCAGATTGGGCTGGTTCCAAGGAAGATAGAAGGAGCACTTCAGGATATCTTAATTTTGCAGGTTCAAAGCTTATTTCATGGTCATCCAAGAAGCAACCCACAACTAAAGCTGAATACAGAGGTCTTGCCATAGCTACACAAGAAGCTATGTGGATGAAGACATTATTCAAAGATCTTGGATTGGAGTTTGGAACTCCAACTATCTTTGGTGACAATATGAGTTCTATTCATTTGGCTGCTAATCCTATTTTTCATGCAAGGAATAAATATATTGAAGTTCATTATCACTATGTAAGAGAGAAAGTTCTAAGCAAAGAGATTCAAATATCATATGTGTCCACTCATCAACAATGTGCAAACATTCTAACCAAAGCATTGGATGGTACAAAGCTTTGCAAATTCAAGGCTATGATTGATTTACAGGTAATCTTGGAAGATTGAAGACCTCAAGCATACTTGGCTTGAGGGGGAGCTGTTGGAGCAATTCTATGACAAGCCTAAGTATTGGCTTGAGTCCCACAAAGTCATAGAAGAAGCCTTAAAATGAAGACAATGTAAAGTTCACTTGTGAACTACCTCTTGTAACTTTTGAAGACTTTACTTAATGTAAAAGTGAAAGAATCTTAAGTGGTTGAGTCCACTTGATCAAAAAGGGAAAGAGGAGCCACGAATTTGTGATTTGTGGTAGATACAGAATCAAATCAATCACTAATTGATTGGAGAGTGATTGAGGGGAGTTAGCCTCCCAAGATCAACTATAAATACATCATAGTCTTCGTCGTGGTGATGTGAAGGCCTCCAAGAGCTGAGATTTATGCCATATCAAGGTGTGATTCCAAGGCAAACATATGTATCAGTAAGTCCATTGTATTGTACAATCAATATACTTTCATTTTCATGATCATTTGAGTTCATATTTCCATGTTCTTGTGAAGTGTACTACTCATTGCCATATCTCTCAGTTTTCTCAGTCAGATTGCAATGATGGTTTCTCTGAGCTTGGTGCATCATTTTCAGTGATTTAACTTGCTAAAGCTAGCTCTATAATTCTACTATATGCTCACTAATTTTCATTTCATTTGGGTGTTTTAATCTTCAGTTATGGTCAGTTGAAGTCAACCCTATCTGTTCATTTTCACTTCTCTGGCAGGTACCTGACTTTTTTACTCCTCTTGTCAGAGCTGTTTCTTAGTGTGTACTTATGAAAATTCAATGATTTAAAGCTTGTTGAATTCAGCATACTGTCTAGTATACGCATAAAAATTTCCATAATCATTGGATTCTTAAATCTTGAGTTTTGTTCATTTGTCTCTTCACTGGTCTCATTACTGTAGCAGCCCGTGAAAATCCAGATGATGTCATCACTTGTTAAACATCATTCTCATTGTGTGGCTCATTATTTTTTATGAGATTACTCTTGAAAGTTAGCTCTTTAAGTTAACTATACTTCCCCAAAAGGAATTAAGCTAATTATTGCTATGCTCAAAGAATTATGAAAAACACTAGACAGGTGTATGAACCAAAATAGCAAGTTCTTCTCCTCTGAGCTAAGTCCAACTTATCTGTTCTGATCTATCTTTTTTAGAGTGATCTTCCAAGGTACATAGGGTGTCTAATACATCCATTGGAAAGTCAAAAGGGCCTATCACATACTCCTGGAGTTCATTTGGCTGGTGTCGACCAAGGATTTTGCAACACCTCTTCATCTTCAAGCACATACCTATCCATCTCTTCACAAGTACGAATGGTAGTCATACGTGAAGTAGGTGTAAAAGTTTCCTCATAGTCAATGCCATATTGCTGCGCATATCCTTTGGCAACCAATCTAGCTTTGTAGAGATCAATGCTACCATCAGATTTTCTCTTAATCTTGTAAACCCACTTTGTACCAATGGCATTCTTTCCTTTTGGCAATTCACATAACTCCCAAGTACCATTCCTATGTATGGAATCCATTTTTTATTGCATAGCACTCATCCATTGTGGATCGTCACATGCATCTTCAAAAGAAAGTGGCTCTTCATTACACTCTGTAGCAATAAGAGAATAATCCACAAAATTACTTGATGCATGGTGAGAGTTTGATCTTCTTCTACCAAGTAAAGGTGCACTCAATTTGGTGTCCTGCAAAGTTTGTTTCAGCCACTTTGGCATAGATTGTGCACTCTTGATAGAGATGTGTTCATTATGTAATACATCTTCAACATGTACATCATGCGTGGGCTGAATTTCATGCTCATCTTCAGCCATATTTTGATGCAAATGTTCAGTCATATGTGGTTGGAAATTTCCAGCAGTTTTGATAATTTGTGGCTGAAAATTTTCAGCCATGTTTGGCTGGAAATTCTCTGCATTTTCAGCTCTATTTGGCTGGAATGAGAGACACACGAGAAGCACACACAAAGAGCACAAACGCAGCAAGACACACAGAGAAGATGATGGCTGGAATAGCTCTCTCTATTGATGATGAACTGAACTGAAGTAAGAGCTGAATAATATCCCTAAGTACAAAGTACTACCACATATGAGAGTATCAAGTATGTGGTAACATGGGGAAAAAACCTCTAGCTAGCACTAGAGTAAAAAGTGCCCATGTATAGGGAAAAGGTTCACATCAAAGCTACTCGAGGAACACATAAGTGTAACAAGATCGACCCATTAAAGGATGCTTTTTTAACATCTAATTGGTACAAGATCCCATTCTTTGAAGCAACAATACTAACTAAAACTCTGATAATTGGCATCTTGGCTATAAGTGAGAAGGTCTCGTCATAATCCACTCCATGGTTTTGAGCAAACCCCTTTGCTACTAGCCTTGCTTTATACCTGTTTATTGTGCCATCTGAGTTCTTTTTTACTTTGTAAATCCACCTAGATCCTATCATCTTCATAAATGATTTTTTTGGAACCAAATCCCAAGTGCTATTCTCTTGAAGTGCTTCAATTTCTTCCTACATAGCTTCTCTCCATTCGTCCTTCTTGTTGGCTTCTTCAAATGAAGAAGGTTCCTCTAATATAGAATCTTTAGCCATGTATATAGAATGCTTAGTGACTAGTGATGTGTCATGCCATACCTTATAGGTTTCTTGCTTTCTCTTTGAGATCTTCTAAGTGCTTGATTGGATGACTTTGGAATGATTTCCAATCGTTTGAATTTTATTTTGCCCTTGGACTTCCAAACTTTGAAATCAATTTGTTCATCTTCTAAGTCAATATCCTCTGATGTATGTGGGTCCTCCTTGGTTAGATTTGGAAAATCATTTTCCAAATCATAAGGTAGCTTTATTTTCCTGCAATCATCCTCAAACCAAGAGTTATTTTCATCAAGTTCCACATCCCTACTAAATGTAAATCTTTTGTTAGTGAGATTATATAACATGAATCAGAAATTATATAACATATATCCTTTCTGATTCTGATCATAGCCAATAAATATGCATCTTTCAGCTTTTGGATCAAGCTTTCCTCTAATCTATGGGGATATGTGTGCATAAGTAATGCACCCAAAGATCTTACAATGATCTGAAGAAGGTCTCTTATCATTCCATGCCTTATAAGGTGTCATCCCATCCAGAGACTTGGATGGAAATCTATTGATTAGGTAAGTGGTTGTGGAAAGAGCCTCTACCCATAGATAATTAGGGATTTTTTTCTCATTCAACATTGATCTTGTAGCCTCTACTATTAATCTATTCCTTCTCTTTGCCACTCCATTCTGTTCAAGAGTGTACCTTGTTGTAATCTCTCTCTTTATGCCTCTGTCCTATAAGAAGGAGTCAAACTCATGTGAGAAGTACTCACCACCTCCATCAGATTTGAGCCTCTTCAAACTTCTACCTATTTGATTCTCAACCAATGCCAAATACTTCTTCAAACAATTGAATACTTCATCTTTATGCTACATAAAATAAAGTATTGTCAACCTACTATAGTCATCTATGAATGAAACATAATACCTTGACCCTAAAATTGATGGCTCTCTGCTAGGACCCCACACATCTATGTGTACAAGCTCCAAGTAGTCTCCATACATGTATCCTCTTTTGTTGAATGGTTGCCTATGTGACTTGCCAAATTTGCGTGCTCCACATTTGTAAATCATGTATTCCTTCAACACATCTGGGATGCCATATCTCCAATTTCCTGGGTGTGTGTAGAAGTGCGAGAGACACACGAGAAGTACACACAAGGATCACAAACATAGCAAGACACATGAAGAGGATGGATGGCTAGAATAGCTCTCTCTATTGATGATGAATTGAACTGAAGTAAGAGATGAATGATATCCCTAAGTACAAAGTACCACCACATATGAGTGAATCATGCATGCGGTAACATGGGGAAAAGACCTCTAGCTAGCACTAGAGTAAAATGTGTCCATGGGAAAGGGTTCACATCAAAGCTACTTGAGGAACACATAAGTGTAACAAACCCCCCTGGAGCGAATGAACACATACAGGGAGTGACAGATCAGCCCCCACAAGGTAATAAGCTTAAAGCTTTGTGAAAAGCTTTAAATTTCTCTCGTGCAAGAGCTTTGGTGAATATGTGTGCCACATTATCTTGTGTAAGCACATATACCAAATCAATATCTCCTGCATGAAGGCACTCTCTCACATAGTGATAATGGACCTCAATATGTTTGGTCTGTGCACGAAACACTAGGTTTCATGCAATAGCCAATGCACTCTGACTATCAGTGAGAATATGCATGGCAACATCAATCTCCATGCAAGGATCCATCAATAGGTGTCTCTGCCATATACACTCCACTGTAGTTGTGAAAACTTCCTTGTACTCAGCTTCAAAACTCAATGTCCGCACTGTAGGTTGCTTCTTACTCAACCAAGATATGCATGAGTCTCTAAGGAAAAAGCAATTACCACTAGTGGACATGTGAGTATCACAACAACCAGCCGAATCACTATCTCTAAAAGCATGTAAGCATGGTTGAATATCTCTTCCATAAAAGAGACCTAAGCTCAAAGTGCCTTTGAGATATATAAACACACGTTTCACTGCTTGCCAATGCTTAGTGCCAGGGCTATGCATAAATTGACTCAATTGGGAAATTGCATACTATATATCCGACCTTGTGTTGCATGCATATATAAGACATCCCACAACTTGCTGATAAAGAGAAGTGTCAAATGCATCACGAGAATCCTCAAGTGAGAATCTAACTCTTGTCTCAACTAGTGTGGAAACTAGCTTGCAATCATCAAAGTTGAAATGCTGAAGTAATTTTTCAATATACTTTGCTTGATGCATAACAATTCCCCCTCAACGGATACAAACTAGATGCCAATATAGTAGCTAAAAGACCAAGATAAGTGACATCAAAGGAATGTTGTGAATCAGCCATAAGAATATCAAGTTTTGCATCACATGACCTAGTCAAGAATATGTCATCCACATAAAGAACAAGCACTGTAAGATCAGTCCCATCTTTGTGAACATAGAGTGTGCTTTCAATTGGACTACATGTGAATCCAAGAGCAATCAAGTGCTTATGGATTTTGTCATACCATGCACATGGAGCTTGCTTGAGACCATACAAGGCTTTATGCAAGTGACAAACCATATGCTCTTTCCCTTTCATGGTAAATCTAGGAGGTTGCTTCACATAAACCTTTTCTTGCAAATCACCATTCAAGAAAGCTATCTTTATGTCTAACCAATGTACTTTCCAACATTGATGGGCAGCCAATGCAACCATACTACAAATGGTAGTCATGCGTGAAGTAGGTGCAAAAGTCTCATCATAGTCCATGCCATATTGTTGCACATATCCTTTGGCAACCAATCTAGCTTTGTAGTGATCTATGCTACCATTAGATTTTCTCTTAATCTTGTAAACCCACTTTGTACCAATGGCATCTTTTCCTTTTGGCAATTCACATAACTCCTAAGTACCATTCTTATGTATGGAATCCATTTCTGATTGCATAACACTCATCCATTGTGGATCATCACATGCATCTTCAAAAGTAAGAGGCTCTTCATTACATGTTGTTGCAATAATAGAATAATCCACAAAATCGCTTGATGCATGATGAGAGCTTGATCTTGTTCTACAAAGTAAAGGTGCACTCAATTTGTTGTCTTGCAAAGTTTGTTTTAGCCACTTTGGCATAGTTTTTGCACTCTTGATAGACATGCGTTCAATATGTAATACATCATCAACATGTATATCATGCGTGGGCTGAATTTCATGCTCATTTTTAGCCATATTTTTACACAAATGTTTAGCCATATGTGGCTGGAAATTTCTAGCAGTTTTGATAATTTGTGGCTGAAAATTTTCAACCATGTTTGGTTGGAAATTCTCTGCATTTTCAGCCCTATTTGGCTGGAATTTTTTCAGCCCTTTGAGCCAGTTGGCTGGTCTACATGGCCATAGTCAAGCCCACAATTTTGGAACAAAGTCATGAGTGTATTGAACACATCTTGTGAGCTAATTGTTGGTTGTTTTTTACATTCAAGTAGAGGGATCTAAAATTTTCAGCAAATACCACATCTTGACTCATAATAATTGTGTTCGTCAATGGATGGTACAAATGATATCCCTTACTTTCAGCACTATAACAAAAAAATATACATTTTTTTGCCTTGTCATCAAGTTTGTGACGTTGTTGCAATGGCACAAGAGCATATGCCAAACAACCAAACACACGCATATGACTAACCATAGGCTTATGTCCATTCCAAGCCTCATAAGGGGTGATGACACTCAATGCTTTTGTAGGGTAGTGATTCAACACATAGTTTGCACACGTAACCGCCTCCATCTAAAACTTATCAGAATGGTGCTTTCCTTTAACCATACATTGTGCCATTTTAAGAAGTGTTCTATTTTTCTGTTCAACAACACCAGTTTTTTGAGGTGTATATGGCACCATACATTGATGTGAAATACCTCTTTCACAAACAAAAGCATTAAGCTCATGTGACATGTATTCACCACCAAGATTCGTGTGTAGAGTCAAAAGCTTTTGTGAAGAAAAGTTTTCAGCCATAGCTAAAAATGCTTTGAAGCAAGAAAATACCTCATTCTTTGTGTTCATAGGATACACCCATGTATGGCGAGTAGCATCATCAATGAAGGTAACAAAATATACATGCTTTTCAAAAGATGGAGCCTTGACAGGACCACATACATCACTATGAACAAGGTGCAATTTTCTTATAGTGTGTGCATGACTATCTTTTGGAAAAGAAGCATTATGCAACCTTCACATGCATGCTTTTCAATGGACTCAAGTGTTCGCAAACCAATAACCATGTCCTTCTTTTGCAAGTAAAGCAAACTATTGAAGTTTAAGTGACCCAAACGAGCATGCCAAAGCTCCATTTCATCCATGGAATAACTATGAACAACCAAGGCATTCGAGCCAACACTCTTGTATGTTTCCATGCAATACAAACCACTACATAATGTACCGGACATCATGATAATATCACCATTTTTGAAATCATGAACCATACACTTATCATCAACAAAGTGTACATGAAGTCCAGCTTTGGCAATCAACGGAATTGAAATTAAGTTCTTCTTGATATCGAGCACATACAATGCTGAGAATCACGCCTCCATTTGCAGCCCTAAGCTCAATTCCTCCTACTCCAATGATAGGATGAGAGGCATTGTTTGCACACACCACATGTCCTCTTTTGGGTGCATCTTTCAAAGATGCAAAAAACCTTTTGCATGAAGTTATGTGCTTTGAAGCACCACTATCAAAGAACCAATCCAAATCAACCTCACTCACAACCATACATTTAGAATGCAAAGATGCATCATAATGACATGTAACAACACATGCCCAAAAATCTTGAGCTATGTTAGCTTCATGATTTTTTGCATTTGTTGAATTTTCAACAATAGACATGTTGGATTCCTTCTTCTTTTCATTACGCTTAGCAAGCTTTCTACACTCATTAGTAGTATGACCAACCATCTGACAATATTTGCATCTCTTCTTCTTTTGCAAATCAGCAGTATTAGAGGAATGAGTAGAAGAGGAAGGTTGAGGCTTTGGTTTTGATGAACCCAAAGTTGAACCATACTTGATTTTCCCTTTTTGTGAGATAGCAAGTGCTTGTGTTCCCTCAATCAAACTACTCCTATTCATTCTGCAAAAGAAGAGACACAACCTCATAAAATGCATACATATTAGGATTCCCTTTTGCAACAAAATGGAGTGTAGTGGCAAAGCTTTGAAAAAATTTCGGTAATCCTTTCAACAATGTAGAAATGAGTGATGTATCCGGAATAATCTCATCTATGGTTGCCAATTGCTCTTTCAAGTCCTTGATGCATGTCACATACACATCCACTAACTCATTTTCAACCATACATACATCCTCAAGTTGCCTCCTCAAGTATGCAACATGTGCTTCATTATACACAGCATACAAAAAAGCAAGAGTGTCCCATGCTTATCTTGAAGTTGATTTGCACTCTTAAAAGTGTGCACACACCGCCATGCGAAAAACCAAAAACTTTAGAAAGAACTAAACATGCTCTGATACCACTGTTTGGTGTGTGTAGAAGTGCGAGAGACACACGAGAAGCACACACAAGGAGCACAAATGCAACAAGACACATGGAGAAGATGGATGGTTGGAATAGCTTAGGCTCTATTGATGATGAAGTAAACTGAAGTAAGAGCTGAATGATATCCTATTAGCACCCAAGTTTAGGAATGAGGCACAAGAACATGTCAATGAAGTGGACACATAAGAAGAAGGAGCAATTAGGGAGCTCCAAGAAGTACATGTCAAATTTTCAGAAGGAATCCCTATAAAAATAGTGATTTTCATCACTAAAATCCATTGTAAATACCATTTCATATTTTTGTAACTCCATTTTGTTCAAGCCGAGGAGTCCTTGAGCTTGAGGAGTATTAGAAGTATCATCCTACCAATTTTCATAATTTTTAGACTCTGTTTGAGCCCTCAAATAAGACCTGGAACCTAGTTTTTAACTAGGCTGAACACTAGGTCTGGACATGGCCAAAACTAGTCAAAAAAACTATACAAAGAGCTAGAGAGCTCATTTTTTAGGTTAGCTTGTTAGAGAGTTGGCTTCTTAGATATTAAAGCTTTGTAAGAGAGTTATTTTATGATAGAAGCTTTCCATTGTTCCTCTCTTTGCTCTTACCATGTGCACATGTGTGTTTATGTGTGTGCATGTTTGTGTGCTTTCACTCACGCACTTGTGCCTTCACTTGCTCATGGTCTTCATACCAGCCCTCATGTCTCCGCTTGATTGACAAGTAAAGCAGGTGGTGCTTACACTTGAGCTACCCCAAATTTTGGCATTATTGTTGAGGAGAGAGCTTCAAGGACAAGTGTTGTGATGGTAAGATCGTAGATATGTGATGTTGGAAGGTAAACAATAGTCATTTTCTGTTATTTTTTTTATTTTTCTTCTCCATCTTCATCATCACCATCTTCATCTTCATAGAATTTTTTGTTTTTGAGTGCATTTTCACCATTTTCACATCATTTCTCATGTGTGGGAGCAAGAAAGAGCTAGAAAGTGCTTGGGAGTGTAGACACGTGTTTTTCATGATTTTGCACATTTGGGGCTCGGTGCGAAAATTCAAAATTCTTGCCTAAAAGCTCAAAAAATCATGAATTTCTCACAAAATCATGATTCTTTGGAAAATTCAAAAATTTTTCTTTCCTAAAAAAATTTGAGAAAATTGCGATTCTCTAAAAGTGAGAAAATCACGATTCTGTAGAAGAAATTTGCAATTCTCTAGAAGAAAATTGCGATTCTCTGGAATTGTGCATTTTGAGAAAGTCGTGATTCTCTGGCCTTGTTGGATTCAAGAAATTCATGATTCTCTCGAATTTATCATTTTGAGAAATTTGCGATTCTCTACTAGAAATTCATGATTCTCTCGATTTGGGCATTTTGAGAAATTCGTGATTCTCTGGAAGAAATTCGTGATTCTTTGGACTTAGTGCTTTTGAGAAAGTTGTGATTCACTACTAGAAATTCACAATTCTCTGCTAGAAATTCAGGATTCTCTGGACTTAGAAATTTTGAGAAAATCATGATCTTCTAGACTTAGCATTTTGAGAAAGTCACGATTCCCTTGCTAGAAATTTGCGATTCGCTGCTAGAAATTCGCGATTCTCTGGACTTAGTGCTTTTGAGAAAGTTACGATTTCCTGGAAGAAAGTAACGATTTCCTGGCTTTGAGAAAGTCCTGATTCTCTGCTTGGAAGATTTTGAGAAAGTTGTAATTCCTTGGAGTGTATTTTGAGAGAATTGCGATTCTCTTATTAAAAAACAGGACTTTTTGGCTACTTGATTTCCAAAAAATCACAATTCTCTGAGAGGTAAAACTAATACATGGAGTTATAGATATAGTATTTTGAAGTGACCCTTAGGTGGGACTAGGAAACCAAGGGGACTCCAAAGGATTTTGAGCAAAATCTATGTAGAATTTTGGGACTAGAAGACAAAGCTTATAAACCTGAGATCTGCTAGACACATGGGCAAGGATAGACAAAGCATTAGATGTTCTGAGGCTAGTGTCAACCATATAGCTAAGTCTTGGTCACAACAACTTAGTGATTATCCCTACCTGCTAAGTTTGGACACAAGGGATTCAAAAATGTCCTTTAACATGGAAAGACCTGCAGGTAGCTCAAGTACTACCTATTTACCGACACCAGAAGGTCCCTATAAGACACAATACGAATATATTAGGACCAACCGATTAGGTGCATGCATCTATGAGGATGGCATGAGGTGATCAGTGGTCCAACTCAAAAATCCCAATCAACCCTTCAGACTTGAACACCCAACGGTTAAATTCGAAGAAGGTTCATACATTTATAAGCAAGGAACCATGTATGCAGTTACCACCTTACTAGATAGGAAAAATGAGTTTGGAAACATCATTCTTGAGAATGAGATAGGAGACCTAGAGCAAGGAGATGTAGGATGAAAACCCAAGACTCCTAGAGGTAAGTCAGTCTTGACTAGAGTGATCACTCCAGATTGGATCGCTCAAGACAACAAAAGTATTACGAATTCATAGACCTTGAGACACCAGGCAAGGTTGTATATCTAGATAACACATTGAAAAGAATTTTCTGGGTAACAGAGCATGATAGGCATGCATATACTTGGTAGGGCGAATTGATTTTCCTTCCACCAAGATCTAATGTCTCCCATGGCCTCCAAGGAGCAGGATTATACCAGGCTCATGAAGACCAACGAGAACGAAGAGACCTGAGGTAAGCTTTGCACACAATGTGGGCAGAGACAGATCAAGACATGAGGGTGAAAGACTTGAAAGAGAGAGACATCGAGCACATAGACATCAAAGAGATGAACATGATTTTCCATTGCCTAGACCCCGAGAGCATCCAAGAACCCTTAGACACTCTCAAGTGGTTAAGGCAATGAAGAACTACTTTGACGGGCCAGGAGATCCTTATGATCATGTGGCCAAGTTCAAACAAGCATTAAGAGCTGAATAGGTTGAGGACTTGTTCACTCAATTTGAGGCATTTGGTTTGACCCTTAAGGGTATTGCTTTAGCTTGGTTTTAGCCCCTGAACAGTCAGAACTACCAGAATATATGTCAACTACTAGAAGCATCCATTGTAGAGTTTTCCAAGAGTGGCATCATGCATAACACATCATCCTTGATCCATAGCTTCAAGCAGACACCCCAAGAAATAGTTCGACTTGCAGGAAGACAGTTTAGACAGTACTTAGAAAGATGCTCTATTCTAGAGTTACCCACACTAGCCAAACAAGTGGCCTTGTTTTTAGATGGCTTACTTGAAAGAGCCTAGATCCATAGAAGAGTGTGTGCGTATATGCATTGACATAGAAGATAACTTGGGTGAGGAGTTAGAATTGTCCAAACTCTATAAGGATTCTCACAATTCTAGTAGTCATACTTCCAGACCCTCCACTGAGATAGATGAGATAGTCGAGCAGGTTGCCAAGAAGCTAGGAGTTAAAAATAGACAAACACTTAGATTCACTTCGTTCAAGCGATGTTATACTTGAAGAGGCGACCACATGGCTAATGTATGCACATTGCAAAACCATAATATGAGAGAAATGAATGCTCCATACTGCACTATTGAGAGAAAATACACAAACCACATGGCTCAAGATTGTCCCTATAATAGGTAGGATGTGAGACAAACTTGTCAGCAACCTTACCAATAGGGTTGGTATCAGAATCAATACCAATAGCCATATTATAGGCCACAACAGCAATATCAAACTCAATACCAACAGCAATACCATGCACCATATAGGCCACAACCGGTCCTAGGAAACCAATCGCCACCTCCTGCCATTGTGATTCCAATTAAGTATGCAGTGGCAAAGGAGAATCCTAATAGAGCATTAGTGCCAGTGACCCCTTTAGTCTAAAAAATGACTCTCATGCCTAGAGTTCTAACTACTCCTATGAAGATAGTTGTTGGTAGTCAAGGAACTGAAGGACTCACAAGACAAGGAAGTCAATGAAGGGAGTCAGAGCGAAGAGAAGGTACAAGCAGACAGAGTAGTCAAAGAAGATCGGGCAAGTAGGCCATTATTTTTTCAGGAAGCTAAAGCATATCAAAGAGGTGGACACATAAGGAGAGGGAGCAAGTAGGGAGCTCGAAGATGTGTATGTCAAATCGTTAGAGGAAATCCCTACAAAAATAGTGATTTTCATCACTAAAAGCCATTGTAAATACCATTTCATATTTTTGTAGCTCCACTTTGTGCAAGCCAAGGAGTCCTTGAGCTTGAGGAGCATTAGAAGTAGCTACCTACCAATTTTAACAATTTTTAGACTCCATTTGAGCCTTCAAATGGGACCTAGAACCTAATTTTTAACTAGGCCGGACACTAGGTCTGGACACGGCCAAAACCTAGTAAAAATCTATAAATAGAGCTAGAGAGCTCATTTTTGGGGGCTAGCTTGGAATTGATTTGAACTTGTATGAGCATTTTGGAAGTAATCTAAAGAACTCCATTGCTTCTCTCTCTTTGTCTTGCCTTGTGTGCACGTGTGTGTGTATGTGTGTGCATGTTAGTGTGCTTCGCACTCACGCACTTGTGCCTTCACTTGCTCGAGGTCATCATACCATCCTCACGTCTTCCCGGATTGACATTAAAGGAGGTGCTACTCATCACTGAGCTACAATAGTCCACAAGCTTATTACACCGAGTCACTTGAGCATAGTGAGACTTATCCATATCATTACGAGACACCACTTATGGAACAAAATTGGGAGCCGTAATACTCTAATGTCATGTACACGAATCCTAACCCCAGGCCCCAATCAAGACAAGTAAGACCACAAGCCCCTAGAGGACCATGTTTTAGATGTCAGGGCGACCATTTCATTCATGAATGTCCCCACTCACCAAGTCGAGGACAAGGATAAAACATCACAATACAAGGTTTTTGTCCTGAGTGCCGCAAAGAACATCTTTCGAGAGATTGTCCTAGAAACCCCTCTAGTGCACCCAAGGTTACACCCATTAATGTGGTAGGCTTAGTGGTGGATTCAAGTGCTAGTAGCAGTCATGTGGCTCCTATACAAGTAGTCACTAGGGCACAATCCTTACAATAGGCTAAACCAGTTGAACAATCAGAGTCAAGTGAACGAGGAGAACCTAGTTAGAGAAAAACAAGAACATGGAAGGATACCTAGGAGAGAACCAATTGCAAGTGGAATAAAAAGTTATCTGAACTAGAAGAAAGCCTAAAAAATGTAAAAACAAAAATACAAGACATCGCATCTCAAAACCCCTCACATGCCAAAGCTCCATCCACTCCACCTCATCCCACCCCACCACTCATTGTAAATAAACTGCAAGCAGGGCCTGTTCTTGCAGATCCAACCCCAGAAAGCTTGAACATGATGTTCAAGGCTTACTAGGATTGACTTCAAGAAGGGCCAACAATTGCAAACCTAGACAATAGTTACCCTATGTTGGAGCAAGTCTATGACAAGCCTAAGTATTGGCTTGATTCCCACAAAGTCATAGAAGAAGCCTTAAAATGAAGACAATGTAAAGTTCACTTGTGAACTACCTCTTGTAACTTTTGAAAACTTTACTTAATGTAAAAGTGAAAGAATCTTAAGTGGTTGAGTCCACTTGATCAAAAAGGGAAAGAGGAGCCACGATTCGTGATTTCTTGTAGATAGAGGATCAAATCAATCACTAATTGATTGGAGAGTGATTGAGGGAAGTTATTCTCCCAAGATCAATTATAAATACATGGTAGTCTTAGTCGTGGTTATGTGAAGACCTCCAAGCCCTGAGATTTATGCCATATCAAGGTGTGATTTCAAGGCACACATATGTATCAGTAAGTCCATTGTATTGTACAATCAATATACTTTCCTTTTCATGATCATTTGAGTTCATATTTCCATGTTCTTGTGAAGTGTACTACTCACTGCCATATCTCTCAGTTTTCTTAGTCAGATTGCAGAGATGGTTTCTCTGAGCTTGGTGCATCCTTTTTAGTGATTTAACTTGGTAAAGTTAGCTCTATAGGTCTATTATATGCTCACCATTTTTCATTTCATTTGGGTGTTTCAATCTTCAGTTATATTCAATTGCAGTCAACCCTGTCTGTTCATTTTCACTTCTATGTCAAGTACGCGACTTTTTTACTCATCTTGTCAGAGCTGGTTCTCAGTTTGTACTTAGCCAAATTTAATGATTTAAAGCTTTTTGGATTTTGCATACTCTCTAGTATAAGTATACAAGTTTCCATAATGATTGGATTCTTAAATCGTGAGCTATGTTCATGTTTCTGCTCACTAGTCTCATTACTGTAGCAGCCCGTGAAAATCGGCATGATGTCATCACTTGTTAAACACCATTCTCAGTGTGTGGTTCATTATTTTTTATGAAATTACTCTTGAAAGTTAGCTCTTTAAGTTAACTAGACTTCCCCAAGAGGAATTAGGCTAATTGCTACTGTGCTCAGAGAATTATGCAAAACACTGGACAGGTGTATGAACCAAAATAGCAAGTTCTTCACCTCTGAGCTAACTCCAACTTATCTATTTTGATCTATCTTTTTGAGAGTGATCTTCCAAGGTACATAGGGTGTTTAATACATCCAAGGTAATAGAGTGATCTTCCAAGGTACATAGGGTGTCTAATAAATAGCAGATCAATTCGGAAGCATTGGAGAGGTAATAGATGAAGAGCAAATTGTAAGGCAGGTCATCAATGGCTTGAAGGCAGATGACAAGTGGGAAGCATTCACCACAACTATGGATTTGTACATGGACATGCATGTACCTGATTTCAATACACTCATTGCACAACTACTTACTCAAGAGGCAAAGCTTATCAAAAATGGAGAAAGCTCTAAAGGTAATCAATCTTCAGCTTTATATACTGATAAAAGCAAGTCCAAAGATAACAAAGGAAAGGCAAAGAAAGTGGACGATGAAGCAGGAACATATCAAGCTAACTATGTGTAGCTCAGTGATGAGTAGCACCTCCTTTAATGTCAATCCGGGAAGACGTGAGGATGGTATGATGACCTCGAGCAAGTGAAGGCACAAGTGCGTGAGTGAGAAGCACACAAACATGCACACACATACACACACACGCGCACACACGGCAAGACAAAGAGAAAGACAATGGCATTCTTTTTTATTACTTTCAAGATGCTCATGCAAGTTCAATTCTATTACAAGCTAACCTCAAACATGAGCTCTCTAGCTCTATTTATAGTTTTTCACTAGCTTTTGGCCCTGTCCAGACCTAGTGTCCGGCCTAGTTAAAAATTAGGTTCTAGGGCCTATTTGGAGGCTCAAACGAAGTCTCAAGCTCGAGGACTCCTCAGCTTGCAAAAAATGGAGTTACAAAAAGGTGAAATGGTATTTACAATGATTTGTAGTGATGAGAATCATTGTTATGAAGATGTTGTTTTGGAGAAATTTGAATGGCCTACTTGCCAGATCTTCCTTGACTGCTTAGTCTGCTTGTGCCTTACCTCTACTCTGGCTCCCTTCTTTGGCTTCCTTGTCTTGTGAGTCCTTCAATGCCTTGACTGCTGCTGCCAACACCCCCCCTCTCTCGCATCTGTCGTCTCTGTCTCCAACGACCCACCCAACAAGGGTCTGTCAGGGACGATAGACGCGAGAGAGGGGGGGGGTGTTGGCAGTCAAGGAACTGAAGGACTCACAAGACAAGGAAGTCAACGAAGGGAGTCGGAGCGAAGAGAAGGTACAAGCAGACAGAGTAGTCAAAGAAAATCGGGCAAGTAGGCCATTATTTTTTCAGGAAGCTAAAGCATATCAAAGAGGTGGACACATAAGGAGAGGGAGCAAGTAGGGAGCTCGAAGATGTGTATGTCAAATCGTTAGTGGAAATCCCTACAAAAATAGTGATTTTCATCACTAAAAGCCATTGTAAATACCATTTCATATTTTTGTAGCTCCATTTTGTGCAAGCCAAGGAGTCCTTGAGCTTGAGGAGCATTAGAAGTAGCTACCTACCAGTTTTCATAATTTTTAGACTCCATTTGAGCCTTCAAATGGGACCTAGAACCTAATTTTTAACTAGGCCGGACACTAGGTCTGGACACGGCCAAAACCTAGTCAAAAACTATAAATAGAGCTAGAGAGCTCATTTTTGGGGGTTAGCTTGGAATTGATTTGAACTTGTATGAGCATTTTGGAAGTAATCTAAAGAACTCCATTGCTTCTCTCTCTTTGTCTTGCCTTGTGTGCGCGTGTGTGTATGTGTGTGTATGTTAGTGTGCTTCGCACTCATGCACTTGTGCCTTCACTTGCTCGAGGTCATCATACCATCCTCACGTCTTCCCGGATTGACATTAAAGGAGGTGCTACTCATCACTGAGCTACACCAAATTTTGGCGCCGTTGCCGGGGATCGAGCTCTGAGGACGAGCGTGTGATGGTAAGACGTAGAATTGAGACGTTGGCATTGTAGGTAATTTCTTTACTTTTCTTATTTTTCTCTTTCTTACCTCACCATCATCATCACCATCATCATCTTCACCATATCCGATCTCCATCTCCATCATCGCGAAAAATTTCAGTTTTTTGATCATATCACCTTCTCCCTTCCATTTCCTTCATTCCACTTGTGAGAGAGAGCGAGAGAGCGAATTGTGTGCATTGTTTTTCTCTCTGTTTTGTGAGTGATCTTGCAGGTACAGCTGTATCATCCCCTCCAGCACGCTGCGCAGGTACAGACAAGCTCAAAACTGTCTTTGTGTCGCAGACCTCTGTGGATCGCGATCGACACAAAAATCGCTCATTTTGTAAAACAAAGCACACCACAATGACATGCACAAGGAGCACATTTCAAATCACTAGAAAAAACTAAAAAATTTCGTGTTTTTCTGTCAGTCGCGATTGACACCATCGATCGCGACCGACAGCCACAATCGACAGATTCTGTCGATCCCGATCGACAGAGACGACCGACTGACCCTGTCAATCGCGATTGACACCATCGATCGCGATCGACAGCCATGACCGACACCACTGTCAGTTGGGATTGACACCGTCGATCGCGATTGATTGAATTTTGGCGATTGACTGAATTTCTCGCGTTGCCACGTGTCCATCGCGATGGACACATCCCCGATTGACTGAAATCACGGCGAAAATCTCGGAAAAAGTGTCGATCGCGATTGACACCATCGATCACGATTGACAGGACCCACGACCAACTCTGTCGATCGTGATTGACACTGTCAATCGCGACTGACATGTCGATCGTGACCGACAGGCCTGACGGACACCTCTATCAATCACGATTGATAGACCTGTCGATCGTGATTGACAGGCTTTTTCGGCCAAATTTCTAGGGTTTTTATATTCCAAGTTTTGGGGTAATTTTTGGCATACTTATCAATCATTAGTGATTTGTGAGGTCCCTACAAGTGTGTTTTGAGAAAAGTCCTAGGATTTGTCAGCCTGTTTGAGCCCTGTTTTAACCCCAAAACCCTGAACTGTCATAACTTCCTCATACGAAATCCGTTTGTTGTGATTCTTGTCTTGTTGGAAAGCTCGTTACGGTAAAATTAATATCAGGATTATTAGGTAGGGTATTTTGAAGTTGACCATACCCCGGGGTAGGAAAATTGAAGGATCCTTGGGATTGTTTTCCATAAAGGCAAAGGGGAATTTGGTCTGTGAATTACATGCATGAAAGTGACCTATCTGTCATTTGAACTGAAGTCTTGAACTAATTTTGGGACTTTTACAGGTCCACTGAGAGCGCTTGAGGGCATCCAAAGTAAGGGTGATTTGCAAGCTTGAGAACCGGGTTCTTGAGCACCAAAGGGCAAGGGATCAGCAAGCGAGGTTGGAATACTCTCAACTTCCGCTGTCAATTCTTAGCTTAGGCTAAGTACGAATAGTGCTAGAAGTAAGTCAGGGCGACGGTAGGCATTTATCAAGTTGAAGACTACCTAAATACTCAAGTTCAAGCTAACAACATAATCTTTGTACGGTCGATTACTTTAAAGGAAAAGACTTAACGTGGAGCGATCAACTTCAAGTGCGGAAATTAACTCAAGTATTCCTGATGACGTGGTATCAGACAAGATCCTAAACACGATAATCGACTAAAAAGAATCAAGTAACTGATACAAAAGAACTCAGCAACGAGGTTGTACTTGGGTAAAATTGGGGATTGCTCAATAAAGCATATGAAACTTAGATCAGAACGATATCTAGGGAGGGATAGACAAAGTCTTAGGTCTTCAGAGGCTAGTGTTAATCACACAGCTAGGTCTTGGGCCCAGCAGTTGAGCCACTTTTTACATTACCCTAGCTCAGAGACTAGTGAATCAGAGATGTCTCAAGGTATGGAGAGACCTACGGGGAGCTCAGGTGTGCCATACTTGTATAGGGTGGAAGGCCCCTACAAGACTCAGCTGGAATACCTTAGGACCAACCGATTAGGTGCTAGCATTTATGAGGACGGCCTAGGAAGGTCTGTGGTACAGATCAAAAACCCAGACCAATCCATTGGACTAGAACATCCAGTGGTCAAGTTCGAAAATGGAGCATACTTGGACAAAGAAGGAACAATATGCGTAGTCACCAGTCACCCAGATAGGACAGACGAGTTCGGAAACGTGATCCCTGAGATGGACATAGGTGACCTAGAGCAAGGAAACATGGGTGTAGAACCTAGAACCCCCCAAGGCAAATCTGTTCTTACTAGAATCCTCAATCCGGAGTGGATTCCCCAAGGCAATAAGAGCATAGATCTACTCCTGAACCGAGAGACTGATGAAGCCTTTTGGAGGTATAAATCTGATCAATCGAATGAGGTAGGAACAATCATGATATATGAGTTCAAAGATCCTGATAGCCCAGGCAGAGTGACCTACTTAGATCATGCTTCAGAGAGGATCTTTGTGGTTACAGAAAATGATAGGCATGCTTACACCTGGAAAGGTGAATTTATTTTCCCCCAACCAAGATCTAATGTGTCCTTTGGTCACCCAGGAGCTGGAACATCCCAAGCTCATGGAGCTCAAAGAGACAGACATAGAGATAGACCTGAGGTAAGCTTTGCCAACCCAGTGGGAAGGGAAAGAACGAGAACAAAAACAAATAGAGCGGAACCTGAGGGACTTAGAGCCCCAAGGAACCAAAGGAATGCTGATGATTTCTGTTGAAGGATACAACATGTATTTCTTGGATCCACTTCATTTTCATCATCGTTTGTACCTTTTTCTACCTTTCATTTAGTTAATAAAGCACTCTTGTATAGGTGTGTGTGAGTGCCACACTAGAGAATAAGTGGGATTCATTCTCCTTTCAGTTGAGAAATCCCACATAGCATGCTTTTTTGCCATTTTGTATATAAAGAGGTCTCCACCTCTTCTTTTGAGGGGAGCTCATGGAGAAGTAATGAGATTATGCTAGTTTGTAGATAGACTCTTGCTCTCTCATCGTCATGATGTGCATGCATGCTTGTTCTCTTCTTGTCGAACGCTTGTGACACGTTGATGTATGATTACGTCGTTATTATACTTGTGATTACGATTAGGTGTATCATTCGCGATGCTTATGTTGTATCTTCTTGTTGATAACGTTGTTAATCATATGTTGACGAAGCGCCATTACGTCTGCTGAGTGCTTCTACGCAAACATTTGGGTCTCATGAGATGCTCCCTGGTTTGACAAGTATGAGTTGTGATGCTACAACGTCAACAACTTTTGGCGCCGTTGCCGGGGAGCGTTCTCTTGTCACTTACGTGATGGTTTATGACGTGAAGAGACGTGTATGCAAGCTTTTCATGATGATTTTTTTTTTTTTTTTTTTTAGTTCTTCATTTCATTACGCTCTTGTGAGCATTTGCGGCTTGCAAGATTTACAAAAACTTGTTGAGATGAGCCTTTTTTGGTGTGATGAAGATCCCCTTTTTGGGTGACTAATCCACCATGTGTGGCGATTCTTCAAGACACGAGTAGAATAGGCATAGTTTTAGAAATCTTTTAGTTATTTCTTCTCTCAACTTTGTCGATTTTTTGTTAGTCATGTGTAAATAATTTTATTGTGGGGTTCTTCTACAAAAATCAATGGAGTTTCGGCTCATCATCTTCATCAACAAACTGGGGAATGGTATTCTCTTCAACCACTTGACAGGACAAGCCGTACATCACACTTTCTGATCGCCCGGCTGCTAGCTATGAAGGGCCTTCTTCCATATGAAGGACACACTGCATGAAGGCTATCAGAGGACGGCTTTGAAGGTCGATGAGGCCACGGAGAGCGCGAAGGACACTCTACAGGATGCATAAGGACAGGAGCTTCGCTCCCGAGATGATGGTGTCTCAGATCTCACTATAAGGCGCAGATCCTAGTGTGGAGAAAGCCATGCTAGATGTCGATCATGCTCGATTCAAACTCACAACAGCACAGGAGGTTGCACGAGCAGTTGCTGTGGCCATGGCAGAAGTGAAAGCAAAAAATGGGTGCTCCCAAGCAGAAATGGACGTCGGCTGAAGTGGCAGCGCTCAGAACCGGAGTAAAGGAACATGGGTTTGGAAGATCCTGCTAGCTACTCGCTCTAATGTGGATCTGAAGGACAGGAGCTTCGCTCCCGAGATGATGGTGTCTCAGATCTCACTATAAGGCGCAGATCCTAGTGTGGAGAAAGCCATGCTAGATGTCGATCATGCTCGATTCAAACTCACAACAGCACAGGAGGTTGCACGAGCAGTTGCTGTGGCCATGGCAGAAGCAGAGGCAGCTGCAGCAGCTGCAGAGAAAGTAGCTAAGAAGGCTCAAGCAAGTGCAGAAGTTGCAGTGGGCTACAATGTGGGGTGCAGACACTGCTATGGATTTATCGACAGGGAAGTACATTCATGAAACACGAGAATGGATTCTGAGGAATTCTGCAGTTCCTGTGGGTACGGTGCCCATCTACCAAGCGTTAGAGAAAGTTGATGGGATTGCTGAAAATCTTAGTTGGGAGGTGTTCAGGGACACACTTATTGAGCAAGCAGAGCAAGGAGTTGATTACTTCACAATTCATGCTGGTGTGTTACTACGCTTCATCCCTCTCACTGCCAAGCGCATGACTGGAATTGTATCACGTGGAGGCTCCATTCATGCTAAGTGGTGTCTTGCTTACCATAAGGAAAATTTCGCATATGAGCACTGGGATGACATTCTAGATATATGCAACAAGGAGAGCTTACACGGAGAGCTTGGGAGAAAGATGTTCAAGTGATGAATGAAGGGCCAGGACATATACCTCTTCATAAGATACCAGAAAATATGGAGAAGCAGCTGGATTGGTGTAGTGAGGCTCCTTTCTACACTCTTGGCCCTTTAAGAACAGATATAGCTCCTGGTTATGACCATATAACCTCTGCTATTGGAGCTGCAAATATTGGAGCACTAGGTACTGCTCTTCTTTGCTATGTTACTCCAAAGGAGCATCTTGGTCTGCCTAACAGAGATGATGTGAAGGCTGGCGTAATAGCATACAAGATAGCTGCGCATGCCGATGATCTGGCAAAGCAGCATCCCTATGCAAGGAAATGGGATGATGCCTTGAGCAAAGCTAGGTTTGAATTTCGATGGCGTGATCAGTTTGCTCTCTCTCTTGATCCTGTTACTGCTCAGGCTTTTCATGATGAGACTCTGCCATCTGATGGTGCCAAAGTTGCACATTTCTGTTCCATGTGTGGAACAAAGTTTTGTTCTATGAAAATAACTGAGGATGTCCGTAAGTATGCTGCTGAGCATGGCTATGGTGATGCTGAAGATGCCTTGAAACATGGTATGGATGAAATGAGTGAAAAGTTTCTTGCTGCAAAGAAGACTATTAGTGGTGAACAATGGGGAGAGATGGGGGGTGAAATATACTTGCCAGAAACTTATGTCCACAATGGCCATGCTCACTGATCAGAGATTCAGCATTGCTGTGGGCATGAGCAGGCTGAGAGAGTCCCTTTGCACCTGAACAGGGTAATGCCTGCGTAGGGAGTGTGCCATATCTTGTATGTGTGTTTTGTCAGGTTGCGCTTTTGCTGAGTATGAGCGGATATATTTTTCTCCTCATTTTAAAGTGAGATTATTCATGAGGAGTCTGGCAGTATCCTGAGGGTGCCCTTCCGTCGGGTGCACTTATCTGGTGGCGAGCCTCCATTTGATTTGTATGACACTAGCGGGCCTCAAAACATTGACCCTCGAAAAGGGCTTCCGAAAATACGTCAAGAATGGATTTCAAGGAGGGAGGCAAGAGGTGATACACGATTTACTCAAATGCACTATGCTAAAAGGGGCATTGTGACAGAGGAGATGCTGTACTGTGCTGCAAGGGCGAATATGGACCCTGAATTTGTTCGGGCAGAGGTTGCACGTGGAAGAGCTATCATACCTTCTAACAAGAAACATCTTGAATTGGAGCCAATGATTATTGGGAGAAATTTTCTTGTAAAAGTTAATGCAAATATTGGGAACTCTGCAGTCTCGAGCTCCATAGAGGAGGGCTGAAGCTATTGGATGGCTCCGTGTGCTACTCTGAAAATGCTGCGCAAGAAGCACGGCAAATATTCCGTTCTGTGTTGTTCTCCTGCTACCTGTGACTATGCGCACAGACAAAGACGAAGATGGACTCCTAGCTGCTCCTGAATTCACATTGATGAACGCCGAATTGTGCGACTTGACTATAGATTCTTCGAATGGGGACCTTGTTCAGCTCATCCTCTTGGGTGGCCAAATTTCACGCATTTGGGTGGTCAAGAGAGTGCAGATTTATGTAAGCTATGATGTCATGCAGTTTGTTCTGATCTGTATCCATTCAATGGATGTGGCGCTGAAAATGTGGCTCAGCACGAGAACTCATGCAGGAATATATAACAGCTGTGGGTCCAGTGCTTAATTATGTAGAATATCTTTTCACATCAAGGGGGATGGGCATTGATTGCATTCACACGTCCCCACCTCTAAGCGATATGTGTCCGGCAAATCTGAAGATTCCAGAGTCTGACACGCTGGTGAATTCTCGCTAACGCCTGAGCAGGTCTTGGATGGCTTCAGTAAGGCCCTTGATAGTCCTGAGTCCGCCTTGCAACAGGCCGCTCTTTTTGAACGAGCAAATAACGCCTTGCCGTGATTTCTATATTTGGTTCTAAATGCACGATGTATGAATGTATTAGGTAGATTTTGGATTCATTTGAAAGGTTTGCATGCATTAACGTTAATGAGCATACATGTGTATGAATTTCTAGCATTTTAAATCGGGCATCCCTTGGCATTCTGTATGGGCGGCAATCATTACCTCAAAATGCATTTATTGCTCAATTGGCATCAAATTTAAGGCCGTCCTAGTTCTCATGAACCTGCTATGCCTGCCCTTCGATGTTTTGCCCACTACATCTTGATTCTTTTAAAGCATCACTTTTTATGAATGATTCAAGCCATCTGCTGTCTAGCATTAATGCATTAAAAAGGATGAATGAGAACACAAGAATACAAGCACTAGGATAGAACTTCAAGGAAAATGTTGGTATTGACACGAATTCCTGCATTTGTCAATCGATTGATATCAATTTATTTCTTTCTCTTAGGTGCTTAAAGTTATGCGAAGGAACTTACACATTTGAGGCATGAATAATTTTTCATTCTAGGACTTTTCAAATTTTGTATCATGAATAGGTTAATGCTAAAGTCTCTTTTGATTCTTGCTTGAAGAACCCCATTTAAACTTATTTACACATTTAGAAAACATATAAAAAAAAAATAAATAAATAAAAAAAACCAAAACAAATTCTAAAAAACTCCTAAAATACCAAACAAATATTAAAAACACTCAAAAACCAAAAAATTGTTTCAAGAAAACATGGGAAAGAAGAAGGCAAAAGAAAGAAGGAAGGGAGAAAAGGTTGCACAAAATAAGGAAGAAAAAATTGAAATGCATGCATTAATCACACATGATCAAGGTGAAACAAATAGAGAAAATTTACGAGGGGTAGAGGAAATTGGTGGGATTTCTAAAGGGGTGGGTTCCATAGTTGCAACTAGGGAACATAGCAACACTTTTGTAAATGTATTCATTGGTCATGACCATAGAAATATGTGTGCTTACGTTAACCCTAATTGTGAGTGGAATTTAATTCATATTGATTTAGTGACTATTATTTTGGACAACATCCAACTAACCACGCATTCCCCTATCCTCATGAATGGTGAAAATTATGATTGCATGGGTCAAGTTGTGTTGCCTATTGTGGTGAATGGTATGGAATTTTTTGAAACATTTTTTGTCATGGAAGGTATAGATGAAGACTTGGTCATAGGCACTCAAAGGTTTTTTGAACATCAAGGGTTTGAAGCGCCTTGTCCATCTATTATGTCCATCCCCACTAGTGAGTCTTTCGGAAATCCTAATGATTATCCTCATTGTATGGATTGTGGACATAATCATCTATTCAAAGATTGTGCTCTTAATTCACAAAATAGTCTTTCCACTCATACTTTTTCATCTAACCTTTCTTTGAGTAACTCACAGGAAACCTTGACGAATGATGAAGTGAAGGACTCCAAGTGCTTGGAGGATATGGAAGGGCCCTCCCTTCCTCTAAGTTTGGAATCTTCTCACGAATTTTGTATGAGTTCTATGGAAGATAAAGTGATATCTAGAGATTCTATGTGTAATACAGATAAATGCACCGCTGAATCTCCATATCAATCTCAAACCACACAACCCTATGATCCATTGGATGAGCATGATGTATGTAAAAAAACTCAACCTTTGTTGAATTTCCCTTGTGAAGATGAGTTATCCCTAAATACTCACATAGAAGGCCCAAAAGACCCTATTGCCAAAAAAAGGAAATCACCTTCCCTTTGGAATGTAAAGCAAATTTGGGTGGCCAAGAACTTACTTAGAGCCCAACCAAATCGCACTATGATATGGGTACCAAAGAAAGCTCTTATACAAACTCAACCCCCTCATCTACGGTCTAGATTCACCATGCCTTATCATCAACAACGAGCACTTCTCACCAAGGGATCCAAAGAAATCAAGCCAACACTTAGAAAAGATCCAAGGAGAAACCTCAAGGCTAAGACCAACAAAGCGAAGACATATTGGCGACCTAAAACCTCTTCGTGCAGCATCCATGGGTGTCGGACCCAACCTTGCCCAATGCACAGCATATGTTTAAGATGCACACCAAGTATGCACACGAATAGGGCCTCATCCAAAGGCCAAGCATTAGGCACACTTAGTTTAACCCAAGCACAAAGAGGGCACATGTACATAGATTTGAAAAATTTTCTTTTCATTTTTCTTTTCTCAGGTTGGTGGATAAAGGTGGTATCCATTTCAAATGGTTGATAGAAAAGAAGCGGCTCTTGGAGTTGGACATTTGGAGAAAGCCTCATCATCACCTCACCCTTGAGCACTTTGCTCAAGACCCATCCATTTTTGCACCATTTTTTTTGTATGCATCTTTAGAGTATGCATAAGATAGGGTCACATTACAAGACCGTGCATAGACACTTTTTTGTTTTCCGCCCATGCACCCTTAGTCCCCACTCATGCATTTGGACTAAGAAGAGATGAATTAATTTCATCTATTTGTATATATCATCTACATTTTTATCGTATCATTCTCATGCATCATCCATCCATTACCACCAAAAAAAAAAAAAAAAAAAAAAAGAGATAATATATATATATATATATTTCTAGCATATTCATCCTTATGAGGCAAAAGAACCAAGTTAAGGCACTCGACTCCAAATAAAAAGCAAGATGAAGAAAAGCAATAACGCAAAGCACTCCAATGGTGCAAGGATCATGCAAATCAAAAGGGACTCCTACACACTCTTCCACAGAAGCTCCATACTGGCAAAAGCTTTGTCGAGGACGACAAAGTCAAGGAGGGGGGGAGTGTTGAAGGATACAACATGTATTTCTTGGATCCACTTCATTTTCATCATCGTTTGTACCTTTTTCTACCTTTCATTTAGTTAATAAAGCACTCTTGTATAGGTGTGTGTGAGTGCCACACTAGAGAATAAGTGGGATTCATTCTCCTTTCAGTTGAGAAATCCCACATAGCATGCTTTTTTGCCATTTTGTATATAAAGAGGTCTCCACCTCTTCTTTTGAGGGGAGCTCATGGAGAAGTAATGAGATTATGCTAGTTTGTAGATAGACTCTTGCTCTCTCATCGTCATGATGTGCATGCATGCTTGTTCTCTTCTTGTCGAACGCTTGTGACACGTTGATGTATGATTACGTCGTTATTATACTTGTGATTACGATTAGGTGTATCATTCGCGATGCTTATGTTGTATCTTCTTGTTTATAACGTTGTTAATCATATGTTGACGAAGCGCCATTACGTCTGCTGAGTGCTTCTACGCAAACATTTGGGTCTCATGAGATGCTCCCTGGTTTGACAAGTATGAGTTGTGATGCTACAACGTCAACAATTTCCCTCTGCCAAGGCCTAGGGAACACACTAGAACCTTGAGACCTACACAGCTGGTTAAGTTCATGAAGAACTATTTCGATGGCACCGGAGACCCGTATGATCATGTGGCTGAGTTTAGGCAAGTCTTGAGAGCTGAACAAGTTTAGGACCTATTCACACAGTATAATGCCTTTGGTCTAACCCTTAGGAACACAGCCCTTAAGTGGTTTCAACCATTGAATGAGAGACAGTTCAGGAGCATAGACCAACTCTTAGAGGCCTTCATCACTAAATTCTCTAAAAGTGGCATAAGGCATAATACTTCCTCATTGATACATAGCTTCAAGCAGACCCCTCAAGAGATAGTTAGACTTGTAGGAAGAAGGTTTAGGCAATACCTAGAGAGATGCCCTGTTCCAAAGTTACCCACACCTGCCAAATAGGTGGCGTTATTCTTGGATGGATTGCTAAGTACCAAATTGAGGTCATATGTGTACTTGAAGGACCCTAGGACCATTGAAGAGTGCGTACGCATGTGCATCGACATAGAGGATAACCTAGGGGAAGAGTTAGAGCTTTCCAAAATCTATAAAGATTCAGATAGTGCCTCTAGCTTTTCTTCCACACAATCTACATCTATTGAGGAACTCGCAGAAAAGGTAGCTCAAAAACTAGGTGTCTCTAGCAAACAAATTCCAAGATTTGCCCCAGTAAAGAGATGCTATACTTGCGGTGGTGACCACATGGCGAATGTATGTCCCATTATGGCTCAACCCCAAGTAAATCCTAGTAGCCAGTACTGCACCATAGAACGGAGGTACACCAATCACACCACGCAAGATTGCCCCTACAATAAGCAAGCAGTTAGGTAGACGTACCCACAACCATACCCTCAACAAGGTAGATACCAGAACCAATACCCACCGTAGCAGTATGCTAGGCCTCAACAAACCTACCAACCCTACCAAAACCAACAAAGGCTTTAGCCTGTGTTAGCACAACAACCCCCTGCTCCAGCTAATGTAATTCCGATAAAGTATGCAGCTGCAGAAGAGAATTTGAATAGATCTATAGTGTCAGTAACGCCATTGCTTTCAGAAAGTGATCCCAGTGACCATAGCTTTGATTCTACACATGTTGATAGTCCCCAGGCTTACTACATGCAATCTCCTGAACATGGTGAGTCCTACTACAGTGAAGAACCAAGTGAACCTAGTTGTGAGCCAGAGTGCACAAATGTAATGTACACAAACCCTAACTCTAGACCCCAACCTAGGCAGGTAAGACCCCCATTCCCTAGAGGACCATGCTACAGATGTCAGGGAGATCACCTCATTCGTGATTGCCCCTTACCTCCACCTACACAACCCCAGTCAGTGACAGTTCAAGGCTTTTGCCAAGATTGTGGAAAGGAGCATCTCTTACGAGATTGTCCAAAGAACCCCAATAATATGCCAAAAATTACTCCTATCAATGTTATTGGGTTAGTAGTAGACTCTATAGGAAGTGTGACTTCCACTACACTAGTACAGGTAGTGACTAGAGCTCAGGCATTGCAGCAAAACCAAGGGGTAGGCCAGGAAAAGAGCTCAGAGGCTAGTGAAGCTGAGAGCATAACCAAGAAGAGAACTAGAGCCTGGAGAGATAGTCGTGAAAGAATGAAAAGGCAATGCGCTAAGAAGATGAGTGAACTCGAGGAAAGCCTAAGAGAAACAAAAGCCAGGATAGTTGAACTCACATCTCAAACTCCCTCTCACACTACTCCAACACCACCATTCCCATCACCATCCGATCCAACACCTTCCAACCCACCTCACACAAACCCACCACCCCCTAGAGTAGGATCAGTCCTAGCAGATCCCACTCCTGAGGGCCTAAATATGATGCTCAAAGCATATGCGGCCAGAATCCAAGAAGGGCCAAATGTAACCGATCATGAAAAGTGTTACCCTAGAGCAGAACTAGAGCTTGAACGAACCAAAATTTGTGCCAAGATGGTGGAATTGGCTCAAACCATGTTTGAAGCCAGTCGCCTCTTCAACATCTCTAGTTCAGCTAAGATGCAGTTGCACTTTGATGGACTGCTAGAAAGATTGGAGAGGTTAATTGCACAATCAGAAAAGGAACCCACCCCTCCAAGTAAGGGCAAGGCAAGTATGAGGGCAAGCCTTCCTGCCCAGGAAGCCTACGTGCCTAACTCTACGGAGCCAGACACATCTTCTTCTATGAATCGGTTCACACCAGAATTCCTCCGAGAGATTCAAGAAGACAAATGGGCTAAAGAAAGTGAAGTCCCTCCTCCCACTGAACTTGTGGATGATGCACACGACCAATTCCCACAAGACATCCCATCCATTTATGAAGAGCAGGAGAGCACTCAATCTCAAGAGAGATTAGACTTTGAGTCTAATTTACAAGAACTACCCCATTTCACAGGCCCATGGGAGGCAAAGTCTACGTGTATGCGAGCAACCACTGTCATGGTAAGAAATGAAGATTCAGTCTTACCTAGGAAAACAGAGGTAGTGAAAAACACTAAAGTGCAGTGTAACCTCACTTTAGAAGAGCTACTCAAAGTAAGGCCAGAGCTATGGAAACATGTAGCCAAACAAGTACCAGAGATAGCAAAACCTCATTCCCAGGTAGGTTCTCATAGGACAGTGCCAGAAATTCCTCTAGATAAGATAGGAGACATGAGTGAAGGAGAAGAAGGAAACACCTATCTCCCCATCACCCATCAAGGATACACAACCAAGGCAATTCTGAACTCTGGTGCAGGAGTCGCAATTGCTACCACTTCCCTATGGAAGCGTTGGGGCAAGCCAGCACTCAGGCCAACGAGAATGAAATTGCAGATGGCGGATGGTCACATAGAGAGGCCTTTAGGACTACTTGAAGGAATAACTCTCACTACTTGTGGTGTAGAGTTTGAGCACACATTTGCCATATGTGACTTTAGCAAAAATCATGCCTATGAGATGATTTTGGGAAGACCATTTATGCGGCAGTTGCAAGTAGTACAGGATTGGGGAACCAATTCCTTGTACTTGCAACACTTGGGTGTTACGACCAAAGTGAATCTCAAAGATTACTCTCATAGAGATGTCCCTCCTATCCAATGGAACCCCATCCATAGAGCCAAAGATGATACGGAGTTTGTGCATTCCATAGGATCAGGATCCTCATGGGTGCATGAAGACACCCACTTATGGATGTGCAAAGTAGCAGTAGAAGAGGAGAAGAGAGAAAAAGCCAGAGAGGTAGGTGCGAAGGAAATCCATAGATCAATTCAAGACCCAGCCTATGCGCCTGTAGTATTTCCTGATGAAGAGTTTGAACCTCATGGTTGTGTAGAAATTCTAGCAACAATGGATGTAGCCATCAATGAAGAACAGTGGACACCCCACTATGATGAGGATGGCTATGACATTTCAGTGTTCTCCATAGAGCCAATCATGGGAGATGCGGTTTTAGAAGAGTGCGAACCTAGCCCTGATGCATTTGAGGACGCAAGTGACTCCGATCTAGAGTCAATCATTATGGACCCACCTTTTGCATCAAATGAAGAATACTTCTATGAAGTGGAATTCCAACCTCAGAGACACGAAGAGATAACAAACGATGTACGATTAACCACACAAGTGACTGCTAATAATGATAGCAAGAAATGTAAGAAGAAAGAAGTCCCCCCGGAGGAAGAAGAATCTTTGTTTGAGGTCCCGGAAAACTTTAAAAAGTATGAGATAGACGATAGGAGAGTCATGATAAGAATGCCTAAACGAGAGGCACAATCAGGAGAGGCCTATGATAACAAAGAAACCACCAAAAAAATAGTGGTAGCCCTAGAAGAAGGAGAGGAGAGATGCACTTACATAGGACATGACCTAACAGAGGAAGAAGAGCATGCGCTAATAGCCTTGCTTAGAGAATACAGAGATGTATTTGCTTGGAGCTACAAGGATTTGAAGGGTGTTGACCCAGGCATATGCTCACACACTATCCCCATGACCCCAGATGCCAAACCCTCTAAGCAAAAGCCATACACATACAATGATAATTATGCTGCCAAGATCAAAGAAGAGATAGATCGTCTGGTAGAAGCTGGATTTATCTATGAAATTGAACACACTGAGTGGGTATCCCCCATCATAGTGGCGCCCAAGAAGAATGGAAAGTTACGTGTGTGCATTAACTTGAAAAAGGTTAATGCCGCCACCATTCGAGATAACTATCCGCTTCCTATCACAGAACATCTCTTAGAAAGAGTAGCAGGCAAGGAAGTGTACAACTTCCTTGATGGATTTTCTAGCTACAATCAGGTAGCCATTGCTCTCGAGGACCAGCATAAGACTGCTTTTGCCACAGAATGGGGCATATTTGCCTTTAGGGTAATGCCATTTGGGCTTACCAATGCTCCTGCAACCTTCCAAAGATTGATGTGTCATGTGTTCAAAGAGTTCTTGAGGAAGAATTGAGAGCTCTATGTTGACGATCTCTGTGCTCATTCCAATATTAGACATACACATATACCTGAACTCAAGCAAATCTTTGACAAATGCAGAGAATATCAAGTCTGCTTGAACCCAGGAAAGTGTGTTTTCATGGTCAGGCAAGGCAAGATTCTAGGGCACATAGTGTCAAAGAATGGCATATCCACTGATGAAGAGAAAGTGAGAGCCATAGCAGAGTTACCTAGGCCAAAGAACGTCAAGGAAGTACAAGATTTCATGGGGCATTGTGGTTATTACCGACGGTTTATACACATGTATGCCATCATAGCAAAGCCTCTGTATGGACTTTTGACTAACTTCGAGTGGACCGATGAATGTGAAAACTCTTTCAACGAACTCAAAAGGAGATTGTGTTCAGCACCAATCTTGACCACACCAGATTGGAATAAGCCCTTTCATGTTCACGTGGATGCATCCAATTATGCTATTGGATGTGTACTCGCACAACCTACTGGTGAAGGTAATATGGATCTTCCCATCGTTGTCTTGGGTCAAGACTGGATCTATGATCATGCAGTCAACCTAAACCTAAGAAGTGGACTCCTTCAGGTCTGCGTAAATCAGAATCGCATTACAATTGAGTTAGAAAATGAAGCACTCAAGGAATTAGACAAAGCACACACTCCTGGTCCTTCCAGGGGTACACATGAAGATGACCATGTTATTCTTGTCCAAAACTGTGTGATGTAGAGGAATGATGATTTCAATCAAGAATTTAGGGGCGCAACGGAACCCCCTTCTTTTCCAGAGACCAGAGGGATGCAGCAACCAAAGGCAGATCAAATACAGATGGAGCAGAGTAATACCTATGCTGGAGGACTAAAGAACGTGCGAAGCAGAATGTCTCAGCCATTGAAACAAGTGTGGGTGCGGAAAGGCGAACACCCTGTTGCGATCAAGCCAACCACACGGGCAAAACTTCTTATTAATAATCAACAACATGACACTAATAAGAAGTCTTTCAAAAATTCTTCTGCGAAAGTAAAGTCTATTTGGGTACCCAAGAAGTCGATGAAGGCCATCCCACAATCACGACAAATTTGGGTGCCTAAGGCTTACTTGCGGGCTCAAATAGTTACACCGAGGCCACACCCTGTACAACATGGTTCACTCACTCGAACATCTGATACCCTTTCTTATACAACACGCACGGACACACATTGGTCCATGAGCACAAGCAGAATCACTTGTAAATGGGTCCTTAAAAAGCCTCATTTCCAAGTAGACACTCCTGAAAAGCCCTCCAAAGTCTCCACAAAATCAATACCAACAACAAATCAGTTTGTTTGGAAGCCCAAAACGTGTACTAAACCCCCCGACCCTCATTTGTAAATTCATATCCACTTACTCACTACATCACTCATACACCGCATCCTTCCATTTAGCTCTTAGGAATATCCATTCACTAACCGCACACACGATCCCCAAGCACTTATTGACCTACTAACCTCTCACTAAAATCATGTTAATGTTGTAATGGGGATGCTTGAACGCTTGGTGTCCATTGGCAATGTTAACATTCATTTGTCTATTCTCACAGAACCGGTGACCAGTCTCTTCACCATGGCCGAGGCAGGAACTAGCTCCCAGGCAGGCACCAGCCCCCAAATCGTGGACATTGAAAGTCTTCCCATTGAAGAGGAATTGAAGGAACGCCCTGTGGCATTGAGGGCATTACACGCCATACCAATTCAAAATCCTCCATAGGGGCACACAATGCCGGTCAGCAAAAACTCACATTGGTTCAGTGATGTGGCCGGATCTCTGGGTGAAGGCACTTACATGTGGGAGGCCGAGATAGAGTTCAACGGGCGATGGGGCAGATATCATTTTTTCACCAGGGAATTTGAGAGGCTTCAGAATGATGAAGGTCTGAAACCCATCTAAAAGAAGGCTGGACTCTACGACTATTTCAAGGCTCAATTACCCAAGCCAGATTTTCTACGGTGTTCCTACTTAGTTAGCACTCTGACCCCTAGTAAAGAGAAAAAGGGATATAGTACCTTCGTTCTACCATCACTGACCAGAGGCAATGAATTAAAGCGTTTCAAATTGACGAACAACTTGGTGAGGGAAGCTCTTGACATGAAAGGCATGCATATCCCCACCAAAAAAGAGACGATGCTCCCGGATAACATGAAAAACAGGAACCTGACTAAGCTCAAAGACATGGTAGCAATGACACCCACAACCGCCATCCACTTGCGAATGGTCATGCAACATTTCGCGTTCCCAGCTCAAGAGCGGTTCACCATGCCACCCAAGAAGATATGGTTCAGTCTATATTTGGCAGATGCCTTTAACTTGACAATTCAACATGCCGCATTGGATTATCGACCAAATCCACTTGGCACATCAACGGTGGTATAAAAAGCAAAAGTCAGTACTGTATGGATGCTGTGCCCTCACCAGGATTGTGTATAGATGTTTGGCCTATGATGTGCCAGTTCAAAGGGCATTAATTTGGACCAGGGTACAGGAATTTCAACGTAAACCGTAGGGCCGCCATCAAAGAAAATGAGAGGTGCAGTTCAGATGCCCTGTGCACAAGCCTGCGGTGCGACACTGACACCTGAGACAACTCCACGACTTTTGAGGCATGTACAACCCTTCACTATCAGATTACCAAGACACAGCACTGATGGATCAAATCTGGTGTTTCCACCTGTACCAACCGACCTAGAGTTTCCTCACGGATTCACATTAGAAGACCTAATTGATGAGGAGGTAGCCAGGATAATCGAGGCTATTAACACGGTAGTCGAGGCAGAACAGGCAAGCGGCCAGCAGACAGTCGCAGACCAACCCCATCCTGTCCAACCAAGAGTAGTTGAAGTGGAGGATGAAGAAGAAGAAGAGCAAGAGGAGGAACGAGGAGGACAAACAGAGGAAGAAGAGCAGGAATATGAACAAGAAGTTCTACAGGAACTTGAGGGTGCCCCGGCTTATACGAAGGAATTGAAAAAGCTGTATGATACCATCAACAGAGTTCAAGAACAGCACAAACTATCCCTAGCAGCAGGAAAAGCCCTCATGAACCAAATCCTTGAAGAGGAAGGTGTGGACGAGCAATACCGAGCAACCCTGGATATGATTTCTGATGCGTTGGGGGTACCTGAGACGGTGCATACAGCTCTTGCACACTCGAGAAGATCGGAGCGACGATATGGCAGACACCCCCCTCGATCAGGAAAACAAATGAATATCTTAGTATCAGAACCACAGGGCACCACATCCACAACCATGGGCACAGCTCATATCATTCAGGAAACTGAGGAAGCCCATACAACCAGTGCACCCCCATCACCCCCTTTACCACCCCTACCTCCAACTCCACCAACTTCACCTCCCACCACCAGTGTAACCACTACTGTCACCGCCAAAGAGTCCACTGCCCATACCGAAGCACAGACTGTCAGTCAATCCACACAACCCACACACCCTATCACCACCTCACTTGTATACACTACCACTGACACTGTAATTCTAACTGCAGCCACGGAAAACCCCCTTCCCCCAATCACACTTCCTGGCGGTTCATATTCACAACTACACACACCACTTTACACTTTCACCACCATCACCGCACCCACAGTTCCCATGTTCACAATCACCCCCACGACTGCATCCACTTTTGACCTCATGGACATATCACCCACCTCTGCACCTCTCCCTCCCCCCATACGTCCACAATCTCCCATTCCCCCACCACCAACTTCACCCTTTTCGAGCACAGCATACACGCTCCCATTCCCCTTTCCCTTCCCTTCTGCATTCAACACATTTCCCGCATCCACTCCCATTAATAATGTATTTAATAACATGTACCAGTGTATGTCTCAGCTGCAACAGCATTATCAGCACCTAGATGCTCAGCATACAAGTCTGTTCAGAAGCCATGAAACATTACAAGGACGATTTCATTGACTTAGAGAGGGAAAAGCAGCTACTACAACAACAGTATGTCACTTTACAGGAACAACATGAGCAGTTAGTGGCCAATCCACCCCAGTCAGATGCGGAAGAAAAACAACAACTTGATGAGCTGCTACACTCCCAGATAACAGAGAATCTCAAGCATCGACGCAACCTGGCCCTATTACGGAAACACATGTCTACAGCACTCGAGGAAAATAAGCGACTACAGAGACAGAACAAAGAAAACTTGGAAGCAGCAATGGAGGGTTCACCACAAGAAATCGACCCAGAGAAATTCAAGGCTATCCCATCTGAAAATATGCAAATCGTCTTGGAAACCCATGTCGACCTCCTGGAAGCCCACGCAGCATTAGAAAGAGAAAGAAATGACTTATCAAAGCAACTGGTAACCCAGCAAGAGTCACCAAGCAAACTCACAACTGAAGCCGACACATCTGAAGAAGTCGCAAAACTCGGAGCCGAATTAGAAGAACTATGAAATAGAGTTCTACAATACGAGCGTCAACCCTCCCCCCTGGCGGAACCAGAACCTGAAGACTTAGTGCCAATTCAAGTGGAGGAGATCTTTGAAGACCCATATGTTCCCATGTCAACACCCGGAGGTAAGCAAATAGAAGAAGGCATGGACACGATTGAGATAGAAGCGCCTGAATGGATGCAAAGGTTGGAGAAGGTTGCTACTACCCATGATGAGAGAGTTGCAGTTCAGATAGCGTCTATGTCATGATTGGAAGAAGTCGTCATAAAATCGGATTACTTTAGAAACCTCTCCCATCATAGGTGGATTGGCACGTCTGATGATCTATATGTTCCATTCTGTGTATTAATGGCAGATTACAATGCTCAAATCAAGCAACGCACAACAAAAGAACCAACCTCGGCGACACAGTTTGCACCGGATGATATCCCTGCAAGTTCCAAGCAAGGGAATATACATCAACCTACTTGGAGGATCTGCCTGCTTGAAACCTACCCTGAGATGAATCGCACGTGGAATAACATGCCTCTATATATCAAGTATAATCCCTGCTACTGCCCTATCTTTCGAAGAAGGTCTTGGCCAGAGTACACAAAAACAGTTTTGACGGTTAAAGGATGTGAAAAGTGGTTAAATTATGTGTATCTAGCACCTCCTAATGGCCAACCCACAGTCAACTACATGATTTCAACCATCCGACACTAGGCAGTCTGGTTCAAGAATGTCCCAGATGTCCTAGCACAGATGTGCCTAAAAATTTTTGAGCTCATGCTGATTACATTCAGGACATTTAAGAACATCAAAGAACCTCATCTTTTGCCTATTGGATTTAATGAAGGGAATCAGGACCTTGTCTATGACATGAGCACCACGCCCTCCATTAACGTCGTATATGCCTGGCATGCCCGTATAAAGTATCTACCTGCTTGCTTCAAACAGACGTTTGAAGAAATGTTTATCACGGGGTTCTGGGAATATCATTCAGAGATATTCATTCCCAGACCATCTCATCTATTACAGTTATTTGCCATGGAACAAGCTCTCCATTCAGAAAAGCTACGTATACCACATCCAGAGGTTCTCGGGCCTGTAGATTGGGATGCCCTACTCACTGACTTGGCCAAAGGATTGTGAATTGCGGAACATCACTTAGCACAAGAAGTTGTGGAGTACTACATCCAACGACCCATCCAACAAGGGTCTGTCAGGGACGACAGAAGCGAGAGAGGGGGGGGTGTTGGCAGTCAAGGAACTGAAGGACTCACAAGACAAGGAAGTCAACGAAGGGAGTCGGAGCGAAGAGAAGGTACAAGCAGACAGAGTAGTCAAAGAAGATCGGGCAAGTAGGCCATTATTTTTTCAGGAAGCTAAAGCATATCAAAGAGGTGGACACATAAGGAGAGGGAGCAAGTAGGGAGCTCGAAGATGTGTATGTCAAATCGTTAGAGGAAATCCTACAAAAATAGTGATTCTCATCACTAAAAGCCATTGTAAATACCATTTCATATTTTTCTAGCTCCATTTTGTGCAAGCCAAGGAGTCCTTGAGCTTGAGGAGCATTAGAAGTAGCTACCTACCAGTTTTCATAATTTTTAGACTCCATTTGAGCCTTCAAATGGGACCTAGAACCTAATTTTTAACTAGGCCAGACACTAGGTCTGGACACGGCCAAAACCTAGTAAAAAACTATAAATAGAGCTAGAGAGCTCATTTTTGGGGGTTAGCTTGGAATTGATTTGAACTTGTATGAGCATTTTGGAAGTAATCTAAAGAACTCCATTGCTTCTCTCTCTTTGTCTTGCCTTGTGTGCACGTGTGTGTGTATGTGTGTGTATGTTAGTGTGCTTCGCACTCACGCACTTGTGCCTTCACTTGCTCGAGGTCATCATGCCATCCTCACGTCTTCTCGGATTGACATTAAAGGAGGTGCTACTCATCACTGAGCTACAATAGTCCACAAGCTTATTATACTGAGTCACTTGAGCATAGTGACACTTATCCATATCATTACGAGACACCACTTATGGAACAAAATTGGGAGCCGTAATACTCTAATGTCATGTACACGAATCCTAACCCCAGGCCCCAATCGAGACAAGTAAGACCACAAGCCCCTAGAGGAACATGTTTTAGATGTCAGAGCGAGCATTTTCATTCATGAATGTCCCCACTCACCAACTCGAGGACAAGGATAAAACATCACAATACAAGGTTTTTGTCCTGAGTGCGGCAAAGAACATCTTTCGAGAGATTGTCCTAGAAACCCCTCTAGTGCACCCAAGGTTACACCCATTAATGTGGTAGGCTTAGTGGTGGATTCAAGTGCTAGTAGCAGTCATGTGGCTCCTATACAAGCAGTCACTAGAGCACAATCCTTACAATAGGCTAAACCAGTTGAACAATCAGAGTCAAGTGAACGAGGAGAACCTAGTTAGAGAAAAACAAGAACATGGAAGCATACCTAGGAGAGAACCAATTGCAAGTGGAATAAAAAGTTATCTGAACTAGAAGAAATCCTAAAAAATGCAAAAACAAAAATACAAGACATCGCATCTCAAAACCCCTCACATGCCAAAGCTCCATCCACTCCACCTCATCCCACCCCACCACTCATTGTAACTAAACTGCAAGCAGGGCCTGTTCTTGCAGATCCAACCCCAGAAAGCTTGGACATGATGTTCAAGGCCTACTAGGATTGACTTCAAGAAGGGCCAACAATTGCAAACCTAGACAATAGTTACCCTATGTTGGAGCAAGTCTATGACAAGCCTAAGTATTGGCTTGATTCCCACAAAGTCATAGAAGAAGCCTTAAATGGAAGACAATGTAAAGTTCACTTGTGAGCTACCTCTTGTAACTTTTGAAAACTTTACTTAATGTAAAAGTGAAAGAATCTTAAGTGGTTGAGTCCACTTGATCAAAAAGGGAAAGAGGAGCCACGATTCGTGATTTCTGGTAGATAGAGAATCAAATCAATCACTAATTGATTGGAGAGTGATTGAGGGAAGGTATTCTCCCAAGATCAATTATAAATACATGGTAGTCTTAGTCGTGGTTATGTGAAGACCTCCAAGCCCTGAGATTTATGCCATATCAAGGTGTGATTTCAAGGCACACATATGTATCAGTAAGTCCATTGTATTGTACAATCAATATACTTTCATTTTCATGATCATTTGAGTTCATATTTCCATGTTCTTGTGAAGTGTACTACTCACTGCCATATCTCTAAGTTTTCTCAGTCAGATTGCAGAGATGGTTTCTCTGAGCTTGGTGCATCCTTTTTAGTGATTTAACTTGGTAAAGTTAGCTCTATAGGTCTACTATATGCTCACCAATTTTCATTTCATTTGGGTGTTTCAATCTTCAATTATATTCAATTGAAGTCAACCCTGTCTGTTCATTTTCACTTCTATGTCAGGTACCCGACATTTTTACTCATCTTGTCAGAGCCGTTTTCTCAGTTTGTACTTAGCCAAATTCAATGGTTTAAAGCTTTTTGGATTTTGCATACTCTCTAGTATAAGTATACAAATTTTCATAATGATTGAATTCTTAAATCTTGAGTTATGTTCATGTTTCTGCTCACTAGTCTCATTACTCTAGCAGCCCATGAAAATCAACATGATGTCATCACTTGTTAAACATCATTCTCAGTGTGTGGTTCATTATTTTTTATGCAATTACTCTTGAAAGTTAGCTCTTTAAGTTAGCTAGACTTCCCCAAGAGGAATTAGGCTAATTGCTACTGTGCTCAGAGAATTATGCAAAACACTGGACAGGTGTATGAACCAAAATAGCAAGTTCTTCACCTCTGAGCTAACTCCAACTTATCTATTTTGATCTATCTTTTTGAGAGTGATCTTCCAAGGTACATAGGGTGTTTAATACATCCAAGGTAATAGAGTGATCTTCCAAGGTACATAGGGTTTCTAATACATAGGGTGTCTAATAAATAGCAGATCAATTCGGAAGCATTGGAGAGGTAATAGATGAAGAGCAAATTGTAAGGCAGGTCATCAATGGCTTGAAGGCAGATGACAAGTGGGAAGCATTCACCACAACTATGGATTTGTACATGGACATGCATGTACCTGATTTCAATACACTCATTGCACAACTACTTACTCAAGAGGCAAAGCTTATCAAAAATGGAGAAAGCTCTAAAGGTAATCAATCTTCAGCTTTATATACTGATAAAAGCAAGTCCAAAGATAACAAAGGAAAGGCAAAGAAAGTGGATGATGAAGCAGGAACATATCAAGCTAACTATGTGTAGCTCAGTGATGAGTAGCACCTCCTTTAATGTCAATCCGAGAAGACGTGAGGATGGTATGATGACCTCGAGCAAGTGAAGGCACAAGTGCGTGAGTGAGAAGCACACAAACATGCACACACATACACACACACGCGCACACACGGCAAGACAAAGAGAAAGACAATGGAGTTCTTTTTTATTACTTTCAAGATGCTCATACAAGTTCAATTCTATTACAAGCTAACCTCAAAAATTAGCTCTCTAGCTCTATTTATAGTTTTTCACTAGCTTTTGGCCCTGTCCAGACCTAGTGTCCGGCCTAGTTAAAAATTAGGTTCTAGGGCCTATTTGGAGGCTCAAACGAAGTCTAAAAATTATGAAAATTGGTACGATGCTACTTGTAATAATCCTCAAGCTCGAGGACTCCTCAGCTTGCAAAAAATGGAGTTACAAAAAGGTGAAATGGTATTTACAATGATTTGTAGTGATGAGAATCACTATTATGAAGATGTTGCTTTGGAAAAATTTGAATGGCCTACTTGCCAGATCTTCGTTGACTGCTTAGTCTGCTTGTGCCTTCTCTCTGCTCTGGCTCCCTTCTTTGGCTTCCTTGTCTTGTGAGTCCTTCAGTGCCTTGACTGCTGCTGCCAACACCCCCCCCTCTCTCGCGTCTGTCGTCTCTGACAGACCCTTGTATAGCTGTGCGTTGGACGTAATATTGAGCCACATCGGAAGCAAGGTGGTGTTCTTCTAATGGTAGCCCCCGTGCTAGATATGTTAACAATGCATCCCAATCCACTGGACCTGGGACGTCTGGATGGGGCACCCGCAATTGATCTGAGTGGATGGTCCTCTCCACAGCGAATAGTTGGAGGATTTCTGAGTGATATTCCTAGAACCCTGTGATGAACATCTCCTCGAAGGTCTGCTTGAAGCATGCTGGGAGGTATTTTATTCTTGCGTGCCAGGCATATACTACCTTTATTGAGGGGGTAGTGCTCATGTCATATACCAGGTCTTGGTTGCCTACAATGAAGCCAACTTCTGAGAAGTGGGGGTCCTTGATGTTCTTGAATGTCCTGAATGTGATCAGCATTAATTCGAAGATCTTCATGCACATCTGTGCCATCACATCAGGAGTGTTCCGTAGGTGAATGCTCCAATGACGGATTGTAGAAATCATGTAAGCAACAGTGGGAGGTCCTTGTGGAGGTGCTAGATAGACATAATTTAACCACTTTGCACAACCTTTGACGTTCTTTACAGCAATGGTAAATTCGGGCCATGTGCGTCTGCGAAAGACTAGAACATAACAGGGGTTGTATTTAATAAAGAGTGGCATGTTAGTCCAAGTACGAACCATCTCGGGATAGGTCTCAAGAAGACGGATCCTCCAAGTGGGTTGATGAATGGATCCTTTTTTAGCGCTCTCAGGGATATCATCGGGCCCAAATTGTGTGGCAAAGGTTGGATCCTTGCCACATCGTCATTGAATCTCTACGTTGTAATCTGCCAGGAGTACACAATATGGCACATACTGATCGTCGTTGGTGCCTATCCATCTATGATGAGACATACTGCGGAAATACTCTGACTTTATGATAGTGTCTTCTAATTTGGCCATTGATTGGATTTTGGATTGCCACTCGATCTTCATGGGTTTTTGTTGTCTTTTCGAGTGTCTGAAGCCATTCGGGTACTTCGACTTCCAAGGTGTCCATTCCTTCTGAGGTTTGCTGACCTCCTGGCATCGGCATAGGAACATATGGTTCCTCATACGATTCATCCACCTCAATGGGTACCAATTCATCTGGCTTTGGTTCTACAATTGGAGAGGGCTGTCTTTCATATTCCAGTAACTTCTTCTGCAATTCTACCACGTACTCTGTTAATGCCTTTACTTCCTCTGAAGTCGTGGTTGTCTCTATGATCTTGGGTTGTGCCTCCTGTTCCCTGAGCTGGCGGCGTAGCGCGTCTCGTTCCTTTTCCAAATCATCATGTGCTTCTAATAAATCGGCATAGCTTTCCAAGATTGTCTTCATTGTTTCTGAGGGGACTGCTTTGAATTGTTCTGGGTCGATCTCGTGGGGAGAGCCTTCCATGGCAGCTTCCAGGTTTTCTTCGTTTTGCTTCTGCAGACGTTTGTTTTCTTCAAGGGCGGTAGCCATGTGTTTTTTGAGTAGAGTCAAATTACGCCGGACTCTTAGATTATCTTTTTGGTAGACTTCCAGTAAAGCTTCGAGTTGTTTGACACCTGGCACTTGGGATGGTTGGGGTGCCTCCAGGAGGGTTTGATGGGCCTGCTCGAGTGTGGTATAGCGTTGATTGAGGTCCGCCTTTTCATCTTCTATGGTTATCAGCCGTCTCTGTAGTTGTTGGTGATTCGTTGTCAGTTGACGATGACGGTCTTCGAGAGCCTGATACTCACTCTGAAGTTGATACACACACTGATGTAATGTTGAAAACATATTATTTACATTAAAGAATGCAGGGAAAGGAGAGGATGCAGGGGGAATGGGGAGGGGAAAGGGAGTCGTGAATGCTATGGAGTCAAGTGGTGAGGTGGGTGGAGGGGGTATGGGAAATTGAGGCTGCGTGAGGGGAGGGAGTGGTGCTGTGGCTGGTGATGTTTCCATTGTTTCGAACGTGTGTGTGACTGTGTAGATGGGGACAGTGGGTGGGGTGGATGTGATGTTTGTGAAGAGTGTTGTGAAAGTGGGCATGGTAGCTCCTCTGAATTGGATGCCAGGAGAGAGAGGAATTCCCATGACATATGTGGTAATGGCAGAAATAGGGGTGGTAGTGCCATGTGGTGAGGTGAGTTGTGTAGTGAGAGGTGAGGTGTGTGGTGAGAGTGGTTCCGCCTGATGTTCTTCTATTTGTGTGTTATCTCCTGGTTCTGATACATTGATGTGAATTTGCTTGCCGGATCGCATGGGGCGGGTAGGCACTCGTTTCTCAAATCGATGAATATAAGCCATGGCTGCATGAACGGCTTCATCTAAGCCTACCGCATCTGGGTGCAGGTTCATTGATTCAATAAACATGTCATCCACACCTTCCTCGGCTAACATTTGGCTCATGAGCACCTTTCCTGTTTCGAGCGACAGTTTGTGCTGTTCTTGGACTCGCTTCATGGTTTCATACAATCTTTTTATTTGGGCCGAGTAGGCTGGGGCACTTGCTAGTTCTGAAAGTTCTTCATATTCTTGATCATACTCCTCGTTTGCTTCTTCTTCTTCTGTCTCTTCGTCATCCTCTTCTACTTCTACTACTTCCGGTTGGGTCGGGGCTGAAGTTGTAGTAGTGGGTTGTGGTCCTTGGGTCTGCTCTACTTCTGTCTCCAGGTTAGACTCATTGATCAAGCGGGCAATTTCTTCATATGTCAAATCGGCTAGGGTGTAACCTTGTGGGAACTCCAAGTCCGATGGAATCGGAGGGAACACCAGATTGGGTCCTTCTACACTTGGTCTGGGTAGGCGAATGGTAAATGGTCTGACATGTCGCGTTTGTGGAGGGGTCACCTCTGGTGTGGTTGTGGCTCCCCTTGCTTGGGCACATGGTAATTGAACTCCCCCTCTCATTTTCTTTGATGGAGGACCCACCGTTGACAGCCGTCTTTGGAATTCTTGGGCCCTGGACCATACTAGTGCTCTTTGAATGGGCACGTCCTACGCTAAGCACCTGTAAATTATTTTTGTCAAAGTACAGCACCCATGAAGCACATTCTTTTGTTTCTTATTCCATCGTTGATGGGCTAGATGGATTTGATCGATGATCCAGTGTGGCAGATTGATGGTGAGATTCTCTGTCTCTGCCAAGTACAAGCTGAACCATATCTTTTTAGGTGGCATTGTGAAGCGTTCTTGGGCGGGGAAAGCAAAGTGCTACATGATTGTTCGTAGGTGGAGAGCGATGTTTGGTGTCATTGCTACCATGTCCTTCAATTTGTTGAGATCCTTGTGCTTCATCCTGCCTGGAATCATTGTTTCTTTCTCAGTGGGAATATGCATACCTTGCATCTTCAATGCTTCTCGTACTAGGTTGAGGGTCAGTTTGAATCTTTTGAGTTCGTAGCCTGGCATCAGTGAAGGTAGCACAAAAGTGCTATCGCCTCCCTTGGCCCTGCTAGGGATGATGGTACTGATAAAATAGGAACAACGCAGGAAATCTGGCTTAGGTAAATGTCCCCGAAAATAGCCATCCAAGCCCGCTTTGGTCCATACTGATCGCATCACTTCTGCATTCTGATATTGCTCAAATTCGCGGGTGGAGAAATGATATCGTCCCCATTTGCCATTAAACTCAAGTTCTGCCTCCCAAAAGTAGGCGTCGTCTCCTAATGGCCTTGCGACATCACTGAACCAATGTGCATGCTTCCCCACTGGAGAAGTGTGCCCCTGAGGCGGGTCCTGAATAGAGAGCACATGCACAACTCTAAGTTCTTGAGGTCTCTTAGTGAGTTGTGGTTCCAGAAGGAGGGTTTCGATGTCCACTATCTGGGCGCTAGACCCTGCCTGGGAGCTGGTGCCTCCGGTTTCTGCCATGTTACAGCTTGCTTGCTAGTTCTGTGAGAATATAGAAGCATGCGTTAACATTGTAAAGGACAAGGTAGAACAATTTTTGTCCCCCCTTACAACATTTACATGAGGTGAATGATGAGTTAGTCGATCAGTGAGTGCTCGATGATTGTGTGTGTTGTTAATCCTATGAGCTAAGTGAAAAGATGCGGTTAGTAGGTGGAGAGGAATGTACAAATGGGATCGGGGGGTTTATTACAAGCTTTTGGCTGCCAAACACAGTGAATGACTTTATGTTTTGGTTTCGTGGAGACTCTGGAGGGCTTTATGAGGGTGTCTGCTTGGAAATGAGGCTTTATAGGGGCCCATTTGCAAGTGATTCCACTTGTGCTCACGTGTGAATACGTGTTTGTGTGTATTGACTGAGAGTGGGCATTGGCTCTTTGAGTGAGTGAACCTTGTTGTACATGGTGCGATTTGTGTGGGACTAGTTGAGCCCGCAACCAAGCCGTAGGCACCCAAATTTATCTTGATTGTGGGCCAGCCTTCATAGACTTCTTGGGTATCCAGACAGATTTCACTTTCACAGAAGGATTTTTGGAGGACTTCTTATTAGTGTCGTGTCGTTGATCACTAATAGGAAGTTGAGCCAGTTGTTGTGGCTGGACCGCAATAGGATGCTCGTTCTTCCGTACCCACACTTGTTTTGGTGGTTGAGACACCGTGCGTCATATTTTCTTTGAGCCTCGAGCACAAGTCATCTGCTTCTTCTCCATTTGATCCACCTTTGGTTGCTGCATCCCTGTGGCTTTTGGAAAAGAAGGGAGTTCCGTTGTACCTGCAACTTCTTTGTTGAGACAATCATCCCTCTCCATCACATAGTTTTGGACAAGAATAGCATTGTCAACTTCATGTGTACTCCTGGAAGGACCAGGAGTGTGTGCCTTGCCTAATTCCTTGAGTGCTTCATTTTCTAACTCAATTGTAATGCGTTTCTCATTGACCCAAACCTGAAGAAGTCCACTTCTTAGGTTTAAGTTGACTGCATGGTCATAGATCCAGTCTTGCCCCAAGACCAGAGGCTCAGTGAGATCCTCATCTTGACACACTAGTACTTTCACTGTCATTAAGACATCTTGAATGTGGAGAGGAAGATCCACCTCGCCCATGCAAGGGGTTTCCACACCTCCCAATCCTATGAGATATGCCTCTATAGGATTGACTTTTAATCTCAATTCTTGACAGTAAGAGAGTCTAACTGCACTAGTGGCTGCACTTGAGTCAATCAAGGCCCGTGCAGTCCTTGCACTCTTTCCTTGTCCTATCTCCAAGGTTACAAAAGGACATCGGTCAACTATTCCATGGGAGCTTACACTTGAGACTTCACACATAGCCATATGATATCCTAGGTTCGCATAGTCATCTGTCCTTGGCTGATCTCGTCCTTGTCTTCTCATCTTCATTTTTCGGATGCGTTCCAAGGCTTCTGCCTGTGCTTCTTCTCGAACTCATTTTTCCTCTTCTTTACGTTTCTTGGCAGTGTTGAGTCGATTGAGCATTTCCTCAGTGAGAGGTTCCTGATATAACTTGACTCTGCATCCGCTTATGTAGCTAGGGAGAATATCGCCTTCGAGTGTGGCTAATTGGACTCCTCCACTAGTCGAGATCCTATTTATGATCATAGGTCCATAGCCTCTCTTCTCTAGGTTTCTCACATGTTGCTTCAAAGTGTAGACTAACACTAGGTCCCCTACTTTCAATCCTTTATCCTTCACATGGGCATCAAAGTACGCCTTCTGCCTTTTCTTAGCTGCATATATTCCTGCTGCAGCTCTTAGTCTTGTTTCACCTAATCGTTCGAGGTCAAAGATTCTCAAAGAGAGTTCATGACTCGTCCACTCATGCTCCTATGCTACTCTCAATGTGGGAATCAACAAGTCCAAAGCTAGCACTGCATTTTGGCCAAATACCATCTGAAAGGGTGTGGCTTGGAGTACCGTTTTATAGGCAATTCTGTATGCCCAAACAGCATGGTGTAGCTGTTTGTCCCAATCAGAGCATTTATTATTTACCAATTTAGTCAACACATTGCATAGGATCTTATTTGTGCTCTCAGCCTGGCCATTAGCTTGTGGGTGATAGGGGGCAGACTTCTTATGTACTACCAAGAATTCTTGGAGAAGATTTTCAATAACTTCATTCAAGAAGTGAGTGCCTCTATCACTTACTAGCTCAATAGGTAGCCCGTATCTAGTGAACACATTCTCAAATAAGAACTTAGCTGTCATTTGAGCATCGTTCTTCGTTGTGGCTTTCACTTCTACCCACTTGGTTAAATAGTCTGTGGCCACAATGATATATTCATCATTTGAACCCTTAGCTGGGGGATTAATAGGGCCTACGAAGTCTATTCCCCACTTAGAGAATGCTCGTCCACCCATCATAGGTTTCAGTGGCATCTCATCTTTGCGTATAGGGTACTGAGTCCGTTGACAAACATCACACCTCTTCACATAGGTATGTGCGTCCATGTGAAGGGTATGCCACCACAACCCTGCAAATAGGATTGCCTTGATCACCCGATCTGGTCCAAAGTGTCCTCCTGCTACACCTTGGTGAGCAGTTTCCAAGATCTTTAGATATTCACTCTCATGGACACATAATCTAAGGTAACCATCTTTACCCCGCTTGTATAAATTATCACCAATAAGTGAGTAATCTAGGACTTCTTGTTCTAGACTGCTTTGTCTCGTCAGGGTCATATATTGAGGAATGTTTTCATCCTCAAGAAGGCTACTAGTGGTTCACTCCAATCTGGCACTATGGAAACTTGATAAAGAGTGGCATGTTCCACAGGAGGTTTAGTGCAACAGATTGGGCATTCCTTGCACAACTTTTGGACATCAGCTTCCATAGTCGGCCAATGCACTCCGAGTCTCCTTAGTGTCTCTAGGATGTGAGCCTAGAGAGATGGTCTGCTCTCAAGTGAGTCTTCCCTTTCCTCACCACAACTTCAAAGTCATATTCCATTAGTAAGAGAAACCATCTTACTAATCTACCGGTATTGCATGGCTTGTTTACCAAGTACAACAGTGCTTGATGATCAGTAAAAAATTTAAACTTATTTGCAAGCAAATAGTGTCTAAACTTTTAAACTGCATATATCATGCCTAATCCCTCTCGTTTAGTGGTGGTATAATTTCGTTCAGCTGCATTCAACTGTCTACTAGCATAGGCAATCGGAAGATCCATATTACCTTCGCCCGTAGGTTGTGCAAGCACACATCCAATAGCATAATTGGATGCATCCACATGAACATGGAAGGGCTTATTCCAATCTGGAGTGGTCAAGATTGGTGCTGAACATAATCGTCGTTTGAGCTCATTGAAGGCGTTTTCACATTCATCAGTCCACTCAAAGTTAGTCAAAAGTCCGTACAGAGGCTTGGCAATGATGGCATACATGTGTATAAAGCGTCGGTAATAGCCACAATGCCCCATGAAAGCTTGTACTTCCTTGACATTCTTTGGCCTAGGTAGCTCTGCAATAGCTCTAACTTTCTCTTCATCAGTGGATATGCCATTCTTTGACACTATGTGTCCTAGAATCTTGCCTTGCCTGACCATGAAAACACACTTTTCTGGGTTCAGGCAAACTTGATATTCTCTACATTTGTCAAAGATTTGCCTGAGTTCTGGTATATGTGTCTGTCTAAGGCTAGAATGAGCACAGAGATCATCAACATAGACCTCTAAATTCTTCCTCAAGAACTCTTTAAATACGTGACACATCAATCTTTGGAAAGTTGCAGGAGCATTGGTAAGCCCAAATGGCATTACTCTAAAGGAAAGTATGCCCCACTCTGTGGCAAAAGCTGTCTTATGCTGATCTTTTGGTGCTATGGCCACCTGATTATGGCCCAAAAATCCATCAAGGAAGTTGTACACTTCCTTGCCTGCTACTCTTTCTAAGAGATGTTCAGTGATAGGAAGTGGATAGTTATCTCGAATCGTGGCTGCATTAACCTTCTTCAAGTTAATGCACACATGTAGCTTCCCATTCTTCTTGGGCACTACTACAATGGGGGATACCCACTCGGTGTGCTCAATCTAATAGATAAATCTAGCTTCCACTAGACGATCTATCTCTTCTTTGATCTTGACAGCATAATTATCATTGTATGTGTATGGCTTTTGCTTAGAAGGTTTGGCATCTGAGGTCATGGGGATAGTGTGTGAGCATATGTCAAGGTCCACACCTTTCAAATCCTTGTAACTCCAAGCGAATACATCTCTGTATTCTCAATTCGCGCTCTTCTTCTTCCGTCAGGTCATGTCCTATGTAAGTGCACCTTTCTTCTCCTTCTTCTATGGCTACAACAATTTTCTTGGTGGTTTCCTTGTTATCATAGGCCTCTCCTGATTGTGCCTCACATTTTGGCATCCTTACCATGACTCTTCTATCGTCTATCTCATACTTTTTAAAGTTTTTAGGGACCTCAAACAAAGATTCTTCCTCTTCTGGTGTGACTTCTCTCTGCTTTCTTTTCTTTCCTTCATCCTTAGGGGTCACTTGTGTGGCTAACCTTACATCATTTGTAAGCTCTCCATGTCTCTGGGTTTGAAATTCTACTTCATAGAAGTATTCTTCATGTAATGCAAAAGGTGGGTCCATAATGATTGACTCTAGATCGGTGTCACTTGCATCCTCAAATGCATCAGGGCTAAGTTCGCACTCTTCTAACACTCCATCTCCCATGATTGGCTCTATGGAGAAAACTGAAATGTCATAGCCATCCTCGTCACAATGAGGTGTCCATTGTTCCTCATTGATGGCTACATCCATTGTTGCTAAGATTTCTGCCCAGTCGTGAGGCTCAAATTCTTCGTCAAGAAATACTACCAGTGCATAGGCTGGGTCTTGAATTGATCTATAGGTTCCCTTCGCACCTATCTCTCTGGCCTTTTCTCTCTTCTCTTCTTCCACTGCTACTTTACACATCCATAAGTGAGTGTCTTCATGCATCCATGAGCATCCTGATCCTATGGAGTGCATAGACTCCGTGTCATCCTTGGCTCTATGGATGGGATTCCATTGAATAGGCAGTACATCTCTATGAGAGTAATCCTTGAGATTGACTTTGGTCGTAACACCTAAGTGTTGCAAATACAAGGAATTGGTTCCCCAATCCTGGACCACTTGCAACTGTCGCATAAATGGTCTTCCCAAAAGTATGCTCAAACTCAACACCGCATGTAGTGAGAGTTATTCCTTCCAGCAAGCCTAAGGGTCTTTCTATGTGACCATCAGCCATCTGCAACTTCATCCTCGTGGGCCTGAGTGTTGGCTTGCCCCAATGCTTCCATAGGGATGTGGTAGCAATAGCAACTCCTGCACCTGAGTCTAGAATTGCCTTGGTTGTGTACCCCTGATGGGTAATGGGAAGATAGGTGTTTCCTTCTTCACCTTCACTCATATCTCCTATCTTGTCTAGAGGAATTTCTGGCACTACTTCTGGCACTTGGTTAGCTACATGTTTCCATAATTCTGGCCTAACTCTAAGTAGCTCTTCTAAAGTGAGGTTGCACTGCACCTTAGTGTTTTTCACTACCTCCGTATTCCTAGGTATGACTGAGTCTTCGTTTCTTACCATGACCGTGGGTGCTCTCATACAAGTAGACTTGGCTTCCCATGGGCCTCTGAAATGGGGTAATTCCTGTAGGGAGTTAGACTCAAAGTCTAACCTCTCTTGACTTTGTGCACTCTCCTGCTCTCCATAAATGGAAGGAATATCTTGTGGTAATTGATCATGCGTGTCATCCACAAGTTCAATGGGAGGAGGAATTTTGGTGTGTACCTATTCATAGAAGAGGAGGTGTCTGGTTCAGTGGAATTGGGCACAAAAGCTTCCTGTGGGGGAAGGCTTATTCTTTTACTTGCCTCATCTCTTCCTTGATTTTTTTCTTCCTTGGCAGATCTTGCAATTAATATGCTCTCTAACTTCTCTAGGAGTCCATCCAAGTGCAATTGTGTCTTAGCTGAGCCAGAGTAGTTGAAGAGGCGATTGGCTTCAAACATGGTCTGAGCCAACGCGACCATTTTCGCGCAAATCTTGGTTCTTTCTATCTCTAGGTCAGCTCTAGGGTAGCACTTGTCATGATCCGTCACATTTGGCCCTTCTTGGATTCTGGCCTGATATGCTTTAAGCATCATGTCTATGTCTTCAGGAGTGGGGTCAGCTAATACTGATTCTACTCTAGGGGGTGGTGGGATGGTCTGAGGTAGGTGGACAGATGGTGGGTTAGATGGTGATGGAAATGAGGGTGGTGGTGGTATGGGAGAGTTTGTTTGAGAGGTGAGTTCAACAATTTTGGCTTTTGTTTCTCTTATGCTTTCTTCTAAGTCGCTCATCTTTTTAGACCATTGTCTTTTCATTTTCTCTCGGCTATCCCTCCAGGCTCTCGACCGTTTCTTGGCTATGCTCTCAGTTTCACTAACCTCTGCACTCTTCTCTTGACCAACTCCTGGGTTCTGTTGCAAAGCCTGGTCTCTAGTGACCACTTGCACTAGTGCAGTGGAAGTGACACTTCCTGTTGAGTCTACAACTAAGCCAATAACGTTAATTGGAGTTATTTTTGGCATATTATTGGGATTCTTTTGGCAATCTCGTAAGAGATGCTCCTTTCCGCAATCTTGACAAAAGCCATGTATTGTTACTGACTGTGGTTGTGTAGATGCAGGCATTGGGCAATCACAAATGAGGTGATCTCCTTGACATCTATAGCATGGTCCCCTAGGGAATGGGGGTCTTACCTGCCTAGGTTGAGGTCTAGTGTTGGGATTTGTGTACATGAGATTTGCATACTCTGGCTCCCAACTAGGTTCACTCGGTTCTTCACTATAGTAGGTCTGGACCACAGATCTTCCTAGGCCATCCTCATAGATGCTAGCACCTAATCGGTTGGTCCTAAGGTATTTGAGTTGCATCTTGTAAGGGCCTTCTACCCTATGTAAATATGGCACTCCTGAACTTCCTGTAGGTCTCTCCATACCGTGGGACATCTCAGACTCGCTAGTCTCAGAGCCAGGGTAGTACGAATGATGGCTCAACTACTGGGCCCAAGACCTAGCAGTATGATTGACACTAGCCTCTGAAGATCTAAGACTCTGTCTATCTCTTCCTAGGTGTCGTCCTGATCTAAGGTTCATATCCTTAGCTGAGCAATCCCAATTTTTACCCAAGGTACAACCTCGTTGCTGAGTTCTTTTGTATCAGTTACTTGATTCTTTTTAGTTGATTATTGTGTTTATGATCTTGTCTGATATCACGTCGTCAGGAACACTTGAGTTAATTTCTACATTTGAATGTTGATCGTCTCACATTAGGTTCTTTTCCTTTAAAGTTGTCGATCACACACAGGTTATCTCTTGACTTGAACTTGATTTCTTAGATAGTCTTGACTTGTCTCGTGTCTATCATTGCCCTGACTTACTTCTAGTACTACTTGCACTTAGCCTAAGCTAGGAATGGACAGAGGGAGTTGAGAATTTCCGACCTTGAATTTCTATCCTTGTGTGTTGCCCTTGTGTGCCCAGGAAGCGTGTTCCCAAGCTTGCACTTACTCTTGCTTCGAGTACCCTTCGATGCTCTCAAAGAACCTGAAAAAGTCCCAAAGTTAGCTCAAGACTTAAATTAGATTGACAGACAGATCACTTTCATGCATGTAATTCACTAACCAAATTGCATTTTGCCTTTATGAAAAACAATCCCACAGGACCCTCAGTTTTTTCATGCCTCAGGATATGATCAACTTCAAATTACCCTATCTAATAATCCTCATATTAATTTTACCATAACCAGTGGAAGTTTTGGTTGTACTCCCCACGAGCTTTCCAACAAAACAAAAATCATCGCAATCGGATTTCGTATGAGAAAGCTATGCCAATTCAGGGTTTTGGGGCTAAAACAGGATTTAAAACAGGGTTAATAGGCAGACATGACTTCTTGAAATGCTTTGGGTATTGGCCTCACAATGCTCTACTAACCCTTAAAAGCTCCCCACAAATTGCCAAAAATTTAGACCACTATTTTTGCCCTAAAAAATTGGCCGAATTTGCCCGTCAATCGCGATCGAAAGCTCTGTCAATCGCGATTGATATGTCAGTCGCGATTGACTGGTCCATCGTGGTTGTGAGTCGTGATTGATGGGTCAATCGCGATTGACATGTGGCCCGTATTTTCAGTCGATCGTGGTCAAAGGATCGTTGACTCTATCCATTGGATCACGATTGACAGGTTCGTTGCGAGGCAGCAGTCAGGGAACCGAAGGAGCCACAAGACAAAGAGGGTCGGAACGAAGAGATAGCACAAGCAGACACAGTAGCCAAAGAAGATCTGGCAAGTAGGCCATCTAAATACAGCAGTCAGGGAACCGAAGGAGCCACAAGACAAAGAGGGTCGGAACGAAGAGATAGCACAAGCAGACACAGTAGCCAAAGAAGATCTGGCAAGTAGTCCATCTAAATTTTTCAGACATCAAGGAGTTGAGCACACAAGAAGAAAGAGCAAGTAGGGAGCTCAAAGATGTGTACGACAAATCAATAGAGAAAATCCGTACACAAATAGTGATTTTAATCACTAAAAACCATTGTAAATACCATTTCGTATTTTTGTAGCTCCATTTTGTGCAAGCCAAGGAGTCCTTGAGCTTGAGGAGCTTTAGAAGTATCTAGCTACTAATTTTCATATTTTTTGGATCTCGTTTGAGCCCTCAAAAAAGTCCTGGAACCTAATTTTTAACTAGGCCGAACATTAGGTCTGGACAGGGCCAAAGCTAGTCAAAAACTATAAAAGGAGCTAGAGAGCTCATTTTTGAGGTTAGCTTGTAATAGTTTTAAACTTGTATGAGCTTTTTGAGAGTAATCTAAGAACTCCATTGCTTCTCACTCTTTGTCTTACTGTGTGTGCGCGTGTGTGTGTATGTGTGTGCATGTTTGTGTGCTTCTCACTCACGCACTTGTGCCTCCACTTGCTCGAGGTCTTCATACCATCCTCACGTCTTCCCAGATTGACATTAAAGGAGGTGCTACTCATCACTGAGCTACACCAAATTTTGGCGCCGTTGCCGGGGAACGAGCTTTGAGGACGAGCGTGTGATGGTAAGACGTAGAGTTGAAGTGTTGGAGTTATAGGTATTTTCTTCACTTTTATCTATTTCCTTTTGTTTTCTTCATCACCATCATCATCATCACCATCTCCCACCTCCATCTCCATCATTGCAAAAATTTCAGTTTTTTGACTATATTTCCTTCCTCCTTCCATTTCCCTCATTCCACTTGTGAGAGAGAGCGAGAGAGCGATATTGTGTGTGCAGTTTTTGCATGTTTCTTGAGCTGTCTTGCAGGTACATGCTGCATCATCTTCTCTAGCACTCCGTGCAGGTAAAAAACGTCACGGAACTGTCTCTGTGTCGCCGACCTCTGTCAATCACGACCGACAGAAAAAATGTTCCATTTGCCAAACAAGTACAAAACCATGATCTACAGGCCTAGAGCTTCCCAAAACTGTGTTTAGATTTTTGAAATTCATCAGATTTCTGTCAATCGCGATCGCTCTGTCAATCACGATCGACGAATCATGATGGACAGACCTGTCAATCGCGATCGACCAGTCAATCGCGACTGACAGCCCACGATGGCTCTGTCAATCGCGACCGACAGAGTCAACGACCGATTGACCACGACGGACAGATCATACGCGTGACACGTGTCAATCGCGATCGAGTCATCAATCGCGATCGACCCATCAATCGTGACTGATAGCCCACGACGGCTCTGTCAATCGCGATCGACACAGTCAACGATTGTTTGACCGCGACGGACAGACCCTCGCGACCGACCTGTCAATCGCGATCGACCCATCAATCATGACTGACAGAGTCAACGACCCTTTGACCATGACTGATTGACTTTTCGAGCCACGTGTCAATCGCGATTGACCTATCAATCGCGACTGATAGCTAGGACGGACCTGTCAATCGCGATCGACACATCAATCGCGATTGACCTGTCAATCGCGACTGACAGAACTTGCGAACACGATAGAAGGGCAAATTTGGCCAATTTTTAAGGGCAAAAAAAAAATAGTGGTCTAATTTTTGGGGAACTTTTAAGGGTTTAGCATTGCATGGTGAGGCCGCAACCCAAGTAATTCAAGAATTCCTGTCTGCCTGAGTAAACTGTTTTGAACCCTGTTTTAGCACCTAAACCCTGATCGGACATAACTTCCTCATACAAAATCCAATTGCTGTGATTCTTGTTTTGTTGGGAGCTAATCTTGGGACTGATGCAGGTCTATTGAGAAGCAATTGAGAGCATCCAAGCAAGGGCTTTGTGCAAGCTTGAGAATCAACTTCTCGAGCACTAAAGAACAAGGATCAGCAAGAAAGGTCAGAATATTCTCAACTCCCCTTCGTCAATTCCTAGCTTAGGCTAAGAACGACTAGAGGTAGGAGTAAGTCAGGGCAACGATAGGCAATTATCAAGTTGAAGAATACCTAAACTTTCAAGTTCAAGCTAAGGACATAATCTTTGTACTGTCGAGAACTTTAAAGGAAAAGAACTTAACGTGGAATGATCAACTTTAAGTGCAGAACTACACTCAAATATACCTTACGACATGATATCAGACAAGAATGTTAACACGGTAATCAACTAAAAAGAATCAAGTAATTGATACAAAAGGACTCCGCAACGAGGTTGTACTTGGGCAAATTTGGGTTATTCAATTAGGCTTATGAACCTTAGATCAGGGCGACATCTAGGGAGAGATAGACAAAGCCTTAGGTCTTCAGAGGCCAGTGTCAACCACACTGCTAGGTCTTGGGCCCAGCAGTTGAGCCACCACTCATACTACCCTAGTTCTGAGACTAGTGAATCAGAGATGTCTCAAGGCATGGACAGACCTACGGGAAGTTCAGGAGTGCCATACTTGCACAGGGTAGAAGGCCCTTACAAAACGCAGTTGGAATACCTTAGGAACAACCGATTGGGTGCTAGCATCTATGAGGACGGCCTAGGAAGATCTGTGGTACAGATGAAGAATCCTGACCAATCCATTGGACTAGAGCGCCCAGCTGTCAAGTTTGAAAACGGAGCGTACTTAGACAAGGAAGGGACAATATACGTAGTCACCAGTCATCCAGAAAGGACTGATGAATTTGGGAATGTAATCCTAGAATCGGACTTAGGTGACCTAGAGCAGGGAAACATGGGTGCAGAACCTAGGACCCCCCGAGGCAAATCTGTTCTCACTAGGATTATCACACCAGAATGGGTTCCCCAGGACAACAAGAGCATAGATCTGCTTCTGAACCGAGAAACGGACAATGCCTTTTGGAGGTATAAATCTGATCGGCCAATCGATATAGGAACAATCATGATCTATGAGTTTAAGGATACTATAGCCCAGGCAGAGTGACCTACTTAGATCTCGCTTCAGAGAGGATCTTTGTGGTGACAGAAAATGATAGGCATGCTTACACTTGGAAGGGTGAATTCATTTTCCCCCAACCAAGATCTAATGTGTCCTATGGTCACCATGGAGCGGGAACATCCCAAGCTCATGGAACTCAAAGAGACGGAAGTAGAGATAGGCCAGAAGTAAGCTTTTCCAACCCAGGGGGCAGAGAAATAACGAGGATGGAAACAAATAGAGTGGAGCCTGAGGTATTTAGAGCTCACAGGAATCAAAGAAATGCAGATGAGTTCCCTCTATCACGAACTAGAGAGCACACAAGGACTTTGAGACCGACTCAGCTAGTTAAGTCCATGAAGAATTACTTTGATGGCACTAGAGATCCATACGATCATGTGGCAGAGTTTAGGCAAGTTTTGAGAGCTGAACAAGTGGAGGATTTATTCACGCAATATAATGCCTTTGGTCTAACCCTTAGGAACACAGCGCTTAGTTGGTTCCAACCATTGAATGAGAGACAATTCAAGAGCATAGACCAACTACTAGAGGCTTTCATTATTGAATTCTCTAAGAGTGGCATAAGACATAATACCTCCTCATTGATTCACAGTTTCAAGCAGACCCCGCAAGAGACCGTGAGACTTGCAGGAAGAAGATTTAGGCAATATCTTGAAAGATGCCCTGTTTCGGAGCTACCCACACCAGCTAAGCAAGTGGCTTTATTCTTGGATGGATTGCTAAGTACCAAATTGAGATCTTATGTGTACTTGAAGGACCCTAGGACCATAGAAGAGTGTGTACGCATGTGCATTGACATCGAGGATAACCTAGGGGAGGAGTTAGAGCTTTCCAAGATATACAAAGATTCAGATAGTGCCTCTAGCCTCTCTTCCACGCAATCCACATCAATTGAGGAACTTGCAGAGAAAGTAGCTCAGAAACTAGGTGTCTCTAGTAAACAAATCCCAAGGTTTGCCCCGATGAAAAGATGCTATACTTGTGGAGGCGACCATATGGCGAATGTCTGTCCCATTACGGCTCAACCCCAAGTAAATCCGAGTAGCCAATACTGTACCATAGAACGGAGATACACAAATCACACAACACAAGACTGTCCATACAATAAGCAAGCAGTTAGGCAAACCTACCCTCAGCCAGACCCTCAACAAGGCAGATATCAGAGTCAATATCCACCACAACAGTATACTAGGCCTCAGCAAAATTACCAACAGCAATATCAGGCCCAACTGAGACCCCAGCCAGTGCTAGCACAACAACCACCTGCTCCTACCAATGTGATCCCTGTAAAGTATGCAGCTGCAGAAGAAAACCTGAGTAGAGCTATAGTCCCAGTAACACCATTAATTTCAGAAGGTGATCCCAGTGACCATAGCTTTGATTCTACACATGTTGATAGCCCCCAGGCCTACTACAAGCAATCTCCTGAACATGGTGAGTCCTACTATAGTGAAGAGCCAAATGACCCTAGTTGGGAACCCGAGTACACAAATGTAATGTATACAAACCCTCACTCAAGACCCCAACCTAGGCAAGTAAGAACTCCATTCCCAAGAGGACCATGCTACAAATGTCAGGGAGATCACCTCATTCGTGATTGCCCCTTACCTTTACCTACACAACCCCAGTCAGTGACAATTCAAGGCTTTTGTCAAGATTGTGGAAAGGAGCATCTCTTACGAGACTGCCCAAAGAATCCTAATAACATGCCGAAAATCACTCCCATCAATGTTGTTGGGTTAGTGGTAGATTCCACAGGAAGTGTCACTTCCACTGCGCCAATACAAGTGGTCACGAGAGCCCAAGCCTTACAGCAGAACCCAGGTGTAGGCCAGGAAAAGAGCCTAGAGGCTAGTGAAACTGAGAGCATAACCAAGAAAAGGACTAGAGCTTGGAGAGATAGTCGTGAAAGAATGAAAAGGCAATGGGCAAAAAAGATGAGTGAACTCGAGGAAAGCCTCAGAGAAACAAAGGCCAGGATAACTGAACTCACATCTCAAACTCCCTCTCACACTACCCCACCACCACCATTCCCATCTCCATCCTACCCGCCACCTTCCAACCTGCCTCAACTAATACCACCACCCCCTAGAGTAGGATCAATCCTAGCAGATCCAACTCCCGAGGACCTAAACATGATGCTTAGAGCATATCAGGCCAGAATCCAAGAAGGGCCAAACATAACTAATCATGAAAAGTGTTACCCTAGAGCAGAACTAGAGCTAGAACGAACCAAGATTTGTGCTAAAATGGTGGAATTGGCTCAGACCATGTTTGAAGCCAGTCGCCTCTTTAACATCTCTAGTTCAGCAAACACACAGTTGCACTTTGATGGACTATTAGAAAGAATAGAGAAGCTAATGCACAATCAGAAAAGGAACCCGCCTCTCAACACAAGGACAAGGCAAGTGAAAGAGCAGGTCTTCCCGCCTAGGAAGCCTATGTGCCTGAAGCCTATGTGCCTAACTCTACGGAGTCGGACACATATTCTTCTATGAATCAATTCACACCAGAATTCCTACGAGAGATTCAAGAAGACAAATGGGCTAAAGAGAGTGAAGTCCCTCCTCCCATTGAACTTGTGGATGATGCACATGACCAATTCCCACAAGACGTCCCATCCATTTACGAGGAGCAGGAGAGCACCCAATCTCAGAAAAGATTAGACTTTGAGTCTAACTCTTTACGAGAATTACCCCACTATGGGAAGCTAAATCTACATGTATGAGAACGCCCACGGTCATGGTACAAAATGAGGATTCAGTCATACCTAGGAACACAGAGGTAGTGAAAAACACTAGAGCACAATGCAACCTCACCTTAGAAGAGCTACTCAAAGTAAGGCCAGAGCTATGGAAACATGTGGCCAAACAAGTACCAGAGATAGCAAAACCTTGTTCCCAGGTAGGATCCCAGAGAACAGTGCCAGAAATACCATTGGACAAGATAGGAGACATGAGTGAGGGCGAAGAGGGAAACACATTTCTTCCTATCACCCATCAAGGATACACCACCAAGGCCATTCTAGACTCAGGCGTAGGAGTTGCAATTGCTACTACTTCCCTATGGAAGCGTGGGGCAAGCCAGCACTCAGGCCCACAAGGATGAAATTGCAAATGGCCGATGGTCACATAGAGAGACCCCTAGGGTTGTTAGAAGGAATAACTCTCACCACTTGTGGTGTTGAGTTCGAGCACACATTTGCTATATGTGATTTTAGCAAAAATCATGCCTATGAGATGATTTTGGGAAGACCCTTTATGCGACAGTTGCAAGTGGTACAGGACTGGGGAACCGATTCCTTGTACCTGCAACACTTAGGTGTTACGACCAAAGTGAATCTCAAAGATTACTCTCATAGGGACGTCGCTCCTATCCAATGGAATCCCATCCATAGAGCCAAAGATGATACGGAATCGGTGCATTCCATAGGGTCAGGATCCTCATGGATGCATGAAGACACCCACTTATGGATGTGCAAAGTGGCAGTAGAAGAGGAGAAAAGAGAAAAGGCCAGAGAAATAGGTGCAAATGAAACACATAGACCCATTCAAGACCCAGCCTATGCACCTGTAGTATTTCCTGATGAGGAATTTGAACCCCATGGCTGGGCAGAAATCTTAGCAACAATGGATGTAGCCATCAATGAGGAACAATGGACACCCCACTGTGATGAGGATGGCTATGACATTTCAGTTTTCTCCATAGAGCCAATCATGGGAGAGGCAGTGTTAGAAGAATGCGAACCTAACCCTGATGCATTTGAGGATGCGAGTGACTCCGATCTAGAGTCAATCATTATGGACCCACCTTTTGCATCAGATGAAGAATACTTCTATGAAGTAGAATTTCAACTCCAGAGGTATGGAGAGCTTACAAGTGATGTAAGACTAGCCACACATGTGACCCCGAAGGAAGAAGGAAAGAAGAAAAAGAAGAGAGAAGTCACACCAGAAGAGGAAGAATCTTTGTTTGAGGTCCCGGAAAATTTTAAGAAGTATGAGATAGATGACAGGAGAGTCATGATCAGAATGCCTAAACGAGAGGCGCAATCAGGGGAGGCCTATGATAACAAAGAAACCACCAAGAAAATAGTGGTAGCCATAGAGGAAGGAGAAGAGAGATGCACTTACATAGGACATGACCTGACGGAAGAAGAAGAGCAAGAATTGATAGCCTTGCTAAGAGAATACAGAGATGTATTCGCTTGGAGTTACAAGGACTTGAAAGGTGTGGACCCTGACATATGCGCACACACCATCCCCATGACCTCAGATGCCAAACCCTATAAGCAAAAGCCATATACATACAATGATAATTACGCTGCCAAGTTGCGTGTATGCATTAACTTGAAGAAGGTTAATGCAGCCACAATTCGAGATAACTATCCGCTTCCTATCACAGAGCATCTTTTAGAAAGAGTAGCAGGCAAGGAAGTGTAGAGCTTCCTCGATGGATTTTCGGGCTACAATCAAGTAGCCATAGCTCTAGAAGATCAGCATAAGACGGCATTTTCCACTGAATGGGGCATATTTGCCTTTAGAGTAATGCCATTTGGGCTTACCAATGCACCAGCAACCTTCCAGAGGCTAATGTGCCATGTATTTAAGGAGTTCCTGAGGAAGAATTTAGAAGTCTATGTTGATGATCTTTGTGCTCATTCCAACATTAGACAAACCCATATCCCTGAACTAAGACAAATCTTTGACAAATGTAGAGAATATCAGGTCTGCTTGAACCCAGAAAAGTGTGTTTTCATGGTCAGGCAAGGCAAGATTCTCGGACACATAGTGTCAAGGAATGGCATATCCATCGATGAAGAGAAAGTGAGAGCCATAGCCGAGTTACTAGACCAAAGAACGTCAAGGAAGTGCAAGCCTTCATGGGGCATTGTGGTTATTACCGCCGGTTCATTCATATGTACGTTGTCATTGCAAAGCCCATGTATGGACTCTTGACTAACTTTGAGTGGACTGGTGAATGTGAGAACTCCTTCAATGAGCTCAAACGGCGATTGTGTTCAGCACCAATCTTGACCACCCCGGATTGGAACAAGCCATTCCATGTTCACGTGGATGCATCCAATTATGCTATTGGGTGTGTACTCGCACAACCTACGGGTGAAGGTAATATGGATCTTCCAATTGCCTATGCTAGTAGACAATTGAATGCAGCTGAACGAAATTATACCACTACTGAGAGAGAAGGACTATGCATGGTATATGCGGTTAAAAAGTTTAGACATTATCTGCTTGCAAATAAGTTTAAATTTTTTACTGATCATCAGGCATTGTTGTACTTGGTAAACAAGCCATGCAATAGAGGAAGATTAGTAAGATGGTTTCTCTTAATAATGGAATATGATTTCGAGGTTGTGGTAAGGAAAGGGAGGACTCATTTGAGAGCTGACCACCTTTCTAGGCTCACATCGGGAGAGGCCCCACAAGGAGTGTCAGATGACCTTCCTGATGCTTACTTGTTTAATTTGGAAGTGGTGCCACAGTGGGCTAAGCCACTAGTGCCAGTATTGACATACGGGCCTAATCACCCAGTAATAAACACACAGGATAGAGAGGTAGTAAAAGCCCAGAAGTATCACATCATGGTAGGAATTATGTACAAGCACACAGATCAAGGAATCTTGGCCTGTTGTGTGGAAGAGGATGAGTGCGCTAAATGGTTGCAATTAGCACATGTAGGTGCATTAGAGAAACACTATTCAAAGCAACGAACCCTACAGACACTAAGGAGACTCGGAGTGCATTGGCCGACTATGGAAGCTGATGTCCAAAAGTTGTGCAAGGAATGCCCAATCTGCTGCACTAAACCACCTGTGGAACATGCCACTCTTTATCAAGTGTCCATAGTGCCGGATTGGAGTGAACCACTAGTATCCTTTCTGAGGACGAAAATATTCCCTCCAGACATGACTCTGGCTAGGAAAAGGAGTTTAGAACAAGAAGCCCAGGATTACTCACTCATTGGTGATAATCTATACAAGCGTGGTAAAGATGGTTACCTGAGACTATGTGTCCATGAGAGTGAATATCTTAAGATCTTGGAAACTGCTCACCAAGGTGTAGCAGGAGGACACTTTGGACCAGATCGGGTGATCAAGGCAATACTATTTGCGGGCTTCTGGTGGCCGACCCTTCACATGGATGCACATACCTATGTGAAACAATGTGATGTCTGTCAGAGAACTCAGTATCCTATACGGAAAGATGAGATGCCACTGAAACCTATGATGGGTGGACGTGCATTCTCTAAGTGGGGAATAGACTTCATAGATCCTATTAATCCCCCAGCTAAGGGTTCCCATGCAGAATATATCATTGTTGCGATAGACTATCTAACAAAGTGGGTAGAGGTAAAAGCCACAACGAAGAACGATGCTCAAACAACTGCTAAATTCTTGTTTGAGAATGTATTCACAAGATACGGGTTACCTATAGAGCTAGTCAGTGATAGAGGCACTCACTTCTTAAATGAAGTTATTGAAAATCTGCTCCAAGAGTTCTTGGTAGTACATAAAAAGTCTGCCCCCTACCACCCTCAAGCAAATGGCCAGGCTGAGAGCACCAACAAGATTCTGTGCAATGTGTTGACCAAATTAGTGAATAATAAACGCTCTGATTGGGACAAACAACTACACCATGCTGTTTAGGCATACCGAGTCGCCTACAAAACGGTACTCCAAGCCACCCCCTTTCAGATGGTATTTGGTCAAAATGCAGTGCTACCATTGGACTTCTTAATACCTACATTGAAAGTAGCACAAGAGCACGAATGGACGGGTCATGAACTCTCCTCTAGACTTTTTGACCTTGAACAATTAGGAGAAACAAGACTAGACCTAGTACTAGTCTACACTTTGAAACAACATGCGAGGAAGCTAGAGAAAAGAGGCTACGGACCCATGATCATTAATAGAATCTCAACAAGTCGAGCAGTACAACTAGCCACATTAGAAGGCGATGTTCTCCCGAGTTACATTAGCGGATGCAGAGTCAAGTTGTATCAGGAACCTCTCACAGAGGAAATGCTAAGTCGACTCAACACTACTAAGAAACGCAAAGAAGAACAAAAGCAAATTCGAGAAGAAGCTCAAGCAGAAGCCTTAGAGCGCATACGGAGAATGAAATTAAGAAGACAAGGTAGAGAGCAACCTAGGCAAGATGCCGACGCAGACCAAGGATATCACATGGCTATGTGTGAAGTTTCAGGTATCAGCTCTCATAGGATAATTGATCGACGTCCTTTTATAACCTTAGATATAGGACAAGGAAAAGGAGCAAGGACTGTAAGAGCCTTGATTGACTCAGGTGTAGCCACTAGTGCTGTTCAATTGTCTTACTGTCAAGAGTTGAAATTAACTGTCAATCCTATAGAAGCATATCTCATAGGATTGGGAGGTGTGGAAACCCCTTGCCTGGGCGAGGTGGATCTTCCCATCTCAATTCAAGACGAAGTATTGACAGTCAGACTACTAGTGTGTCAAGATGAGGACCTCACTGAGCCTCTGGTCTTGGGTCAAGACTAGATTTATGACCAAGCAGTCAACTTAAACCTAAGATGTGGACTTCTTCAGGTGTGGATGAATCAGACTAGAATTACAGTTGAGTTAAATAATGGAGCACTCAAGGAACTAGAAAAGGCACAGACTCCTGGTCCTTCCAAGGGTACACATGAAGTTGACCATGATGTTCTTGTCCAAAGCTATGTGATGCAGAGGAATGGAGATCTCAAAAAAGAAGTCAAGACCTCGATGGAACTCCCTTCTTTTCTAAAGGCCAAAAGGAAGCAGACACTAAAGGCAGATCAATTACTGAATACTATCTATGCGGGAGACCAAAAGAACGTGCAAAGCAGAACAACTCAGCTAGTGAAACAAATGTGGGTGCGAAAAGGCGAGCTGCCTACTGCAGTCAAGTCACGACAACTGTCTCAACTTCCTATTAGTAATCAGCGACATGATATTAATAAGAAGACTTCCAAAACCTCTTTTGAGAAAGTAAAAACTATCTGGGTACACAAGAAGTCGATGAAGGCTGGCCCACAATCAAGACAAATCTGGGTGCCTAAGGCTTGCTTGCGGGCGCAACTAGCCCCAAACAAATCACATCATACACGACAGGGTTCACTCACTCAAGTAGCCGCCACCCACTCTTGTCTGATACACTCAAACACACTGCCACCTAGAAGCACGCACAGACGCACTAGTAAATGGGTCCCAAAGACACATCACCCCCAAGCAGAATTACTCATGCAACCCTCCCGAGTCTCCACAAAACCAAGACCAAAAGCCATCCATGGTGTTTGGCAACCTAAGACTTGTAATAAACCCCCCGACCCCAATTTGTGAATTCATCTCCACTTACTAACTGCATCAGTCACACACTGCATCTTTCCATCTAGCTCCTAGGACTATCCATTCATTAACTACACACACAGTCATCATGCACTTACTAACCCACTAACCCATTACTCACATCACAATAATACTGTAACGGGGGCAACACGCGTTCTATCTTGTCCCTTACAATAGTAACGCACGCTTTGTATTCTCAACAGAATGAGCTCGCAAGCAATAACGATGGCAGAAGCTGGAGGCCCCAGTTCCCAAGCAAGGTCCAGCGCACAGATTGTGGACATTGAAACCATTCTTCTGGAACCGCCACTCACCGAAAGGCCTCAAGAACTTCAAGCGGTGCATGTCCTTCCTATCCAGGACCCTCCTCAGGGACACACTTCTCAAGTGGGGAAACATGCTCATTGGTTTAGTGATGTAGCAGGGCCATTGGGTGACGGCACCTACTTCTGGGAAGCAGAAATTGAATTTAATGGCAAATGGGGATGCTACCACTTTTTCACTCGGGAATTCGAGAACTATCAGAATACAGAGGTAATGCGATCAGTTTGGACCAAGGCAGGCCTGGATAGATATTTCAGGCACACTTGCCTAAACCTGATTTTCTACGCTGCTCCTATTTCATAAGTACCATAACTCCCAGCAGGGTCAAGGGAGGCGATAGTACTTTTGTACTACCATCATTGTTGCCAGGACACGAACTCAAGAGATTCAAACTGACCCTCAATCTGGTACGGGAGGCATTGAACATGCAAGGTATGCACATTCCCACCGAGAAAGAAACAATGGTCCCGGGTAGGATGAAGCATAAGGATCTCAATAAATTGAAGGACATGGTGGCAATGACGCCTACCATTGCTCTCCACTTACGAACTGTTATGCAACATTTTGCTTTTCCCGCACAGGAACGATTCACTATGCCCCCTAAGAAAATATGGTTCAGCTTATACTTGGCAGAAACAGAGAACCTCACCCTCAACATACTGCACTGGGTCATCGATCAGATACACCTAGCCCATCAGCGCTGGAATAAGAAGCAGAAAAATGTACTTCATGGCTGTTGTGCCCTAACAAGAATAATTTACAGGTGCCTAGCATATGACGTGCCCATTCAAAGAGCACTAGTGTGGTCCAGGGCCCAAGAATTCCAAAGGTGACTATCAACAGCGGGTCCTCCATCGAAGAAGATGAGAGGGGGCATCCAATTACCATGTGCTCAACCAAGGGGAGCCACTACCACACCTAAGGTGACTCCTCCTCAAACTAGGCGTGTTCGGCCATTCACCATTCATCTTCCCAGACCAAGTACAGAAGGACCCAACTTAGTGTTTCCCCCCATTCCATCAGACTTGGAATTTCCACAGGGATTTACTCTCAATGACCTCACGGATGAAGAAGTTGCCAGGCTGATCTACGAATCTAATCTTGAAACAGAAGCAGACCAGACCCAGGAACCACATCCCACCACAACAACACCAGCCCCGACACAACCAGTCGTCGTAGAAGTCGAAGGAGATGAACAAGAGGCAGGAGGAGAAGAAGAAGAAGCCGACAAAGAACAACATCAAGAATATGATGAACTCTCAGAGCTAGCAAGTGCCCCAGCATATTCGGCACAAATAAAAAGATTGTACCAAACCATGAAGCGAGTTCAGGAACAACACAAAATGTCACTTGAATCAGGCAAGGTGCTCATGAGCCAACTATTGGCAGAGGAAGGCGTGGACGATATGTTTATCGAATTCATGAACCTACACGCAGAGGCAGTCGGCTTGGATGAGGCCATACATGAGGCCATGACATACATTAATCGATTTGAGAAACGTGTGCCTGCCCGCCCCAGGCGATTTGGAAAACAAATACACATCAATGTATCAGAACTGGAAGACAACACACAAACAGAAGAACATCAGGAGGCACCACTCTCCCCACCCACCTCACCTCTCACTACACAAGTCACCTCACCACCTGGCACAACCACGCCCTTTTCTACCACTACCACCGTCGTCATGGGAATTCCTCTCTCTCCCGGTATCCAATTTGGAGGAGTTTCCATGCCCACCTTCACGACACTCTTCACAAATATCACTTCCACCCCACCCACTGTCCCCATCTTTACAGTCACACACACATTTGACACAATGGAGACATCACCCGCCACAGTACCACCCCCACCCCCCACACAACCTCAATCTCCCATACCCCCTCCACCTACTTCACCACTTGACTCCACAGCATTCACAACTCCCTTCCCCTTCCCCATTCCCCCTGCATCTTCTTTTTTACCTGCATCTTTTAATGTAAATAGTATATTCCTATCATTACATCATTGTGTATATCAACTTCAGCGCGAGTACAGGGATCTAGAAAGCTGCCATCATCAGCTGACAACAAACCATCAGCAACTACAAACACGACTCTTAAGGCTAGAAGAAGAAAATGCGGAACTCAACCAATGCCACACCACTCTCGAGCAAGCCCATCAAACACTCCTAGAGACACCCCAACCATCATCAGAACCCTGTGTCAAACAACTCAAAGCCTTGCTGGAGGTGTACCAAACAGATAACTTGAGAGTCCGGCGTAATTTAACTCTACTTCGAAAGCATATGGCTACAGCACTTGAAGAAAATAAACGGTTGCAGAAACAAAAAAAAGAAAACCTGGAAGCAGCCATGGAAGGTTCCCCCCATGAGATCGATCCAGAACAGTTCAAAGTGGTTCCCACAGAAACAATGAAAACCATCTTAGAAAGTTATGCGGATTTATTAGAAGCACATGATGATTTGGAAAGGGAACGAGATGAGCTACGTAGCCAGCTCAGGGAACAGGAAGGGTCCAACCAAGGTAATAGAAACGGCCTCGACTTCAGAGGAAGTAAAGGCATTGACAGAGCAGGTGGCTGAGCTCCAGAAAAAGTTACTAGAATATGGAAGGCAACCCTCCCCAGTTGTAGAACCCGAACCGGAGGAATTAGTACCCATTGAGGTGGATGAAACATATGAGGAACCATACGTTCCTATGCCGATGCCAGGTGGTGCACAGACCTCAGAAGGAATGGACACATTAGAAGTTGAAGTACCTGAATGGCTCCAAACACTCAAGAAGACAGCAACAACCCATGAAGATAGAGTGGCCATTCAAATCCAATCTATGGCAAAGTTAGAAGACACCATCATCAAGTCTGAATACTTTCGAAGCATGTCTCATCATAGATGGATCGGCACCAACGATGATCAATATGTGCCATATTGTGTGCTCCTTGCGGATTACAATGCAGAGATTCAATGCAGTTGTGGCAAACCTCCAACTTTTGCCACACAATTGGGGCCAGAGGATATCCTAGAAAGTGCGAAGAAAGGCTCCATTCATCAACCAACCTGGAGAATCCGTCTTCTTGAAACCTACCCGGAAATGGTTCGTACCTGGACTAACATGCCCCTTTTTATTAAATACAATCCTTGTTATGTTCCAGTATTCCGCCGGCGCACTTGGCCAGAGTTTACCATTGCTGTTAAGAACGTCAAGGGTTGTGCAAAGTGGTTAAATTATGTTTATCTAGCACCGCCACAAGGCCCTCCCACTGTAAATTACATGATTTCTACCATCAGACACTGGAGCACTCGACTACGGAATACCCCCGATGTGATGGCACAAATGTGTATGAAAATCTTTGAACTAATGCTAATCACCTTCAGGACGTTCAAGAATATTAAAAACCCCCACTTCTCAGGTGTCGGATTTCTTACAGGAAACCAAGATCTGGTATACGACATGAGCACAACCCCATCCATAGAGGTAATATATGCTTGGCACGCCAGAATAAAGTACCTCCCAACTTGTTTTAAACAGACATTCGAGGAGATGTTCTTAACGGGATTCTGGGAATATCACTCAGAAATATTTGTACCCAGGCCCTCACATCTCCTCCACTTATTCGCTGTGGAGAGAACCATCCATTCAGAACAACTGCGGGTGCCACATCCGGACGTACCAAGACCAGTGAATTGGGATGCATTATTAACAGATCTAGCACGGGGGCTCAGATTAGAAGAACATCACCTCGCTTCCGACGTTGTCCAATATTACGTTCAACGAACATCTAGACAAGGGTCTGTCAGGGGCGACAGACGCGAGAGTGGGGGGGTGTTGGCAGCAGTCAGGGAACCGAAGGAGCCACAAGACAAAGAGGGTCGGAACGAAGAGATAGCACAAGCAGACACAGTAGCCAAAGAAGATCTGGCAAGTAGGCCATCTAAATACAGCAGTCAGGGAACCGAAGGAGCCACAAGACAAAGAGGGTCGGAACGAAGAGATAGCACAAGCAGACACAGTAGCCAAAGAAGATCTGGCAAGTAGGCCATTTAAATTTTTCAGAAATCAAGGAGTTGAGCACACAAGAAGAAAGAGCAAGTAGGGAGCTCAAAGATGTGTACGACAAATCAACAGAGAAAATCCCTACACAAATAGTGATTTTAATCACAAAAAACCATTGTAAATACCATTTCGTATTTTTGTAGCTCCATTTTGTGCAAGCCAAGGAGTCCTTGAGCTTGAGGAGCTTTAGAAGTATCTACCTGCCAATTTTCATATTTTTTGGATCTCGTTTGAGCCCTCAAAAAAGTCCTGGAACCTAATTTTTAACTAGGCCGGACATTAGGTCTGGACAGGGCCAAAGCTAGTCAAAAACTATAAAAGGAGCTAGAGAGCTCATTTTTGAGGTTAGCTTGTAATAGTTTTAAACTTGTATGAGATTTTTGAGAGTAATCTAAGAACTCCATTGCTTCTCACTCTTTGTCTTACTGTGTGTGCGCGTGTGTGTGTATGTGTGTGCATGTTTGTGTGCTTCTCACTCACGCACTTGTGCCTCCACTTGCTCGAGGTCTTCATACCATCCTCACGTCTTCCCGGATTGACATTAAAGGAGGTGCTACTCATCACTGAGCTACACGAGGGTTCTCTCAGTCGTGGTCAAACAGTCGTTGACTGGGTCAGTCGCGATTGAGAAGTCCGTCAGGGCTGTCAGTCGCGATTGATGGGTCGATCGCGATTGATGGCTCGATCGCGACTGACATGTGGCGCGCGGAAATTCAGTCGGTTGTGATCAGTCGATCGTTGACTCTATCGGTCGCGATTGATAGGTCGATCGCGATTGACAAGTCGGTCGGCAAGTGTCCGTCGTGGTTTGTCGATCGCGATTGACGGGTCGATCGCGGTTGAAAGAAAACTGAGGAATTTCAAAATTTCAAACACATATTCATGAAGCTCTAGGCCTATACATCACAGTTATACACTTTGTTTTGCAAAATAGTCAACTTTTCTGTCAGTCGCGATTGACAGAGGTCAACGCCTCGGGACCTGCACAGTCAAATTTTTTTACCTGCTGGAGCTGGGGCAGCTGCTGGGGAGGCTGATTCCTGTAGAAGATCTCAAAAAACACCGAAAATCACAAGCACACAAACCCTCTCTCGCTCTCTCAAACAAGTGAAATGAGGGAAATGGTATGGGTGGGGTGATATGAACAAAAACTAAAATTTTCGCGATGATGGAGATGGATGTGGGAGATGGTGATGATGATGATGGTGATGAGAAAAACAAAAGAAAATAGATAAAAGTGAAGAAAATACCTAAACTCCAATGCCTCAACTCTACGTCTTACCATCACACGCTCGTCCTCAAAGCTCGATCCCCGGCAACAGCACCAAAATTTGGTGTAGCTCAGTGATGAGTAGCACCTCCTTTAATGTCAATCCGGGAAGACATGAGGATGGTATGATGACCTCGAGCAAGTGAAGGCACAAGTGCGTGAGTGAGAAGCACACAAACATGCACACACATACACACACACGCGCACACACGGCAAGACAAAGAGAAAGACAATGGAGTTCTTTTTTATTACTTTCAAGATGCTCATACAAGTTCAATTCTATTACAAGCTAACCTCAAAAATGAACTCTCTAGCTCTATTTATAGATTTTCACTAGTTTTTGGCCCTGTCCAGACCTAGTGTCCGGCCTAGTTAAAAATTAGGTTCTAGGGCCTATTTGGAGGCTCAAACGAAGTCTAAAAATTATGAAAATTGGTACGATGCTACTTCTAATACTCCTCAAGCTCGAGGACTCCTCGGCTTGCACAAAATGGAGTTACAAAAAGGTGAAATGGTATTTACAATGACTTGTAGTGATGAGAATCACTGTTATGAAGATGTTGTTTTGGAAAAATTTGAATGGCCTACTTGCCAGATCTTCGTTGACTACTTAGTCTTCTTGTGCCTTCTCTCCACTCTGGCTCCCTTCGTTGGCTTCCTTGTCTTGTGAGTCCTTCTGTGCCTTGACTGCTGCTGCCAACACTATGCAGGTAGAGGAAGACATGGCAGAGGTAGAGGAAGAGGAGGTAGACAAGGCAGGGGGAGATCCCAAGACTCCAACTCATGTTCTATTTGTGGATAAACTAATCATACAACTGAAAATTTCTTTAGGAATTCCAGGAATCAAAGAGGCAGAGGATACAATAGAGGAAGTTATGGCTACTCAAGAGGAAGGTTCAACAATTATCATGGCAACTACAACAACTACAATCATTCAAACTATCAAGGAGGCTACAAAGGAAGGAGAGACTTCAATAACCACACAAAAGACTCAAACAAAGAGGATTGATTATTGATCATGAACATGGCTATGCCACAAGGTAAATCTGATGAGCATGTTTTCTACATAGATTCAGGTTGTCCAAATCATGTGGCAGGAAATGTGGCACTCCTATCAGATTTAGAAGATCCAAGGAGTAAGCATAAGGTACTAACAGGAGATGATACAAGACATCTTGTGGAGAAAATAGGCAATTTCAAAGCACCTGATGAAAACATCAACCTACTCAGTAAGGTACTCTATGTCCCTACCATTACAAAGAATTTGATAAGTGTTGCGCAGATAGTAGAGAAAGGGTTGCAAGTAAAGTTCACAAAAACAGGAGCATTTGTTGAAGATCCAAGTCAAGGATTCAGAAGAATTGCAAAAGGTGAAAAGACAAGTAGATTGTTCACATTTGAATTACAAGACACTAGAAACATTGCTCTCTTTAATTATGGTAGACAGACACTCACAGAATTGGAAGTATGGCACAAAAGGTTAGCACATATTGGTGAAAGATCATTAAAGAAAATTTGCAGGGACCAAAGTGTACTTGGACTCCCTAATTTGTCAAAACAACATATGATTTATAAGTGTAGTGCGTGTCAATTTGGAAAGTCTCACAAGTTACCATTCATGAAGAAAGGTTATATGCATGGAGATCTCTTGGAGCTGGTTCATATAGATGTATGGGGACCTAGCAAGGAAGCTTCAATATCTGAATCAAGGTATTATGTCTCCTTTATTGATGATTGCAGCAGATGGACTATCCTATTCTTTATGAAACACAAAGATGAAGATTTTTCATGTTTCAAAAGATAGTTGGCTCTTGTAGGAGAATCAAACTGGTAAATCACTAAAAATGCTAAGGTCAGATGGAGGGGGAGAATACTTCTCCCATGAGTTTGATTCTTTTCTTCAAGAAAGAGGAATCAAAAGAGAGGTAACTACAAGGTACACTCCTAAGCAAAATGGAGTGGCAGAAAGGAGGAATAGGACAATTTTTGAAGCTGCAAGCTCCATGTTAAATGAAAAGCATTTGCCTAATTATCTATGGGTTGAGGCTGTATCTACAGCCACTTACTTGATTAACAGGTTGCCTTCAAAAACCTTTGATGGGATGACTACCATATGAGGCTTGGAATGGAAGAAGACCAAGCTTAGATCATTGTAAGATTTTTGGATGCATTGCTTTTGCTCATGTTCCTTCACAGGTTAGAGGCAAGATGGATCCAAAGGTAGAAAGGTGTGTATTTATTGGATATGACAACAATCAAAAGGGTTATAGGTTATACAACCCTACCAACAAAGGATTCTTGGTAAGCAGAGATGTAGTTTTTGATGAAAACAATTCATGGTATGAAGATTCATGTAGGAAGGTCAATTTACCATATGATCTTGAAGAAGATTTTCCAAATCTTGGTAGAGAACAACCAAAGATTGAAGAACAAGTCATCTCGGAGGATGATGAAGAATCTCATATGGAAAGATCAAAGCATGGAAGTCTAAAGGTAAAGCAAAGTTGTAGGAACTTGGACATGAGGTAGAATCATCACATTATGGCCTAAGAAGATCTATTAGGGAAAAGAGAAAACCAAAATGGTATGGGTTGACACCTCATTAGTAACTAAACATTCTATCTACATAGCACAGGACATAAACCAAGAGGAGCCATCATTTGAAGAGGCCAAAGCAAAAACAGAATGGAAGCATGCAATGAAGGAAGATATTGAAGCACTTGAGGAAAACAACACTTGGGATTTGGTGCCCAAGACTTCATCCATGAAGGTAATAGGCTCAAGATGGTTCTATAAACTCAAGAAGAATTCTGATGGTTCCATTAACAGGTATAAGGCAAGGCTTGTAGCAAAAGGCTTTGCACAAATTCAGGGAGTTGATTATGAGGAGACCTTCTCTCCTGTGGCAATGATGCCTACTATTAGGGTTTTGCTTAGTATTGCCTCTTCCAAGAATTGGAAGATATTTCAACTAGATGTAAAGAATGCATTCTTGAATGGTTGGATAACAGAAGAGGTATATATGGCACAACCACCTGGTTTTGAGAATCAAGTTTATCCCGTTTATGTGTGTAAACTTAACAAAGCATTGTATGGTCTCAAGCAAGCTCCAAGAGCTTGGAATTTTAGGCTTGTTTCATTCTTGCAGGACAAAGGATTTCAACCAAGCAAGGCAGATCCTTCACTCTTTATTAAAAAGAGTAATTCTGAGATCATCTACCTATGTGTATATGTAGATGATATTATATTGATAGAAAATGATGCAGATGGTATGAAGAAGATCAAAGATCAGATGAGAGAAGAGTTCAAGATAAGTGATTTGGGTTCACTTACCTACTTCCTAGGTTTGGAAGTTGTCTACAAAGATCATGGTTTGTTTCTCACTCAAAGAAAGTGCATTAAGGACATGTTGGCAAAATTCAAGATGCAAGATTGTAAGATTGCATGTACTCCAATGGAGGTCAATCACGAATTGAGCTCACATGAAGGTGGACTCATAGAGGACATCACATCATATCAAAGTCTAGTGGGTAGTCTCAACTATGCCACATTGACAAGAGTAGATATATGTTATATTACTGTGAGTGTGTTAAGTCAATTTATGCACACACCAAGGAAACCACATATGGATGCTGCCAAAAGGATTCTCAAGTATCTCAAAGTAACCATAAATGAAGGACTTTATTATCCTTATGTATCTGATTTAGGTTTGAAGCTATTTTCTGATGCAGATTGGGCTGGCTCCAAGGAAGATAGAAGGAGCACTTCAGGTTATCTTACCTTTGCAGGTTCAAAGCTTATTTCATGGTCATCCAAGAAGCAACCCAGAGTTGCTCTCTTTTCTACTGAAGCCGAATATAGAGGTCTTGCCATAGCTACACAAGACGCTATGTGGATGAAGACATTATTCAAAGATCTTGGATTGGACTTTGGAACTCCAACTATTTATGGTGACAATAAGAGTTCTATTCATTTGGCTGCTAATCCTATTTTTCATGCAAGGACTAAACATATTGAAGTTCATTATCACTATGTAAGAGAGAACGTTCTAAGCAAAGCGATTCAAATATCATATGTGTCCACTCATCAACAATGTGCAGATATTCTAACCAAAGCATTGGATGGTACAAAGCTTTGCAAACTCAAGGCTATGATTGGTTTACAGGTAATCTTGGAAGATTGAAGACCTCAAGCACACTTGGCTTGAGGGGGAGCTGTTGGAGCAAGTCTATGACAAGCCTAAGTATTGGCATGAGTCCCACAAAGTCATAGAAAAAGCCTTAAAATGAAGACAATGTAGATCACTTGTGAACTACCTCTTGTAACTTTTGAAAACTTTACTTAATGTAAAAGTGAAAGAATCTTAAGTGGTTGAGTCCACTTGATCAAAAAGGGAAAGAGGAGCCATGAATTCGTGATTTGTGGTAGATAGAGAATCAAATCAATCACTAACTGATTGGAGAGTGATTGAGGGAAGTTAGCCTCCCAAGATCAATTATAAATACATGGTAGTCTTAGTCATGGTTATGTGAAGACCTCCAAGAGCTGAGCTTTATGCCATATCAAGGTGTGATTCCAAGGCACACATATGTATCAGTAAGTCCATTGTATTGTACAATCAATATACTTTCATTTTCATGATCATTTGGGTTCATATTTCCATGTTCTTGTGAAGTGTACTACTCGCTGCCATATCTCTCAGTTTTCTCTGTCATACTGCAGAGATCGTTTCTCTGAGCTTGGTGCATACTTTTTAGTGATTTAACTTGGTAAAATTAGCTCTATAATTCTACTATATGTGCATCAATTTTCATTTCATTTGGGTGTTTCATTCTTTAGTTATATTCAGTTGAAGTCAACCCTGTTTCATTTGGCTGGTGTAGATCAAGGATTTTGCAATACCTCTTCATCTTCAAGCACATATCTATCCATCTCTTCACACCCTAGAGCAAATTTAGAGATTGAACGAACAAAAATGTGCATGAAAATGGTAGAACTAGCTCAGGCTATGCTCAAGACCAGTCAATCGTTCAATCAAACAAACTCTGTCAAATTGGATTTGCACTTCCAGAGATTATTAGAAAGATTAGAGCAGTTGGTAACCAAGCTGTAGGTTTCTTACCTCCACAGGCTCAATCAGTTGTTGAAAGAGAAAGCTCACCACCAATAAAATTTTATGTTCCCAATTCCATAGATGATGGAGCACCTCTTTCAATTCAATAGTACTCTCAAGAATTCTTGTGGGAAATACAAGAAGAGAAATGGGCCAAGGAGAAGGGTAATCCCCCTCCTATTCCTGAGATTGATGACCTTCATGATCAGTTTCCCCAAGACATTCCATCTATTTACGGAGATCAACTGAGCAACAAGAAGACGAAAGATTAGATTTTGAATCTAATTCTTTAGAAGAGTTGCCACAATTCACAGGCCCATGGGAATCTAAATCTCTCCAGATTAGAGCTCCTACAATATTGGTAAGAAATGAAGAATCAATGGTTCCAAGGAACACTAAAGTTGTGAAGAACACTAAGGTGCAATGTCATCTCACCTTAGAAGATCTACTCAAAGTAAAACCTGAGCTATGGAGAAATGTGGCGAATCAAGTTCTAGAAGTTGATTCCAATATGCCAAAAGTAGGCTCTAAGCAGAAAGTCCTAGAGATGCCTCTCGACAAAATAGGAGACATAAGTGAAGGTAAAACCTCAAAATAGGAGACATAAGTGAAGATGTACCATTATTGATGTTGTAGCATCACAACTCATACTTGTCAATCCAAGAAGCATCTCTTGACACCCAAATGTGGCATAGAAGCATTCAGCATATGTGATGGTGCCTCGTTAGCACGAGATTAGCGACTAAACTATGCATGAAAGAAGAAGAAAGCATCACTAACAATACACACACTTAATCGCATGCATAATCACCTCACTAATCCGCAAACTAGCGCATCACAAGCATAAGGCAAGAAGGAACAAATACACAAGCACATCATAACGACAACAAGAGCTCTCCAGGCATTCTGCAAACTAGCATGATCTTGTTACTTCTAAGAATGCCTCCCCAAAATGAGAGGTATAGACCTCTTTATATACAAAATGGGCAAAAATGCATGCTATGTGGGATTTTTAGACTGAAAGGAGAATGAATCCCACTTATTCTCTAGTGTGGCACTCACACACCTATACAAGAGTGCTTTTTAAACTGAATAAAAAGGTAGAAAAAGGTACAAATGATGATGAAAAAGAATGGATCCAAGGATTATATGTTGTGTTGTCAACACTCCCCCCCTTGACTTTGTCATCCTCGAGAAAGCTTTTTCAAGTATGGAGCTTTTTGTGAAAGAGCATGTAGAATTGCTTTTGATTGCATGATCCTTGTGTCGTTGGAGTGCTTTGCTTTGTTGCTTTTCTTCATCTTTTTTTTTGCATGTTTGTTTGGAGTCAAGTGCCTTATATCTTGGGTCTTTTGCCTCATATAGATGGGAAGAATATGCTAGAATGCTTTTCTTTTCTTTTCTTTTCTTTAGGTCTCTTTTTTTCAATGGATGGAATGCATACAAAAAACAATGGTGCAAAAATGGATGTTCTTTAGCAAAGTTCTCAAGGGTGAGGTGATGACGAGGCTGTAGCTCAGTGATGAGTAGCACCTCCTTTAATGTCAATCTGGGAAGACATGAGGATGGTATGAAGACCTCGAACAAGTGATGGCTCCTCCTTGTCTTGTGAGTCCTTGGGTGCTTTGACTGCTGCCAACACCCCCCCTCTCTCGCGTCTGTCGTCTCTGACAGACCCTTGTTTGGCGGAGCGTTTGACATAGAATTCAACCACCTCTGAAGCTAGGTGGTGTTCTTCCAGCCGAAGCCCTCGTGCTAAATCAGTTAAGAGGGCATCCCAATCCACTAGACCTGGAACGTCCGGATGTGGCACACGTAGTTGTTCTGAATGTAGTGTCCGCTCCATTGCAAAGAGGTGGAGCAGATGGGAGGGTCTAGGGACAAAGACTTCAGAGTGGTATTCCCAGAATCCCATAATAAACATCTCTTCAAATGTTTGCTTGTAGCAAGCGGGGAGGTATTTAATTCGTGCGTGTCATGCATATATCACGTGGATGGAGGGAGTTGTACTCATATCGTAGACCAAGTCAAGGTTACCGGCTATGAATTAGACACCTGAGAAATGTGGATCTTGAATATTTTTGAAGGTTCTGAAGGTAACCAGCATTAACTCGAATATCTTTATGCACATCTGAGCCATTACATCTGGGATGTTGCGCATTCTGACTCCCTAGTGGCGGATGGTGGAGATCATGTAGCCCATTGTAGCCTGTCCCCGTGGCAGTGCCAGATATACGTAATTGAGCCACTTTGCACAGCCTTTGACCTCATTCACAGCGATGGCAAACTCAGGCCATGTGCGTCTTCTGAGTATGGGAGCATAACAGGGATTATACTTAATGAAGAGTGGCATGTTATTCCAAGTTCGAACCATCTCAGGGTAAGTTTCTAAGAGTCATAGCCACCAAGTAGGTTGATGAATGGATCCTTTTTTAGCACTCTCAGGGATGTTATCAGGGCCGAATTGTGTGGCAAAGATTGGAGCCTTGCCACATCGTCGTTGAATCTCTGCGTTGTAATCTGCCAAGAGTACACAATACGACACATAGATCATCGTTGGTGCCTATCCATCTGTGATGAGACATACTTCGGAAATATTCTGATTTGATAATGGTGTCCTCAATCTTACTCATGGACTCAATCTGAACCACTACTCGATCATCATGTGTATCGGCTGTTTTTTTGAGTTTCTGCATCCATTCTGGGGCTTCTACCTCTAGTGTGTCCAATCCCTCAGCGGTTTGTTGACCACCCGGCATTGGCATAGGAACATATGGCTCTTCATAGGACTCATCCACATCAATGGGTACCATTTCTTCTGGTTCTGGCTCGATGACTAGGGAGGGTTGTCTTTCATATTGGAGTAACTTACTTTGCAACTCTGCGACCTGTTCTCTCAGTGCCTTTACCTCTTCTATAGTGGTGGTAGAATTGGTGATCTTGAGTTGGGCTTCCTGCATCGTTAGCTGTTGACGGAGAGTATCCCGTTCTTTGTCCAGCTCATCATGCGCTTCCAATAGATCTGCATAGCTTTCTAAAATTGTCTTCATAGTGTCGGATGGAACAGATTTGAATAGTTCAGGGTCGATCTCTTTGGGAAACCCTCCATGGCTGCCTCTAAATTTTCTTCGTTCTACCTTTGCAAGCGCTTGTTCTCTTCGAGGGCAGTGGCCATGTGCTTTCTGAGTAAGGTCAAGTTGCAACGGCTTTTAACATGTTCTGACTGATAAAGTTCCAGTAGAGCCGTTAGTTTTTTAACTTCACCAGATTCAAATGACTGGGGAGCTTCCAAAAGGGTCTGGTGAGCGTGCTCGAGTGTAGTGTAGCGTTGATTTAGGTCAGTATTTTCTGCTTCCAAAGCTGCAAGCCTCTTCTGTAGTTGCTCATGATCCGTGGTTATTTGGCGATGTCAATCTTCCAAGGTTTGGTATTCTATCTGCAATTGATGTACACACTGACGTAATGTATAAAACATGTTATTTACATTTACGAATGCAGGGAAGGTGGAGAATGCAGGGGGAATGGGGAGGGGGAAAGGGATAGTGAATGAAGTGGACACGAGAGGTGATGTGGGTGGAGGGGGTATGGGGGATGGTGGTAGAGAGGGGGGAGGGAGTGGTGCTGTGGCTGGTGATGTTTCCATGGTGTCAAAAGTGTGGGTGAATGTGTAGATGGGGACCGTGGGTGGGGTGGATGTGATGTTCGTGAATATTGTTGTAAATGTGGGCATTGTGATCCCTCCAAATTGAGTGCCTGGTGAGATAGGAATCCCCATAACATATGTGGTGAGTGTCGAAGTTGGGGTGGTAGTGTCGTGTGGTGAAGTGAAGTGTGTAGTGAGAGGTGGTGATGGTGGTGATGGTGGTGCCTTGTAATGTTCCTCTGTCTGTGTAGTGTCTCCTAGTGTCGATACATTCATGTGAATCTGCTTGCCGGAGCGCATGGGACGCGTAGGCACCCGTTTCTCAAAGCGATGAATATAAGCCATAGCTGAATGAATGGCTTCATCCAAGCCCACCACGTCCACGTGCAGGTTCATGGATTCAATAAACATTTCATCCACGCCTTCCTCTCCTAACATTTGGCTCATTAGCACCTTAACTCTTTCGAGCGACAATTTGTGATGTTCCTGGACTCGCTTCATGGTTTCATATAATCTTTTTATTTGTGCTGAATATGATGGGGCACTCGCTAGTTTTGAAGTGTCTTCGTATTCTTGATCATGCTCCTCGTGCTTCTTCTTCTTCAGTCTCTTCTTCATCCTCTTCTACTTCTACTACTTCCGGTTGGGTCGGGGCTGAAGTTATTGTAGTGGGTTGTGGTCCTTGGGTCTGCTCTGCTTCCGTCTCGAGGTTAGATTCATTGATCAGCCTAGCGATTTCTTCATCAGTGAGATCATTCAGGGTGTAGCCCTGTGGAAACTCCAGGTCAAAAGGGATTGGAGGGAAAACTAGATTAGGTCCTTCTACACTCTGTCTGGGCAAGCGAATTGTAAACGGACGGATACATCGCGTTTGTGGAGGGGTCACCTCTGGTGTGGTGGTGGCTCCTCTTGCTTGGGCACATGGAAATTGGACTATACCTCCCATTTTCTTCAATGGAGGACCCGTTGTGGATAGTCGTCTCTGGAACTCTTGAGCTCTGGACCACACTAGTGCTCTTTGAATGGGCACGTCATAAGCTAAGCATCTATAAATTATTTTTGTAAATGCACAACACCCATGAAGCACGTTCTTCTGTTTTTCATTCCATCGTTGATGGGCTAGGTGGATTTGATCTATGATCTAGTGTGGTAGATTGATTGTGAGATCCTCTGTCTCCGCCAAGGACAAGCTGAACCAGATCTTTTTTGGTGGCATAGTGAAGCATTCTTGGGCAGGGAAAGCGAAGTGTTGCATGATCGTTCGTAGGTGGAGAGCGATGGTTGGTGTCATTGCTACCATGTCCTTCAATTTGTTGAGACCCTTGTGCTTCATCCTGCCTGGAATCATTGTTTCTTTCTCAGTGGGAATATGCATACCTTGCATGTTCAATGCTTCCCGTACTAAGTTGAGGGTCAGTTTGAACCTTTTGAGCTCGTGGCCTGGGGTCAGTGAGGGTAGCACGAAAGTACTATCGCCTCCCTTGGCTCTTCTAGGGGTGATGGTACTGATAAGGTAGGAGCAGCGCAGGAAATCTGGCTCAGGTAAATGTGCCCCGAAATAACTATCCAAGCCCGCTTTGGTCCATACCGACCGCATTACTTTTGCATTCTGATACTGCTCAAATACACGGGTGAAGAAATGGTAGCATCCCCATTTACCATTAAACTCAATTTCTGCCTCCCAAAAGTAGGTGCCATCTCCCAATGGTCCTACGACATCACTGAACCAATGGGCATGTTTCCCCACTTGAGAAGTGTGTCCCTGTGGAGGATCCTGAATGGGTAGTACATGCACAGCTCTAAGTTCTTGAGGCCTCTCGGTGAGTTGTGGTTCAAGGAGGAGGGTTTCAATGTCCACTATCTGAACGTTGGACCCGGCCTGGGAACTTGTACCTCCTGCTTCTGCCATGTTACTTCTTGTTTGCTGGTTCTGTGAGAATATAGAAGCATGTGTTAACATTGTAATGGACAAGATAGAGCAGTTTTTGTCCTCGTTACAACATTAACATTAGGTGAGTGATGGGTTAGTGGGTCAGTGAGTGCTCGATGATTGTGTGTATTGTTAGTGAACAAGTAGTCCTATGAGCTAAGTGAAAAGATGTAGTGTGAGAATGATGCAGTTAGTAGGTGGAGATGAATTTATCAATGGGGTCGGGGGGTTTATTACAAGCTTTGGGCTGCCAAATACAGTGGATGGCTTTTGGTTTTGGTTTTGTGGAGACTCTGGAGGGCTTTATGAGAGTTTCTGCTTGGAAATGAGGCTTTTTAGGGACCCATTCACAAGTGAGTCTGCTCGTGCTCGTGGGCAAACATGTGTTTGTGTGTATCGAATAAGAGTGGGCATCGGCTGTTCGAGTGAGTGAACCATGTTGTACATGGTGTGATTTGTGTGTAGCTATTTGAGCCTGCAAGCAAGCCTTAGGCACCCAAATTTTTCTTGATTGTGGGCTCGCCTTCATCGACCTCTTGGGTACCCAGATAGACTTCACTTTCACAGAAGAATTTTTGGAGGACTTCTTATTAGTGTCATGTCGTCGATCACTAATAGGAAGTTGAGCCAATTGTTGTGGCTTGACCGCAATAGGGCACTCGCCTTTCTGCACCGACATTTGTTTTGGTGGTTGAGACACCGTGCTTCGTATTTTCTTTTGGCTTCGAGTATAAGTCGTCTGCATCTTCTGCCTTTGATCCGCCTTTGGTTGCTGCATCCCTGTGGCTTTTGGAAAAGAAGGGAGTTTCGTCGTATCCTTGAATTCTTTGTTGAGATAATCATCCCTCTGCATCACATAGTTTTGGACAAGAATAGCATGGTCATCTTCATGTGTACTCCTAGAAGGACCAAGAGTTTGTGCCTTTCCTAGTTCCTTGAGTGCCTCATTTTCTAACTCAATTATAATGCAGTTCTGATTTACCCAGACCTGAAGAAGTCCACTTCTTAGGTTTAGGTTGACTGCATGATCATAGATCCGGTCTTGACCCAAGACAAGAGGCTCAGTGAGGTCCTCATCTTGACACACTAGTACTTTTACTGTCATTAAAACTTCTTGAATGTAGAGGGAAAATTCCACCTCGCCCATGCAAGGGGTTTCCACACCTCCCAATCCTATGAGATATGCTTCCACAGGATTGACATTTAAGTTCAATTCTCGACAGTAAGAAAGTTTAACAGCACTAGTGGTTGCACCTGAGTCAATCAAGGCTCTTATAGTCCTTGCACTCGTTCCTTGTCCTATCTCTAAGGTTACAAAAGGATGTCGATCAATTATTCTATGAGAGCTAATACCTGAAACTTCACACATTTCCATATGATACCCTTGATCTGCATATGCCTCTGTCCTAGGCTGATCCCTACCTTGTCTTCTCAACTTCATCCTTTGGATGCGTTCCAAGGCTTCTGCGTGTGCTTCTTCTCGAATTCGTTTGTCTTCTTCCTTGCGTTTCTTGGTAGTGTTGAGTCGATTTAGCATCTCTTCGGTCAGGGGTTCTTGGTATAACTTGACTCTGCATCTGCTTATATAACTAGGGAGAATATCGCCTTCTACAGTGGCTAGTTGTACTGCTCCACTAGTTGAAATCCTATTTATGATCATAGGTCCATAACCACGCTTCTCTAATTTTCTCGCATGTTGCTTCAACGTGTAGACTAAAACTAGGTCTCCTGCTTTCAAACCCTTATCCTTCACATGGGCATCAGAGTATGCCTTCTGTCGTTTCTTATCTACATATATCCCTGCGGCAGCCCTCCGTCTTGTTTCACCTAATCGTTCCAGGTCAAAGATTCTAGATGAAAGCTCATGGCCTGTCCAAGCATGCTCTTGTGCTACTCTCAATATAGGTATCAAGAAGTCCAGTGATAGCACTACATTTTGGCCAAATACCATCTGAAAGGGGGTGGCTTGGAGTACCGTCTTATAGGCAACTCGGTATGCCCAAATAGCATGGTGCAGCTGTTTGTCCCAATCAGAGCGTTTATTATTCACTAGTTTCATCAATACATTGCATAGAATCTTATTTGTACTTTCGGCTTGTCCATTCGCTTGTGGATGATAAGGGGTAGACTTCTTATGTACTACCAAGAATTCTTGAAGAAGATTTTCAATAACTTCATTCAAGAAGTGAGTCCCTCTATCACTTACGAGCTCTATAGGCAGCCTGTATCTAGTGAACACATTCTCAAATAAGAACTTAGCAGTTGTTTGAGCATCGTTCTTCGTGGTGGCTTTTACCTCTACCCACTTGGTTAGATAAGTGGCAACAATGATATATTCAGCATGTGAACCCTTAGTTGGGGGATTAATAGGACCAACAAAGTCTATTCCCTACTTAGAGAATGCACGTCCACCCATCATAGGTTTCAATGGCATCTCATCCTTACGTATAGGATACTGAGTTCGTTGACAGACATCACACCTCTTCACATAGGTATGTGCATCCATGTGAAGGGTCGGCCACCAAAGATCTGCAAATAGTATAGCCTTGATCACCCGATCTGGTCCAAAATGTCCTCCTGCTAAACCTTGGTGAGCAGTTTCCAATATCTTGAGGTATTCACTCTCATGTACGCATAATCTGAGGTAACCATCTTTACCCCGCTTGTATATGTTGTCACCAATGAGTGAGTAATCTAGGGCTTCTTGTTCTAAACTTCTTTTCGTAGTCAGGGTCATATCTTGAGGGAATGTTTTCGTCCTCAAGAAGGCTACTAGTGGTTCACTCCAATCTGGCACTATGGAAACTTGATAAAGAGTGGCATGCTCCACTGGTGGTTTAGTGCAACAGATCGAGCATTCCTTGCACAATTTATGGACATCTCCTTCCATAGTCGGCCAATGCACTCTGAGTCTCCTTAGTGTCTGTAGGGTTCGTTGCTTTGAGTAGTGTTGCTCTAATGCACCTACATGTGCTAATTGCAACCATTTTGTGTATTGATCCTCTGCCACACAACAAGATAGGATCCCTTGATCTGTATGCTTGTACATACTTCCTGCCATGATCTGGTATTTTTGGGCTTTTACTATCTCCCTATCTTGAGTGTTTACTACTGGATGTTTAGGCCCGTATGTCAATACTGGCACTAGTATCTTAGCCCACTGAGGTACAACTTCCAAATTAAATAAGTAGGCATTAGGAAGATCACCTGATACTCCTTGTGGGGCCTCTCCTGATGTGAGCCTAGAGAGATGGTCAGCTCTCAAATGAGTTTTGCCTTTCCTAACAACGACCTCAAAGTCATATTCCATTAGTAAGAGGAACCATCTTACTAATCTACTTGTATTGCATGGCTTGTTTACCAAGTACAACAATGCCTGATGATCAGTGAAAAATTTAAACTTATTTGCAAGAAAATAATATCTAAACTTTTTAACCGCATACACCATGCCTAATCCTTCTCGTTCAGTGGTGGTATAATTTCGTTCAGCTGCATTCAATTGTCTACTAGCATAGGCAATTGGAAGATCCACCAGTAGGTTGTGGGAGTACACATCCAATAGCATAATTGGATGCATCCACGTGAACATGAAAAGGCTTATTCCAATTTGGTGTAGTCAAGATTGGTGTTGAGCATAATCACTGTTTAAGTTCATTGAAGGAGTTCTCACAGTCATCAGTCCACAGGAAATTGGTTAAAAGTCCATACAGAGGCTTTGCTATGATGGCATACATGTGTATAAAGCGTCGATAATAACCACAATGCCCCATGAAAGCTTGTACTTCCTTGACATTCTTTGGCCTAGGTAGTTCTGCGATGGCTCTCACTTTCTCTTCGTCAGTGGATATGCCATTCTTTGACACTATGTGTCCTAGGATCTTGCCTTGCCTGACCATGAAAACACACTTTTATGGGTTCAGACAAACTTGATATTCTCTACATTTGTCAAAGATTTGCCTGAGTTCAGGTATATGCTTCTGTCTAATGTTGGAATGAGCACAAAGATCGTCAACATAGACTTCTAAATTCTTCCTCGAGAACTCTTTAAACACATGGCACATCAGTCTCTGGAAGGTTGGAGGAGCATTGGTAAGCCCAAATCAAGTTTATCCTGATTATGTGTGTAAACTTAACAAAGCATTGTATGGTCTCAAGCAAGCTCCAAGATCTTGGAATTTCAGGCTTGTTTCATTCTTGCAGGACAAAGGCTTTCAACCAAGCAAGGCAGATCCTTCACTCTTTATTAAAAAGAGTAATTCCGAGGTCATCTACCTATGTGTATATGTAGATGATATTATATTGACAGGAAATGATGCAGATGGTATGAAGAAGATCAAAGATCAGATGAGAGAAGAGTTCAAGATAAGTGATTTGGGTTCACTTACCTACTTCCTAGGTTTGGAAGTTGTCTACAAAGATCATGGTTTGTTTCTCACTCAAAGAAAGTACATTAAGGACATGTTGGAAAAATTCAAGATGCAAGATTGTAAGATTGCAGGTACTCCAATGGAGGTCAATCACAAATTGAGCTCACATGAAGGTGAACACTCAAGTAGTGAAAGATGTGCTTAATCGCCTGCCAATGCTTGACACTTGGGTAATGCATAAAACTGCTTATTTGTGAGACAACAAATTGAATATATGGCCGAGTAATGCATAAGTAAATCAAGCATCCAACAGCCTGCTGATAGAGAACAACATCAAATGCATCTCCAACATCATGAAGACTCAATTGTAAACATGTCTCCATAGGAGTGGCAATAGGTTTACAGTCATCAAGGCCAAAATGCTACAATAATGTGTCAATATATTTTGTTTTGACACAAAGCTATTTTGCCATCAACTTGCATAAATTGAATGCCCAAATAATGATGCAAATGCTTCGAATCAGACGTAGCTTTCTAAAAAGTCATGGAATTCGACAATAGTTTTCATGCAAGTACACACCACAAGAGAATGGGGCTACAAAATGCAAAAATAGAAGTATTGCAAAAATAGCAAGAGTCTTGATGTTTGAGAAAAATATGTCTCATTGTTATTGGGAGAAGTTGTGCACATTGTTGTATGCATCATAAAGAGAACTCCAACTATTGTTGTACATCAAGTTACACTTGAAGAGAAGTTTATAGGTAAAAAGCCAAACTTATCACATATGAAATATTTGATTGTATTGCATATGTACATATTCCTGACGAGTTTAGGATGAAGCTTGATCCAAAAGAAAAAAAAATGTATCTTCATTGGGTACTCCCTTGAGCAAAAGGGATATAAATGTTATAACCCACTCACATGACAGGTGAAGCTAAGTAGAGATGTTGTGTTTGATGAAATGTCAAGTTTCTATGCAGATTTGAAAGGACTTAAGCTTAACTCAAATGACAAAGAAAATGCTGAAAAAGCAAGCACAGAATCTCAAGTTTTGAGTGGATATGATGTTTCACCAAGTAATAGTTCTAACTCAAATCCATGGAATGGAAGATTTCATGCAAATTTCAATCGAGCAAATTCATCAATTACACAGTTACATGGCTCGTCATTCTACCTACATGAACAAGGTAATACAAGATGCTTAACCTTCTTGTTTTGGAGATGCAATTGGAAATGCGGATTGGGAGAAATCTATGGATGAGGAGATCGCTGCACTTTATGGAAATGAAACATGGAAGCTGGTTCCATTGTTGCAAGGAAAGAAACCCATAGGTTGCAAGTGGGTTTACAAGGTAAAGCACAATGTTGATGGTAGCATAAGGAGGTACAAAGAACGCTTCATAGCAAACGGATATGCATAGATATATGGCATTGATAATGAGGAAACATTCAGCCTTGTAGCTAAAATGTCTATTGTCAAAGCACTTGTTGCATTAGCTACAACAAAAGAATGGACTTTGCATTAGATGGATGGGTTTTACCGTTAGTGTCAATGTGAAAGGCCAAATGGCCACCGGACACTTCTCTGTATATGTTCTTTAATAAAACATATAGTGGCCTAGTCAGTCATAGACTGTAAGTTCGATCGCTTTTGCAAGACCTAAGAAGTCTATCTTCATGCTCCCTGTGTTCTGTGTTTTTCTACATATTCTGAAACCTTTGTGCGGAGTATCGTGTGCGGCCTTCGGAGCTTGGTTTTCTACTCTGAGGAGATCGTCCTAGAGCTCTTGAGAAGGAGAGCACATTGTGGTGCATCGCCAATGAATCCCTTCACTGATATCAGAGCAATTCGATGCAAAAGCTTTGTTTTGTTTGTGCGAGTGAAGCAAGCACCCCCCCTAGCTTTCTCCAAGGCTTACGACTAAGGCGGTGACCAAGGCATAGACCTTGGCATACCTTGTCATCCGATTCACCGAAGTCACCATTGGTGTCGTTGGCTGCATGCAAGCGAGGACCTCAACAATTAAGGAAGATAGGGGTTCTCGGTACTTCCAAAGAGGTCACCCATCCTAGTACTATTCCCCCCAAAGCTCGCTTAACCGTGGCAATCTCTTGCCACTAAGCTACACTCTTGTGGTGTCTAAAGAAGGGGAAAGACTAAGGTTGACATTACCTTGAACATGTTTTGGTTCCTCAAAGCTTCATTCCTTGCTTTCAAGGCCTATTGTTTAAGCATTTTTGGGGTGTCTTTTTGAGCCATTCGCACATATATCTCTTCACATAGGTCCAAGAACATCAACAAGTTGTTCTTTGTACTTCTCCAACAATAAATATCAGCCTTTCGGGCTGTGTTTTCAGCCACACTCATAAAACTACATGTTTCTTGAAAGGTTTTCAGTTTTGGTGGGAGCAGCCTTTGCAAATTTATGCAAGTTTTTTAAGCATAAAACATCAGAGTTGGCACAAACTTGGAGGTGTTGTTGACTAGTTTTTGATCTGTACATTCAGACTTTTAGTGTCATTTTACTGCATATATTGAGCACATACACACCATGTATGCTTCTGTGGATACTGCTTATGTACATCCATGTGGTCATTGATATAATGGTTATGTTTTTGCATAAAGCCTTTCACATTTGATAAAGAGGATCATGGTGAGGTTTTCTTAATTGGGAGATACCCAGATGTCAGGGTCTCTTCGGTGATGCAAGTGGAAGACTTACCCAGCCTTGCCATAGGAGATGTATGATAATTGTTCATAGGTGCTCGATAAGCCTAGTTGGCTTCTGTTGGGTAACTGATTATATGCAGTGGAGTCAGTGATTCACTATGCAGGAAAACATGTCAGTACTTGCAGTTTCATGATATTTTGACATTATTCATATGCTCATTTTGAAGAGGATGCTCTAGCAAAAGTTTTCTAGATTTTTGTTTAGCCAACTACATAGTGGTCGATTTACTCCTTGATATACTTATTTGTTGGTGTTTGGACTCTTCTAGCTCCATTATCATTCTATCTAGTTCTCTACCATCATGGCATCAGAGGTCTCAGGCACATCTGGTGGATTAGGGTCTAGTTCTAGTGTTCCAAGGAGGAGCTATAACTTGTAGGGCAAAGGCCATTTTGAGATCCGAAAATTTGATGGCACAAACTTTGCTCTATGGAAGAATCAGATTAAAGATGTGCTGATTCAAAGGAGGCAATGGAAACTAGTAAATGGGATTTCAAAGAAGCGTGTTGACATGGATGAAGATGATTAGGATGAGTTAGATGAAATGGCCAGGTCTACCATTCACTTGCACTTGGCAGTTAATGTTTACTTTACAGTATTAGACTATGAAAGTGTAGAGGAGCTTTGGAAGGGGTTATGCAATACATATGAAAAAGAGACGATATCAAATAAAGTGTATCTGATGAGAAAATTATATGATCTTCGCATGAAGGACACAGATAATGTTGCTTCTCATCTAAATGAGTTTGATGCTATATTCTCCCAATTATAGGCTCATAAAATAGATATGGATAATGAAATGAAAGGAGTATTGTTGTTATGCACCCTGTCATCATCATGGGATATGTTTTGCCGAGTTATTAGCAATAGTGTGCCTGGTGATAAACTCGTCTATGATGACATATGTGGAGCACTCTTGAGTAGAAAATCTATGGTTGGCACTCAGACTGGAGATGCATATAATGTTCATGATTCTTATCAAGGAAAGAATCAGCAACGTGGCAAGAGGAAGAACAAGGAAAATAATGGTCAACGGAATAAGAGTAGAAGTAAATCAAGGAAGAGGGATATTGAATTATTGTCATAAGAAATGACATATGAAGAAAGACTGTTATGCATTAAAGAATGCTAAAGGTAAAGGACAGAATGTTGATGGGCATGTTAAACAGTTACCTACACCATCTACTTCAACTGTGAATATTGAAGAAATTAATGCTATTTCTGATGTTGTCGATGTGTTGACACTTGATATTATTGTGCCAACTGAGGCTCTTATGGCTGATTCTCTTTCCCACATGTGGCTTCTAGATTATGATGCTTCTTTCCATGTCACACTACATAAAGAATGGTTCTCTAATTATGCAGCAAATTCTCTTGGTACCGTGAGACTTGTACCAGTGTGACATTGTGGGGATTGGAGATGTGATTGTGCAATTCATTGATGGTTCAAAATTTACTATGCATAATGTTTGCCATGTACCTCAGTTATCACGCAGTCTATATGTTAGATGGTCAACTTGATGACCTTGGTTACAAGGTGGTCTTCTATGCTCAATCGTTTCGTATATCAAAGGGCAATATGGTTATAGCAAAAGGAAGCAAAGTTGGCTCACTTTATCCTTTATTTGTATCATAGAAAGAACACTTGTTAGCTGTTATTGAACAGCCTATGGCTTGTATTTGGCATTGTCGTTTGGGCCATATATCTCATAGTGGAATGGAAAATCTTTCTCGCTCTGGCTACTTACCTGTGTTATCTTTCTCTGATTTTTCATTTTGTGAGCATTGTCAATATGGAAAGCAAACCAGAAATGTGCATAGAATGCACATTGACTCTTCAATTCAGCCTTTAGATCTCGTTCATACAGATCTGTGTGGTCCTATTCCCACTAGGTCCTTAGGTGGTTCTCTTTACTTTCTCACTTTAATAGATGATGCTACTAGAAAAGTTTGAGTATATCCTATCAAATCGAAGGATGGGGTATTCCCTACTTTCAAAAAATGGCTTGCTTCAATTGAGATTGAAAAAGCAACTAAGCTTAAGGCTTTATGTTTAGATAATGGGGGTAAGTATACCTCACATGAATTCAGCCTTTTCTGTCAGTCTAGAGGGATTCGTAGAGATTTTACAGCTCCTTATACCCCACTACAGAATGGTATAGCTAAAAGGATGAATAGAAATATTCAAGATACAATAGTTTCTATGTTGCATCATGCAAAACTCTCACAAGATTATTGGGTAGAAGCAGTATTGATTGCAGTTCATGTGATTAACCTTTCACCTAGTACTGCCAAAGGTCTAAAAGTGGCACAAGAGTTATGGACAAGGAAGACAAATTGGACAGAGATAATTATCCCGCATGGGTAATGCGAATGGAAGCCTTACTTATGAGTAAGGACTTAATGATATATGTGACAGGAGAAGAAAAGAATCCTACTTTTGGAGATGACAGTCAACCGAAGAAAGAAGAGTTAGAAGCCTTGAAGCTATGGCAGAAGAAAGATGCAACGGCAAGAGTGTATATCTATAATACCATTACAGATCATCTATTACCACACATTAGAGGTCTGCAGAAAGCGGAAGACATATGGAGTGCATTGGAAGATCATTTCCAAAACACTACCAAAGCTAGGAAGGCTAGCTTATGGTCAGAGTTTACAACGTTCAAGAAAAAGCAAAGTCAAAGCATTAGTGATTATGTCACTAAGATGAAGGACTTGGCAGATAGTCTTGGATCCATTGATGAGGATATCGAAGATCACAGGTTAATAGCGCAATTGCTTGTAGGATTGAGAGGAGATGAAAGGTGGAAACCTTTCATACTTTCAACTGAACTTTCATTAAATCATTTTGTACCATATTTAAATCAGTTGCTTGGACTAATACTAACATTTGAGCAAGATTTGAAGACAGATGGAGATAAAGGACATAGGTCTTCTATGTACGCAAAGAATAAGAAGAAAGGTGATAAAGGTAAAGAAAAAGATGAAGAAGAAATGACTACTCAAGAAAATTATGCAAGAGGAAGAGGTAATGCCAGAAGTAGAAGTAGAAGTAATACAAAAGGAAGAGGTAATCAAAATAACAACAAGAAGTCTTGTTGGATCTCTGGATTAAGCAATCATTTGGCTCATGATGGCTGGCATAATTCTCAAGGATCAAGTGAGAATCAGAATAACAATAGCAGAGGCAGAAGCGGAAGATATCAAAAAGGTAGACAAAGTCAAAGAGGCGGATATGGTAGAGGTGGAGCAAGAAGTTAGGGACAGAATCAGTCTCACAACACTACCTACTACAACTATGCAAATGATACACAAAATGACAATCATACGACATTGATGATGAATTCGATAAGCGTGTCAGAGAATGAAGATCTCAAGGTATTCTATATTGACTCTGGTTGTTCAAATCATTTGTCAGGAAATATAGAATTGTTATCAGAATTGGAAGGAGGTATTTCGAATCATACAGTACAAACAGGTGATAACACAAAACATAATGTAAGGTCAATTGGAAAAGTAAAGTGTAAGAATGGAGCTGACCTGCTAACAAACGTTTTGTATGTTCCAACAATCCCAAAGAATTTGATTAGTGTGGGACAGATAGTAGAAAAAGGTTTTCAAGTCAGGTTTACAAATGAAGGAGTATTTGTTGAAGATCCAGAGAATGGATACAATCAAATTGTCCATGGTAAAAAGGAAGGTAGACTTTTTACTCTTAAAGTGCAAGGGAATGTTGGTCAAGCTTTGATCACACATGGTGATAAAGCATTTACAGAATTAGACCTCTGGCATAAGAGGTTAGGACATTTTAATGAAAAAGGAATCAAAACTGTGGTGGAGAGACAATCCGTAAGAGGATTACCAAATATGAAGAATCAACATATGATTCACAAATGTGAAGCCTGTCAGATGGCAAAAGCACACAGGTTACCATTTCAAAAGAATGGTTACAAACACGATGGTTTGCTAGAACTCATACATACAGATGTATAGGGACCGACAAAGAAGGATCTGTATTACGTTCTTTTTATTGATGATGCAACAAGATGAATAACTCTTTTTAGGCATTTTCATGCATATGATGAAAGACTTGCAGGACAAAAACTCAAAAGACTAAGGTCTGATGGAGGAGGAGAATATTTTTCTCGAGAATTCAATGATTATCTATGAAATGCAGGTATCAAAAGAGAAATAACTTGCAGGTATACACCGCAACAAAATGGAGTAGCAAAAAGGAGAAACCAAACTCTAGTTGAGTTTGCCAGATCAATGTTAAAGGAGAAGAATTGTCCAAATTATCTTTGGGCTGAGGCTGTAAATACAGCCACATATCTTGTTAACAGATTACCATGTGCAGCTTTAAATGGAATGACCCCTTATGAAGCTTTGTGGGGTAATAAACCAACACTTGATCATTGCAAAGTGTTTGGATCAGTCACTTATGCTTATGTACCATCACAACTTAGACATAAGCTTGAACCAAAAGCTGAAAAATATGTGGTCATCGGATATGATGAAAAACAGATGGGTTATAGACTATGGAGTCCTTTAACCAAATAGTTTATTGTTTCCAGAGATGTGACATTTGATGAAGGAAAGAGTTGGTATACAGATAGAGAGCATAATGATGAAACAATTGAAGAAGAGGTAAGAAGAAATGAAAAAGGTAAATCACATATGGAGGTGAATGGAGATGAAGATCATATGCAGGCAAGTACATCCAAGATCGGATCAACTATGAGAAATGAAGATGGACCGAGATTCGATGAAGACGTGTACTCAGATACACATGAAGAGTATGAACCAAGAAGGTCAAACAGAGTAAGGAAACAACCAAAAAGGTATTCCTATGATACTTCTTATTTGACTCAGAAAAACTATGCTTACTTAGTAAAGGAGGATGAAGAACCTCAGAATTACAGTGAAGCAAAAGGTAAGGAAAAGTGGGAAGAAGCAATGAAGGAAGAGTTTAATGCACTTGAGGAGAACAAGACTTGGGAACTTGTTCCAAAACCAAATGGTAAGAAAGTGATTGGAAATAAATGGGTTTACAAAGTTAAGAAACTTGCAGATGGAAGAATAGCCAGATACAAAGCTAGAATGGTAGTCAAAGGCTATGCTCAGACGCATGGTATAGATTATGATGTGACATTCAGTCCGGTGGCAAAGATGTCAACCATAAGGACAGTGATTGCTATAGCAGCATCAAAAGGATGGAAGCTAAGTCAATTGGATATAAAGAATGCATTTCTAAATGGATATATATCAGATGAGGTTTACATGGAACAACCTGAAGGGTTTGTAAGTTCCAGTTACCCAAATCATGTTTGTAGATTAAGAAGAGCACTCTATGGATTGAAGCAAGCTCCAAGAGCTTGGAATTACAAACTTGTGAAGTATCTCAATGACCTTGGATACCAAAGTTCAAAGGTGGATGCAAGTCTACTCATTAAGAGAACAGATGAAGGTATGATCTACATTTGTATTTATGTAGATGACATTATAATCACAGGTACCTCAGATGAAGGAATCAAGGAGGTAAAGAGATTGCTTGAAAAAGAATTCAAGATCAGTGATCTAGGAAAGTTATCATACTTTCTTGGAATCGAAGTTACATATACAGATCATGGTGTATATGTTTCTCAAGAAAGGTATCTCCTAAACTTACTGAAGAAGTTTAACATGGAGAATTGCAGAGAAGCTTCAACACCGCTTGAAGTCAATCATAAACTCAGCAAATATGGTGGTGCAGAGTTTAAAGATATGAGGAAATATCAATCTTTAGTGGGAAGCTTGATTTATGCTACGCTAACAAGACCAGATCTTAGTTATGCAGTAGGAGTTCTCTCACAGTTTATGCATTGTCTGAAGGATCAACATTGGGTTGCAGGACAAAGAATTCTTAGATATATCAAAAGAACTATAAAGGAAGGATTATATTATCCTTTTACATTAGATATAAAGCTGAGAGCGTACAGTGACTCAGACTGGGTAGGAAATCAAGATGATAGAAGGTCAACACATGGGTATATGATATACCTAGGAGATAAGCTTGTGAGCTGGTGTTCAAAGAAACAGCATACAGTGGCTTTATTGTCAACTGAAGCTGAATATAAAGGACTTATTGAAGCAGCTAAAGAAGTGATATGGATGCAGACCTTGTTCAAAAGCATGGGTATTGATCAAGGTATACCTATCATACATGGAGATAATATGAGTTCGTTGTATCTTGCAGCAAATCCAGTATTTCTTGCAAGAACAAAGCATATAGAGATTCAATATCATTTCCTGAGGGAAAAGGTAATGGAGAAGGAGATTGAAATAGTATACACTCCTACGAAAGATCAGATTGCAGATATTCTGACAAAGAGCTTGGATGGAGTAAAGACAAGCAGATTCAAAGAAATGGCAGGGATAAAAGAAAAGAAGAATATATGAAAGACCAGAAGATGCTAATTAGTGATTGAGGGGGAGCTGTTGAAGATTCACTCACTAATTAGACATAAAGAAATGAAGACGAAGAAAGACAAAGAGAAGCAGAAACAAAGCAGTCAGAAAATCAAGCCTTAGTGAAGGGACAAATTCACGACTGTAATATAGTTCATAGAAACTTCCAGAATTACAAGTTTTTGAATCTCAGATCAAAAATGTATATAAGAGAGACTAAGAGAAAAAAGAAGAGTGCATAGAGCAGAAGGAAGTATACATATGTAGAGAGCGCAATAGACATAGTAGATGCAAGAGTGCATATGGAGAGATGAATAATAAAACCTAAAATGTCGGGTATTCATCTGAGAGAGAGATGGTAAGGAGAAACTACTCAGCATAGGAGAGTTCTCATGGCTATGAGAAAAGTGAGGCCAAGCCATTTTGTACACATCTTCTCTAATAGAAAACACATACTTATGAGGAAAGATCTGAGCGCATTCTCCTTGTGTGAAGAAATCTAAGTGATTTCATGTTACTGTGAAAGTTAGTTAACAATTACAGTTTTCTCAGACACGTTTTACAGTACTTCTACAGTTAGATCTCATCCTATAGTGTAAAGTTTTTAATGAGACATAGCTTATCTTGAAGCTAGTAGTCTCTACTACAAACTGATCAAAGAATTTTGTGAAACAGGACATGTACACATGGTATAGTGTCTGACCGTAAAAGACATCCAGAACTGATGAAGTTTTTTTTTCTCAAACTTCAGATAGAGTTCATTTACTGAAGGAAGCTTAGGTATTATTTCCTTACTTCATTTACAACCATTTGAAGTAATTACAAACAGAATTGTAGTTGATTCCGGTTACATTCCAGTACAATTACGGTGAGAGTCCGATAACATTCCGGTGAAGTTCTGGTGATATTTTGGTAAGTTCAAAACACATTTTTAGTACATTTAAGTGACGAGAAGAAGATCTAACAGTAAGCAAACAAAGAATTGAAAAGACTAAAGTAAATCATATCAGAATTGAAGCCTGAAGGAAAGGCAAAGTTTTCTGTAAAGTGAATTTTTTAGATGTCACTAAACACAGTTGTAAAGTTTTCAGTTTCAGGAAGTTTGCTAAGCTATTGATGATTATAGAGGCATTCTAATATCACTGTAGCTTAGTTCTTGTGGCGTGGCAAAATTCTGCATCTTAGTGTCAAGCTCTTGCCGCGTCAACAATTCTTGGCATGCGCATTACTCATGATAGGAGTAAACAATGCATATACTTGTCTCAAAGTGAGTACATATCCAAAGTACTTCATAGGTTCAATATGCAAGGTGGAAAGGCATTGAGTACACCTTTACCCATATATGTGAAATTGAGCAAGGATAATTGCCCCAAATCAAATGAGGAAAAGGAATTCATGAAAAAAATTCCCTATCAGTCTGTTGTGGGTAGTCTCATGTATGCTATGGTAGCTACAAGACCAGACATTGCATTTGCAGTGGGATTTGTGAGCAGATATATGTCTAAACCTAGCAAGAAACATTGGGAAGCCGTCAAGATGATTTTGAGATATTTGAGTGGCACTAAGGACAAGTGCCTATGCTTAGGTAGAGGGAAAACATCCATTATTGGTTACACAGATTTTGACGATGATGGTCGTGTGGACAATTGTAAGTCTACATCGGTACATTTTTCATTTTGTTGGAGATGCTATCTCTTGGAGATCTTGTCTTCAAGAATGTACAATTGTTTCCACCACAGAAGCAGAGTATGTTGCAGCAAGTGAGGCATGTAAGGAAGCATCGTGGCTTTCTCATCTTGCTTGTGATATGGGTTTACCTCAGCATGTACCTCGTTTTCTCAATGACAGTCAGAGTGCCATTGCTTTGGTTGAGAATCCGGTCTATCATGCAAAGACCAAGCACATTGAGGTGAGGTATCACTTCATTAGAGACTGCTTAGCCACTGAGCACATTATTCTTGAGAAGGTTCACACTCGAGATAATGTTGCAGATGCTTTGACTAAAGCTCTACCACATGATAGCTTTCGACACTGTTGGCACTTGATGGGGGTTACTTGATTCATGATCTACATGGTCACTTGTATACTATGTAACATGCCCATCATATGGGAGCTATAGTTTGTATACTTACACTCAGGTATTCTTTATCATTCTTTATTTAATCTCCCATAGTTACTTTGGCCATATTGGCCTTTAGTGGGAGATTGTTACCATTAGTGTCCATGTGAAAGGCCAAATGGCCACCCGACACTTCTTTCTATATGTTCTTTAATAAAACATATAGTGGCGTGGTCAGTCACAAACTGTAAGTTTGATCGATTTTGTAAGACCTAAGAAGTCTATCTTCATGCTCCCTGTGTTCTCTATTTTTTTGCATATTCTGCAGTCTTTGTGCGGAGTATCATGTCTAGCCTTAGGAGCTCAGTTTTCTACTCCGAGGATATCGCCCTGGAGCTCTCAAGAAGGAGAGCACACTCTGGTGCATTGCCATCAAATCCCTTCAATGGGAAGAATGCTTTCTTACATGGTGAGTTGCAAGAAGAAGTATACATGGACCAGCCACAAGGATATGAGGATTCAAAGCACCTAGAGTATATTTGTGGTTTGCAAAAGCCTTTGTATGGGATTAAACATGCCTCTCGTGCTTGGCATGCAAGGATTGCTGATTACTTCACCACCACTAGATTTTCTATGTGTGATGCAGATCATTCATTATATGCAAGGAAGGGTGATGATGACATCATGATTATGGCTATTTATGTTGATGACTTGATTGTAGGAGGTGACAATGAAGAAATCGTTAAATAGGTAAAGCAACTCCTTATGCACAAATCTGACATGAAAGATTGTATTTTTGTGCTATTTTTGGGCATTGTCCAATTCGTTTGTGACAGACCTCTATATCAACAATAAATCCTACGCCTTTTGCAAACATGGCTGCTTTCATTCCAAGACTATTCACATCTAAGGTGAACATCCTACCCACTTTGTTTCCTTTGGCAATCAATCTTCCATCCTATTTGTACTCTTCTACAAACAAGCCATTAGCATTGAACCTGACTTGTAATCCCTGGTCAACCATTTGTCCAACAAAATACCAATTCTTTGTAATATTTGGAACATGCAACACATCATCAAGATCTTTTACCTTCTCATCCTCCATAAATAGTGATATGTTTCTTGTATGCTTGATAGATGTGATGCATCATCGCAATGTCTCAATATATCTAGGAACTTGCAATTTTTGCAAAATACTAAGCCATTCTGCATGACCAGTCATGTGAGTTGAAGCACCTAAATCAACATACCAAACATTACTATTGGATTTTGAAACATCAATAGACATCATATTCATCATGTGATGTTGGACCATGAACAAATTCTCAAAATCATATGCACTTGTGGATGCATAGTTGTTTTGCTGCCTTCTATTATTTTGATTCTTCAACCTACAATCACATTCAAAGTTTCCAAGTTTACTACAATTCCATCATCCTTTACTGTCATTACCTGAATCATTTCTTTGGAAATTTTTGTGACCTCTTTGGCTTCCCCTACCTCAAACTATCCTCTACCTCCTCCATAATTCTGATGATGACCTTAGTCTTGGTTACTATTTCCTCTTCCACTTCTAAAACCTCTACCTCTGCCTCTTCCTCTGCCAGAGTAGAATACCTGCACAGAACTAGGTTTTCCTTGAGAGTTTGAGTCCTCACCAAGATTATTTTCTTCAATAATCAGTACGGACACTATAGCATCAATATTTGGAATATTTTCCCTAATTTGAATAGAAGTTCTTAACTACTTATAGGTAGCTCCTAAATGTGAGGAGATGGATAGGTAAGTTCCAGAAATGAGTTGGTGTTGCACAGAACCTGCTCTACACCTTCCAAGTTAACTCTAGGGATGCTTATAATCCTTTAGCTTCACAATAATGCATTTGGAACCACTAAGTGCTTTGGAACATCATTCTCAAATGTTTGCATCAAAATAGATAACTTGCATATGCAAGAATGTGAAGAAACCTTCTATTTTGGGAATATAAGTGCTTAGTATTATGCTCAAAGCTCACAACCTGGTATGAATTGACCAAAGAGATTTTGTTGTAGCTAATTAAAGCAATTTATTTCATCAATTTAGCTATACCATACATAGAGAAACGATTCTAACAACTTAGGGGGGGTCATCCTGGCTTTTCAGGACCTAGAAAGTGTGCAGACAAAGTCACCTTCTATGCTTCATATCTCATAATCCTCTTGACCAAACTTGATGAAAATTGATATGCAACTAGTAGACACTCTAATCTGAATAACACAAGTCAAAGTATAGAAAATGAGTGGGTACACCCAGAGAAATTGATTCTACAAAGTCATTGTAATGATGAAGATGCAGCAAAGAACAATAGATAGAGATGTACTTGAAGAAGTGTATCAAAATGTATATGCTAATGAGAAAATGATACAAGGGAATTTTAATGGACTAAACATAGATAGTGTGAGCACAATGTATGCTCGCTGAAGTAGCTCAATGCCTCTCAGAAATGGCTCTCATATATCTCGCAACTAAAAGTATGTGTATTTATACACGTTCTTATTTTGAATTTGATTTTTCCCTCACCTAAAAGTGATCGTACACTATGGATGGTTTGAATTGATTCTTCCTACCACATGAGTCATGGGTTTCGCTCCGTAACTTCAAAAGATTCCTTATTCTCTTTGCATTTGCATTTATCCAAGGTGAATACAACCAAATTGACAAGCAAGTGTTCATATGTGGTTCTCTCTTGTGAAGATCTAAATGAATGTGTAGTCCCAATGTTTTAGCAATGCACTTAGGCTTGCTACATTGCACCAATAGCTCCCCCTCAAGCCTAAGATGCTTGAGTCTTCAATCCTTTATAATTTTTGGCGAACCAATCATTGATTTGAACCTGTTTAATTTGCTTCCATCCAATGCCTTTGTCCTCACATCTGCACATTGTTCATGTATAGATACATATGAGAGTTGTATCTCCTTACTCATGATTTATTCCCTAAAAAAATGGTAGTGAACTTCTATATGTTTATTCTTGGCATGATAGATAGGGCTGGTAGCAAGATGTAATGAGCTAATGTTGTCTCCAAATATATGTGGAGTTGAAGTGTTTAACCCTAAATTTGAGTATAGGGTTCTAATCCACATAGCTTCCTATGTAGCATTTGCAATTCCTCAGCATTTAGCTTCTGTTGATGAAAGAGAAACTATAGGTTGCTTCTTAGAAGACCATGAAATTAAATTTGTACGTGCAAAAGTAAGATAACCTGATGTGCTTCTCCTATCATCTTTAAAGCCTTCCCAATCTGGATCAGAGAAATTTTAAAACTATATCAAAAGTATAAGGATAGTATAACCCTTCATTGATTGTGCCCTTCAAGTACTTCAAAATCCTCTTGGCTGCTTCCATGTGAGGCTTCCTTGGGGTGTGCATGAACTGACTTAGCACACTAACTCCATAGCATATATCTACTCTAGTTAGAGTATCATAATTCAAGCTTCCAACTAAGCTTTGCTAGCTAGTAATATCTTCAATTAATTCACCTTCATGAGCACTTAGCTTCATATTTACCTCCATGGGTGTATCTGTGGCCTTTGTATTTTCCATCTTGAGCTTGGTGAGCATATCTCCAATGTAATTTCTCTAAGTGAGGAACATACCTTTCTATGTATATATCACTTCTAAGCCTAGGAAGTATGTGAGTAAGCCAAGATCACTTATCTTGAACTCTTCCTTCATTTGAGCTTTGATTTTCCTAATTCCATCTACATCATTACCTGTAATGATTATGTCATACACATATACACAAAGGTATATGACCTCTGAGTGATTCCTCTGAATGAAGAGGGAAGGATCTGCCTTACTTACCATAAAACCTTTATCCTGCAAGTAAATGACAAGTCTATGATTCCAAGCTCTAGGAGCTTGCTTCAAGCCATACAAGGCTTTCCTTAACCTGCATACATATTCAGGATATGACATATCTTCAAATCTAGGAGGTTGAGCCATGTATACCTTCTCTAAAGTCCAACCATCTAGAAAATCATTTTTCACATCCATTTGATATATCTTCCAATCCTTGGAAGATGCGACACTCATGAGTACTCTAATTGTGGGAATTTTTGCCACAAGCTAGAATATCTCTTCATAATCAATACCTTGAGTTTGTGCAAACCCTTTGGATACAATCATTTCTTTATACCTATTAATTGAGCCATCAGAATTCTTCTTTATCTTGTAAATCCACCTTGAGCCAATGACCTTCATAGATGGTTTCTTGGGTATCGATTCCCAATTTTGATTTTCTTGTAGAGCTTCTATTTCTTCTTCCATGGTTTTCCTCCATTCTATCTTCTTCCATGGTTTTCCTCCATTCTATCTTCTTCATAGCTTCTTCATATGTAGATGGTTCTTCATATTTTGAGTCATGCACTATGTATATTGAATGCATAGTGACTAAAGAGGTCTCATACCCATACCTTTTTTATTTTCTTTTCTCTTTGGTAGACCTTTTATGGTCTATTGAGAACATTCTACAAGATCTCTTATTTCTTGCACTTTGGCTTTACCTTTGGAGTTCCAAGGGTTACTTTCCCTTATTGGAGTCTTTTCTTCATCATCAGAGTCACTTGATGCTTCAAGTGTATGCTCATTCCCCTTTGACAAGGTTGGAAAATCTTCCTCTAGGTCATAGGGAAGTTTGATTTTCTTGCAATCATCTTCAAACCAAGATTTTTTTCATCAAACATAAAATCTCTACTTACAATAAAAACTTTATTGCTTGGATTATATAGCCTATAACCATTTTGATTAAGATCACAGCCAATGAATATGCATTTCTCTACCTTTGGATCTAATTTTCCTCTGATTTGTGAAGGTATGTGTGCATATGCTATGCACCCAAAGATTCTGCAATGATCAAAGCTAGGTCTTCTTCCATTCCATGCTTCATATGATGTCATCCCATCTAATGCATTTGATGGGAGTCTATTGATCAAATAGGTGGTTGTGGATACAGCCTCTGCCCATAAGTAGTTGGGCAACTTCTTTTCATTTATCATTGACCTTGCAACCTCCACTATGGTTCTATTTCTTTTCTTTGCTACTCCATTGTGCTCTAGAATATACCTGATTGCAATCTCTCTTTTGATTCCTCTCTCTTGGAGATAAGAATCAAAGTCATGAGAGAAAGATTCTCCCCCTCCATCTAACATGAGCCTCTTCAAGGTCTTACCTATTTGATTTTCTACAAGTTCTAGGTATTTCTTGAAACATGAAAACACTTCATCTTTATGCTTCATAAAATATAATATTATATATATGCTATAATCATCAATGAATGACACATAATACCTGGATCTAGAGATTGAAGGCTCCTTGCTTGGTTCCCATACATCTGTATGGACTAGCTCCAATAGCTCTCCATGAGTGTATCCCTTCTTTGTGAATGGTTGTCCGTGAGACTTGCCAAATTGACAAGCACTACATTTGTATATCATGTGTTGTTTGGATCTGTTTGGTAGACCAAGCACACTCTGATACCTACTGATTTGCTTCAAAGCCCTTGTATCTATATGAGCTAGCCTCTTGTGCCAAATTTCCAACTTTGATAGGGTTTGTGTCAAACCATAATTGAACCATGCAATGTTTCTAGTATCTGGGAGCTCAAATGTAAATAGTCTACTTGAATTTTCTCCTCTTGCTATCCTCTTGAATCCCTGATATGGATCCTCAACAAGTGCTCCATTCTTTGTGAATCTGACCTGCAATCCTTTTTCAATAATCTGACCTACACTTATGAGCCTTTTGGTGATAGTTGGCACATACAATACTTTGCTCAATAGATTCATATTTCCATCTGAAGTCTTCACATTGCCTATTTCCTCAACTGGATGCCTTGTGTCATCTCCTCTTTGGAATTCATGTCTATCCCTTGATATTCAAAGTCTGAGAGTAGAGCTACATTCCTTGCTACATGATTTGAGCAACCTGAGTCTATATTGAATACATGTTCATTTATTTTACCTTACTTCATGGTCACGTTCATCAAAAGTAATGCATCCTCTTGAGTTTGATCATTTACAAAATTTTTGTAGTCTCTCCCTCCTCTGTATCCTCCTTGATATTTATTGTTGTCATATGAGTTGTTGTTGTAACCATTGTTGTTGTTGAATCTACCTCTTGATCTTCCATAGCCTCCTTTGTTGTAACCTCTTCCTTTTCGGTTTCTAGGATTCTTGAAACAATTCTCAGTAATGTGATTAGTTAAGCCAGATATGGCACATGGAGAGGATCTTTGATTTCTCCCCTTGCCTTGTCTTCCTCCTCTGCCCCTTCCACTTGAGCCTCTACCTCTACCTGCAAAGTTTTGTTGAGAGGTGCTACCTTCATTCGCAGACTTTTTACATTTGTCTTTGCTATCTTTATTCTTGTTTTTATCTATATAGAGAGTAGAGGATTGATTACCTTTTGAGTCGTCTCCATTTTTCATAAGCTTTGCCTCATGTGTGAACAATTATCCCATGAGGGTATTGAATTCAGGAACCTGCATGTCCATGTAGAGATCCATGTCTATGGTGAAGGCTTCCCATTTGTCATCTCCCTTTATTCCATTGATCACTTGCCTTACTATCTGCTCTTCATCAATTATTTCTCCAATGCTTCCTATTTGATCTACTATGTCCTTGATTTTGGTGACAAAATTAGTCACACTTTGCTTGGGCATCTTCTTCAGTGTGATGAACTCCATCCATAGTTGATTCTTTCTTGCCTTGGTACTTGATGAAAAGAATGCTTCAATATCATTCCAAGTCTCTTGTGAAGTCTTGCAACTCTTAATGTGTGGAAGTAAGAAATCAAAGATTGAGGTAAGATTATATGACCTTGCTAGAGCATCCTTTGAGCACCATGTGGTTAACCTCTCTTGTTCTTCTTGAGTTGGTTGTCCTTTGCTTCTAAGGATTGGCATCATCTCATCTCTAGATATATAACCATAGAGGTTTCTCCCTTGAATATAAGCTTCCATTCTAAGTGACTAAATTGAGTAGTTACCTTGATCCAATTTGTCTATGGATGAATGAAATCCATCTCTCATGTTGATTTGTTGTTGCTCTGATACCATTGTGAGGACATGGAAAGGCAAGTTCCAAAATGAGCTGGTGTTGCACAAAACCTGCTCTACACCTACCAAGTTAACTCTAGGGATGCTTAATATACTCCTTTAGCTTTACAATAATGCATTTGGAATCACTAAGTGCTTTGAAATTCCCTAATGTTTGCATCAAAACACATAACTTGCATATGCAAGAATGTGAAGAAACCTTCTATTTCGGGAATAGAAGTGCTTAGTATTATGCTCAGAGCTCACAACCTAGTATAAATTGACCAGAGAGATTTTTCACACATCTAATTGGATGTGTAGCTAACTAAAGAAAGTTATTTCATCAATTTAACTATACCATAAACTGAGAAATGATTCTAACAAGTCAGGAGGGTCATCCCGACTTTTCAAAATCTAGAACGTGTGCAAACACAGTCATCTTCTATGCTTCAAATATCACAATCCTTTGAACCAAAATTGATATAAGTAGTAGACACTTCAATATAACTAACACAAGTTAAAGTATGTAAAATGAGTCGGTACATGCAGAGAAAACGATTCTACAAAATCACTTAATGATGAAGATGCAACAGAGAACAGTAGATAGAGATGCACTTGAAGAGATGTATCAAAATGTATATGCTAATTATACATATGATGAAGTATTTTGATGGCAATGCACAACAATGCGCTCTCATTCTTGAGGGCTCCATGATGATATCCTCCGAGTAGAAAACCGAGCTCCTAGGGCCACGCATGATAGTCCGCATAGAGGCTATAGAATACGTAGCAAAACACAGTACACAGGGAGCATGAACACAAACTTCTTAGGTGTTACAAGTCATAAGAGGACTTCCCAGCAATCAACATATCATCAACATAAAGTATGAAGCATATCAAGCTGCCATTTGAGCATCTCTTTGTGTAGAGACAATGATCCTCATTGCTTTGAGAATAGCCTTGAGACTTCATAAAAACATCAAACTTTTGTTACCATTGTCTAGGGGACCGTTTAAGTCCATACAACCTCTTCTTGAGCTTACAAACTAGACTTTCCTTGCAAGGAACTACATAACCCTCTGGTTATTCCATATAGATCTCATTTGTAAGATCTCCATGCAAGAAAGCAGTTTTCCCATCCATTTGGACTAGCTCTAACTCCTCCATTGCAATGAATCTAAGCAACATGTGCATGGTACTCATCTTGACCATTGGAGAGACGATTTCCTCGAAATCAATACCATGTTGTTGCTTAAAACCTTTGCAACAAGTCGTGATTTATACTTTGGAGAAGCACTATCTGATGTGAATATTAGTTTATATACCCATTTACATGGTAAAGCTTTCCTGCCCTTTGATAAAGGTACTAAATCCCAAGTACCATTCTTGTGAATAGAATCCAACTCACTCTTCATGGCATGCTCCCACTTGACACAATCCACTGTTTGCATAGCCTCTTTGTAGCAAGAAGGCTCACGGACATTTGTTAGCATAACAAAATCTAAACCTAGAACATATCTATTAGGTGGTTGTGAGACACGTGCAGAGCATCTCAAGGGTTGCTGAATAGGAACATCTACAGATTGATCTGATTTGACATTCTCTTGAATGTCCCTATGTGCAGCATTTTTATGCATGCTAACTGGAGGACTAGTATCCTCAAACACCACTCTTCTCACTTGAACCTTCTTAATGGGTTGTTTATGCATCTTAGACTCATTGAAAATGACATCAGTACTTCTGATCACTAATCGTGTTTTAGGATCCCATAAGTGATATCCAAATTTTCCTTCTCGACCATATCCAACAAAACTGCATTTCTTTGACTTATGGTCCAACTTTTTTCTAAGATTCTTGGGTATATGAACATATGCTTCATACCCACAAACTCGAAGGTGATCATAATATGGTGGCTTCCCTATCCATAACTATTGTGCCACTTTGAGACCTTTGGTAGTACTAGATGAAAGGTTAATCACATGAACTGCAATCAATACTACTTCTACCCAAAATCCTTGTGAGAGGTTTGCATAATGCAACATATGAACTACTCTATCTTGAATACTTCTATTCATTCTTTTAGCTACACCATTCTGTACTGGGGTATAAGGAGTTGTAAACTCTCTACAAATCCCTCTAGACTGATAGAAAAGGCTGAATTCATGTGAGTTATACTCACCCCCATTATCTGAATGTAAAGCCTTAAGCTTAGTTCCTTTTTCAGTCTCAACTAAAGCAAGCCATTTTCTGAAAGTAGGGAATACCTCACCCTTCGATTTGATAGGATATACCCAAAATTTTCTCTTAGTATCATCTATGAAAGTGACAAAGTAAAGAGAACCACCTAAGGACCTAGTGGGCATAGGACCACACACATCTGTATGAATCAAATCTAAAGTCTGAATTGAAGAGTCAATATGCATTCTATGCACATTTTTGGTTTGCTTTTCATATTGACAATGCTCACAAAATGAACAATCGAAGAAAGATAACATAGATAAGTAGCCAGAACAAGAAAGATTTTCCATTCCACTACGAGATATATGGCCCAAATGACCATGCCAAATACAAGCCATAGGCTATTCGGTAACATCTAACAAGTGTTCTTTTTGTGATACAAATAAAGGATAACGTGAGCCAACTTTGCTTCCTTTTGCAATAACCATATTGCCCTTTGATATACAAAAGGATTGAGCATAGAAGACCATCTTGTAACCAAGGTCATCAAGTTGACCAACTAACATCAAACTGTGTGATAACTGAGGTACATGGCATACATTATGCATAGTAAATTTTGAACCATCAATGAATTGCACAACCACATCTCTAATCCCCACAATGTCACATTCGTAAGAGTCACCAAGTCTCATGGTACCAAGAGACTTCGCTGCATAATTACAAAACCATTCTCTGTGTGGTGCCACATGGAAAGAAGCACCAGAATCTAGCAGCCATGTGTTGGAAAGAGAATCAGCCATAAGAGCTTGAGTTGGCACAGTACTATCAAGTGTCAACTCATCAAGATCATCAAAAATAGCATTAATTTCTTCAATCTTCACAGTCAAAGTAGATGGTGCAAGTGTTTAACATGTCCATCAACATTATGTCCTTTACCTTTAGCATTCTTCAATGCATAACATTCTTTCTTCATGTGTCCTTTCTTATGAAAATAATGGCATTCGATATCCCACTTCCTTGATTTACTTCTATTCTTATTCCGTTGACCCTTCTTTTCCATGTTCTTGATCCTATCCCGTTGTTGATTATTTCCTTGGTAAGAATCAAGAACATTATATGCATCTCCACTCTGAGTGTGAACCATAGATTGTCTACAAATCTCCTCACTCAAGAGTGCTCCACATATGTCATCATAATAGCTCTGGAAAATGTATCCCATGATGATGGCAAGGTGCATAACAGCAATACTCCTTTCATTTCATTATCCACATCCATTTTTTGAGCCTTTAATTGGGAGAATATAGCATCAAAATCATTTAGATGAGCAACAATACTATCTGTGTCCTTCATACGAAGGTCATATAATTTTCTCATCATATACACTTTATTTGATGTCGCCTCTTTTTCATATGTATTGCCTAACTTGTTCCAAAGCTCCTCTGCACTTTCACTGTCTAATGATGTAAAGTAAACATTATCTAGCGGGTGCAAGTGAATGGTAGACCTAGCCATTTCATCTAACACGTCCCAAATCCATGTCAGCAGACTTCTTTGAAATTCCATTTACTAGCTTCCATTGCCTTCTTTGAATCAGCGCATCTTTAATCTGATTCTTCCATAGAGCAAAGTTTGTGCCATCAAAATATGAGATCTCAAAATGGTCTTTGCCCTGCAAGTTATAGCTCCTCCTCGGAACACTAGCACTAGACCCTGATCCATCAAATGTGCCTGAGACCTCTGATGCCATGATGGTAGAGAATTGAGTCAAATGATAATGGAGCTAGAAGAGTCCAAACACCAATGAATAAGTTTATCAAGGAGTAATCAACCACTATATAATTGACTAAACCAAAAAATCTGGAAAACTTTTGCTAGAGTATCCTCTGCAAAATGAGCATATGACTAGTGTCAAAATATCATAAAACTGCAAGTACTGACATGTTTACTGTTGATATATTTAGGTAGTGATGTGTGTGAACACTCTAGGACCGCCGGGGCACTTTTTTCCCTCTTTAGGAGGTTTTTTTCCCCCGGCTTGTATATACGCCTATTGCCCTAATGGGCTACTGATCTTTGTACATTCTCTAGTAATACATTCAGTCTTGTGTGTTGTGCTCCAAGCTTCTTCTTCTTCCTTGTGCTGTTCGCGTGCTTCCGCAGACGTCTAACTCCAACAATTGGTATCAGAGCAGGTCGTTGCTTCTTCTAGGGCGCCGTCGACACTCCTCCGTTTGCAGTCTCAGATTCGCATGAAATTTGGTGAGCATACTCAGGGTGTTTCGGCCTCCGAACGCACTATCGCAGCGCTTGTGCAGGCTATTTCGTCCTTTTGTGCCAAAGGTATATACCAGTTTCTGTTCGCCAGTTTAAGCGTCTCGAAGTCTGCTACAGGTCTAGAAGAACTCGTCTGGGCAGTTCCGTTCAACTTTTTGAGATACAGTCAATTTTCTGCATCAAGGTATTTTAGTCACCGGCCATGGCTGAAAGCAGTGATGTATTCCGTATGTTGGCTGTTGAGGATAAGTTGGATGGTACCAACTACCCATTATGGGCTTATATGATGCGACATGTACTGGTTGCAAAAGGATTGTGGAACATTGTGCAGGGTGTTGAAAGACGTCCTGTTACACCTGTAACGACAGGTAGTGCAAATACAGGTGTTGGAGCTGATGAAGATGGTGTCGAAGATGATATTCCGCAGATTCCTGTTCGTGCTGCTGTTTCTGTTGCACCTACTGCAGAGCAGATTCGTTGGGATGGCAGAGATGCCCAGGCACATGCATTGATAGCTTTGTCTGTCAAACGTGCCATTATCCCTCACATTCGCTCTTGCAGAATAGCAAAGGATGCTTGGGATACACTTACCACTTTGTACCAGGCTAGGAATGAGGCTCGTGTTGCTTACCTCCGAAAACAGTTGGAGAGTGAGCACATGAATGAAGGTGATTCTATGGACAGTTTTCTTACAAAGATCAAAGACCTGAAGGAACAATTGATTTCTGCTGATGAGGTTATACCAGATAGCTCACTTGTGCAGACCGTTCTGAATGGCCTTCCTGATTCATATCAGAGTTTTGCCTCTACTCTTCGATTGATGATGAAAGGCAATCCGAATGCCTTGTCATTTGAGGAATTAGTCTCTGTTCTGTTGCAGGAAGATCAGTCCAGGCAGAACAGGTCCATTATGCGTGTTGCAGATCAAGCTTTCCTGGCTAGTCAGAAGGGCAAAGGAAAATGGAGCTCTTCTACTAGTAAGCAGAAATCTGCAAATGCTGCACAATCGAAGAACCAGGATAAAGATGAGAAATCAGAAAAGCAGAAATTGTTCTGCAAGTACTGTAAAGGAAATGATCATATTATAAAGAACTGTCCAAAACTGGCTGCTAAAGAGGCAAAGAAGAAAGAGGCTGGAATGGTTGTTGCAGAGGCCTCTACACCAAAAACAGAGTCTGCAAATCTTGTGCAGGAAGAAGAATGGGCGTTTACTACTGTCTGCAGTTTTGACCCATCTTCTCATGATCAGTGCATGTCTGCAGTAGACTCAGATGTTTGGTACTTTGACAGTGGGGCGACCAAACATATTACCTCGCAGCGCAGTTTCTTCTCTTCACTCGAGCCTGCCCCTACAGGGAATACTGTCACATGCGCCAATAACTCCTCTTATCCTGTTATGGGAGTTGGTAAGATCATTTTGACTACTGCTGATGGTAGTTCTTTCACTTTGTCAGATGCTTTATTTGTGCCAGGGATCAAAAAGAACCTGTTATCAGTTTCTGCATTAGCCAAGATTGGCTTGGTTGTGAAATTCGTTGATGACAGGTGTACAGTCCATGATCTCTCAAATGGCGATAAGATTATTGCTTCTGGCATTTTATGTCGTGGGCTGTATAAGCTCATAGACTATGAAAGATCTGTGAATGATTCGGCATGTGCAGTTCATGATTCTCAGGCTATGTCAGATGCAAAGCTTTGGCATGCACGCTTTGGTCATCTGAATTTTGCTAGTTTGTTACGCCTGCAGAAATCTGAAATGGTGTCTTCTTTGCCCAAACTTGAGGCACCTGGAAAACATGTTTGTGAAGGCTGTATTTTGGGCAAAATGCAGCGTTCTTCCTTTCCAAAAGATGGTTCAGTTCGGGCTATGCAGAAATTGCAGCTTGTACATAGTGATGTCTGTGGTCCTATGCAGACACCCTCTTTTGGAAATTACCTTTACTTCGTGACTTTCATTGATGATTTTTCCAGGCATGCATGGGTATACCCACTCAAAGCAAAGTCCGAAGTGTTCATGTGCTTCAAACAGTTTTTGGTTTTGGCTGAAAATCTGTCAGCATGTAAAATGGGCACCCTCCGTTCTGATCGAGGGGGGGAATATATGTCTTCAGATTTTAATGCATTTCTGGCTGAACGTGGGATAAAACACCAGTGTACAGTGCCGTATACACCTCAACAGAATGGAGTTGCTGAACGAAAGAACAGGTCACTCATGGAGATGGCGAGGTGCATGGTCAAAAGTCAGGCTTTACCACATAGTTTCTGGCTTGAGGCTATCATGTGTGCAACATATGTACTGAACAGGTGTCCCACCAAAGCGTTGCAGTCTATCACTCCATATGAGGCTTGGCATGACCGCAAGCCATCTGTTGCTCATCTGCGTGTTTTTGGTTGTTTGGCATATGCATTAGTGCCTGAACAACATCGCAGAAAATTGGATGATAAGGCAGTAAAATGTATTTTTGTTGGGTACAGTTCTGAAAGTAAAGGCTATCGTCTGTATCATCCACAGACTAAACGCATTCTGGTTAGCCGTGATGTTGTCTTTGTGGAAGATGCTATTCAGCCATTGCTTTCATGTACTAAGGAGACATCTGTTAGCTCCAAAGACATGTATGATACTTTGATGCCTCTTTTTACAGGTGGACAGGCTAGTGTTGGTCCTAATGAGGCAACTTCTCAGCCTTTGCAGGTTTCATATGATGATGCAGATCATTCCATTTCTGATGCAGATTTACATGATGCACTTGTTGATGAGAGAGCTGATATTGACCAGGCAAAAACTATGCCAAAATGGCTGGTGCAGACTTTGCGTGACAGCAAATTAGATGCACCTTTGTCATATCGTACTCGTTCAGGCTCTCATAGTACCTCCTTTGCATCAGATTGCTATGCTATGGCTGCATCTAGTCTCTGTGATGAGAATGAGCCTGTTTCTTTTGATGAAGCACAAAATTCAGAAAATTGGATGGCTGCTATGCAATCTGAATATGATGCTATAATGAAGAATGGTACATGGTCTTTATGTGACTTGCCTCCTGGCAAGAAGGCCATTGGCACTAAGTGGGTATACAAGCTGAAGCGTAAACCTGATGGTACAGTTGACAGGTATAAGGCTAGGCTTGTTGCAAAGGGTTATGCGCAGGAAAGAGGCATTGATTTTGATGAGACCTTTGCACCTACATGCCGTATGACTACTGTTCGGAGCATTTGTGCACTTGCAGCCCATCATGGTTGGAATGTACATCAGTTGGACATTAAAACAGCATTTTTGAATGGTGACTTGCATGAAGAAGTGTATGTTTTTCAGCCCCGTGGCTTTGTGCAGAAAGGGCATGAAAACCAGGTGTGCAGGTTAAAGAAGGCGTTATATGGTTTAAAGCAAGCACCACGTGCTTGGTATGAGAAGATACATGCCTATCTGATTGCACATGGTTTTGAGAACAGTCCAACTGAAAGCACCTTATATGTTAAGCGTGCTAATGATGTGCTTCTGATCATTGTTGTCTATGTAGACGACATGCTGCTCACTGGTCCTCTTGAGAAGCATATTGCTGATTTCAAGGCTGATTTGCATGCCTCATTTGAGATGTCTGATTTGGGGCATTTGCATCACTATTTGGGCATTGAGTTTATGCAAGTTGATGGTGGAATGGCTTTGTGTCAAACGAAATATATTGACACATTATTGCAGCGTTTTGGCCTTGAAGACTGTAAGCCTATTGCCACTCCTATGGAGACAGGTTTACGATTGAGTCTTCATGATGTTGGAGATGCATTTGATGCTGTTCTCTATCAGCAGGCTGTTGGATGCTTGATTTACTTATGCATTACTCGGCCAGATATTCAGTTTGCTGTCTCACAGATGAGCAGGTTTATGCATTGCCCAGGAGTCACGCATTGGAAAGCGGTTAAGCGCATCTTTTGCTACTTGAGTGGTACTCCGCTACTTGGGTTGTTTTATCCCAAGGGGGGATCACCACCGCCAGATTTGCATGCTTTTTCTGACTCAGATTGGGCTGGTTGCTATGACACTCGTGTGTCCACCAGTGGTTTTTGCTTCATGCTTGGTAGCTCATGTATATCTTGGTTGAGCAAGAAGCAGCCTACTGTGGCCACTTCCAGTTGTGAGGCTGAGTATAGGGCAGCTTTCACAGCGACTGTTGAGTGTGTGTGGCTCAGACGCCTTATGGCTGATTTGGGTGTTGGCCAGTCTTCTGCCACCACCATCTTCACTGACAGTCAGAGCGCATTGGCAGTTGCGAGGAACCCTGTGTTCCATGCTCGCACTAAGCACATTGAGGTGCATTATCACTATGTCAGGGAGAGGTTCTCTGCTGGGGAGATCAGCTTGGCATATGTGCCCACGCAGGAGAACATTGCAGACCTTTTCACGAAGGCTCTGCCTAGGGAGAAGTTTGAAGCTTTCCGCAAAGCTTTGGGCTTACTTCCTTTTGTGGAGTGATTTCCACATAGCTCGGCACTTCCTTATACATGAGTGCCAGCTCCTTGTTCACCGCATCACTCCCAGGGGGGATTTGTTGATATATTTAGGTAGTGATGTGTGTGAACACTCTAGGACCGCCGGGGCACTTTTTTCCCTCTTTAGGAGGTTTTTTTCCCCCGGCTTGTATATACGCCTATTGCCCTAATGGGCTACTGATCTTTGTACATTCTCTAGTAATACATTCAGTCTTGTGTGTTGTGCTCCAAGCTTCTTCTTCTTCCTTGTGCTGTTCGCGTGCTTCCGCAGACGTCTAACTCCAACATTTACTTGCATAGTGAATCACTGACTTCACTGCATTTAATCAGTTACCCAATAGAAGCCAACTAGGCTTATCGAGCACCTATGAACAACTATCATACATCTCCTATGGCAACACTGGGTAAGTCTTCCACCTGCATCACCGAAGAGACCCCAACATATGGGTGTCTCTCAGTTAAGAAAACCTCACCATGACCCTCTTCATCAAATGTAAAAGGCTTTATGCAAAAACCGTAACCGCTATATCAATGACCACATGGACGTACATAAGCGGTATCCACAAAAGTATACATGGTGTGTATGTGCTCAATATATGCACTAAAATGATACTAAAAGGCTGAATGCATAGCCCAAAACCTAGCCGAAAACAACTGCAAGTGTCTGTCAACTTTGATGTTTTGGGCACAAAAACCTACATAAAATTGTAGTGGTTGCTCCCACCAAAACTGAAAACCTTTCGAGAAACTTGTAGTTTTACGAGTGTGGCTGAAAACACAGCCCCAAAGGCTGATATTTATTGTATGAGAAGTACAAATAACACTCATTGATGTTCTTGCACCTGTGTGATGAGAACTATGTGCAAAAGTACTCCAAAATGGCTTCAAAAGACACCCCAAAAATGCTTCAAAAACAGGCTTTGAAAGCAAAGAATGAAACTTTGAGGGACCAAAACAAGTTCAGGGTAATGTTAACCTTAGTCTTTCCCCTTCTTCAGACACCGCAAGAGTGTAGCTTAGTGGCAAGGGATTGCCACGGTTAAGCAAGCTGGGAACAGTATTGGGATGGGTGACCTCTCGGGGAGTATCAGGAACCTCTATCTTCCTTGATCTTTGAGGTCCTCCCTCGTGTGCAGCCAACAGCACCAACGATGACTTCGTTGACTCGAATGACAAGGTATGCCAAGGTCTATGCCTTGGTCGCCGCCTTAGTCATAAGCCTTGGAGAAAGCCGAAAGGGGGGAGCTGCTATGATACCAGTGAAGTATTTCGATGGCGATGCACCATAGTACTCTCTCCTTCTTGAGAGCTCCACGAAGATATCCTCGGAGTAGAAAACCGAGCTCCTAGGGCCACACATGGTAGTCCGCACAAAGGCTATAGAATATGCAGGAAAACACAGTACACAAGGAGCATGAACACAGACTTCTTAGGCGTTACAAATGTGGTCAAACTTATAGTCTGTGACTGACCAAGCCATTATATGTTTGCTTAAAGAACATACACAAAGAAGTGTCTGATGGCCATTTGGCCTTTCACATGGACACTAATGATAACATATTATATAAGGGAAGTGTAATGGACTACACATCGATAGTATGAGCTCAATGTATGCTCACTGGAATAGCTCAATGCCTCTCAAAAATGGATCTCATATCCCGCAACTAAAAGTATGTGTATTTATACACATGTTCTTATTTTGAATTTGAATTTTCTCTACATGTTAGAGATGGTTTGAATTGATTCTTCCTACCACATGGGTCCTGGGTTTAGCTCCCTAACTTCACAAGATTCCTTATTCTCTTTGCTTTTACATTTATCCAAGGTGAATACAACCAAATTGACAAGCAAGTGTTCATGTGTGGCTCTCTTGTGTGGAGAGCTAAATGAATGTGTAGTCCCAAGGTTTTAGCAATGCATTTAGGCTTGCTACATTGCACCAATACTAAACTACAAAGGGACACTTCCACCTTATCATCATCATCTACATTCATGCCAATAGATGCAAGTGACTCACATATGCTTTTGATTTTCAAAGTGTAGTCACTCACCAACATGCCCTTTTTCTCCAGCTTTTTCTCTAGTGTATGCAGCTCGTTCTTGAGTTGCGATTTCCATGCCTTTGTATTGGTCTCATACAATGTGAACAAATTATTTCCAAGCCTCTTTCAGAGTCTTGGTATTATATATGCACCCAATCATGCTATCTTGTATGCTAATAGATAGCCAATACATTACCTTTCATAGTCCATGATTCCATTCTTCATATGCTCTCAACTAGTCCACAACCTGATTCCTCTCTAGTAACTATGGAGCATTTTTGTTCTATCCTTCGATGTACTTCCAGTAGTCTTTTCCCATCAGGAAATTCTTCCTTCTGAATCTACAAGCATGGAAGTTATTCTTTTCTAACTTATCACTCATAAGCTGACTCATTCCATCTGCACTTGCCATTTTTGCAGCAATTTGCAACACTATAAAAACACTAGAAGCAATACCTCTGCTTGAATATTATCACATTATGATGTGATAGTTCAATCTCAAAAAAACATAGTTTTTGTGTATGAATAGTAAATGGAATCGCTTGGAATTCTAGATCTAGAATATTTGAGTATTATGGAACAAAACACAAGTTACAGTTTTGCAATCTGACTTGATTTTTCTATGGGGCCCACCTTATGGGATCAAAACAAAGGTTGAGATGGCCTTCTACCTTCACATCCATTTTCATAGCAATTTGAAAATTGATGTACTCTTCATTATCGACATTCTCCACGAGCTCTCTATAGCCACACCTTCTCGCGCTTTCTCCACACCTTCTCGCATACTCTTCATTATCGACATTCTCCATGAGCTCTCTACAGCCATACTAGCTCTGATACCATGTCATGAGGAAGGAGATAAGGAAGAGAGCTCACTCATATACTCTCATACTCAAAGAGGAGCCCACACAAATCTTCTTCCTCTTCTTCTTCTTCTTCTTCTTCTTCTTCTTCTTCTTCTATTACACAAAAGTAATATAAAAGAATGACCTAAAATAACAATACAACTAATGCAATATACAAAGAACAGTATATAAGGAAAACCCTAATGTCCACGAATGAGTGAGCTATCAAGAAACAAATGTGTCATCACTCTCAATAGATAAACCTAGTAAATCTCAATGAAGTATCCCTGACGTATATCAGTATGATCACTATACATGTCCGAGAAATGAAAAAGTGATACGTGTCATCTTGGATCATCACATGTTGAGCTTAATATCTTATCACCACTGTCCAACACCCATGAGTCATCCATTCCTAAATCTTCAGGCGAGGAGCATACCTCCTCTATAGTAACAAATAACTCACGCTCTGTTTCTACACTGTTGGCATACTCCTTGCCCTTGTCACCTTTTGAAGAGCTATTCTTCTCTTCTGCCTTCTTGATGCAATAGTCTTGGATTTTGTGGCCTTTCTTCTTGCAGTGGAAATACTCTCCCTTTAACTTATTCTTTTCATTATTCTTTTTCTCTCCATACTTTGAAGAGTCTTCTTTGCCTCCTTTGGTATTTTCTCATAATGGAATATCTCCTTCAGTGCCACCACTCCTTGCCTTGAGTCATAGCTCCTCCTCCATGAGTAAGGCATTAAATTCTTCAAACCTTAGTGGTTGAGGTCTAATTTGAGTATTAAGAATAGTTACCAAACCATCAAACTTTAGTGGACACATTCGAAGACAACACTGAGCTAGCTCCTCAATTGATGTTGTATAAACCTTGGGCTAGATCCTTAGATATTGGTATTTAACTTTGGAAACGCTTGGTTTAATTTAATGGGTTAGACCCCTGAAGTAGGAACCTATGCTTCTTGGTTTTAACCCTAGGTAATTTATTTCAATTGAAGTCTCAATTGAAGGGTTTTACCTTAGGAATAAGTATTCTAAGGTAAAGGAACCTTAGTCTTGGGAGAAGCTTCTCCCACGTGACCCCTTGACTCGTACATGAAGGGAAGGCTTCAATTGAAATAGAAGCCATGTGATTTACTTTGCAAACTATTCACATGAAGGACACATGGGTTGTTGGGGATGTAAGGATCATGTTACATTATCCCTATATTCATATATATACATCATATACAGAGCATTGCCTCAAGAGATATCATTATGTGGGTTTCGAGGCTCCCACACATCTGTGTGCATCATTCGTCTCTTCTCTCTCCCTCCATCTCCTCCTTCCTACTCTTGTTCTGCACACTAAAGCCCTTCATTGGTATCACACCATGTTGAAGGCTAGTGTGCACAAAGCTTCAATGGAAGCTTAGGTCACAAGAGGTAAAAGTGCAGGTCGGCATCTCTCAACAATAGTTCAGTATTTCGGCTATAACTCGAGCTAGGAAGCTCGGAATGATGCGTTTTAAGGTTTTGTGTGTAGCTAACAGAGATAGCTACAATTTCACATAAGAGTGCAAAACCTGGTTCGGAGTGCTACAGTGCCAAAATTTCAAAAAACGCAGACTGATATAGAAGATGAATCTACAATCACTTGAATAGTAGGTCAGTGTTTTGGCGATAAATTGAGTTTTACAAATCAGAATGAGGCAATTCAACTTGCTATGCGTAGCTAGAATAATTTCTATAACTTTGTAAAAGAACACAGATCCAAATTCTAAGTGATAGGTCACCGAAATTGCAAAATACAGAGCAGCAGTGTTGCAAGTGAAGGTGAGATTGACACCTGATGCTTGTTTTGTGCATATCTTGAGCTACAAACCTCCGATTGAGGTGTTCATTATCTCGTTACATAGCCAAGAAAAAGCTCTTGAAGTTTGTTGATTTAGATTCAGATGTTATCACATCTAAAACAACAAAACACAGAGCAGTATATTTTCACCAAAACAATCCTAGTTGCTTTTGGAGTTTCATTTTGGTTTGGAACTTCTTCGAGAGAGATTTTTTGGTATGCAAACTCTTATTTTTTGAGCTTGATGGCCATGTATGATCACTGTGGAAGCTCCTCTATATGAGAGTAGAGCATAATCTTGTCATGGGTTTGGCATGTGAGATGACATTGTGGTATACTCCTTTTTTGAGGTTTATGTCATCATGAGTGTCATCATGAGTGTCATCATGAGTGTCATCACATGAGTGTCATCATGGCATTGTGAGTGGATGTATAGTGGCATTGTGGTCTCTATCTTGCTTATGCCACTTGGTTACAAATTGACTTGCGGGTTGCACATAATTCTATGAGAGTTGATTGTGGATCTTGGTTGGTATTTGTATCTTTGTTTTCTTTGTAGGTACATGATCCAGATTGGAGCCTCAGTTGCACACTTATCTGTTACGTTGATTAGATATTACTTTAGCATATAGTCATTGATTGATATCTATTTGCTAGTGTGATTCTTAACATATGTCGATGGTGATTCCCGCATGGTTATTTTGGTTCTAGAGTCCATTTTATAGAGGAGATGTTGTCAAAATTTCATCAACTTTTATGCTAGAAATGAGCTCTAGTGGATCTTGAAGCTTGTGCGATAGCTTTGGATCATTTGTTTATCTCCATTCATTTGGACTTGGTCACAGGTTCTTCGTGACAGAGTGGACTATCTTGCATGATATATTCTTGAGTGGGAGGTATATTGCCATTGTATTGGCATATATTGCCATCAGTTTTGCATGTGCATTTGCCATTATCTTTGGTTGGATCAGTTATAGGTGATGACAGGCATTGTTCTTTCCCTATTGGTTATCTTGTTTGATTTCTCAGGTTACAAGGGATACTCTATTGATTTTTTCCTAGGATTCTTTCATATCTACTTGATCACTTTGGAGACTTGGTGAGCAGGCTTATGCTCATGGTTTTATATGCATGCTAGACGCATGATTATGTGACAGGTGGTTCACATGGTTTCTTCTCCAACGAGATAGTTATGATGTGAGTTACGCATATGGATATGCAGGTGTGATCTTATTGAGGATAGATTATTATTTCTAGTCTCTTTGATTGCCAGCATGGTGTCTTCTTGATTCGATGGAACTGAGTTTTCAAGATGGAAAGCTCAGATGTGGCATACATTGGTTCGTGCAGGGTTACACATGTATATGCATAGAGATGCACAGAGGCCTCGTGACATGCTCGACATGTATGGATGGACATGGATGCATTGGCCGGCTCCACTATCTGATTACAGCTTATGGATTCTATATATGAGTCTGTTATGTATGAGGAGACGAGCAGTGCATTATGGCAGAGACTACATGATATGTATGCGAGTCCATTGACTCATGTGAGACGTAGATCACATCGATGACTTCGATGTTGGCGCTATGGTCATGAGGGACATATTCGATGATGTTGCTTCAGGCAGATGCAACGACGACGTCAGAGATATGCATGTGATGCAGGTCAAGTAGTGATTTCAAGAGTCTATGGCAGTTGATTATGCTAGTGATGGTGATATCACTTTCTCCTATGAATCATCTCAGTTTTCCTCTTGTTCATTGGATAGCACAGGTATGGCTTGGTTGCTTGATACGTTAGCCACTTTTCATGTTACACCACATCGTGAGTGGTTTTGTAGATTCTCAGATGAGAGTCGTGGATGTGTGCACATGCTTGATGGTATGATATATGATATTGAGGGTATAGGAGATGTATGCCTTATGCTACCTAGTGGAGCATCACTTATGCTCAAACATGTACTCTATGTGCCTTCATTTCCTATGAGCTTGATTTCAGTTAGCCAGTTACAGGAGAGTAGATATTATGCATTCTTTGGTGAGCATCATTTTCATTTTCAGTTGGGACAGCTTATGCTTGTCAGAGGTGCCAAAGTTGGACACAGGTATCCACTGCAGGTACTTCATGTGAGAGACAGTCTCGTCTTAGTGGGAGTTCAGCCTTATGTGCGATGTAAGACTCCTCATGTCTCATTTTGTCTACCTACACATAAGTCTATTGACATTCATGATGCACATGTATGGTACGATTCTGATGCTCAGATGGATGCACATGTAGAGCATGTTTTGGATGCTCATGATGCTTATGTAGAGCATGATTTCATCGATCATGTGGATGCTCTTTTGGAGCACACTTTGGATGATCAGTTGGATGCTTTAGAGCATGATGTGGATTTGATGTAGAGCATTGTGATGATACTCAGTTAGAGTTAGATCATCAGTTTAACCTTGGTATTGATGTTATGCAGTTAACTCATGTGGAGCATGATCATACACTTGGTGTGGTAGATCATGATAGCTCTTATGATACACAGTGTATGCTAGAGCATACTAGCTCTCAGGGTGCACAGCTAGACATATCCTTGGTTGAGAGGATGACTGATTTAGATGTTGATGAGTCAGTAGTTATGTAGCCATTCTTGGATTTGCTCATGCTAGATGCTGACATAGATATATCAAGACATGTTCTTGACGATGGTGCTTTGGATGCCTTGGATATAAGCATGGCTGACATGCTTAGGTTAGCCAGGATAGCACATGTTTCGTCAGCATTCGGGAGTCTGATGTACGAGTTGTTATGCTCGAGACCAGATGTTGTAGTTGCTATTGGAGCATTTGCACTTGGAGTTGTCAGTCGTTCGATGATTGACACAGGCATAAAGCGAGTGGGAGCTTTGCAAGAACTTCATTAGTTCTTGCATCAGTCACATATGAGCTCGACGCTTGTCGATATGAGTCTAGAGCAGTTTGAGGTGCATGGATACACCTTGTTCGAGGCAGTTGGTGTAGGCTGATCAGTATGGGTTGAGATCCGGACTCTTCATGTACATTATTGTATATTTCTACATCATTTTTTTGTATGTGTTACCACTTATGGCCACATTGACCCTTAAGTGGGAGATGGTTGGGGATGTAAGGATCATGTGACCTTATCCCTATATTCATATATATACATCATATATAGAGCATTGCCTCAAGAGATATCATTATGTGGGTTTTGAGGCTCCCACACATCTGTGTGTGTCGTTCCTCTCTTCTCTCTCCCTCCATGTCCTCCTTCCTCCTCTTGTTCTACACACCAAATCCCTTCATGGGTGAATATTAATACATGCACCCTTTGGAATTTTGATATAAATATGAGTGGAGTTGGATGGGTGGATACGTACTCACTCTCTCTGGTGGATACTATACTCTAGGAAGAAGCTTTTCATAATAGTGGTAATAAGAGCTTTGGTTCTTTTCAATTTCAAGTACTTATGGTACTCCTTGCAAGACACTATCTTGAAGCTGAAAGAAGTGAGAACTCTCTGAGTTTTCTTTTCGAATTTTTCTTCCACTTAGCCATCTCGGAAGCCATGCTTGCATGGGGAATCTTTGCCTCAAAAGGTGCATTGCAAAGGGGGTTTTCAAAAGATTTTTTTATTGGTGCTTGATGGCCTCACAGGCATCCATCGTAGGTATTGTTGTTGTCCAAAGAGGGCTACGTGACCCCTCTCTTAACCCTTTGAAGGAAGAAAGAAAAGACCCCGCTCCCCAGCCACCACACCGGCGGCCAAGAGAGGAGCCCATGCTCCCCCATAGGTGTGCATAGATCTCAAACCGTTGTGAGCACAATAGAAGCCCAATCGAGCTCTTCATTGAAGATGTGAGAAGAGTGAAAGTATTCTCTCTTGTATACTTATCCTCTTTCCATCTTTGCCTCACATATGGGATACATCCCCTATCAAACGTACACCCGCGAGCTACTTTTGCCTTCTAGCCTTTGCAAATTATTGAAGATAATTTAAGACCAAGTTTACATGAAAACAAGGACATGTAAAGGACTCAAGTAAGTCTCTTCACAAAGAGCCTCATGGGTGTGCAAGTGCCCATTTGAAGGAAATTCAAACTAAGATGGCGACCCTAAGTACTTCGATTAATGAAGTTAAAGGGAAGATGGAACAAACTTTGAATACACTTTTTCCAACTTTACCCTACCTGCCCAAATGGGTTCCTTGTCCATTCGACCAAGGAACCCATCGTCGAGTAAAAAGGACCAGATGCTCCTTTACCAATCCATAGTAACTTATCTTTTAAAAATAACATTGATGAAGTAACCATACATCCTCCTCCTACTTCCATTAGGTCTAGGAGTCTTTCATTCGCAAAAGACTTAAAATCACCTCAATTCTCAGAGAAGATAAAGACCGAAACAAGGATGCAGTCTTGACACTTTTGGAAAAATGGCAAGACTTACATTAGTTAAAAAACACCCCTGAAGCCTATCAACTCTTAGAAACAAGTTTGTCACTTGGAACTAACGCTTATAAATGGTGGATTAGGTTGAAAGAGGCTCAAAGAATTACTTGGAACCAATTTGAAGAATTCTTCAAAAAAGAATTCTTACCAGAAAATGAAGACGAGCGAAACTGGGAAGAATGGGACAAAGTCCTTTAACGAGGATGTACCCTCTCCTTGTACATTTTTCATTATCGAGAAATAGTACTTAAACTTCAAAACCTAGATGATTCCCATAAGGTTAGAGGTTTTATCCATTGTCTCGACATGCAGATCAAACATGAAGTGAAGAGAAGTGATCCAAAAAAGCTTAAAAGATTCTATAAAGTTAGCACAAATCTATGAGGATCATGCTAAAACTAGAACACAACCACTTCATCTTGTTGGGAAAAATAAAAACTTTAAAAGAGGTAAAAGAAAGTTAGGCACTTTCAAAAAACAAAACTTTAAGATACCTAGACCTTCATGGCCTAGCCTTTGACCATGAGATCTAAGAGAAAGCAAAAAATGAAAAACTTTGCTTTAAGTGCCTCAACCCAAGAAATCTTAGTGAAAATTGTACCGCAAGGAGGCAAGAAAAAGCCATCCATGAGCAGAAACGAAAAGATAAGGCAGGAATCCACTTAGTCCAAACTTTAAATATGAAAAATAGCAAAGTTTGGAAAAAAGTGGAGGTCCTCCATGAACACTGCATGCATCAATGTTGTTTGTTTGATTCAATATGGGTCCAAAATCAGTTTGGACCTCATGACTTCGTCAAACTTCATGCTTGCATAAGAGGGGAAAATGTCTAGCCATGATAGACGATTCGGCCACCAATAATTTCCTAACTACTCACCGCTGAAGAGATTAAAGTTACCCTAGCAAAAGTCACCACATCAATATTTAGCATCCATGATGCACGGCCAAGACAAGAAGGTTTGGGATACCATGATTTGTGACCTAGAAATAGAATTTCAAGTTTATAAAGATAAATTGGACTTCTAGATCATGCACATGGAACGAACTGATGTGGTCTTGGGTAGGGATTGGCTTTGGGGCTTAAGAAAAACACTTAAAAGAAGCTATTAGTTGAATACTTTGGAATTTGATAAGAATGGAATCTATCACCTAATTCAAGAAGAGCATGATATGCCGAGTACTCCTTTGATTTCAAGTATGGAATTAAAAAGACGTGTAAATACCCAAAAAGAGAACTTTTTTTTAATACTTTGAACCGATGTAAACAATGTTTATAATATGAATCCAATTCTTTATGTCTCATCTCCATTATTTGAATATAAAAAGTTTAAGTATTTAATGAATAATTATCAAGATGTTTTTCCAAAGGAACTTCCCCATGGCTTACCTCCTCCTCATGAACAAGTCGATCATGTTATAGACTTGCTCCTAGGAACTAAGCCTATATGTAAACCCCCCTATAGACTCCCATTTTCCCAACAAGCAGAAGTAGAGAAACAACTAAAGGAATATCTAAATAAGGGATTCATTCAACCTAGCCTTCCACCCTGGGCAGAAGCCATTCTCTTAGTGAAGAAAGAAGATGGATCAATGAGACTATGCATTGACTATCGAACCCTAAATAAAGCTACGATCAAGAATAAATATTCAAGGCCTCAAATCGATGATTTATTTGATCAAGTAAAAGAGGCTAAGATATAATTAACTTGATCTCCGTCAAGGATATCATCAAATTAGGATTAGATCTGAAGATGTTCGTAAAACAGCTTTCAAAACTAAATATGGGCATTTTGAATTTTTAGTCATGTCTTTCGGACCAACAAATGCCTCGACTGCGTTCATAATGCTAATGAACACCATACTAAGTCCTTATTTGGAAACATTTGTAGTTGACTTCCTTGACGATATTCTTATCTATAGTCAGGATGCAGTTTCTCACTTAGAATATCTGAAAAGAGTTTTCCAAGTTCTAAGAGATAATAAATTATTTGGAAAAGAAGATAAATGTGAATTCTTTTCAACAGAAATCAGATATCTTGGAGACATTATATCTGAAAAAGATATTCAAGTAGATCATGAAAAGATGCTAGTGATCTAGCAATAAGATCTGTTTTGAATCAAAATGGTCGATCAATTGCTTTTGAAAGTCAAAAGCTAAACCCAACTAAAAGAAATTATTCTACCTATAAAAAAGAGCTTTATGCAATTGTGCATGCTCTTAACAAAAATGGAAACATTACTTGTTTGGCACCAAAGTAACTATAGTTTTTTATCAAGCAAGTATTAAATGGTTTGGAAACCAATATGAGCTATCAGATAAAAAAGCTAGATGGGCCGAATTACTTCAATAATTTTATTATGAACTCATATATAGAAGAGGAAAATTTAATATAGTGAAAGCATCAAGCAAAATGCAAATATTAAATTCTGAGTTTCATACAAATTTATAATGATTTATTACCATTAATGAAAGGCAAGTATCAAGAAGATACAAGCTTTAAACAAGTCAAATCAAAGTATAAACTTATCATATGAAGATAATTTTAACTACAGTATTTAAGATGAATATCTGTGATACAAGGGAAAAATATGTGTCCCTTGTGACCAAGAACTTAGGAAAAGAGTTTTTTTCTAATGTCATGATACCCCAAGTATTGGACATCTTGGAATCAACAAAACCTACGAATTAATCAAAAGATAATTTTAATGGCCAAGTGTACATAAAGATATACATAATTATGTACTTAGATGTACCTTGATTCACAATTATAGATGATGACATATCCCTTGATATTTTCTCTCTTTTGTCATTGAAACATGATTTCTACACCACACAAAGCCTCTTGAGCTTTAATACCATGTAAGAAAATAGAAGCACATTGGAATCGACCAATAGACAAAGTTGAGAGAAAAGCGAAGACAAAGATAGATGTAGACTAGGAGATAGAGAATTCATATTCTAAGATTTTCAAGAGTAATGCAGTTACAATGATGATGTTGTCCACTCGTGTGCTACCAATGTGGAGCTTAGATGGCGATCTAGACAAACTTTAGATGAAGGGCTTATTAGTTTGCAATGCTCTGTAAAGCTCGACATGGGCCATGCTTATATAAATTTTACAAGGGGAGTCGGTATAGATAAATATAGTGGAGGGATATGAAATAGTTAGCAAAATATATAATCCGAAAATATCTCCATGACCAAAAGTCCTATCATCTTGGCCCTACTAGCCAGGGGGATAGGCCCCTCGGACCCTATGGAAGGGGGCAAGTCCACCCTCTGCACTCCCCCCATTAAGCTTCTATGGGGAACTTGCATGGTGCCATAAGGCCTTGAGTTTCCCCTTGAATGGCAACCCAATGGCCCAGAGGTTTATGCCCTACCTAACCTAATCGCTAGGCTTACAAAGATCATCTATTACCATCAACGATCACACATCGACCTCATCTGACTTGGAAGTTAGGGTTCCACAAATGTCCGGGCTCTCACAACTGCTTCTCCTCATAATGGGGGCCTTACAACTTTGAGCATCATGGATCCTTTGTGCTCGCTTGAGGGCAAAGTATTGAGTATATCTCACAGGTCCATCAATGCATGATGCATCCAACCAATCACGACTTCATGATCAACAAAATGAAACAAAAAGATAAGACTATGGCTCAAAATTAAGCTCAGATTCATGACATGAAATCATCTACACGTCACAATGGAGCTCACAAGTTAAAGCATCATCAATTGTACTTTGTTACAAATTGAACTAATCAAAATTCCACTTAGCAACAAAGCAAGACTAACTAAATCATCTACTAGGGTGTAAATGGTCCAATATGACTTTCATTTACCATGTAAGTTGTGGTTCCCACTTACAAGGCAATGCAAGGTTAGAGTTAATCATAATGGGGAGCTTCCAAATGTGTAACACAATATACAATTATGAGAGAGAGGAATTGATCATATACTAACAACTAAATATATCTTCTACCTATATCATTAGAGAGACCCTAATATCTACGTATCTCCCAACTAGAAAACCCTTAGAATGATCCTCATAATACGTCTATAAGGAATTCGATCAAAATATAATCACTAGGGTAATGCCATATGAACATATATGGATGATCTCTACATATATATCATACAAAGATGCTCACAAGAGCTCAATAATATGTCATTTCTAAAATTACAATCGACTTTTCTTTATATTAGAAAAATAAAAAATAAAAAAAATTAGAAAAACTGATCAACACTCCAAGTGATTTTAGATTATTACTACATAATAAAAAGAAATATCCCAAAAATATAGTAGATATTTCCATCACAGCTCAATATTTATGCAAGAAAGCCATGATGATGAAGAAATGGCTCACTGAAGCCCTAGAAAAGTTCTGTAAATATTTATGGCAGACAAATGTGCTGAAATTGCGAAGCAACCACACTGGTGTCAACAGTGCACCGTATTGGTCTCAATGTGTAAAATGAAGAACTACATCAAAAGCAACAATATCCAAAACTTGTCCAATACATAAGCAAGTATTAGTTACAAGGAAACAGTAAGTTAAGTGAGCTTTAGAAAAGACTTGGCTCTATGATTGTTCACAAATGAGATCCTACCTTGTAGCTACCGATGCCCACATTGAATTGAATAACTAAAGATGACACGGTAATGATAAAAAATGCCAAGATCTATGGCTTCATTATTGTGTGAATGTTTCTATGAGACAAGCCTTTTATTTCTGCTTTTCCTAGGATCTGCAGAATGTCAATACTTGTAAACAATAAGACTATGGTTTTTTGACCTTTTAATATCTACACAGATTTTTAGGTTAAAATCCTTCAAAAGTGTAAACATTGGGCATTATCATGGCAATACTGAAATTGAATATTCAAAACAGGAAAGACCCACTTTCATAAGGCTAGAGGGATTGCTTCACCCTAAAATTAGATATATAAACAGGTATACAGATACGCCTCTTGCCCGCCCAAAGAAGAAAAAGAGGATCTCCAAATGAATGCCATGAGGATCTCCAAATGAATGCCATGAGGAGACGTTATGAGAATGCCAATTTATACATATTAATGTCCTTCCTTTATGAAGAGCATTTTGCTCCAACCCATTTCTGCCATATACCAAGGCTGCATGCTTCGAGCCTGGCATAAGTGAAATCAATGGTCATCTGCATCTCGTCACATGCGCGACTGACCGGTAGCCAAATCATGTGATTGAATCTTCACTATCACCTGATTGCAAGACAAAGGATAATCAATAATCGTAGACGAGTCTCTTATTGAAGTTGTCAAAAGTCTTGGAAGATAACAAAAGCATCAGACCTTCCCGAAACTGCGACCAGAATGGAGGTGATCCACTGCATCTGGGACTTCTTCCAAGCCAGTAAAGGATGCCGGGTCGATTGTGATCTGGAATAATACAAACAAGCCATTAATGCTTTGGCCTAATCACATCACATTGAGGAGCTCCTTGTCTGGGAATATAATTACATGCTGTAACCAACCCAATTAATTGAGGAATCATAAAGATCTTTTTTAATCTGTTGCGTATATTATTGCGATAAATAAAGAAGTAAAATGATAATGACTGTCAAAATTATCATTCCCAATGACAACGTTTGACTAGTTACTTGCTCAGAAATCCCTAAGCATTTCTAGAAAATCCTCACCAAGAAACATAGTTTACTCGTTTAAAAATCTTAAAAACTCAAACATTCGGGAATTTGCTTGGCTTTTGACTCTGAACAGGAAAAAATAATAAATAAATAAATACATACATACATACATACATACATACATACATGCATGCATGCATATACATACATACATACATACATACATGCATGCATGCATACACATACATAAAAAGGTTCTAGTTACAAAAGTAAGAGAAAACTGTGCCTAAGAGTTATAAGAAAGTGAATGTGTGCTAAAAATATAGAGAGAATAGGACTGTTATGAGAGAAACAGGCTATGTGCTGGAATTAGGGCGAAATTCTGCAGCCCTTGTAAAATGTAGGGTTTCTTCTCTAAATATGAAACCAGAGCTTGTCCTCTTGAGGCATTAGCTAACAAAACCTGATACAACAGCAGACTTAATTACAATGGAACCTTGCACAAGACTCTCATTGAAGTCTAAGAACTCTTAAGGTGATAACATTGGAGGAAACATTAGCATTCTCAAAGTCCATGGAAGATTTGTCTACCTTGTCTTTCTTCTTTTCCTCTTATTTACTCCAGCTCTCCTTCTTGCTCTCTTGCTTCTTTTTGAAGCATCTCAAATCTAGCAATGTATGCCCTTTTCGCCCACAACAATAACATGCAACATCGGTCTTTTTTATCTCTCCCTTTGCTTTGACTCCTTGACCTAATTTTATCAAGTCATCTTTCTTGTCCCTAGACTTGCTTTTAGTTGCATTTACACTATCCAACTCATTGCTTGTTTTCATTCTAAATTTCTTCATTTACTGATCAGAGTTATATCCCTACATGGAAGAGTAAAGATGCAAGTGGATTATGCTCAAGGTTATGTAGTCAGTTCTAAACATTTGGTTCTAATATGCAAGAGTTTAAATAGTGAAGGAACAAAGATTCTCCAAATAATGTCCACGATTTCATTCAAGAATTATGCTGTTGATGTAACCATTCTCTATGTCATTCTCCTGGTTACCTCAATTCTTGTTTCTCACTATCATTTACTGTTCATCCTATAAATTATTGCAGGAAGCCTTCACAATCATTTGTAATCACAAGTTCTTGCTTGTGTAATGAAGCACCAGTGAAGTGCATGTGTACTGATAATATGTAAATTGATACTGTGCAAGCTCTATGACCAAACATCGGAAATTAACAATTCCCACAGTGGAAATGGAAAAAAAGTAAGCTCAGAAAGATGTAATTACCATACCTTTAGTTCTCCGCTGCTGTATAATCTATAAAGCCTTTGAACTGCTGGCTGCCATTTACTGACATGATGATTGAGAAAAAATCCAACCTACACATCCAAAATCATATATGTCAATAATCAGATGCTACTTAAAATCCTAAAGCCTCTAAAATCAGGGGAACATTCACCTACTAAACCAAACTATAAATAGCTAAGCAACAATCTCAAGCAAACAGATATCTCTTACGAGTGTTTGGGACTTCCACAGAAGCTTCTCACAAAGGCCACTGTAGACAGATTTCCCCCAAGACTCTCCATTTGTATACTGCCAACATTGAAACAAGAATATAATGCCAATATCTTGAAATAACATGCGAGAGTTAGACGTTTGCAATAGCTTCTTTCATACAAAATACAATCCAAATAAAATTTTCATGGATGTTACACAATACACAGCCATGGAAGCCAAGTTCTGTAGTAATCTTAATGCAGACATACAAAACTTGAATATCAAACAAATGTGTGCATGTCTGTATGTGAGCACGCTGCACGCATGTCTGTGCACCTTCATATGTGTGTATAACTGTATGGATTTGATCAGACCACCCAGGCTACTTACCTGTGATATCATGCCAATGATCACTAATCGACCAAACAGCCCCATGGCATTCAAACATGTCTGGAACATTTCACCACCGACACTTTCATAAACAAGATCAACACCTTTAGGAAATTCTTTCTTCAAAACCTGCAAATTCAAATGCAGACAATTCATAATCCATTACTTTTTTATGCAAAGATCAGGGTCTTATCGGCGGTCTTATCACTATCAAACAACCAATCAACATACGTTTGCAAATCTTTAGAAACAACAGAGAGCACAAAATCTTGATCATCATACTCCATCTGTTCGAAGTCTTAACTTGTTCATCAGATTTCTAATCCCCATCATCCACTGCATTACAAGCATCCCTTCTTTGTTTTGCTAATCTAAGTCTGCACTCCTTAATGTAATGTCCAAGTTTCTTACTATACAAACAATGTTGGGAGTGAGGTAGGCTTTCCAAAACTTGAACCTTAAGCACACATGCCTTAAATCAAAAAAGATAGATGAATGACTATAAGAAATAGACAAAAGACGAGAATGAAACAAGCAGCAACATGCTACTCTTAAAAACAATGTGTGTAATATACAAAATCTGAATGCAAGGCTTAATGTAAAAGTGTTCTAGGTACAAATGTATGATTAGAGAGTGCCTAAGAGTTGTACGAAGTGTGAGTATGCTGGAAATAGAAAAGTAATTGGAGTGTATGATGGAAGTACAGCCAATGTGCTCGACTAGATTATAAAATCTGCAAACCCTAACTGAATATAGGGTATCTCCTCTGAAATAAGCAGCAGCAAGATGACTCTTGAAGAGATAGGTGATAAAACCTGATATAGCAGCAGGAGTTGAAGAAAACCTGAATATACGCAGCCACTTATTGAGCAGCTACACACTTCAAATGCGTGTAGGCAAAAAAGGGGAGCAATAAATCACCAAGAATAATGAGCAAAAATGACATTCAAAAAGCTACAAGGAAGCTCATACACCTACATAACACTAGAGGATGCGTGAGTGTGAGTTGTGCTAAAAGTAATTAAAGAGTCTTTTAAATTTTTACATAGGATTTGAAGACCTCCACGAATTTCTTTACTTAAATTGAAGAGCTTTCCAATGATACCTTTTACACGTCTCAATCCAACCTACGGATTGGGAGGTACACTTTGATCTTTGTTGGGCGAATTTCTCAAAGTGGCACACACCTTTTTTGTTTTTTTTAGATACTAGAGTACCCAAGCGCCTTTTCTAAAGGCCATTGGATACCCAAAACCTTTGTGGAATCCATCCATGTTGCCCAAACCTTCTTCCTAGGTTCTGATACCAATGTTGTATGCACAAGAGAATCAAACTCGTGACCTCTTTGCTAGGAGTCCGATGTGTTCATCACATGCCCCAAAAGCCATGGTTGAGGATTACTCCCTAAGTGGCTCAACCATCTCTTGTCTATCATTTCTTGAATCCAACATCTGAAGGTTATATATCATTAGAAAGCTCTTGATGGAATCTATAAGACTAAGTAAAAATATTTTGGGCATATTGATCATTTTTTAAAATTAGAGTTTGTTGGAAATTAGGGTTTGAACCCCTCAATGTGGCAGTGTTATTTCAACAAACAATCCTCTCGCTCGCATCGGTAGATCTATCCCACTCATGGTCCCTTATAGATCTAGATTGATTCTAGATTATTCTTCCTATAATAAGCTTTTTGTAACTTTATAAATATGACTACTATCTCAAATGATAGAGAAAGTTGTCAAGAAAGGAGTACAAGACTTTGGCAGAGAGTTAAGAGTGATGATCAAAAGCTCATCATTCTCTATAATGACATCAATATTTGCCATCTGATAAACTAGATCTTAAATTCTAGTTAGATGTTCACGAATTGAACTACCCTCTTCCATTTTGAGGTTATGTGGCTACGTTACTTGATTGATCATGTTCTTTCATTTTATCAAGAAAGGCTTGAACTAGGCTAACACAAGTTTAGGCTTATGCACAAAAGTACAAAGACTAAAATATTAGACTCTAGTAATTGACAAGCTCAAGTGTGTGAATAGGGGCTTACATTATATGCCATATCACCTAAACTTTAGTACTTTTTTTTGAGTTAAACAAAGTCGAATTATGAGTTCCGGATAACCATGTTGGAGTTAGACGTCTGCGGAAGCACACAAACAACACAAGGAAGAAGAAGAAGCTTGGAGCACAACACACAATACTGAATGTATTACCACAAGAATGTACAAAGATAAGTAACCTGTTAGGGCTATAGGCGTATATACAAGCCGGGGGGAAAAACCTCCTAAAGAGGGAAAAAAGTGCCCCGGCCGTCCTAGTGTGTTCACTCACATCACTACCGAAATATATCAACCAATCCCCCCTGGGAATGATGCGGTGAACAAGGAGCTTGCACTCATGTATAAGGAAGTGCAAAGCTATGTGGAATCAATCCACAAAAGGAAGTAAGCCCAAAGCTTTGCGGAAAGCTTCAAACTTCTCCCTAGGTAGAGCCTTCGTGAAAAGGTATGCAATGTTCTCCTTCGTGGGCACATATGCCAAGCTCATCTCTCCAGCAGAGAACCTCTCCCTGACATAATGATAATGCACCTCAATGTGCTTAGTGCAAGCATGGAACACAGGGTTCCTCGCAACTGCCAATGCGCTATCATTGTCAGTGAAGATGGTGGTGGCAAAACTTACCAACACCCAAATCAGCCATAAGGCATCTGAGCCACACACACTCAACAGTCGCTTTGCGTGAAAACTTCCCTATACTCAGCCTCACAACTGGAAGTGGCCACAGGAGGCTGCTTCTTGCTCAGCCAAGATATGCATGAGCTACCAAGCATGAAGCAAAAACCACTAGTGGACACACGAGTGTCATAACAGCCAACAGAGTCAGAGTCAGAAAAAGCATGCAAATTTGGCGGTAGTGACCCCCCCTTGGATATGTGAGACAGCAAACTGAATGTCTGGCCGAGTAATGCATAAGTAAATCAAGCATCCAACAACCTGTTGATAGAGAACAACATCAAATGCATCTCTAGCATCATGAAGACTCAATCGTAAACTTGTCTCCATAGGAGTGGCAATAGATTTACAATCCTCAAGGCCAAAACGTTGCAATAATGTGTCAATATATTTTGTTTGACACAAAGCCATTCAACCATCAACATGCATAAACAGAATGCCCAAATAATGATGCAAATGCCCCAAATCAAACATCTCAAATGAGGCATGTAAAACAGCCTTAAAATCAGCAATATGCTTCTCATGAGGACCAGTGAGCAGCATGTCACCAACATACACCACAATGATTAGAAGCACATCATTTGCATGCTTAACATATAAAGTGCTTTCAGATGAACTGTTCTCAAAACCATGTGCAATTAGATAAGCATGTATCTTTTCATACCAAGCACGTGGTGCTTGCTTTAAACCACATAATGCCTTCTTTAACATGCACACCTCATTTTCATGCCCTTTCTGCACAAAGCCACAGGCCTGAAAAACATACACCTCTTCATGCAAGTCACCATTCAGAAATGTTGTTTTAATGTCCAACTGATGTACATTCCAACCATGATGAGCTACAAGTGCACAAATGCTACGAACAGTAGTCATTCAGCAAGCAGGTGCAAAGGTTTCATCAAAATCAATGCCTTTTTCCTGCGCATAACCCTTTGCAAAAAGCATAGCCTTATTCCTCTCAATTGTTCCATCAAGTTTATGCTTCAGCTTGTATACTCACTTAATTCCAATGGCCTTCTTGCCAAGAGGCAAGTCACATAAAGACCAAGTACCATTTTTCATGATAGCATCATATTCAGATTGCATTGAAGCCATCCAATGTTCAGAATTTTGTGTTTCATCAAACGAAACAAGCTCAGTCTCATCACACACACTAGAGGAAGTCATAGCATAACCATCTGATGCAAAAGAGGCACTATGAGAGCCTAAATGAGTATGGTATGACAGAGGTGCATCTAATTTGCTGTCACGCAAAAGTCTGCACCAGCCATTTTGGCATAGTTTTTGCCTCCTCAATATAAGCTCTCTCATCAACAAGTGTATCATGTAAATCTGCATCAGAAATGGAATGATCTCCATCATCACATGAAACCTACAAAGGCTGAGAAGTTGCCTCATTAGGACCAGCACTAGACTGTCCACCTGTAAAAAGAGGCAACAAAGTATCATACATGTCTTTGGAGCTAACAGATGTCTCCTTAGCACATGAAAGTAATGGCTGAATAGCATCTTCCACAAAAAAAACATCACGGCTAGCCAAAATGCGTTTAGTGCCTGGATGATACAGACGATAGCCTTTACTTTCAAAACCATACCCAACAAAAATACATTTTACTCCTTTATCATCCAATTTTCTGCAATGTTGTTCAGGCACTAATGCATATGCCAAACAACCAAGGGAAGGCTCGAGTGAAGAAAAGAAATTGCACTCTGAGGTAATATATTTGGTCGCCCCACTATCAAATTGCCAAACATATGAGTCTACTGCAGACATGTACCGCTCATGAGAAAATGGGTCAAAACTGCACACAATAGTAAACGTCCATTCTTCATTCTGCACAAGATTAGCATACTCAATTTTCGATGTAGAGGCCTCCGCAACAACCATTCCGGCCTCTTTCTTCTTTGCCTCTTTAGCAGCCAGTTTTGGACAGCTCTTAATGACATGATCATTTGCTTTACAGTATTTGCAGAACAATTTCTATTTTTCTGATTTCTTCTCATCTTTGTCTTCCTTCTTCGATTGTGCAAAATTAACATATTTCTGCTTACTAGTAGAAGAGCTCCATTTTCCTTTGCCCTTCTGACTAGCCAGGAAAGCTTGATATGCAACACGCATAATAGACCTATTATCCCTCGAATGATCTTCTTATAATAGAATAGAAACTAACTCTTCAAATGTTAAGGCATTTGGATTGCCTTTCATCATCAACGAAGAGTAGAAGCAAAACTCTGATATAAGTCGGGAAGACCCTTCAAAACAATCTGCACAAGTGAACTGTCAAGAAGGACTTCATGAGCAGAAATCAATTACTCCTTCAAATCCTTGATCTTTGTCAAAAAATTGTCCATAGAATCATCTTCATTTATGTGCTCACTCTCCAACTGTTTTCACAGGTAAGCAACACGAGCCTCATTCCTAGTCTGGTACAATGTGGTAAGTGCATCCCAAGCATCATTAGCTGTTCTGCAAGAGCGAATGTGAGGAATAATGGCAAGTTTGATAGACAACGCCATCAATGCATACATCTCAACGAATTTACTCTACAGTAGGTGCAACAGGAACCGAAGCACGAACAGGAATCTGAAGAATATCATCATCTTCAATGCCATCTGCATCAGCTTCAATACCTGTATTTGCAAGTGTAATAGGACGTTTTTCAACATCTTGCATGATGTTCCGCAATCCTTTTGCAACCAATACATGTCGCATCATATAAGCCCACAATGGGTAATTGGTACCATCCAGCCTATCCTCAACTGCAAACATACGAAATACATCACTGCTTTCAGCCATGGCCTTGGAGACACTTATATTGAACAGAACTACCCTTACCAGTTATGCTAAACATGTAGTAGACTTGGAGACACTTATATTGGCAAACCGAAACTTGTATGTATCTTTGGCACAAAAAGACGAAATAGCCTCCACAAGCACTGTGATAGTTGAACAGAACTACCCTTACCAGTTATGCTAAACATGTAGTAGACTTGGAAACAGAAAAAGTTGAACAGAACTACCCTTACCAGTTATGTTAAACATGTAGTAGACTTGGAGACACTTATATTGGCGAACCGAAACTATCTGTGATAAGCCTATCTGAAAAAGTTGAACAGAACTACCCTTACCAGTTATGCTAAACATGTAGTAGACTTGGAGACACTTACACATTGGCGAACCGAAACTTGTATGTATCTTTGGCACAAAAAGACGAAATAGCCTCCACAAGCACTGTGATAGTGCATTCGGAGGCCGAAACGGGCTCAGATCGCGATTTCAGCACTACAGAACGAAGCTGTTTTGATCTCCTAATCACCCTAAGTATACTCACCTAATTTCGTGTGAATTTGAGATCGCAACCAGAGAGGTGTTGACGACACCCTAGATGAAGCGGCGACCTGTTCTAATACCAATTATTGGAGTTAGATGTCTGCACAAGCACGCGAACAGCACAAGGAAGAAGAAGAAGCTTGGAGCACAACACACAATATTGGATGTATTACCATAAGAATGTACAAAGGTAAGTAACCTGTTAGGGCTACAGGCGTATATACAAGCCGAGGGGGAAAAACCTCCTAAAGATGGGGAAAAGTGCCCCGGCGGTCCTAGTGTGTTCACTCACATCACTACCGAAATATATCAACAAACCAAAATGCACAACTACCTTGAAGGAGAAAATTTAGGGACATGTAGGTGAGGTCTGAAGATCCAAATCTTCACCAAAGTACATCGAGTGTATATACACATGCTTGGATGGAGCTCTGGACTTCTTCCACAAGTACATTGGCTTGTCATTGATATGCTTTTGTATAAGCTACCCCGTTGCTAACTAAGTTATTCTCCTACTAGCTTATCTCTGCACATATGCAGAGATATAATCTTAGTCAAATCTCATTGTACAAGACTTGGATTGCAAGCCTATTAGATTCTCTGATTACTCTTGTTGTAGGGATAATTTCTAATATTTTCTTATCCTTTTTTTTTGAGAGTACAATGAATTGGAAAGACACACACACCCGACCTCGTAAGGTAGAGGCACCTGTCTTGGGGAACTCTGAAGCATGGCCATCTGCCTTGAACCATGGCCATCTGCCTAGGAGTACAAGGCACATCCGCTAAACCACGCACGCTGGATTTAGGTTTACTTTTTGAATTTGTAAGTGAAGAGCATCATAGTTCACTGGTCTATTTCTCTACATATTTGAGTATTCAAGTGATTGTGAGTACATACACATGCACATACTTGTTTGGACAGTCAGCAAACTTTGAGGCGCTTGTACTCGCGAGCAGAAACTTGTATATATGTTTGGCACAAAAAGACGAAATTGCTTGCATTGTCAAGGGAGCACTAGATTGTGCCCTCTGACTAGACTAGATAAGATTTTGGAATTATACTTTTGCTTACAAAATCACCCATTCAGTGGAAATAATACAAGAATATCAAAATATTACAAGAAGTCCCACAACAAGGGACTAACAGGTATGGATAATTGGATACGAGATGATACAAGAGATTCCATAACGCGGGACCGTAGGTATGAAGCAAGAAATTTGGGTTACAAGAACTCCCTTCAGGGAGATGATGAACTAGATAGAAGAAATAACTAGATAGAAGAAATAACTAGATAGAAGAAATAACTAGACAAGACTAGAACAAAGAACAAGACTAGAAGTAGAACTGGAACTTGAAAAGTACTTACTATGGCCAAGGCCTCTTTATATAGGTGTTCAAGGGAAGTGTTCTAGGGCGGTTACGAATCGATGATGTTATCAATGATATAAGCAATCCACAACAAGACCTTTGGATATATAAGGATCAAGCAAGTAGACCATCAATATTAGGGTTTTGACATGTTTCGGACGCGATGGAAGCATTAATTTCTCCAATTTCTGAATCGATCATGAAATATAGAAAGTCACATGGAATCTAAGGTTCAGGATGGTTTCCTTGTCCATGACATCATCTCCCCCTCAAGCTACGAGTTTCACGATGAGTGTTCATGTTCACTAGTCTCTGTTTCAAGATTCTTATTGTGAAATTCTCGAACCTTGATTGGTGTCTCTGAAGTTTTTCTGCAGGTTCCAAGTACGATCACTAATGACATACCCTTTCCAATGAATGCGGTACTCCAATCTTCCTCAAGATATTCTCGAGTCTAGGACATGCTCAACTTCGAATCCTTCATGATCATCAATCTCCCCCTCAAGCTACAAGTTTCACGATGAGTGTTCATGTTCTCTAGTCTTTGTTTCAAGATTCTTATTGTGAAATTCTCGAACCTTGATTGGTGTCTCCGAAGGTTTTCTGCAGGTTCCAAGTACGATCATTAATGACATACCCTTTCCAATGAATGCGGTACTCCAATCTTCCTCGAGATATTCTCGAGTCTAGGACATGCTCAACTTCGAACCCTTCATGATCATCAATCTCAATAGGTGGTGAGGGACGAGGTCTCTCCCCCTTTATGGCAAAATTTGATATGGTTCTACCCATAGTACAAAGAGAGTTTTAAAAACGAGTTTTAAAAACGGGTTTTAAAACGTTTAGTACGTAGAGTACTAAAAAAATGGGAATAAAAAACGAGTATTATATTTTGTCGCAACATTTCAATTTTTTTTTCTCTAATAATCCATGAATAATGTATATCTAACACTCATTTACATACCTAGTGCTAAAAACACATAAAAAACCTTAATCTACTACCAGTACAATGATTTGGAGTTAGGAAGGCCCAAAATGAATCTGGTTAAATTAAACAAAAAATGGGAATGAAATCTTAAACAAAGGATTGATGACCTTAAAGCCCCACATAAAGCACATTAAAACTCTTAAGACAATGCATTTAGAGTGATTGACTCCAGAATGGATAAAAACAATGTCAACAATTTAATGATGTCCTGACTCCTTGCTGAATGAAATATCTTTTAAAATCAAAATAGGAACTTTTTTCTTATCCAGATAGGAGGGACTTTTGGTTCTTATTTTGGTAGAGACAGAAAGAAAACCATACATTTTCATAATACTGTTCATGAAATAAAAACAAAAATTGAAGCTGATCTTAAAAAAAAAAAAAAAAAAAAAAAAAAAAAAAAAAAAAAAACTCAAAAAAACGTATTAGGACGTTCGGAACGTCCGAACGTCCTAAACGTTTTTTATTTTTCAAAAAAAACGCGTTTTATTGTACTATGGTTCTACCATGGATACATGGAAAATTCGATATATTCTCATGATACTAGCTCTTTGACTTGGCTTTCTTTGAATAATTGATTCTCACATTGAACTCCTTGATCGATAGCATCATCCAAAGTGTCTCCTTGAGGCATGTATAGCAAGAGATTACTCACTTCATCTTTGAGGCCACTTTGGAATTGATTAATTAGGTATTCTTCTTGATATGTAGATCCACGAAACAATATCTAGAAATCTGAGGCATAAATTGAAACCGACCGACCATCTTTCCGTAACAATCTTTTGAGCTCTTGGACATGTCCTATCAAGTCCTTTATGGTAGATTGAATCTCCTTGGATAGAGAACCCATAGTGCTTAGTCTTGATGAAATTAGTCGTGCCACAATGTCAGGGGAGGACTAGATTTTGTCCTTTGACTAAACTAGACACGATTTTGGAACTATACTTTTGATTACAAGATCACCCCCTCAAGGGAAACCACTCAAGGGAAATAATACAAAAATATCAAACTATTACAAGAAGTCCCACCTTCTAGGATTGATAGGTACGGATAACCGGACTAGAGATAGTACAAGAGATCGCACAATCCGGGATTGAAAAGTATGCATAACTCGACTAGATGGTAATCTCACAACCCGGGACTGTAGGTATGAAGCAAGATATCTGGGTTACAAGGACTCCCTTCAAGGAGATGAACTAGATGAAAGAAATAACTAGACAAGATCTCGCATTACGAGATTACAACAAAATAAGGCAAGATATCCAAGATACTAGACTAGACAAGACTAGAACAAAGAACAAGACTAGAACTCGAACTAGAACTTGTAAAGTACTTATTTGGAGATCGTGACTCCTTGAGCTTTCAAGACTGGCATAGGTAAGATTGAGGATGTATGTGGCCAAGCCCTCCTTATATAGGTGTTCAAGGGTGGTGATCTAGGGTAGGGTGGTTACAAATTAATGATGTCATGGATGATGTGAGCAATCCGAAACAAGACCTGCGGATATCAAAATCAAGCAACTAGATAGTCGATCTTAGGGTTTTTTGCACTTTCCAGATGTGATGGAATCATTAGTTTATCCAAATTCTGAACCAATCATGAGATATAGAAAGTCACATGGAATCTAAGGTTCAGGATGGTTTCCTTGTCCATGACATGCATAATCGATGGTCCGTTCGGAGTTCGAAACAAGCTCATATCAAAATTTTTTATCGCCCCGAGTATGCACACGAATTTTCGTGCAATTATCAAATTCAGGGGTGTCAACGATGCCCTAGATGCAGGGGCGACATTATCTGATACCACTTGTTGGAGTTCAAGGTCTACGGAAGCACACAAACAGCACAAGGAAAGAAGATGCTTGGAGCACAACACAATACAGAATGTATTGCCTAGTGAATCTACAAAGATAAGTGATCCATTAGGGTTATAGGCATATATACAAGCCAGGGGGGGTGGGTGTGTGTGTGTGGAGGGGTGGGAGGGAGGGGAAGTTGGGAGCCTCTCAAAGAGGGGGAAAAAGTGCTCTGGCTGTCCTAAGTTTGTTCACACACATCAGTACCAAAATATATCAACACATATCACTTCACCATAGATGTGAAGTCTCCTTCTCAAGGCATTCACATGATCTTTAAGCTCGGAAAAAAATTATTCTGACATCAGGATTCTAGCATCGTTCACAACTCGAAATTTCAAAAAGACATGCAGAAAGAAAAAATAAATCTGTGTATCAGTGCATAAAATTATATTAAATTATACATTATAATGCCATATTCCACTTCAATGTATTCTCTACATGGTTCAAAAAATGTTGTACCTGCTTTAATTGCACAAAATACTTTATGTTACTGTGTTTAAATATGCATCTTCAAAAGACAGTGAGCATACCTGAGTGACATTTTCTGTTCTGTAATCTATAACCCTGTCGGCCCCCAGGCTTCTGAGAAGTGAAGCTTTTGCTGCACCACCACATATAGCCACAACTTTGTTTCCAGCCAATTTTGCAAGCTAAGAAATAGAAGAAGATAAATTTACTTTCTGTGAGGAGCATTCAAATTACGATATCAGAAATATTACAGAAGCATTGCTGTAATATAAAGATATGCTCCCTGGTGGTAGCTTCATGGCCTTTAACAGAGCTAATAATACATTGTATTAAAAGTAATAAAGGAAGTGGTTCTGCAAACATTCATGTACTTCTGGACCATGTGTTAGTCCTCTGGACCAATGTTCTCTTGAACATGAATGAAATAACAACAAAACATTGCCCATATATTTTTTTCTTTAAATATTTAAGGAACAACTTATGATGCCAGATCTTTGGTACTGCAGAGTTTCCCTCACGCATCTTCATTTTTCATTTATGAGCTTTGCTTTGATGCCATTATCGTCTTGCTACTGCTTCAGAAATCTAAAAGGAGAGAAAATACCCCCCCTTTTAAAAGAAAAAAGGCTAGAGAGAGAGAGAGATCTATTTTTGAGCGCTGCTCCTCGCCTTTGCCTTGGACACGCTGACCATTCACACTTTATACGATGTACTTCTTACCGCATAGAAGACAAAGGAACTATTTTGCTCAGATTGCCAGAATCTTATCAGTTTAAAGACAATGTCTTTCCCATTACGGTTCCTCACAAAGTATCTAGCCACATCACTTTATAAACTACTACTTTACTGGTAGAGACTACAATGTCTATATTCATATTCTTTCCATGGCTCTTGAACTCAATAGGCATGCATATTCTTCCCTTTTCTGCATGATAGAACCTTCATAAGGAACTTCAGATAAACTACACTATACAGTATACCTGAACTGCAAACTGTCCAGTGCCCCCCGCAGCAGCAGTCACAAGTACAGTTTCTCCTCTCCTCATCTTCCCTGCCTGTTGACAGGATTATGGAAAGAATTTTAGGCACATAGAATATCTATCTAAATAAAAAAACAGGCCTAGGTACTTATAAAGAGAAACCTCTTCTAAACCAAGGAGAGCTGTGAGGCCAGAAGTGAGCATTGGAACTACTTCAGGAATGACTGCAGGAACAGGCATTGCATGAGCTGCCAAAACCTGTAATGTGGAGAAAAACCGTTCAAATGCTGAGACGAGGAATATGCCACTTTGCAAATAACAGAGCTTTACCTCTGAATATTCAGAGAAGCATCCATAGCTTAGAATGGCAACAGGAGCTCCAACAAACAAATCTTTTCGAGTTACACCATTGCCTATAGCTACAACAATACCTACACCCTGAAGAACAATGCTATTATTATGGATATAAATAACACACTTTCCCTTGTTATTTATGTTCAAAATATATATAATCACCACTATCGAAGTTATTAGAGCAAGTATCATAGTTCAAAAGGAGACAGAAACCTCAAAGCCAGCATCAAAAGGAAGTTTCGAAATTGCTTTCTCTTTACCACCAAAGTAGAGCCCAGCCGTGTAATTAACCTGCAAGAAAGAAAGCATGCACTATGTTCAGATACTAAAAGAAACATGAGTGACTCCTGTTTCCAAAATTTCTTGATACTTACATCACTCGCATTCACACCAGCATATATGTATTTCACTAGCACATGACCATCTTTAACAGCACCCAAAGGAACAGAAATGATCTTTGTTGCTTCCCTGAACCTATTGCTCAGCTTGTGCACAATTCTGTAGAAATCATTTTCATTGACAAAACTCATTCAGAGGCATGCAACAGAACTGTAAAAATCTTAAATGATTCATCAGCAGCATATCGCTTTAACACACTAAAGCCACTATGAATGTGCATCAACAAACTTCAACACATATTATAGTCAAAAGGGTGATTGTGAGAGTCTTTTGACAAACATTTTAGTCTCCAAATCTCCAGGTAAGATCATTGACATGGAGGATGCTACTATCAGCATTCTCTACTATTTTGAAAGATGCATCCTATCCCTGCCCATTCTTTAATATTTCTGGCTGCCACAGACACAATGAACAAGGTAAGTTGGAGGGGGCTCATTATCTGGTCTTATAGGTTGCTACTGGCAGGGTTCAACATGAATTGAAAGGTTGAATTCTTGAGTGCAAGGTGCAACGCGAACATCTCAACCAATACATTACTGCCCCTCTTTTTCTTGGGAAAACAGTGGGTATCACTGTAAAAGAGATGTATGGGATTTATCTTATAGATCCTAGGGGAACAATCAAGCCACAAAGGCTTTGTGCATGCTAGGATAAGTTTAATAAATATCACTGCATGCCTATGCAGATATGTATATCATTTGAACGGTAGATTGCTTAGATAATGCAAGATAAAAATTAGCATTAGTTGCCTTAACAAACGGATTTTTCTAAAACCTCAAAATCATTTGCAAATTGAATATGCTTCACGAATCGCCATTGCAACTGAAAAACATGAATATCATAGCTGGCAAGCACAAAAATACAAACCAAGCAAATAAATGAATAAATAAAAAATTTGAAAAAAAATATAATGGGCAAATACTAGACATTGCATGGGCTTTAGTACAGGATACTTGTCCAGATTGTGTTAAATAAGAACTTACAGCTTTCTGAAGTTTTTTGGCAGTGAAACACTGTATATTTCTCGGAAGTCTTGCAGTTCTGATTTCTTAGAAGGTTTAGATAACAGATACTTCTTTTTTTCCTCTGCAGTGGGCCAGTATTCAAGACCACGCCGATTTGAGATCCAAAGGCATTCACCAGCTTTTGTTTCATCTTCAATCAACTCCAAAGCACCTTCAAAGTAGACATAAAGCATAACAACATGAAGCCACTGAGTAGTAAGATAATCATAACAACACTAAAATCTACCAAGCTCATACAGTACTTATTTATTTTTACCTTTATCCATGATTCTTTTCTTTATTAAGAAAGGGGATCTAATAAGTGCATCAATTATCACCGGGGCAGCTGCTAGCTATGCTCTAATACAAGATACTAGTCCTTGGCTCTAATCATCCAGGAAATCATAGAAATCAAAGCTCTCTCTATCCTTCATCCATCCATGTGGCCAGCTGCCATAGTCACCAAGTGATGGCCCCGAATTCGCACCCAATACAGCATATTTGATGTCAACAAAGCATTGAACAGCAAGTTGAATCTGTTAGCACATCCTCTCAAATCCAGCCAAGGCTGCATAAGCTATGGTCAATCTAGTCTCTGCTTCTCTCCTCATTGAAAACTACTCCCAAATATGTATATGCATCAATTTACTCCACATTGCCCGTCCATAGGTAAAAACGAAGGCTGATCTTCTTACCCACTATGGTGTGGTGCTAAACACCACAACCTTGGTTTTATTAATGTTGATGCATATACACATGTAAGGCATCCAAATGGCACTCCATGTCCTATGGGAAATCAGAGGTCAATACAATATCATCATCACATTACAAGTGGAATCCATGTCCCTGCTAGCTCCGCTCCTCTGTCACCTAGTCCCTCAATGTCGCAAGAAGCCTCATCCACCTACATGCCAAAAAGAGGAGGAGAGTATGGACAACCTTGTTCCACTCCAAACGTTGAGTGAACCAAGGTAAGATACCCTCTAATGTGCATACCTATCCCATCACTGATCTATATAAGGCTATAATCCCCCCTATGAGCTCATGGGTAGCTCCATGGTCAAGAGTCTCTGCAAAAGCTTTGGGAAATCCAAAAAGCTACAATTTTTCTCTCCCGTGATCTTCCTTTACAGGTTCAAGATGTCACAAAAAAGCAGATAAATCCCTCCTAAAGCCTACCTGTCGTACTGCTTCCACACATTCATTCTCTCTCTCTCTCTCTCTCTCTCTCTCTCTCTCTCTCTCTCTCTCTCTCTCTCTCTCTCTCTCTCTCTCTCTCTCTCTCTCTCTCTCTCTCTCTCTCTCTCTCTCTCTCTCTCTCTCTCTCTCTCTCTCTCTCTCTCTCTCTCTCTCTCTCTCTCTCTCTCTCTCTCTCTGTGTGTGCCCATCTGCTCGACTGATACTCAAGAATGGATGTGTATACCCATGTTAGACTGCAATCAAGAATAATGATAGGATGATCCCAAGCTCCCTAGGGTCTCCTTTGACAATAGATACAACAGAGAAAAGCTTCAAGTCTAAGGCAGGCCCTTACAAACAGCACATTTGCTAAGCTGAACATCTCAGGATGCCCAGGGACTGTGTATAGAGATGTTGTATATAGACACCAAACCTTTATAAAAGTGATAGCTAGAGTGGGGGAATCTCATCAAAAAGCTACCAAACCCCAACCCAATCTTGACTCAATAATAGTGAATACAACTCTTGCTCCAAGCAAGCAAGGCAGACCGATTTCTTTTGATTTGATAGACATCAAAAGATGATATGTGACTGTCTGTGTGGTGACCTGCAAACAAATCGCTCTATATGGCTGGCTCTCAACTCTCTACACTCCTCGTCCTATTGGGGCATAGTCCCATAACAAAGTGTCTGCTGTGGCTGTGTATGTGGCCATGATATAATCCATTGAGCTAGCCCGTGTCAATGTGGAACGCAAGTAAGTGGCTGCTGCTGGAAATCTCTGCAGGCCATTGAATGGCTAAGGAATAGAACCCCCATATCCACCCAGTGTCTCCCATATTCTTTACATTCTATATCCTGAAAACATCTGTCCAAAACCATGTCTGTTATGTCCATCTCTCAACATCTCCTCTGAAGTATCATGGAATACTGCCCAGTGGTTTTCCGTTCAAGCATTGAAATCAACTAGCAGGATGTTATCTCCATCCCTAGAGAACTCCCACACATCATCACCAGCACAGAGAAAGGAAACTCCCCTCTAGGCAACACATAAGTTGATGTACCCAAAGCAATGAAGCATATGGAAATATAGAGGCATCTATATGTATCAACTTACAATCTCACCCACATATATCCCAGATAATATGCACAAGTGACTGTAGTTCCTCTCTGACAAGGACTCCTACCCTGCCCAATCCTCTGCTCCATGCTCAGATCACGCATCTTCTCGACATGCTGTCTCCCACCTGTATCTAGTGATGTAGCATCCCATAGCTACCTCTCAGAAGTGGACTTTTCTTATGGAGAATTAATCTCAAGTTTACTAAACTGGTACTTTTATGTCAATACACAGCTTCCTGTGAACTCAGCTTAAATGAACTGATTGTGGCAAAGACATTTTGAATAGTAACAGATCTAGCAAGTCTTATGAATTAAAAATAACATAATGTGATTGCTCTGTGATCAAAACTAACCTGGCTATATCAGTTCATGTCTGACAATGTAGTACAAGTTACTTACGTTACACATTACAAGGATTACAAATATGTCAAAATATTCAAGCATCTAGAAAACATATATAAAACTTAATTAGCTGAAGCTTTCTCATTTCAAGGTAGATTTGAGGAAATCAATAATACACTAGGTATTTTTTTTAAACAAGATGAATAAAAAGGAAAGAAGTATGTCGACCGCAAACCTTGTACGAACATTTCCATCGGAATGAATCCACCAAGTTGTTCTATGAGTTCATTGCTTATAACTTTAGTCATCTCGGTCTCTATAAACTGGTGAAATCATGTCAGATACAGAAAAATTAAAGATGGTCACATAGGAGTGTTTGCATATGCCCCATACACAGATCAATATAAAATGTTGTACAGAGGTGTTCACTTTTTGGGAAAATGGATTAAAACCCTAAACATACCTCTGGACAGATCGCATTAACACGAACTCCCTTCTTTCTAAGGGCAACAAGCGATCTGCTGAAAAGGGCCACACCACCTATCACCGTAGGAACGATTAGCTAATGGTTTGAAAATTAAATGAGCATGAATCTTTTTTCTTTCACTTGTACTGAAAATTCAACAAGGACTTGCCAGACAGGCTCACAACAAGCACCTCTACTCGTCAACTTTCAAGCTTTCCAGTTTTGGACAAGAATAAAAATTAAAAGTACAAAACCTACAAAAAATACAACCTGAGAGCAACGAGTGCAGAATAGGATTCATAAGGCATCAAATTTCTAATAAGACTATATTTGACTGTTCCAATTTGAAGAAATGACTTAAATATCATATTAGCTGACATGAAGATTGTTCCAACGGGATTCACTAGAGAGGATTTTAGACAAAGCAAAGTGCCCAGCATTTTAAGAATGTAGGTTCTCTATATCAACATGTGCAAGCAAACAAAGTCCCCAAGATGTAGTTTAGATCTGCCTTGGAAAGGCTCAAAAATTGAGGTTGTTGTCATGAAGTACACGACTATTAATGTTAGAAGGGATGCTACCACATGAACTGATTATGCAAGCTTAGAATAGCTCTCTCAGCAGCTGCAATTGATGTAAGATCCAAACCAAACCATCATCTGGATGAGAGTGAATCCAGAAAAAAAGAGAGAAATGTCTTATCCTGGGCAGCCAAGTGCATAGGTATAAGCACAATTCATGCCAGCAGCCTTTGACCAAATCAGCAATTCCAAAAAACATGCTTCATGGTAGCATGTATACTGTTGCATTGAGAGCATAGGAAATTAAAATAAGCAGTGCTGTGTGGCTTTATAAGCAGACCTGCTTTCATGCAACCTAAAGTAACACTCAAAATAAGCATATCATGCCACTGAGGAATCTGCAAAATAACAATCATTCATTTTACCCACCAACTATAGGTTTTAAGACCCCATCATTCATTACAAAATTCAAGTTTCAGCCTTCTTTAGATGCTTTCTAAAAGGTTGGAATCCCAATGGTAAACCAATTATCCATCATAGCAAGTGTACATCCCTTGTACTGCTGAAAGTACATTTATGATTGGCCTGATCTCCCATGATGCTCTCCCTTAATAGAACAATTTATTTCTTAGGGAATGGTTTATTAAAAAGGTAAAGGGAGAACGGATATATGATCTTGTTGCGGGTCTTTTGGCAAAGGTGTATGAGTGTTTGCAGGAAACTGGAAAATAGACAAAGATATGCAATGTGTCCAAGAAGTACACAAGACACTAGGACTTAAACCTTCTCAATTGAATAAAATAGCCATGAACACTTGCTTTACAAGTAAGAGCAGAATTAAAGTGGCAGAAGGCATGGCAACAGTCGCAATTCAGAAAGTATAAATATGCGAAGGGACATCAAGCATACTCAAGTACACAGTTGTCAACAAGAACATAGGTATTACACATGCAAATACATGAAGGAATGATGCACCTTACTCCTCAACTTGGTCTCTAGCTCCCTTGTGCAAGATTGTATACATATTCATTTGTGGATTTACGTGCATCCACATCACCTACCATCTCAGAATCACAGAATCCTTTTAATTCCCTTCCCATCACATAGTCACTTGCTTTTGTCCCTTTCAAATATCTAAGAATGGACTTCACTGCCTCCCAATGCGCTTTGCTAGGATAAGCCATAAAGATGCTAACAACTCCCACTACATGGGCAATGTCTAGCCAAGTGGCAACCATTGCATACATAAGTAAACCAAGCTGATGCATATGGAACACTCTTCATGTAGTCGACTGTATCATCATCTTTGGGACACTCATTGTTGGAAAGCTTAACATGCGGCTGCAATGGCACTCGAGAGGCTTAGCATCAACCACATGATCTGCCTCCCAATGCGCTTTGCTAGGATAAGCCATAAAGCTTAACATGTTGGACACTCATTGTTGGAAAGCTTAACATGCAGCTGCAATGGCACTCAAGAGGCTTAACACTTTTTCTACGTAATTTTCTTGGGATAGATGCAAAGTATGCTGCTGCCTATCCCTTTATTCGCATACATAGTATGCGCTCAGCTTCTCCAAGGTCTTTCATTGAGAATGCAAAGTTGACCTCCTTTTTTAGAGCATTTAGAGTGCTCTTTCTCTTCCCAGCCAGCAACATATCATACACACACACACACGTGTGTGCGTGCGTGCATGCGTGATAGATAGATATATATATATATATATAGACACACACACTAGAATCATTGGGCTGCCATCATAATCCTTTTTGGTGTACAAACAGTGCTGTACATGGCTTCTTTTGAACCCATGTTTGAGCATGAATGCATCAAACTTCTTATGCCATTGCCTAGGTAGTAGGTACTTGTTTCAGCCCATACAAAATCCTTTCCAGCTTGCATACCAGATACTCCTTTCCGGGAATGGCATATCCGTCTGGCTGTTTCATGTACAACTCTTCATCTGAATCACCATGCAAAAATGCTAGAGACACTCTAATTCAGTTTGTATCTCTTTCAGTTTGTAGTTGTATTTCATAATTGCCTTGAGATTATATTGTATTGTATTGTATCTTGACCTCTTTGAGCTGAAGAAGTATAGTGGAAAATAAGTTGTACAAACCCAACCAAAAAAACGAAAGCATGCCTTTGCTTTGGTTGGCCATGCAAGGTGAAGACACATGAGGCTCCAGACACATCATGCAAGATGAAGGATTCAGTGCCCACACATCCCATATCGCAAACATGGAGTTAGAGGACTCAAACCCTCAAGGAGGCTTGAAGTTACCAGCCATGGTACCGAGGCATGCACTTGAAGGACACATGCAGGACAAAGCTAGATAAAGAGCTGGAATCGAAAGAAAACAGGATACATCTTTGCTACACAATAGAGTTCTCACATTGACATTTGTGTATGAATTAGCTTAGTTTTCTATCATTTGGCTAAATCCAAATTCCCTTGCCTCAAGAAGTGCATGGCTGGGAGTTATGCCTCCTTCTCTGTGGGTCAGTGCCCGTGCCAGATTCCTCAGAAGAACTGTGGTTGTACTATTTTTTGTGCATGTATCCAAAGGAAAATTGGTTGTCTCCTGTGAGGCTCATCTTCATTCTTATGTTCTTCATTGTGTGTGGTGTGTTGGCTTATCTCGATTGTTTTGTTTTGTGTTCTTTATCACGTTGCTCCCTTCCCCCCCACCGTCTTGGTCATTCCAAAAACAACGAAACCTCAATGCCCTTCTGGTCCACCCATTTGAAGCAGCATGTATCAATAGGTTTATTATGTATTGTCACTTAAAAATTTAGACTAAAAAGATTTTGCTTGGATTGATGTGCAGCGTGCTTGTCAAGTTTAAAAGTTTACAATTCTCATGCATGAGAACAAGCTTTCAAGAAGTCTCTAGAAATAAGTTCCAACTTCTGAGAAGCACACAAGGCATATGAGGACAGATCCCATGCTCATGATCAAGTTGGTTAACCAACAATGACTTATGTTAACAATTACAATGAAAACAGGTGCACAAGTCATGAAAACATAGACTGAAAGGTTCTGCATTTTTAGTCATAGATTCAATAACCTCATCAAGCTATATGTGGAGTCCCAAAGCCCAAAGATGTAAGCAAATGCCATCCAAGTAGATCCATTGCAAGAAAGATAGTACAACAGCAATAAGCTCAAAAGCATCACCAAGGAATGATTCCTCCAAAAAATAAGAATGGCATGCCAAGGTAGGGATGGGATGAGAATTTTCCTAGTGGCAAGCAAGGGAGAAATTTTCCTCAAAAGTATTACATATAATTGTATAAAAGGAAAATACTGGTTTTAAACCTTGTGAGAAAATCCTGACCCAAATTTTTGGTTGATTTAGAAACCTTCACGGCATGCATGTAGTGACAGAAGTAGTATCTCAGCACTTTTTCAAGTCAAGTGCAATGATGTTTTTTTTCCAGTTGATCGATGGGCACACCAGTATTTAGGACAAAAATTCTGCATGTGTGATGGTCACTAACATAGAAAAAAGAGCAAGCTCACAGGTTGCTAGTGATCAAAGCTTGAATACGCAACCAAGGCACATAGACAATTGAATACAAAATTCAAACAACTTGGTAGATAATCATATAAAAGGATCGCTTCTCTGCACATTTCATCCTACACAGAATGGCAGCCATTAACAATGGTGGACGTACCCCTTAGTGGATGAAAGGTGAAATAATCCTAAGCCAAGCCAATTCACATTTTTACAACTAGGGCATGCTTAGTGTTTCATATCCCAAACTCATCAACTGGATCATTAGCTCAAGATCCAGATTAAAGAGCTAAGTTTGGTCTATCCGTGCCCTCAGCTACCCACTAAAACAAGATATTGTCAGCATCACCTGACTATCACTTCATTTCCAAAGAAATTTTTGCCATCTCATAATGAGGAATTTGATACTTTGTTTCTGGTGACATTTCTTCTTGTATGCTTCGATTTCAAAGAATGAAGAGCCAAAAAAGTATCAAAAGACATGCTCTATCATTAAACACACCACAAGCCCTGAATTATTTGCAAGGAAATCTATGTGTAAACATCTGTTGACCGAAAGTAATCATCTAAAAGCAGTGCAATTTTTTGGAAGTGTTTTAGCAAACCTTTTGATGATGAGTACACTGGTGCATCAGGAGAAGGATACAAGCCAGCTGCAGAGGCCACATTCAATATGGTTCCTCCATGACCTCCTTTAAGCATTTCCTGAATCTGCAAAACATTCGGAACAGATTTAGAAGCACCTTCACAATGCACATAGCTAAATGATTAATTAACAAGATGGAATCATCATCTGGTTGTTATACCTCATTTTCAAACATTAACACAGACAATTTCAGCATATATGCTCATCACAATCTCAAGGCTATTAAGAAGAAAACCAAAGTTTCCATCTGATAAAATGCATGCAATGACTTCTAATAAAATGCACCTCTCTTTATCTCGAGCATTTAATCTGCATTCACAATCTTGGCTTACAAACTTAGAATCATGTTACTGATTATTTTGACAAAGGGAAAACTTCTTTGTTTGAGCACTGTCCACAAAAAATCACAACAATGGAAGGCCAAGACATTCATTTGAAAATAGGTAAACCCGGAAAGTTCAAAATGAAAAACACAATAAAAAGGGGGCATGGTCTAATTCTTCTATTTCCTAGAAGATTTTCATATGCTGATGATACCATAAAAAACTCTCTCACTTTGGTAGAGGTTAACAAGCTTACAGCCAGCCTGGTGCTATCAATCAATGCAATTAAGTTCACATCAAGGACTCTTCGCCAAGCACCACTGCCATCATCACTATGGTCATCTAATAGCATCTTCTGTTTTTCTCCGATCCCAGCACTGTTGATGCAGATATCTAATCTTCCAAACATTTCTTGATGTTTTTGGAAAACAGAGAAAATCTCTCCTGCAAACCAGATGCAGATTATTTTGAGACTTCCACAATCAATTTTCAAATTAAAAAACCTCCTTTGAGAAAGAAAGTGGTCTTATAAGTTTGTACCAGGATTAGTAACATCACACTTCATAAATATCGCTGTGAGTTTTTGGTTGTCAGCCAGCTTTCTGTACTCATCATGTACAAGCTTCAATGTCTCCAAACCAGTTGATTCTATGAAATCAACTAATGATAATTGAACACCTCTTTTAGCCAGAGTCAAAGCTAATGCTCTTCCTGCACATTAACCAGTGCCAGATCAGAGTAGAAATACTAGGAGGATCAGACTGAAGTTCCCAAAGTTAATCGCACGTTTATGGTAGAAGTATTTCAAACATTAAAAATTTGAAAGTACGAATTATCAGCATAGCTTTGAGACACCTTGCAAAATAAAAACACTGATGAATCCATTCAGCAAAGATATGCCACAGTTAACAGATTCCTAGAAATACACAGCTATGAACCATCTTTTTTTCCCTACACAAGGACTCTCTGCAGTCCATGAAAAGGAGAAACTAATTGTTATGTGCATATTGGCTGTGCATGCCATGTAATTTTATTTTCCATTTCTAGAACCAACTTTTACTTTTAATATGCATAGCCTCTAGTAGACGCAGATTTACAGTAAATGAGCCAGATGCAGATTTCCAAGTCACAAAAAATCTACCTTCCTAGACTTCCGAATAAGCTAGAGTGAATGATTCTCTTGCACACAAGAAGAGCAGGATGTGATTTACCAGCATTTTCTTCATCCATAAATAATCTGTATGTTCCAATCATTATGGCAGTTTACCGAAAACAGTCAAGTTAGATCAAGATGTTGACATTTGAGTTATTAATGAAATGTATATTCTCATAATTTAACTTGATCCGACAGTTCTCTTAATCTGACGGACCCTTCCGATTTCTAGGTAGAAGGGACTCAAAATTCAATATAAAATGAAGACCAAAAGTTTATGTGAAAACACAACCGAGACAAAAAAATATGTGAGACTGAATTTGGATAATGGGAGAGAGGAACAGATCCATCTTATTCCAATCAGTAGGCTGGCTGCTCATCTAGCATTGTACATATGGTTGGAAACCTGCAGAGCTGCATTCTCCATGCCATAGTATAGTTTTTGTGTGAATTATAATAGAGCTCTCATTCTTTGTGATGGAGTCACAATCTACCGTTTGCAAGTTATGGTGATTAATAATAAACAACCAAAGGTGGGGAACAACATCACTGTAGAGGAGACAAAAATACAGAGAAAGTGACAACCTAGGGTGGATGGCTTCAAAGTTCCAAGAGAACAGGCAGCTGTTACGGAAAGTATAAGTCCATGTGGCATAATAGCTGACTACCCTTGGTTGAGAATCCTGATGTGCATTTTATTTCAAAGTGAAACAGTCAACAAAGAGCTTTCGTTTTCTCATTTCAAAGGGAATCACCAAGATTCTTGTGCTCCCATGGATTGAAACTTGATCTAAATGACCTGAAAATTGATCATCCAAACAGGTTCCCCTTCTCTTAGCTGGAGCTGTTAAACAACATAGAAGTCTAGTACAAATAAATTCAATATTCTGCTTTATGGTGATTACCAATAAACAACCAACAGCAAGGAACAACATCATTGACCATATACCACAGCAAATCTGATTACAGTCAGAGGATTCCTACAAGCAAACGAATTGATGAGAGCATTCACATTGGCGATATAGATGCTGCTTCATTGCCCACGAAATAGCCATGACCTCCAAAGCCTCACTTTTTCTACCTGATTGAAAGGTGACTTCTGATTTAATAATATGACTGCGGAGTTTTCACAAGCGTCTCTCTTCTTATCGTTCACCTTCTAAAGAAGATAAGTACTCCAAGGAACCTTAAACTGCAATCCCCGAGAAACTTCATTTGAATTTTCAGGATATTTCCATGCACTCCTAACGAAGTACCATAAAGTTCCCCACAGTTTCAATCAATAAATCTCAGCATTTTCAAACAAAAAAGGGATCTAACAAATAGAGAGAGAAAATTCTATCCACTCGAGGACTTTGCATAAATCGATTTGTCAATGATAAGTTGTTGTTTTCGTTTTTGTCGCATACTTGTCAAAGTGTTTTAGGTTCACTTGACATAGAAGATGACATAGGCAAATCGATTGGTCAGTACTACATGGCAAACTTCTGAACCCAAATATAAAAAATTTATGTGGATAGAGCACGACATACATGCTTCAACACAATTACAGTTCCATAGACTTAGCTACCCATAACTAGGTATAGTATGTCAACTCAGTACTAGAGACTGATCCTATTCTGAGGCGCAAAAGTAGCAATATTCTCAGTGAGCTATTCACTCTCGATCTTATTTGGTCCCAGACAGCCACCTACTTCTATAAATGAATCTCGCGGAAAGAAGAACACGCATGATGTAATTAGCACTGCTCCTTCATATGTCCTCATAATCATTTGCATTGTGTTTGCTTTACTTACCGATGCCTGACCCGGCGCCACTGATCAACGCAACCTGCGGAAACCCAAGCTTCATGTTGTATTCTTCAATAGGAAGCTCTGGTCAGGAGAAGTAACGCGTAAAAAGTAGAGCACTCGCGAGTTGCGAACCTCGATACGAAAAACGCAATGGAAGTAAGAAGTCAGATGGGTGTATGCTGATTCAAACTAACGTGTAAGAAATAGAGCATTAGCGAGTCGCGAATCGCGATACGAAAAACGCAATGGGAGTAGAAGTCAGATGGGTGTAAGCTGATTCATTGACTACTTGATCATTAAAATTCGCCAGTCGATTGACCCTCTGTGTGAGCTCCTCTGTCTCGCAGGAACGTCCAATTTGGATCAGCCCAAGTATCGGCAGGTGATATGTACGGGTTTCTACAGAGAGCTTGCTGACAATGTATTCTCCAAATAAATAGAAGGTGCCAGCACTGGCTGATCCCCTCAAAAAAGCTGTCGCTTTCGTGGAGCTTTTTACTAATCGGAAAGCGGACCGTTCTCTCCACGACAGAACAAAGTGGCATCCAAATTTTAATTGGGTCCCACAACCCGGAACAAAATAATCTAGTCACTGATGACCTCATTAGGAGAGTCCTCATCTTTTCTACGCTTTTTTTTTTTTAAGCGCAGCTTGAATTAGGATTTAAATTCCTCAAAATGTGAACTTGAAATTAGAACCATACAAACGAGGGGCAAAACGCATCCATGAGACTTCACATATCCATAAAGAAGGGCCAGAACAACTAGCACGCTATTTTAGGGTTACATTGCTAAGAGAGAACAGAGAGCCCAAAAGGTCTTTGCTAGAGAAACAACTCTAAATCTAGACAAACCAACTAATTTGATCTAAGAACCGTATGCCCCATTTTGTCACACATGTATGGCCAATGTCTAAAATGTAGCCATTTGCGTCCATTTTGTAACCCCCAAAGAGATATGGTTCCAACATCTCAAGTTCTTTACTTCAATTACCCCAAGGGACCTAATTTTAAGACCCCAAAGGGTCTAGCGCACATGAATAGCTCCAAGGGAGCTCTCATTTGAATTCCCTCAAAGGCACCACCATCCACCCTCAAAGGCACCACATGCATGTTAGGTTGTTTGGTTGGGACTTTTGCCTCTTGAAGCAAGGGTGAGCATTCAACCCGTCCCTATGGCCGTACAGTTGTGGGCCCTAGGCAAGTGTATTACTTCTGTGCAAATTGAAATCAAATAAACTAATTGCCTTCAAGCAGTCCTTTCTACTGTCACCTTCGGGCAGCCTAACCCCTGCTTTGTGGGATAGGGGGGGTCTCATGGGCACTATGCCCATTCACTTATACAGTTGTTCTTTCAATTAATTCAAGCAAAAGAAGATTAAATGTCGGTTGAACTTACTCTTTTAAAAAAACAAAAGGAAAATGCATTAAAAGATAAAAAGGTTGTTGTGTGCCTCGGAGACAAAGATACGAGGCATCCCAAATTATAAATTTTATACAAGAAGAAATAATCAAGGGAGAGTGTTTCCACTACAAGAAGAAGGGACACAGAATCCAAGACTGCCGCATCAAGAAGGAAGAAGAGAAGAATGGCTCTTCAAAAGGTGGCAAGGGCAAGGAGTCTGCCAACACAACAGAAACAGAGCTTGAGTTATTTGTTACGATAGAGGAGGTGTGCTCCTCGGCTGAAGATTCGGGAAAAGATGACTCATGGGTGTTGGACAGTGGTGCATCTCGTCACACGACGAGTAGAAAAGACCTTTACAGTTCCTTACAGCCTCTAAAGGAACCCATCACAGTAAAGGTAGGAAACAATGCAAGATGTCTTGCAGAGGGCGAAGGTACGGTTTCTTTCATTAACTCTAATGGCGATGTCAGAAAGCTTTCAAATGTGTTGTATGTTCCACAAATAAAACAAAATCTACTTTTAGTAGCTTCTATAACTGATCAAGGTCATCAAGTATCTTTCATAAGACAGGAGCTAAGATTATGGACGGTAACAACAACATTGTTGGGACTAGCATAAGGAGGAACAACCTGTATGAGTTGTGTGATCTTACAACCACTACAAAGTGGGCACAAGTAAGCTATGGCATGAGAGATTCAGCCACATTGGATACCTTGTATTGAAGGAGATGCATCGGAGGGGTATGGTTGCACACCTACCATCGATTGCAGAAATGAAGGAACCATATGAAGCTTGCATGATGGGCAAGCAATAGAGGAAGGCGTTTCCACGAGAAAGCAAGAACAGGGCAAGCTATCCTCTAGAGTTGGTGCATGCTGACTTGTGCAGAAAAATGCCTACACAGGCCTTGGGCAGATCTTCCTACTTCATGTTACTTGTCGACGACTATAGCAGGAAGATGTGGGTGTACTTCCTTCGCGATAAGGCTCAAGCTTTTGGTAAGTTTAAAGAATGGCTTCAGCTTGTTGAAACTGAAACAGGGAAGAAGATGAAGAAATTCAGGACAGGCAGTGGTGGTGAATTCACATCAACAGAGTTTGAAGATTTCTGCAAGAGTAAGGGAATCAAGCATCAACTCATAGTGGCACATAGTCCTCAACAAAACAGTGTTGCAGAATGTCGAAATCGAACCATCATGGAGATAAGGAAAGTGTTTGCCTAATCAATTTTGGGCAGAGGTTGTCAACACTGCTGTCTACATCTTGAATCGAAGCTACAACAAGGCACTTGATGGAAAGACTCCACAAGAAGCCTACACTGGTAAAAAGCCTTCTGTTTCCCATTTCAAAGTATTTGGAAGTGAATGTTATGTACATGTTCCAGATAGGGAGAGAAACAAGCTTCAACCAAAAAGCATCAAATGTATCTTCCTAGGGTACAGCAAAGATAAGAAGGCTTATAAGCTTTATGACCCTGAGGCTAAGAAGATCATGACGATTCGTGATGGGGTGTTCAAGGAGGAGCAGCCACATGCAATGGAGGAGGAAAAGAGAGCTTCCACTTTATCATCAGGCGAAGGGGCAATCCACTATGAACCTGGCCCAAGAGCTATCCCTTCTACACAAGAGAAGGAAGCATCATCTTTAGATGATGAGTCTGAAAGTGACCAACCTACTGACACTCAAGTGGAAAAGCCATTGCCACGTTGGGTGAGGTAGCTCTATGATTCTGCAAACCCCATCCCACAGTCACTAGAGCAGATTGCAAATGGACCGAGGCGATCACAAAGAATAGAGGAACAGAGACGGGCAAACGCCCATATTGTAAACACAGCCTTCATGGCTGATCTCATTCAAGAAGAAGCAAAGGAACCAACCAATGTGGAAGAGGCACTCCATGATCCGAATTAGAGGGCTGCCATGCAAATAGAATACAACAATATCATGAAGAATGGAACTTGGGAGCTAGTGGATTGACCCCCCAAGCATAAAGTCATTGGCACCAAGTGGGTCTGGAAGCTAAAGTACAAGGCTGATGGTACTCTAGAAAAGTATAAAGCAAGACTTGTTGCACAAGGCTACTCACAAGCTGAAGGCATTGACTTTTGTGAATCATTTGCCCCGACTGCAAGAATGACTACTATCCGAGTAGTACTAGCTGTGGCTGCACATAAACATTGGCCAATCTATCATGGATGTCAAGTCAGCGTTCCTGAATGGAGACCTCAAGGAGGAGCTTTATGTGTCTTAGCCACCAGGGTTTGAGGCTCTTGATTCAGCAAACAAGGTATGTAAGCTGAAGAAGGCATTATATGGGCTAAAACAAGCCCCTAGAGCATGGTACCAGCGGATAGATAAGTATCTCTTGGATCTAGGTTTCAAAAGATGTGCTTCTGATGCTAACTTGTATGTTCTAAAGAAAGGAGGGAAGATAATTGTGCTTGTACTCTATGTAGATGACCTTGTGATTACAGGAAATGATGATGCTCTTCTTCAACAAACAAAAGATGCCCTAAGTTCAAAATTTGAAATGATAGACTTGGGCTTAATACATTATTGCTTAGGTCTTGAAGTTTGGCAGGAACCAGGGAAGATTTTCATCTCTCAACAAAAGTATGCAAGACAAATATTCAACGCATTTGACATGGAGGATTGCAAGGAAATTTCTACACCACCTATGGAGGTCAACACAAAATTATCTATTGAAGATACTTCACCTCCAGTGGATATTGGAAGATACAAGAAATTAGTTGGAAGTCTAATCTACTTGTGCAATAGCATATCAGAGATCTCTTATGTTGTTGGAGTAGTAAGCAGGTTCTCTAATAAGCCTTGCGAAAATCATTGGAAGGCAAGCATGCGGATACTCACGTATGTGAAAGGAACCACTGATTATGGTATTCTTTATGAAGAAGGATCATCTCTAGTCGGATACTGTGACTCAGATTGGGCACGAGATATTGATACCAGAAAATCAATTTTTGGATATTGCTTTTCTTTAGGATTAGAGATTTTCTCTTGGATTAGTAAGAAGCAACCGACTGTAGCATTATCTTCTACTGAAGCTGAGTACAAAGCTGCATGTGTTGTAGCATGTGAAGCAGTATGGTTGAGGAGGATCCGATGGCACATAGGAATACAAGGACAGGAGGCTACATAGTTGAAGTGTGACAACCAAAGTTGCATGGCCATCGCCAAAAATCCTGTTTTCCATGCACGTACTAAGCACATAGAAATTTAGTATCACAATGTGCATGAGTTGATTGAGGACGGGGACATGGAGATAAGCTATTGTCCTACTGAAGAAAATGGAGCAGACATCTTCACTAAGGCTCTTGGGAGAGAGCAACTTCTTCGACACTTTCCAAAGCTTAGGATTGGACCAAGTAGGTAGTTCACCGTAGGGTGGACATTGAGGGGGGGTGTTAGATATGCTCAATACTCCACCCTCATGTGACCACAAATGATCCATGGTGCTCTAAGTTGTAAGGCCCCCATTATGAGGAGAAGCCATTATGAGAGCCCGGACATTTGTGGAACCCTAACTTCCAAGTTAGATGAGATCTATGTGTGGCCATTGATGGTTATAGATGATCTTTGTGAGCCTAGCCATTAGGTTAGGTAGGGCATAAATTCTAGGCCATTGGGTTGCCATTTAAGGTGAAAATAAAGGCCCTGTGGCATCGCGCGGTTTCCCCATAGAACCTTAATGGGGGGAGTGCAGAGGGGGGCTTGCCCCCTTCTGCGGGGTCCAGGGGGGGCTATCCCCTATGGGCCGAGATGGTAGGACTACAGGTCGTGGAGATATTGTCGGATCATATATTTTACCGACTATTTTGTATCTCCCGACTACGTTTATTCGTACCGAACTGCCTTGTAAAAGCTATATAAGCATGGCCCAAGTTGAGCTTTACATAGCATTGCGCACTAGTAAGCCCTTCATCTAGAGTCTGTCTAGATCGCCATCTAAGCTCCACAGTGGGAGGGCACAGGTGGACAACACCATCATTGTAACTACATTACGCTTGGCAATTTGAGAATTTGAGTTCTCTATCTCTGAGTCTGCATCTATCTTTGTCTGCATTTTTTCTCTCAACTCTGTCTACAGGTCTATTCCTCTGTGCTGTTATTTTCTTACAACTTACATACCTCCAAGATCAGGGGTTCAAACCTAGAAACTCAGATCCTTCTCTATTCATCAAAAGGGATCACAATGAGGTTATCTATCTATGTGTATATGTAGATGATATTATTGTGACATGTGATGATCTAAATGGCATTCAAAGGATCAAGAGAAACATGAAAGAGGAGTTCAAAATCAGTGACTTAGGTGAGCTCACATATTTCCTAGGCATGCAGGTCATATACACAGATGAAGGAATGTATTTGACTCAGAGAAGATACATTCAGGATCTACTTCTTAAGTTCAAAATGGAGAACACTAAACCTGTAGGCACACCTTTGGAGATGAATCATAAACTTAGTGTTTATGAAGGTGAAACAATTGAAGACATTAAAGAATATCAAAGTTTGGTACGTAGCTTGACATATGCTACTCATAAAAGGGCAGACATCTCATATAGCATAGGAGTGCTAAGCCAATTCATGCACTCTCCAAGAATACCACACATAGATGCAGCTAAGAGAGTACTTAAGTATCTCAAAGGTACAATCAACAAAGGTTTATTCTATCCATACTCTTCAGATTTGGATATCAAAATCTATTCAGATGCACATTGGGTAGGAGCTAAGGATGATAGAAGAAGTACCTCTAGTTACTTAGCATTTGTAGGTTCAAAGCTAGTGTCATGGAGTTCCAAGAAGCAACCAATAGTTGCTTTATCCTCAACTGAAGTAGAGTACATAGTTTTGACCATAGCAACTCAAGAGGCAATATGGTTAAAAGCATTGTATACAGATTTGGGACTTGTGAGTTCCAAACCTCACATATTTGGAGATAATGTAAGTTCCATGCATCTAGCAGTAAACCCTATTTACCATGCAAGAACCGAACACATAGAGGTTCATTACCACTTCATCAAGGAAATGCTCATGGCAAAGGAGATTGACATTTCTTTTGTTCCAACTAAAAAGCAAGTAGCAGATATGATGAGGAAGGCACTTGATGGAATAAAGCTTTGCAGATTTAAATCAGTGGTAGGTACTCAACCTATTAGAGAATGAAGACTCAAACATACTTTAGCTTGAGGGGGGATTTGTTGGAACATCAAGCTTACACTATGCTTGAGGTGGATTTGATCTACATCAAAAAAGCTATGGTCTGGATTATACCAAAATATTAATTGAAGCATTCTTTTACATATGCTCATTTATTGAATTTTTTAAAAAGATTTCTTATGGATCATTTACCATTGTAAAAGCCTAGAGGTCTACACATGTAAACGGAAAAAAATAGAGCTAAACTTCCACGAATTTGAGGTGGTTGAGTTGCAATCAATGAATCAATCAATCTTGTGTTGCTTACCTCTGAAAAAAATTGGAGAGTGAGCACATGAATGAGGGTGATTCTATGGACAATTTTCTCACAAAGATCAAGGATATGAAAGAACAATTGATTTTCTGTTGATGAATTTATACCAGATAGCTCACTTGTGCAGATCGTTCTAAATGTTCTTCCTGAGTCATATCAGAGTTTTGCTTTTACTCTTGGTTTGATGATGAAAGGCAATCCAAATGCCTTGTCATTTGAGGAGTTAGTCTCTGTTCTGTTGCAAGAAGACCAATCTAGGCAGAACATGTCTAATATGTGTGTTGCAGATCAAGCTTTCATGGCTAGTTAGAAGGGCAAAGGTAAATGGAGCTCTTCTACTAGTAAGTAGGAGTCTGCAAATGCTACACATTTGAAGAAGGAAGAAAAAGATGAGAAGAGATCAGAAAAGCAAAAATTGTTTTGCAAATATTGTAAAGCAAATGATAATGTCATCAAGAGCTATCCAAAAATGGTTGCTAAAGAGGCAAAGAAGAAAGAGGCCAGAATGGTTGTTGCAAAGGCCTCTACACCAAAAACAGAGTCTTCTAATCTTGTGCAGGAAGAAGAATGGGCGTTTACTACTGTTTGCAGTTTTGACCTATCTTCTCATGAGAAGTGCATGTCTGTAGTAGACTCAAATGTTTGGTACTTTGATAGTGGGGTAACCAAACCTATTACCTTGCAGTGCAGTTTCTTCTCTTCACTTGAGCCTACACCTACAGAGAATATTGTTACATGCGCCAACAACTCCTCCTATCCTGTTATGAGAGTTGGTAAGATCATTTTGACTATTGCTGATGGTAGGTCTTTCACTTTGTTAGATGCTTATTTGTGCCAGGGATCAAGAAAAATTTGTTATCAGTTTTTGAATGAGCCAAGATTGGCTTGGTTGTGAAATTTGTTGATGTCAGATGTACAATTCATGATCTATCAAATGGCAACATCATTATTGCTTCCCTTGGATAGTTTCTTACCATTGCTCCATTTGAGGTCCTCCATGCAAGGAAGATCATGTCCGCAGAGAAGGCAGGTAGTTGAGAGGTCCCACGCTAAACACCTGTTTTGAAGAAGAGTCCATTCCTCGGAGGAAACTCTATGTCTTGGGCTAAGTCTTCAAACCTGATCCACTGGCCAGTCTCTTGTTTCCAGAGCTGTTTCCACTGTTTGAACCCCTTGTTCCAAAGCCGCTTAGCAGTTTGGAGGTTCTAAGACTCCACCCCCCTTATGCCGATGATCGGGAACCAGATGGAGTCATTTTGTCTTATCCCAACTGCCCGCTTCCATTCATCACTGATTCTGATGAATTGTTTAGCTTTGTTCCAACTCTTACATAAGGAACACATGAGGCTAGAGCCTTTAGGGGACACCGAGTGGGGGGAGAACAAAAGTGTGAGGATCCCAATGTCCTTCCAACTAGGAAGTCCAACTAAGGTAAGGTCTTTTAAGTTTTTGAAGATCAATTTAGCCCAAGAGGACTCACTATTGCTCCAAGCCTTGATAAACCACTTTGCCGCCAACTTGTCAGCCAACCTAGCGATATCCAAAATACCCAAGCCCCCTGAGTCTTTCGAGCTAATAAAAGTTTCCCATTTGATTTTGGGAATCCCCCTTCTATTGGGGTCCCCAGTCCATAGGAAGTTTCTACAGAATCTTTCCACTTTGGCCAATTCTTTCTCCTTAGGTATCCAATACGAGATAAAGTAAATAGTTGTAGAAAGCATAAATTTGTTGACAACCATAGCACGCCCTATCAAGTTAGCTTGCATACCTTTCCAATGATTTAGTTTGCTATCCAGTTTGGATAGCACCCAGTTCCACCGTTGGTCCATTGAGATGTTGAAGCCCATCGAAATACCGAGGAGACGGAAGACTTGACCACTAGGGATAACTTGACACCCTTGATCAATCAAGAGTTGGGGTGGAGGCCCACGGATTTCTCTGAAAGCAGTTTTAGCATGGTTGATTTTTGAACCTGACGCCACACAAAAGGTATCGAGTCAACTCCAAAACACCTCAATGCAGTTGATATCGTTACGAACAAAGGCATTCATGTCATCGGCAAAGAGTCTCGCAATCATTTGGCTGTGACCAAGAGGTACGGAAAGACCCTTGAGATTGCGAGTATCCATATGATGCTTAAATAGGCGATTGAGGCCATCCGAGGCAAAGAGTAGTGGAGCCAGTGGGCAGCCTTGCTTGATAGATATTTTTAAACGTATGGGTTCAGAGAGCTTACCATTGATATTTATTCTCATTGAAGCGTTTTCGAGAAGAGTGGAAACCATCTTCGTGAACTTTTGGCTGCATCCAAGATCTCTCAGTGATTGAAGAATAAAGTCCCATTCCAATCTGTCATATGCTTTGACGAAGTCGATCTTAATGAATACCAGATCTTGTGCAGACTCCTCAACAAATGCCAAGCCTTCCCAAATATCAACAATTGCTTCAAGTATAGATCTACCTTTGATAAAATCTTTCTGGTCCTCACAAAGCCATGACTTTAAATGATAAGAGATTCTGTTGGCGATAACTTTGGCAATTATCTTGTATCTAGTTTGGAGCATGGTAATCGGCCGCCAGTTTTCAATTTTGTTCTTATCTACCCTTTTATGAATTAACTTGATGACACCATTATTGATACACTCTGGGAGGGCACCGAAGGAGAGAGCCTCTTTCCACACCTGGCGCAGTGGGGTGGCCACCATGTGCTTGAAAGACTTGAAAAACTCATTGGTGAGTCCATCAGGGCCCGGACTTTTTCCATTGGGAAGAGCATCAATAACCTCAATAATTTCGTTCTTTGAAATGTTAGCATCCAACAGAGAATTCATGTTTTGTGGGATTCTAGGTTGAGCAACCCTTGAGATGGATGCCATGCACTCACGCCTGTGCGGGGAAAGAGGAGTCGAGACCCCAAGAAGATGGGTGAAGTGCTCGATGATGATAGATCTATTCTCAACTTCCGTGCTACATTCGATCCCATTGTTGTCGACCAAGAAGGGGATGGCTTCCCTAGCTTGTTTCCTTTTAAGGATGTTACACATCTCTTTCGATGGTTTGTCAGCCTTCCCCGCCCACCAGTCTTTGAAGAATATTTGCAGATTTTTCCTTTGAACCTCTTCCTCGAGTCTTAGTCTTCCCCTAATTTTGAGAAGCCCTTGTTGGCATTGCAAGTTACCTTTGTTCAGTTCTTCTTCAAGTCGTGAGAGCCTCCGATACACTGTTTCTCTTCTTTTATTCTGGATATCTCTTATAGCCTTATGAGTCCTTAGCAAAATTTGTCTAGTCCTTTCCACCGCGCTTCTCCAGCACTTAGCCGGTTCGTTACAGTAGGCAAATGTCTCCTCCTATACTGTGGAAATTTCTCGGTGGACAGAGGGAAGGGAAAACGACATTTGGCAAGCGTGAAACCAAGGAGCTTTCTGGAGCTTAGGAATCGGTTTGAAAGAAAGAGTAATCGGGTAGTGGTCCGAGATAGTCAGGTCCATGTGTTGGGAAATCGAAGGAATACCCCACTGGAGGATGGTGTTTTGGTCGATGTAACATCTGTCAAGTCTTGCTTTCCTCAGAGAGTCCCCCAATTGGAGGCTAGACCAGGAGAACCCCTTCATGTCTTTCACCTCGACCAGGTCGAGATGGAGCTTGATTTTTTCCCATATCTCTTTCTCCTAACCGTCAATAATTTTCCCCTTGTTATTCCAACGGTCCTCAGGAAATTCAACCATGTTGAAGTCCCCACAAAGCAAAACATTGTGTGAGAGAGAGTCGAGGGAAGTCCAAGTGTCGATTCTATCGGTCTCTCCATTCGGGGCATAAATTGAGATCACAGTGAACTGATTAGGGAACCCGATAGAGGCAGCAATCCAATGATGATTCTGATCTTCACAAGTTGATGTCAATTTGCCGGACCAGGAGTGATTAATACCAATCAAAGAACCCCTGCCCCCCTAGGGTGCGAAGTGGAGAGCCAAAGGTGGTTCGGAGAAATGCATTTAAGTCGTTTCTGGAGATCCTCTCCATCGATTTTAGTCTCTTGTAAGCAGATAAAGTCGGGGTTGAGGCACTTGTCTTTGAACCATTGACCAAGAATCGCCACTCTTGAGAGGTCCGACAAACCCCTGACATTTAGCGAAGTGATTTTCATTATTGATGGTTGCCCTCTTTGAGGGGAGGGACCCATCTTTTTTTTTTTCTTGTGATATTCTTTTTTCCTCCCAACTTCTTGACTTAGGATCCTAATCTTGAGGGGGCTCTTCCAAGGCATGCCTGACAGTTGTTTCCCTTTAAGCTTTGACTTTTGTTGCGGTAAGCTTGGCATGCATATCAAAAGAGTAGGGCCAAGGAAGGAGCTTTCACTATCTTGTAGTGAGGCCATCCTCCTTACTGGTGGTGTAGCCTTCTTGGTTGTCTTCTTTGCTGGTAGAGCACCCAAGGGAATTGTCAGCAGGGTCTTCTTCATAAAGGTTATCCCCTGGGAGGTCGACCTCATTAATCTCCTTTTCTAGGTTGCAGTACATGTTATTCGAAGGAGCAATGGTCGTAACGTTCCTTGCTAACGATCTTCGAGGGCTCACTATCCTCCTATATCTTACTTCGGTGAACCCTTCTGAATCCGTCTCTACAACCCGAGTGCCCTCTTCTTCCTCCATCAAAGGGAGATAACCCCGACTTCCAACTTGAGGGAAAGGATCTAGGTCCCCATCTGGTTTAAGCTTGTTTTTATTTTTATTTTGCTTCAAGGGACAATCTTTGATCCTATGGCTTTGGTACCCGCAACAGAAGCAGGCATTGGGCAAATTCTTGTAGGTAATCTCCTGTACCCAAATCTTACCATCACCACAGTCTACAGAGATCTTCGAGGGGAGGACCTGGTTCAAGTCTATTTCAATGCAAATTTATGGGTACCATCGTGCATTGAAAGAGTATTAAGCACGCTCGTAGATTAACCCCCCAACATCCTCTCTTGAGGCCATCGGGCGACCGATCGGAGAAACGATTTCTCGAAGAAATCCATACAGGAAATACGAGAGATTGGGAAGCTCCACCCCTAGCGGGTAACGAAGAGGCTTTGACTTGTTCAGAACAAAGCCTGGGGTCCACTTAAATAGACATAAGGTTGACCGGCCCACTAGCCAGGAGCCAGCTTGCAGGGCTTGGAAGGCCATCTCTTCATTCTCAAACACTATAAACAGGTGATTCGCCGGCAGGAATTTACATTTGCACACAATTATACCATGCGGGAACCATTCCTTGCGTAGCCATATTCTCACATTTTCTAGAGGAGGCCTAGGGCCAAATACTTGATCGATGAGACAAGTTTTCATCAGTTCTTCTTGCTTTGCCGCCACAGACTCCTTGCACAAATAGACCACTGGAGGTGCAACATACGAGGCGACGGACTCCACCTCAAGGGGGCACTGGGACTGGGGGGGAGCCACATTGCTTAGGACCAAAGAGGGAAAGAAGGACGACATTAAGGCGAGAATCACCAAACTGAACTAAGTTGATTTCTTAGCTTTCCAAACACTAAACAGTCGTGCACCACCCATCAATCACAAAGGAAGACCCACTCAGTCAGTCGCGAAAAAGCTTTCGATGCACAACAACTTGGACTCGATCGGGAAAAAAAAACACTGTCTCATTTCTTTTCCTTATACTTGAAACATTGAAGTAACACAGACACCCCGTTGTATAGAATTCAAGCCATCAAAGAAGGGTAGATCAAGACATTCTACCCAACAAAGACTGGTAGATCAAGACCGAGAGAGTGCTTCTAAATCCACCTGCAATACTCTTTGTCTATGCGTTGATGGTAAATACTGCCATTGAAGGTGAAAAGATGAATCGCGATTGACACAGGCCAGTAGCTACACATGGAGTGACACGAGAGCAAATATGTCGATTGCAATAAATGGAGGTCCTCCACGACGGACAGGGATCACCACACACTGACACGAGGAAGCAATCAGTCTCAATTGATACATTCAGTCAATCGCAATCAATACATGTTGATCGCTGCTTTTCAAGGAGGCCACTCACACGAACCGAAAGCCAAGGATTACTGAGTGGCCAAGGCGATAAGAGCAGCGAGGGAAGAGGAGGCTTCTGGGTCTTTACAACAGCAGTGCTCACAGAGCTGTGAAAGAGAGTCATCTTATAGCAGCGCGACGGACAGGTGGTCAGGCACGATTGATAGCAGCACGACGGACAAGTGGTCATGCGCGATTGATAAAGGCACGATGGACTGGGTGATGACGGATGGAAGCACGACTGAGGATGGACAAAAGGACCTGCGATCTGTTGATATATTTAGGTAGTGATGTGTGTGAACACTCTAGGACCGTCAGGGCACTTTTTTCCCTCTTTAGGAGGTTTTTTTCCCCGGCTTGTATATACGCCTATTGCCCTAATGGGCTACTTATCTTTGTACATTCTCTAGTAATCCATTCAGTCTTGTGTGTTGTGCTCCAAGCTTCTTCTTCTTCCTTGTGCTGTTCGCGTGCTTCCGTAGACGTCTAACTCCAACAATTGGTATCAGAGCAGGTCGCCGCTTCATCTAGGGCGTCATCGACACTCCTCCGGTTGCAGTCTCAAATTCGCACGAAATTTGGTGAGCATACTCAAGGTGTTTTAGAGATCAAAACAGCTTCACTGTCTGGTGCCGAAATCGTGATTTGAGCTCGTTTCGGCCTCCGAACGCACTATCGTAGTGCTTGTGCAGGCTATTTCATCTTTTTGTGCCAAAGGTTTATACCTGTTTCGATTCGCCAGTATAAGCGTCTCGAAGTCTGCTACAGGTTTAGCAAAACTCGTCTTGGTAGTTCCGTTCAACTTTTTGAGATACAGTCAATTTTTTGCATCAAGGTATTTTAGTCACCGGCCATAGCTGAAAGCAGTGATGTATTCCATATGTTGGCTATTGAGGATAAGTTGGATGGTACCAACTACCCATTATGGGCTTATATGATGCGACATGTATTGGTTGCAAAAGGATTGTGGAACATTGTGCAGGGTGTTGAAAGATGTCCTGTTACACCTGCGACTACAGGTACTGCAAATACAGGTGCTGAAGCTGATGGAGATGGTGTTGAAGATGATATTCTGCAGATTCTTGTTCGTGCTCCTGTTTTTGTTGCACCTACTGCAGAGCAAATTCGTTGGGATGGCAGAGATGCTCAAGCACATGCATTGATATCTTTGTCTGTCAAACGTGCTAATATTCCTCAAATTCGCTCTTGCAGAACAACAAAGGATGCTTGGGATACACTTACCACATTGTACTAGGCTAGGAATGAGGCTCGTGTTGCTTACCTCCGAAAATAGTTGGAGAGTGAGCACATGCATGAAAGTGATTCTATGGAAACTTTTCTAACAATGATCAAAGACTTGAAGGAACAATTGATTTCTACTGATGAGGTTATACCAGATAGCTCACTTGTGCAGACCGTTCTGAATGGTCTTCCTGATTCATATCAGAGTTTTGCTTCTACTCTTCGATTGATGATGAAAGGCAATCCAAATGCCTTGTCATTTGAGGAGTTAGTCTCTGTTCTGTTATAGGAAGATCAGTCCAGGCAGAATAGATCCATTATGCGTGTTGCAGATTAAGCTTTCTTGGCTAGTCAGAAGGGCAAAGGAAAATGGAGCTCTTCTACTAGTAAGCAGAAATCTACAAATGCTACACATTCGAAGAACCAAGATAAAGATGAGAAGAAATCAGAAAAGCAGAAATTGTTTTGCAAGTACCGTAAAGGGAATAATCATATCATAAAGAACTGTCCAAAACTGGCTGCAAAAGAGGCAAAGAAAAAGGAGGCTGGAATGGTTGTTGCACAAGCCTCTACACAAAAAATAGAGTCTGCTAATCTTGTGCAGAAAGAAGAATGAGTGTTTACTACTGTTTGCAGTTTTGATCCATCTTCTCATGAGCAGTGCATGTCTTGGACTCAGATGTTTGGTACTTTGATAGTGGGGCGACCAAACATATTACCTCGCAGTGTAGTTTCTTCTCTTCACTCGAGCCTGTCCCTACAGGGAATACTATCGCATGCACCAACAACTCCTCTTATCCTGTTATGGGAGTTGGTAAGATCATTTTGACTACTGCTGATGGTAGTTCTTTCACCTTATCAGATGCTTTATTTGTGCCAGGGATCAAGAAGAATTTGTTATCAGTTTCTGCATTAGCCAAGATTGGCTTGGTTGTGAAATTTATTGATGACAGATGTACAATTCATGATCTGTCAAATGGCGATGTTATTATTGCTTCTGGCATTTTATGTCGTGGGTTGTATAAGCTCATAGACTATGAAAGATCTATGAATGATTCGGCATGTGCAGTTCATGATTCTCAGGCTATGTCAGATGCAAAGCTTTGGCATGCACGCTTTGGTCATCTGGATTTTGCTAGTTTGCTACACCTGCATAAATCTGATATGGTGTCTTCTTTGCCCAAGCTTGAGGCACCTGGAAAACATGTATGTGAAGGATGTATTTTGGGCAAAATGCAGCGTTCCTTTTTTCCAAAAGATGGTTCAGTTTGGGCTACACAGAAATTGCAGCTTGTACATAGTGATGTCTGTGGTCCTATATAGACACCTTCTTTTGGAAACTATCTTTACTTCGTGACTTTCATTGATGATTTTTCCACGCATGCATGGGTATATCCATTGAAGGCAAAGTCCAAAGTGTTTTTGTGCTTCAAACAGTTTTTGGTTTTGGTTGAAAATCTATCAGGATGTAAAATGGGCACCCTCCGTTCTGATCGAGGGGGGGGGGGGGGATATATGTCTTCTGATTTTAATGCATTTCTGGCTAAACGTGGGATAAAGCACCAGTGTACAGTGCCATATACACCTCAACAGAATGGAGTTGCTGAACAGAAGAACATGTCACTCATGGAGATGGCGAGGCGTATGGTCAAGAGTCAGGCTTTACCACATAGTTTCTGGCTTGAGGCTATCATGTGTGCAGCATATGTACTTAACAGGTGTCCCACTAAAGCGCTGCAGTCTATCACTCCATATGAGGCTTGGCATGATTGCAATCCATCTATTGCTCATCTGCAGGTTTTTGGTTGTTTGGCATATGCACTAGTGCCTGGGCAACATCGCAGAAAATTGGATGATAAGGTAGTAGAATGTATTTTTGTTGGGTACAGTTCTGAAAGTAAAGGCTATCGTCTATATCATCCACAGACTAAACACATTCTGGTTAGCCGTGATGTTGTTTTTGTGGAAGATGCTATTCAGCCATTGCTTTCATGTACTAAGGAGACACCTGCTAGCTCCAAAGACATGTATGATACTTTGATGCCTCTTTTTACAGGTGGACAGTCTACTGCTGGTCTTAATGAGGCAACTTCTCAACCTTGGAGGTTTCATGTAATGATGCAGATCATCCAATTTCTGACGCAGATTTACATGATGCACTTGTTGATAAGAGAGCTGATATTGAGGAGGCAAAAACTATGCCAAAATGGCTGGTGCAGACTTTGCGTGACAACAAATTAGATGCACCTTTGTCATATCGTACTCATTCAGGCTCTCATAGTGCCTCCTTTGCATCAGATTGCTATGTTATGGCTGCATCTAGTCTCTCTGATGAGAATGAGCCTGTTTCTTTTGATGAAGCACAAAATTCAGAAAATTGGATGGCTGCTATGCAATCTGAATATGATGCTATAATGAAGAATGGTACTTGGTCTTTATGTGACTTGCCTCCTAGAAAGAAAGCCATTGGTACTAAGTGGGTATACAAGCTGAAGCGTAAACCTGATGGTACAGCAGGTATAAGGCTAGGCTTGTTGCAAAGGGTTATGCACAGGAAATAGGCATTGATTTTGATGAGACCTTTGCACCCACATGTCGTATGACTACTGTTCGGAGCATCTCTGCACTTGTAGCCCATCATGGTTGGAATGTACATCAGTTGGACATTAAAACTGCATTTCTGAATGGTGACTTGTATGAAGAAGTGTATGTTTTTCAGCCCCGTGGTTTTGTGTAGAAAGGGCACGAAAACCAGGTGTGCAGGTTAAAGAAGGCATTATATGGTTTAAAGCAAGCACCACGTGCTTGGTATGAGAAGATACATGCCTATCTGATTGCACATGGTTTTGTGAACAGTCCAACTGAGAGCATCTTATATGTTAAGTGTGCTAAATTATGTGCTTCTGATCATTGTTGTCTATGTTGATGACATGCTGCTCACTGGTCCTATTGAGAAGCATATTGTTGATTTTAAGGCTGATTTGCATGCCTCATTTGAGATGTTTGATTTAGGGCATTTGCATCACTATTTGGGCATTCAATTTATGTAAGTTGATGGTGGATTGGCTTTGTGTCAAACGAAATATATTGACACATTATTGCAGTGTTTTGGCCTTGAAGACTGTAAGCCTATTGCCACTCCTATGGAGACAGGTTTACGATTGAGTCTTCATGATGCTAGAGATGCATTTGATGTTGTCCTCTATCAGTAGGCTGTTGGATGCCTAATTTACTTATGCATTACTCGGCCAGATATTCAGTTTGCTGTCTCACAGATGAGCAGGTTTATGCATTGCCCAGGTGTCAAGCATTGGCGGGCGGTTAAGCGCATCTTTCGCTACTTGAGTGGTACTCGGCTACTTGGGTTGTTTTAAGGGGGGATCACTACCGCCATATTTGCATGCTTTTTTTGAATCAGACTAGGCTGGTTGCTATGACACTCGTGTGTCCACTAGTGGCTTTTGCTTCGTGCTTGGTAGCTCATGTATATCTTGGTTGAGCAAGAAGCAGCCTACTGTTGAGTGTGTGTGGCTCAGATGCCTTATGGCTGATTTGGGTGTTGGTCAGTCCTCTACCACCACCATCTTCACTGACAGTCAGAGCGCATTGGCAGTTGCGAGGAACCCTGTGTTCCATGCTCGCACTAAGCACATTGAGGTGCATTATCATTATGTCAGGGAGAGGTTCTCCGCTGGGGAGATCAGCTTGGCATATGTGCCCACGCAGGAGAACATTGCAGACCTTTTCACGAAGGCTCTGCCTAGGGAGAAGTTTGAAGCTTTCTGCAAATCTTTGGGCTTACTTCCTTTCGTGGAGTGATTTCCACATAGCTTGGCACTTCCTTATACATAAGTGCCAGCTCCTTGTTCACTGCATCACTCGCAGGGGGGATTTGTTGATATATTTAGGTAGTGATGTGTGTGAACACTCTAGGACTGCCGGGGCACTTTTTTCCCTCTTTAGGAGGTTTTTTTCCCCCGGCTTGTATATATGCCTATTGCCCTAATGGTATACTTATCTTTGTACATTCTCTAGTAATACATTCAGTCTTGTGTGTTGTGCTCCAAGCTTCTTCTTCTTCCTTGTGCTGTTCGCGTGCTTCCGCAGATGTCTAACTCCAACACGATTGATAGATGAACCCGCCGCGATGGACACTTTCACAATTCAGTCCGTGAGAGTAGGTTAAGGCCGAACTTCCTTTGTTATTGTATAAAGAAAGTTCGGCCTTAACCTACTCTCGCGGACTTGAATTAATTAAAAAAAAGTACAAGAGATGGAGACTAGTGCCCACAAGATCCTCAAAATCCTGCAAAGCGGGGGTAGTTTGCGGTACTTACGATGGTTGCTGGAGCCCATATTTACGAATGTGAGATTGCCGAGTTGAGGGGAGCAAGCACACAACGATGCGAAGTACAAAAGATTTTAAGGGCCTCAATTTGGAGACATACCACACATGTTTTGAGTTACCCAAAGAGTGGTACAATAGATGTGCCACTGCTCCCGAGAAGTCATCCAACACCTCCAAGTTAAAGTGTAAGTGAAGTAAGTTTTGAGTGTTTTGTTTGTCAGAACATTATGGCAACACGTTGAAAATGACGTGGATCATTCTGCAAGCTGTAAATGTCATGTGTCTTCTCCGAAAGATGAGTATATGCAAGATAGGAGGTGCTCCTTTCCATCAAATTTTTAATTAAAGACTTTTTTATTTGCATCATCTAGTTGGGTTGTGTACATTAAACAACACTATAGCTGGATATTTTGAGAACCTTTCTTGAGGATTGTTGCCTTGGAGAATCATGTTTGGCCAGTCTTCCTATTTAGAATCTTGAATACACATTAGGCAGCTGTCTTCTCCATTAGCTCCTTAGTTGGGTGATCGAGCACTGTGCGTGCTCATTCCAAGTCCTTGGCCCTATCAACGTTCCGCTGGTTTTATTGTTTACTTATGCAACTTTTGGCCTGAAAGTATATGTTTTGCTGTGTGTTAAACTAATGATGATACTCTTTCCAATGGGAGTCCGCTCAAGGGCTTGTTCACAAGAAAAGTGAAGAAGCAACAATAGATCCTACGTTTAGGATTTTAAAAGGTTTTCCAAGTTGTTTATCGAAAAACCATGTCCTTGCGCTTTTCAACATGAAAATGCTTCAGGAAATATAAGTTCAAGGCTGCCTTATGAATAGCCGAGAGATGGAGAGAGGGATCTTATGATAAGTTGTTATGTACGAGGTGTATAGTTGCCCATGAGACCCGGGCACCATGGCTATGAGTTCATGATGCAAGAATCCACCTTTGTACCACTCTTCATCATCGAAATAACATGAGATTTGCGGGAGAAAGAGAATGAGGGAGTTATTTCGAGCAAGTCACAAGCTATTACAATCTGGTGATGCAGGATGCTTGGGCTTTGGTAATACAGGAACCCATTGATCTCGGTATCAAGTATGATCTATCCATTGGCATTTAGGGTATGGACTTCTATGTAGTGCTTGAACAAGCTGAACACAGAGTTGATAGGGGAAAGAGAGCTAAGTCCCGTGTTGGCATTCATCATAGAGTTACTAAGGAGGCTGCCATGAAGTGGTTCCAAGTGAAGTGGAAGGAAGAATGGTGAGAGTATGTGTGAGTGAGTACATGAAGGTGAAAGGGAAAAGAAGTGAGAGAAAAAAGGGAAAAGCAGAAAAAAATGGGTGATTAAGTGTGTATGAGTGTACATGCATGTGTGTGTGAGGGAAAACAAGGGTGAAGGTGTGTTTGGGTATAGGTGTATGAGAGTGTGGAGAAGTCTCTGTGAGAAAGTGTGTACATGAGAGTGAAGTTAGAGAGAGAGGGAAAAAGTGAGAAGTAGTGTAGGGAAGAGTAAAATAGATAAGAGAATAGAAGTGTTGGGTTGTGTGTGTGTGTTTGGGTATAGGAGTAAGTGAGAGTATGTGAGAGTGGATGTGTGTGTAAGTGCACGTGTGAGCATAGGTGTGAGTGTGTGTGCGAGTTTATGTGTGCAACCGTGCATGAAAGTGCATATGTGAAGGCATGTATGTGTGAGTAGTTAGTGCATGAGTGAGTTGTGGCTGGGGGTGCGAGCGGGAGGTATATGAGCTAGTGCATGAGCGAGGGAATTTATCACTTGAGAGATAATTGTGGACTTAGAGCAAAAGAAAGTGATATAGTACACAAAAGTTGGGCAAGACATAAGTGCGTGTAAGGCAATTTCCCTTGGGTTTAGGAGCTAAACAGTGCATAGTATCCTCTTTGGCCCATGTGATTGAATAGAATTAGGCTCTACTACCCAAATATCTAGAATGAGGTTGTCAGATTCACCTAGCCTTCTCTTTAGATGGGTCATGTGAAATTCTAGATGGATTCGGCCACTCTCTAGAAGTTGGAGCTAGTAACTCATTTTTGCTATTCTCTTCAGTATTGGAAATGGTCTACAATACCTAATAGATAGTTTTGGAAAAGTTCCCATCTTCATGGTTTCATATCGAGAGGAAACTCTAAGATAGACTTGATCTACTAGCTCAAAGTTGATTTCTCCCTTTTGAGGATCAAGATAGGCTCTAGCCCTATCTTGAGATCTCTTAATGTTGTCCTTAGCAAGCCTAAGCATATCATTCATCTCTTCCAAGGAGTCCTTTATAGCTCAAAATTTCTCTGCTGCAATCCCACTGCATAAAGAGCTCCATGTTGAAACCCATACATAACTATAAATGGACTATGCCTAGTGGAAGAGTGCTTGGTAGTATTACATACAAACTCTACTATAGGTAAGTACTCTTTTCAATTAGTTTGCCTTTCATTTACATATGCATGAAGCATATCTTCTAGGATTTGGTTAGCCCTCTCTATTTGGCCATCCATCTATGGATGCTCGGTCGTGCTTATGCCAAGTTTAGTATCCAACCTCTTGAAGACTTCTCTCCAAAAATATATAGTAAAATTCATATCTCAATTTAGAACATCTAATGGAGGACCATATAACTGGTATAGGTTCTCCATAAACAACCTCGCTAACTCATGTTTCTTCATTGTACTACATGTCAAAATAGACCTAGCAATTGTGCTTGACCTATCCATGTTTTTGGATACTGAGTATGCATTTATTGAAACTCCTATCCTTAATCTCGCAACTTTATTGACTTGGCATTTTGTGCATTTAAGCACATACTTTAGGACATCCTTATGAAGTCTAGTCTAGTAAAACTACCTCTTAACAAGATCATAAGTCTTGTTAACTCCTGGGTGTCCTGCACTAGGTGTGTCATGACACTTATGCAATATATGCCATCGCATGTCTAATTCTTTAAAGAGGCACACCTTACCTTTATACAATAGATATCCATCATGGATGCTAAAGTTCTTCAACTTGAATCCCTTTTGAGTACCTGCTGATACTCTATTCTCGTTGGAAACCCATATATTAGGATCCCTTTCTATAAGGCTTCCCAATGAATCAAGCCCACATTTGTTGGTGTAAATCACAAGCCTACACATTTGGCTTGAAAGATATCATGAAGACTCTACATACATGAAGAACCATAGGAACATATGCTAGTGATTAATTACCACTTTACCCCATTGTAAAAGTCAAATTGACTTAGAATCTTTTGTAATCACCTACCTAAGTGATTCGTGGAAAAGATAACTCACTTGATTGAGAGAATATCTCCAAGCATTTAGGAGCTTGATCATAGGGAGCCAAAAGTTTGAATTTGAATTCAAACTTTACTCATTACATATAAAAGTCAACAAGAAAAGTTGCGGGTATGTGAGATCACTCCCGAGTTTCATTCTACTGTAATTGAGTGTGTGTGAGGACTATACCATAGCCTACACCTCTCTACACCATTAGGCAATGTTATTCATGCCAATGGGATTGTACACAAGTGTTAATTTATAGATACATTTACATCATTCATCTCTGTGTTCTCTGCTTGTCTACTCAAAAGTCTGTCAACTTGTCAAGGGTATATCTCGGTCAATACTCCACCAAATTCAGTGATTCAAAGCTTGTTGATTTAGCTTGAAGCCTACTACATGCTGTCAAAATTTGAAGATAATCTATTCAGCCAATTCATAGAAATCTGCGTCGAGGTGCTCACTAGTCTATTTCTGCTACAGTCCTAAAAAGTCGAGGGTATAGCTAATATTGCTAAATTGGTTTCTCTTAGCATAGTTTATCTTTTTACATGATTCCACTTGAAAATGGTAGCTTACTAAGCTAATTAAATACCCCTAGAAGGAATTTGATCAATTGCTACTGTGCTGGTCACACTGAGCAAAACATCCAGCAGGTGTCAAGACCAAAATAGAAGGTTTTCTTGAGTTTGTGATTTCCAAAGTTATCTGTTTTGATTCAATCATTGCACATATCATTTCCAAAGGACATAGGCCATTTCTTGGTGTCATTGGAATGCTAAGGAAGTCTACTAATCAAGTCTGAAGCAAAAGAGGGCTGGTACAAAGCAGGTTTAGCAGTACCTACTCAGTCTCTTGGATCATCCATCCATCTTTCCCAACAACATTTACCCTCTGATGGACTCATGTAGCTCACTAGTGATCTGAGTAAAACTCAGTCCATTGAGCATAGACATGTGGCTAAGTGATTCAACCACCACATTAAAATTTCCCTTCCTATACCTAAGCTCATAATCAAACTCTTGAAGGGTCTTTTCCCATGGGTCCTTATGACCTTTAAGGTATGTTTTGATTAGAGAGACACTTAATTCTCTCTTGATCAAACACTATCATAACCTTGGCACCATATAAGTAATGACACCACTGGAATGATGTAATGATGATGCACCACGATGGACTCTTCTTCTCAAGAGCTCCATGATGATGCTCTGGTAATAGGAAACTGAGATTTGGATGTTGCACATAGTACTCCGCACAAGGATTGCAAAATACGCAAAAAACACATAGTACACAGAGAGCATGAACACAAATTTCTTGAGTCTTACAAATGTGGTCAAACTTATAGTCTATGGCCGACCAGGCCACTATATGTTTTTTAAAGAACATATACAAAAGTGTCTAGTGGCCATTTGGCCTTTCACATGGACACTAAGAGTAACAGTCTCCAACTAAATGCCAATATGGCCAAAGTGACCATGGGAGAGAAATAAAGAATGATAAAGAATACCTGAGTCTAAGTATATGGCTGACCAATCCACTATATGTTTTATTAAAGAAAGTATACAAAAGTATCCCGTGGACATTTAGCCTTTCACATGGAAACCAATGGTAACAATCTCCCACTAAAGGCCAATATGACCAAAGTGACTATGGGAGAAAAATAAAGAACACCGAAGTGTAATTATACAAACTATATCTCCCACCTGATGGTCATGTTACACAATATACAAGTAGTTGCATAAGATCATGAACTAAGTAACCCCCACCAAGTGACAAAAATGTCAAAATTTATTATGTGGTAGAGCTTTGGTCAAAGCATCTGCAACATTATCTCGAGTATGAAGCTTCTCAAGAATAATGCGATCATTGGCTAAGCAATGTCTAATGAAGTGATAGCTCACCTCAAGGTGCATGTTCTTTGCATGATAGACTCGATTCTTAGCCAAAGCAATGGCACTCTAACTATCACTGAGCAAAGGAGGTACATGTTGAGGAAGATCCATATCACAAGAAAGACGAGAAAGCCACAATGCTTCCTTACATGCTTCACTTGATGCAACATACTTCACTCTTGTGGTGGAAATAGCTATACATTCTTGAAGATGATATCTCCAAGAGATAGCACCTCTAGCGAAATGAGAAATGTATCTTGATGTAGAATTTTGATTGTCTACACAACCAACATAATCAAAATCTATGTAACCAATAATGGATTCCTTTCCTCTACCTAAGCATTGATGCTTGCCCTTAGTGCCCCTCAAATATCTCAAAATCATGTTGACTGCTTCCCAATGCTTCTTGCCACAATTAGACATATATCTGCTCACAAATCCCACCACTAATGCAATGTCTAGTCTCGTAGCTACCATAACATACGTGAGACTACCAACAACACATTGATAAGGAAGTTTGGTCATGAATTCCTTTCCTTATCTGATTTGGGGCAATCATCCTTGCTTAATTTGGGTAAAGATGTACTCAATGCCTTTCCACCATGCATACTGATCTTGTGAAGTACTTTGGATATATACTCACTTTGAGACAAGTATATGCATCTTTTTACTCCTATCACGAGTAATGCACATGCAAAAAATATGTTTGGCATCCCCCAATTCCTTCATCTCAAATGTCTCACTCAACTTCTTTTTGACAAATGACTGTTGAAATAAAGTAAACTACTCCTAATCTACTATTAATCACACAATAAACAAACTATGGAGGAAGAAATAAAAGATATGAAAACATGGTGAAATGAATTAAACTAGAAATGGAAATGACTTACATAAGATGCTCTATGAGCATGGAGACTCCATAAGGAGAGGATGCACACTCTTGGTGGTGAGCTAGAGTGGAATGGCTTGTGAGGGGTGAAGGGAGGCCTTGCTTATATGGAGTTTGAGAGAATTCCCTTGCATGGGGGATAAATGTGCTTGCATGAGAATGAAAGTGAGTTGGGAGAAAATGGTGGAGCATGGAACTCTCAACACCCCCCCTCCATGTGATGACCCTTTTGTTTTTAATATGGGGGACTAGTGACATATGGGATCACTGAGTCCATTGGTTTTTAGGATCTAAGGACATATGGGATCCTTAGACATATCTTGGACATATGGCATCCAAGTGTGGGATATATGGCATCCCTTAGTTTTAGTTCCATGGACATATGGGATCCATGGTGTGTGGGACATATGGCATCTCGGGGATCTTGAGACATATGGGATCTCAAGCCATATACTTGGACATTTGAGATCCAAGTGGATTTATGGGATCTAGGGTCATATGGGATCCCTAGACATTTAGGATTTACATCATGGGTTAGGTACTGCTTATGGAACCATTTTCCACCTTTTGAGCATTGATATTTTTGTTGTTGTAGGCTTCATGGATCCATTGATGGGATCTTTGGTAGGGTCCTCCTCCTTGTTGTTGATGCCTTGGTCCATTTTATCTTGCCTTTTATATTTGAATTTGGCCTTGTAGTGGCCTGTGAGAGTACGTGTTCAAGCCATAGGGAAGGTCTTACTACTCCTGTAGGGTGGCAGTGTCTAATCCCATTACATGGGGCTTGTTCTCTATCACATAATCCTAGTAGGAGATGGTTGAACTACGCCTTAAGAGAGAGGATTAGGAAGTAATCCTCAACCATGGCTTTTGGGGCAAGTGGTTAGCCCATTGCACTCCTAACCAGGAGGTTGTGAGTTCAATTATCAACATTGGTATCAGAGCCTAGTTGAGAAATTGGGCAAGATGCAGGTTCGTGCCTCATTCGTGGGCACTTGGAAAAAGCGCTTATCCGTGGTGAGTGTGAAACCGGACTTGGATGAAGGCGCATGGGCATTTGGGCACCCACAGAGGGTGGGATGGGTCCAAATTTGGTCCATGCGCTGGAGTTTGAGGTTGGTGGAAGCGCTCATGCATGGAAAGTGGGTCCAAGAGTTAGAGGGTCCACAAGTGAGCATTGAGGACAATGCTCAATCTAAGGGGGAAGGAATGTCTCATAATCCTAGTAGGAGATGGTTGAACTACACCTTAAGAGAGAGGATTAGGAAGTAATCCTCAACCATGGCTTTTTTGCATTGTTGCCTCGGGATTCAGGTGCTCTTAGAGGAGTTGAAAACCACAGAAGTCCCTTATTTTCTCCATCTCTAGGGACCTTAGCCAAGTGTGATGCCACATCTCTTCCTCGAAGCAGACTCATAATTTTCTTCTCTCTTTTTTTCTCTACAACACTATAGTAGCCATGTGCAGTCTTGATGTGGCAAATGATGAGCTGTAGACATAGAGCACTTCACATCAATTCTAATCAATAGCTATTGCAGAGTAAAGAAGCACAGGAAAAGATCCCCCAAAAATTTTCAAAGTATGAGCACCAATTTTCTTCTTCAAATGTATATGAAAATCTCATGAAGCCATGTAAATGCACTAGAGGAGTCCTCTGAATGCATAAATCCCAAATATTGTATCATAATCTTTGTAAAATAGTAGGAATTTAGGCTTTCTTTAATAAAGTGCCGGTCTCTTGTGCGAAAGGACCATTTTTAACGCACATGTATATAAGTCATTTGATGACACTTTGTAAAGACTTTTTGCCATTGTGAGTAAGAGAGAACTCTGAGTTTTGAGTAAGAGAGAACTCTGCTTTGGTAAGTCATTTCTATTTGCACTTATTACTTCACACTTGGAAAGTGTGTGTAGTAAGTTGTTAGACCTAGGGAAGTGAGAGTGAGTGAGTAGCAATAGAGAATAGAAAGGAAGGAGCAAGAGTAGAGCAGGTAGGTAGATCCGCCAAAATCTCAGAAACTTTTTATTTCATTACCTCTCAGCCTTGGGCTAACCCAGGGGTATAAAAGCCAAAAACAACTCATTTAGTTGTCACTTGTTTATGCAAGTATTGTAGAGTTATGATGACAGGTATCGTGGGTCTGATATCGTGTGTGCCTATAGCCTTATAGAGAAACTAATCAAGTGGAGAACCAAGAGAGAGCATCAGTGAGGTGAGATCAAGTGAAATTTCCAATTAAAAGCAAATTCAATCCATTGAAAACGTGATTGGGGCTACGATCAGTATCGTGATAGAAGTATCGTGGGATAGAGTGAGAGTTTGCTTTCTAGAGGCACACAGGGGTGGAGAGGAGTGCACAAGGATCACATTAATACAAAAATTTCAAAAAAAAAATCCTTCATTTGAGTGAGATAAGCCCAAGTATCATGATTTTTTGAGTTCAAGTATTGTGATACTTGAATTCCCATGTGTTGCTATACTCCCCATGTATCACGATACCTAGGTATTGTGTATTGTCGGGTTGAGTATCATGATACCCAAGTATCGTGTATCACAACCCTCTGTGTATCATGTATCATCACGATCACTAAGTATCGTGTATCATGAGATTTGAGTATCATGTGTCGTGATTGTCGTGTATCGCGATACTGAGGTATTGTGTATTGTCAGTCTTGTGTATCGTGTATTGTGACCACTCAAGTATCGTGTATCATAGAAGGCTAAGTATCATGTATTGTGGAAGGTCAAGTATTGTGTATCATAGAAGGCTAAGTATCATGTATTGTGGAAGGTCAAGTATTGTGTATCATAGAAGGTCAAGTATCATGTATCGTTAGACCTTCCGTTATCGTGTATCATGAGATCCTGTGTATCGTGTATCATCACTATCATCCGTGTATCATGTATCGTCCCAATACCACGTATCGTGTATCGTCCCAATCCTAGGTATCATGTATCATCCCAATCCCAGGTATCGTGTATCATCCCAATCCCAGGTATCGTGTATCGCCAGAAACTTGGGTATCGTGTATCGTGGACCATGGAGTATCGTGTATTGTGGAAGGTCGAGTACCATGTATCATGAAAAATAGTAAACAACTGGACATTCCAAGAAAGGAGAATCCAATCTAGGCTAAGTAAACTTCTAGAATAAATACCAATCTAAGAGACCTACAAAACTGACTTAGGTATTTAGTGGATGAACTTGCGCTCAGGATGTGTCCTAGGAAGCCAATGTAGTGTCATATCATCAATAGGAAGTGCAAATTTACCTAGTGCCAATTCCCAGTATTCTAACACCTCTAGTGAATCAGACAAAGAAGCTAGAATGACTTCGGAGGACATGCATAGTTCAGTGCCTTTGGCAGGATTGATGTTTGTCATTGAAGGAGAATACAGGACCTCTTTCGAGTATGTGAACACCAATCAACATGAACTTCCAATTTACATAGATGGACTAAATAGAACAGTGGCACGAATGAAAAAAGTGAGTGAATCTGAGATAGTTCCTCGACCTGCAGTGAAATATGAAGGAGGGTTCTATATGGACAAGAATAATCTATGCAGTGACCGACTGTCTAGAAACCATAAGCAAACAAGGGGAAAGTGGGAATGTAGATCACCTGAATGGGTAAGATAACGAAGGTAGGGTTTCTACACCCCAAGGTAAGCCCAAAGTGACCAGAGTTTGGAGAGGTGACAAGATCCCTCAGGATGATGCATTGACCGATATGTATATGGAGAAACTACTACGAGCCCTTTCATCTTTGTGGGGAGAAAGTAGCAACCCTGTCACCATTTATGAGCTACAAGATCCAAAGGATCTCTCTAGAATCACCTATCTTGACATGAATATGAGAAATTACTGGCCCATATCCGATCTAGAAAGATCTCGATTAAGATATCAAGGCATTCTAGTGTTTCCTCCTAGAGACCCAGGAACTACTTCCCAGAATCCTCAAGGAACGTACCAAAGCTATGCTTATCAGAACTTTGAGCAGGCTCAACAACAGAATATTCCTACAAGGATTAATGTTCAATTTTCCACACCAGGAGCCAACCCTAACTATCAACCCCCAACCAGTGGAGAATCTAGAAATAGAAACCTTGTTCCCGAGAGACCACCATTAGGTAGGGGAATTGGAGTTCAAGTGAGACATCCAACCATTCCTATTATGCCCAGACCACCAGAACCTGGTAGAAGATTACAACTGATTCAAGTGGCAAAATGCATGAGAAGCCACTATGATGGGTCTGGGGAACCCTATAATCACATAGCCAAATTCAAGCAACTGATTTGTGCTGAACAAGTGGAAGATTTCATGGTTCAATATGAGTCATTTGGGTTGACCCTTACGGATACTACTTTGGCCTAGTTCCAACCACTTGAACCCAGTAGTTTCTTAAATATGGAACAAGTATTTTAGAAAATAATCGAAGAGTTCATGAAGTCTGGCATTAAGAATAACTCTTCATCTTTGATTCACAGTTTCAAACAGTTCCTTACGGAGTCAGTATGACTGGCGACTAGAAGATTTAAACATTATGTGGATAGATTCCCCACGAAAGAAATGCCTACTCAGCAGAAAATGATCTCATTATTTTTAGAAGGACTAGTCAATGGATCTCCAAGAGCACTAGTCTATGTTTTGATATTCCAAACATTGAGTGAATGCTTGAATGAATGTATAGATCTGGAAGATAACTTGTCAGAAGACTTGAGGATTCCCCAAACCAAGAATAAGAGCGAAGATGGTTCTAGCAGCATCTCTAGTACAAGCAACAATGTACAAGAGATTGCAGACTTAGTGGCCAAGAAATTAGGCATGTAGGGACAGAAGAATTACCCCAACCCCCCCATTACGAATGCCCATGCTAATGAGATGTGTACACTATGGAGGGGATCATCCTTCTCATGTGTGCAATAATGGAATTGTTCCATTAAACCCATATGTTTACAACCTCATACCAATACACAGTCAAGCACAATACTGCAATATTGAATAGAAATATAAGAATCACAATACTAAAAATTATCCTTACAATAGACAACCTAGACTTATCCAACCACCACAATTCAGGCCATATGGATACCCAACTAGAGACCAAGGAAAGGAATTTCCTAGATATCCTCAGTACTAGAACCCACTCCAAATCAACATCCTTACGAATACCCAAGATACAATCCACCATAGCCGGTGTTGGGACAACAACCACCTCACCCACAGAATGTTGTTCCAGTGAAATTTGCTGCCTTAGTACCGACTACTTCATTAACTGGCACGAATAGCCATAATCAACCCTATGATGAGCACTGGGGAGACTGCTATACATACAAAGCTGACTCGATGAACTACGAGTAGGCCTATGAGCAATAGCCTTATGGACAAGAGGTCTATGACCAATCATACAAATACGGAGCTGAATATGCTACACTAATGTACACGAACCCAAGAGCCCAAGCGCCTTCTAGACCCATGATTAGGCCCCCAGTCCCTCAAGGACCTTGTGATCATTTCATTAGGGACCACCTTGTGTGCCTTACCAACCATCGCATGAGGTTTAGGAAGGATATTGGAGTGAATGTGGAAAGGAGCATTTGTTTAGGGTTTGTCCCAAAAACCCTAACAAGATGAACCACACCACTCAAGTAAACGTAGTAGAAGTGGTAGAGTCCTCTGGAAGTGACAAAGAATATACGGTACCATTGAAGACAATTACAAGAGCAAGAGCTAAAGAAGGTCCGGAAGGGTTAGATTCAATTATGCACAAAACCAACAAACCAGAAACTTTGGTGCCTCAAATAGTGCCAAATTCGGAAGAGTGTGAAGAAAATTCTAAGGTAAAATGGACTCAAAGATGGAAAGTTTGACGAGAGAAATTGAGAAACAAGTGGACTCAAAAGGAGGAAGAGAAGAGCAAAAAGGAGTCAAATCAATCTACGAATCCTACAACTAGTAAGGATTTTATTATAGTAGAGAAAGAGCAACATAAACAACAAGCTGGGTCTGTTTTAGCTGATCCAATACCCAAATATCTAGCCATGTGGATAAACACATATCAATCTAGGATCAAAGTAGGACCAAGTGTGGAACAACATGAAGTGAGCTATCCAAGAGGAGATTTGGAAAAAGAAAGGCTAGAAATCTATAAAAAATTGATAGAAAAAGCTCAAAACACACTAGAGAAACCTATACAAAACCTTCTAGAAATAAGAATACCTGACGCATGAACCATCAAAAGATAGAAGGATTGTAGAGAAAGATGAAAGCATAACCACTGAAAACCATGAAAGAAGTTCGGTGATCCCACAAGTAGAAGCTAATTGGCCTGAGGATCTATGGGCTAGAGTCCAAGAAGAGAGATGGAGGAAAACCAAGGGCATTGATCTGCCTTTTGAAGAGTTGGATGCAAACGAGAACCTAGGGATGATGAATCAAGAGATAAATTGTGAGGAATGGTCAGAGGGATTAAAGAGCATAAACACACTACCTAACTACATGGTAGAGTATGAGTGGAATTCAGAACTTTACCATGCCCCAACAATAAGAGCAAAAGGAAAAGGAATTTCAAGCAAAACATCAAACATAGCATGAAAGTTGAAGGAGACGAAAGTGCAGTGCTCTATAACTTATTGAAAATCAAATCACAAGTATGGACTAAATTGGCCAAGCAACTCGAGCAAAAAGAAGTAAAGGCAGACAACAAGGATGCCAACAAAGATGCACATACAATTCAAATCCCGGTACATAAAGTGGGAGATTTCAGTGAAGGAGATGAAGGCAACACATGTCTACCCATTACTTTCTGAGGTTACACCACAAAAGAAATCCTAGACATAGGAGTTGGAGTAGGAATAGCCACAAAAGAAATATGGGAGAAGTGGAGAAAACCAGCATTATGACCCAGAAGAATGAAATTACCATTAGCTGATGGTCACACCAAAAAACCTCTGGGATTGCTAGGGAACGTAGTGCTTACTGGCTCCGGAGGATCAATGCAAACTTGCATTTGCCACAGAATGGGGAGTATATGCTTTTAGGGTTATGCCATTTGGCCTAAACAATGCGTCAGCCACCTTCCAGAGACTAATGTGTCATGTCTTTAAGGAATTCCTTAGGAAAAGCATGGAAGTATATATTGATGATTTGTGCACTTATTCTTCACAAAGAATGGATCACAGGCCCGAGTTGAGGAGAATTTTTGAAAAATGTAGACAATACAGAGTTTGTCTAAACCTAGAAAAATGTGACTTCGTGGTAAGGAAAGGAAAAATCTTGGGGTATATAGTATCTAAGAACGGAATATCCACAGATGAAGACAAGATCAAAGTTATTCTAGAACTACCCCAACCAAAAACTGTGAAAGAAGTACAAGCATTTATGGGACACTGTGGATATTGTCATAGATTTGTCCACATTTACGCCATAATTGCACGACCTCTATACGGCTTACTGACTCAGTTCAATTGGATTGAAGATTGTGAGAAAGCATTCAATGATTTGAAAAGCGGACTAAGTTTAGCACCTATTCTAAAGTACGAAATTGGAATAAGCCATTTCATATCCATGTGGATGCTTCTAAATTTGCCATAGGATGCATCTTAGCACAACCTGCTAATGAAGGAAAACTTGATCATCCTATAGCCTACCTTAGCAAGAAGCTCAACCAAGCGGAACATAATTACACTACCACTGAATGAGATGGATTTGGAATGGTATACGTAGTAAAGAAATTCTGACACTACGTATTGGAAAACAAATTCAAATTCTTTATTGATCATCAAGCCCTATTATGCCTAGTCAATAAACCCTGTAACATTGGAAGAATAGTGAGATGGTTTCTCCTATTAATGGAATTTGATTTTGAAGTAGTGGTCAAGAAAGGAAGCATGCGTGTCAGAGCTAATCATCTATCTCGAACGACGCATGGAAACCCCCAATAGGAGTAGCAGATGACTTGCATGACACCTATCTTTTTAACTTAGAAGTTTGTCCACAATGGGCTGAGAAATTGATACCTATACTCACCCATGGACCTGGTCATAGGATTAATTCAGATAAAGCCCAACAATTGTAATATGAACCTTAGTCTTTCCCCTTCGTCAACCACCACAAGTGTGTAGCTTAGTGGCAAGAGATTTCCAATTAAGCGAGCCCCAGGGGAAAAAAACTAGGATGGCTAACCTCCTAAGAAATACTGGGAACCTCCATCTTCCTTGATCGTTGAGGTCCTCCGTCAACCATAGCTATAATAAAGTAAGTCTATGATCTAAGGGTCCGATCGATTTAGACAGATATGAAACTGGACACCGTTTGGTCACTTATGTGCATGACCAAAGATCTTGAGACTAGATTTACGTAGCAAGTCATGTGCTCTTGTAAACAAGTGATGCACTTAGCTTAGTGGTTAAGTCTCAAGAGTCTGAAGGAGGAGGTCTCGGGTTCAACCTTGATGGGGCACATGGGGGGAGTATTTTGCCCAAAGATTTCTAGAACCTTCTAGAAGCATCTAATTGAGTTAATTTGAGTTACATGTGGTGCACATGCAGTTACATGGATGACACATGGATGGTTAGAACCCACTTGCCCAAGAAGATAGTCACTTGGAGAGAGCTATATATAGAGGCATATGGTTGGGGGGAGAGTCATCTCACTAGCACATGGTGTTCATAATCTTCATTCTCTTGCATTGGTATCAGATCTTGGTTAAGCTTTCATGGAGACCTTGCTCTCATCATCTCCTTCCTCAAGATCTCATGGAGAACTTGATGGTTGATCATCTTGTCTATTTGATGATATTCAATTTCATTTCTTCACGTTGTGCATATTCTGTATGTTCTTCTTTAAATCCTTATCTTAGCACTGCTACATCCATGATTCTGCCAATGTGTTTGTGAAAATATGCACAATGGATTTATTGTTATTATTGGATCTTTGTTCATTGTGTGCCCTTTAACAAAAGCATATTGATTGATAGGACAGAATTTGAACCTAACTTCACCCAAGCTAGGAGCACTAGGTATCTATAACACTAGCACATCTCACATTGAATATATGCTGATAAAAGTGATACAATTCATCATCATGCAAGGAGATCTATGGATTGAACTTCTAACCTAACAACTAGATATTTCCCATAGCCATGTTATCGCATGGGTTTGATGAATATTTGATTTATTCAAATCTTTTGCATGCTATTTTGTTTGAATCATGCTAGCCAAAATGAGTTTTTTTGTTCCTTATTTGGACAACTTAGCAGAACCAAGGCTCGATCTTGAAGGATTTGAACCCATCTCATAGGTTTGGATGGTGCAATGAGCTATCCATGAACCACTGCAATTTGTCATATAATTTGTTCAAAGTATTTATGGGGCTTTCAAATGAAGAGCAAAACCAGGAGAATGAGCAATATGAGCTAGAGCAAGGTGGGTTTGAACCTGTTACCTCTCCTAGCATAATGGTTGTTCTCATAAAGAGACTGAGCACTTCTTCTGTTGGAGATTCAATTTAATTTACAACTTGGTTGATGTTGCTCGATGCTCCTTCATTGTGATGATGATCATGTGCATTACTATTTTGTGAAGCAAAAGGGATAATTCTATGCAGTTCATTCACATAGCTATTGGAAATTCGATGCTAACCGTTTGCATATTAGTGATTGAGCTACATAACTCCTATAATAATCCATTGTATTTCGAGATTGAAAACGAACAAACCAACTATCTATGAGGTCATTGGATTGGATCTGTTCAATGATCTCGCAATATACATATGGGGGGGTTGTTTTGCATGCTTCCATCTTTGCCAAGATGATGCAATAAGTTAGAGGTATTGATGTGGCCACCGCGACGTGTGTGAGAACAATTTGGTTATCCAATATTATGGAGATTGAAGGATTAAGATTAGTCCTTCTCATGGACAATGGAAGGATTTAGCATAAATTAGAGAATTATTTTCCAATCGATGATTGTCTTCAATTCATGTTTGATCTTGTTTTCATCACCTTGCACTTCATCTTGAGGAAAAGTTGAATTAGGGAAAAAACTATCATAGATTAAGGTTAAATCCAATCCAAGGTGATGAAACTAGATTATTATTTCAAGCATGAGAATCATTAGAAGCACTTGGTACATAACACAGAAGCATGAGTTCATGCATGAAAATAAATGATTGTTTGTGCATCTCTCCTTCATGCACAACACATGCTTCCTTGTTGTTTGAAAAAAGGATGTTTTCATGCACAACACATGCTTCCTTGTTGTTTGAAAAAAGATTTTTGATGCACTCAAGTTTGTGCACATGCATGTTTATATCTTTTGAAAGGTAAAAAAATAGTACGATTGTGCATGGATGCATGAAATGCATGCATAGCAAGCTCAAAAACTTCTTGAATTAAGGTTAGGGCATAAAAAGGGAAAAAATCATTAAACCTATCTTCATGTTAAAGAAATTAAACATCTTCAAGATATAGATGTTTATTCAAGAAAGTTTTGGCATGCCAAAGTTTAGAAAAGGGTGGGATGCCTAACCCTAAGGGTAGTTGTAGTTGTAGCATGCCCAAGTTTTACCTTGTACGAGGAGCAAAACATTAGCTTTCTTGACATGCCACTACACATGCACTAATTTGGGTTGAAAAAGTATATCTTTTGGACAAGATATTTGTAAAGCCCAATCATTAAGGTCTTCCTATTGGTAAGTGATCACTTCTAGGAAAGAATCCCAATGATTCTTAAGTGATAAGAATATGATGAAGTATTCATAGTACAATTATTAAACATTGGTTCAATCATCAAAAGATTATTATACTTTAAATTATGCAATCAAAGTGTATTGTTGAATTATCAAGACATGAACACAACTAAAGCAATAAAGCTTTTGAATATTGTCTAGAAGATTGAAATTCCTTTCAAGGATCATTCAAGCAATGCAGAAGATTCTCAAATGAATCATTTTCTTAGGTGATTTGATTACTTATAATGAATCTCAAGTCATTGAAGAATATAATTCTCCCTATTTGTGAGAACGAAATTCTTCAAGCTAGTTAAGTAGCAAGTAGTTCCCAAGAAGTCCCAAACCAGAGTTAGTGGTACTTTAGTCCAATGAGTGATATAACCTAAGGGTGTATCAATGGTACTGTTAGCTTTAGAATGTGAAAGGCATTAGTATATTCTTGGACTCGAAAAGATCTCTAAAATCCCATGGGTAAGCAAAAACGCTTTTGATAGTTCAAGATATCTTAAGAATAAATACAAAGTCTTTATACTTATATCAAGGTCAACAAGACTTGATCAATCTTGGTAGGGTTAATCCACGAAATTGCAATTGGAACTACTATTAAGTAATCAAATTCCTATTGCAAATTTTTCACTCAAGTTCCATTTACTCAATGGAAAGTGTGAAACGAGTAAATTATTCCAAGTCTGAGTAGAGTAAAAGTTCCAAGTATGTAGTCTGCAATTGTGATAATGGTAATTAAGTCTATGGAAGGTACAACATAAAGTTTACCTATCATTAAAGGGATTTTGGTAAGATCCAAAAAGCATGAGTGGATGCTTAGACTTAAACATCAGAGAGATTCCTTAAAAATCCTCAAGGTAGCTACTTAAAGCTTCGATTAGAAATGAATCTAAAGATAAGAAGTAAACAACTCTTGCCATTACAAATTGGTCAAGTATAAGAACTGGACTTGAATTTGAGAAATTCAAGAACTTGGAATTATAAATGGTTTTTATTTTGGAAAACTTAGAAGAAAATGATGGATGTTCCATCCAAAGGTTTTCAAGTTTCCAAGGTAAAAGCAAGAGATCATGAAATGATCATGTGAAGGAATCAAATCCTAAAATATCAAGTTTGAGGTAATGCTTGAAACTTTAAAATTCTTTCAAAGAATTGAAGTGAGAAGGTACTCTTTAAAGATATGTTTATACTTTAGGATAATTATCACCCACATATCAATGTGAATATAAAATAGGGTGGTATGGGACACCATATTTCATACTCAGATTGATGTAGGGAAGATGGTATGGGATATCGGACCGTGGGATGATAATTATCTTTTAGTCCTAGAATAAATCTTAAAGTTAGATTTGATCCTCAAGGGAGAAATTTAAATCAAGGAGGATAAAATCATGATCTCAAGATACTTCAAGATCAAGTAAGTACAAAGATATGAAGTAAATAACTTCCAAGATCTTCTTTTACAAATAGGACAAAGATGTGCTCTTATTGGAATTATGAAACACTTCAAGATAAAGTGTTGTTGATTCATAAATATGTGATAAATTTTTGAAGAAGTAGGACTTTGACATTGAAATGATTCTTTCAACTAAGGAAAGGACTCACTAAGTCAAGCACCAAGTTCTTAATGTAACTTAGTAAATTCAATCCTTTTACTCAAAGCAATGCACAATAATTGCATTCCTAGTAATTAGTCATAAAGATTGAAAATAGGAATAAACTTAGCCTCAAGTGAAACATTATTGAGTAAAAAATCATCAATAGAACCTCAGTGGGTCGACATTGATGTTGGATACCACACTATGATCTTTGGTTGGATGATGTTTTAGATTTACTCGTTGAATCGTTTCTTAAACATAGAAAAAATGTTTCAATACCTTGTTGAAACCGATGTTTGCAAAGTTAAAGTCTTGAGTCATCTAGAGTTTGACTCATAGAAAGTTTGTGTATCTTTGAAGTTTGCTTTAATGACTTTCTAGAGTCTAGTACACTCTAGAAAAGAGAAATTATGAATTGCTCATTAGATTGATAATTCTAAAGGACTTTTAGCTCTAGTTTTTTGAGAGAAGTGTCCTTAGTTGGATAATTTTCATTTTGGAATTTGACTTGGTCTTATAGTATAGTTGATCAAAGGTAAATGGAAAACCTTCTCCAGATGTTTGGCTCAACCAAACACCTAGTTTTTCCAAATCAGATTCAAGTGAATCAAGAGTTCTCAAAAGTCTTGCAACGGATAAGAATTGCGAATAAATTAATAAGTCCATGCACCAAACATGCCTAGAAATGGACTAGTAATTAGAGTCCACCCACTTCACATGTTTGTGCCCAAATCGCACCTAGTAAAACAATGAATTGGATATGGATTTTTCTAGATCCAGCCTTATTATTCGTTCACTACTCTGTACTCTGACCAGTTTATCAAAGTGAAAATCTAGATGGTGTTTTGAATCATTTGGGCATAGATCCCACCACAGAGATGAGATATGTTCTTCCAATTTTAGAACGTGAGGCTCGGGGGTTTCCTATAGTATTTAAATAGCTCTATTTTTTATAATAGAAATATTCTTCCAAGGGGGCAAGAATGTAATAAAATAAATCTATGATCTAAGGGTCCAATCGGTTTGAACAGATATGAAACCGGACACTCTTTGATCACTCATGTGTATGAACAAAGATCTCAAGACTAAACTTGTGTAGCAAGTCATGTGCTCTTGTAAAAAAGTGATCCACTTAGCTTAATGGTTAAGTCTCAATTGTGTGAAGGAGGAGATCTTGGGTTCAACCCCCATGGCTACATGGGGAGAGTATTTTGCCCAAAGAGTTCTAGAACCTTCTAGAAGCATCCACACTTGAGTTAATTGTGATACTTGGTGCACATGGTCGACACATGGATGGTTAGAATCCAACCTACCCACGAAGGAAGTCCCTTGGAGAGATCTATATATAGAGGCATATGGTTGGGACGAGAGTCATCTCTTTAGCATGTGGTGGTCATAATCTTCATTCTCTTGTAGTTGCCAATGGTGCCAATGGTGGCTTTGATGACTTGGATGACAAGGTATGCCAAGGTCTATGCCTTGGTTGTTGCCTTACCTCATAAGTCTTGGAGAATCCTTGGGTTACAAAAGCCTTGGATGGTTCGACTGGTGCTCCCATCGCTCACAAAAAAGCAACAAAGCTTTTGCATTGGAATGCTCTAATACCAGTGACATGTTGTTATGGTGATGCAGCACACTGGACTGTCCTTTTGGAGAGCTCCATGATGATACTCTCGGAGTAGGAAACTGAGCATGAATGTTGCACACAATACTCGGCACATGGACCACAAAATATGTAGAAAATACATAGTACACAGAGAGCAAACATAGATTTCTTGCATCTTGCAAATGTGGTCGAACTTACATTCTATGTGTGACTAGGCCACTATATATTTTATTAAAGAACATATACAAAAGTGTTTGATATTCATTTGGTCTTTCACATGGACACTAACGATAACAACTGCTTATTCAAAGCATGGGCAATGGCATACAACTGCTTCTCATAGACGTAGTAATCCTTTTGATCCAATTCTAGCCTTTTTCTCTCAAAAGCAACTGGTCAACCACTTGAACTAAAACCGCTCTTATAGCAAAACCACTTGCATGAGTCTACCATGAAGAACTTATTAGGATCCATTATATGCAAAAGTGAAGGTGTAACAATTGCTAGTTTCAACTTTTCATACTTTGCTTCTGTTCATCTCCCCAATGAAAGGTTTTCCCTTTTCCTTTAATTTATTCCATAATTAGGACAAAAATTATGGCATAGTTCTTGATGAATCTATGGTGAAACCCTTACAAACCTAAGAAGATATGAAGCTCTTCTAGGTTCTTGGGATGTGGCCACTCCATAATAGCTTCTACTTTGTGAGGATCCATCTAGATTTCATCTTGGGAGACTATATGACCAAAGTATCTAACAAACAAATAATTTTCTTGTAACACTTGGAATCCTTTTGTCAAGTGTTCCAAATGATCCTCTTTTGATATAATAGAGATCATAATATCATGTAAGAATTCTACTAGAAATTGTGCTATATATGGCCATCAAATGCTATTCATGAGATTCATGAAAGTGGCAAGAGCATTGGTGAGACCAAAGGCCATCACCAAAACTCACAGTACCCATATATAGTTCTAAAAGCAGTTCTATGGACATCCTCTATCGTAATCTTGGTACGATGATATCCTATCCTAAGATCAAGCTTGGTAAAACACCTATCTTGATTTAACTCATCAAATAGGTCTTCCAACCTAGGAATCGAAAACCTATTTTTTATTGTTACCTTTTTTAGTGCTCTATGATCTTTACATAGTCTCATAGAGTCATATTTCTTCGTGAATACTAGCATTGGCTATGCCCAAGGTGAGTTACTAGATCTAATGAAGCCTTTATCTAAATAATCTTGAAGTTGATTCGCTACATCTTGATGTTGAGATACAACAAGCCTATAAGGTGGCTTGCAAATAGGGTTAGTGTTAGTAACTACCTCTATGGCATGGTCAATGTCCCCTCTCTCTAGTGGTAGCCCTATAGATAGATTAGTGGGAAAAACATCTTTATATTCAATCATTAAATCCTTAAAAGATTTAACAATACAGTCTTACATAAATGAATAATGGAAATTCTTGTCTTTATTTTCATGAAAATAAACATCAGATAAAGTTTCTATACAATGCTCAAGATAACTATACAATAATAATATATGTTGTACATGTTGAAAATGAAACAAAGTATCTAATTACAATAACAACATATGTTGTACATCTCTCTCTCGATAAATATAAAATCTACTTCCATTCTTCACAAACTCAAAAGTGTTATTTTGGTAGTAGCACTTAAGTGTGTCTCCCAACACTGAAAGCCATTCTCTATATTGACGAATGTTGCTATGAGCCCTCCTGCATAAGGAGCTCTTGCCTGAAACTCATACAGAAGCATAAATGGACAATGCCTAGGGGAAGAGTGCTTGGCACTATTATACCAAAAATCTTCTATAGATAAGTACTCTTCCCAATTACTTTGCCTTTCATTTACATATGCTCAAAGCATATCTTCTAGGATTCGGTTAACCCTCATTGTTTTCCCATCCAATTATGGATGCTCGGTCATACTTATGCTAGGTTTAGTATCCAACCTCTTGAAGACTACTCTCTAGAAGTGGCTAGTAAACTTCCTATCCCAATCAGAAACAATGCTAAGGGAAGACCATATAGCTGGTATAGGTTCTCTACAAATAATCTACCCAACTCAAGTGACTTAAGTGTACTATATGTTGGACTAAACCTAGATATGTGGTTAACCTATCCATAATTACCCAAACTAAGTCATGCCCTCTCTATGTTTTGGGTAATCCTACTATCATATCCATGGAGACACTCTCCCACTTCCCATCAGGAATATCCAATGGGTGGAGTAGTCCTCCAACCCTCAATCTTTCAGCCTTATTGACATGGCATTTGGTGCACTTAAGCACATACTCTAGGATTTCCTTATGAAGTCAAGGCTAGTAAAACTTCCTCTTAACAAGATCATAAGTCTTGTTAACTCATGGGTGTCTTGCGCTAGGTGTGTCATGAAAATGATACAAAATGTGCCATCTCATCTCAAAGTCTCTAGAGACACACACCTTCCCTTTATATAACAGAAATCCATAATGAATATTGTAATTCTTCCACTTGAATCCTTCTTGAGTACCCATCAATACTCCATACTCATTGGAAACCTATATGTTATGATCCCCTTGTTGGATTTTGATGTCTATAGAAGCATGCGAAAAGCACAAGGAAGAAGACGAAGCATGGAGCGCAACACACAATACTGAATGTATTACCAAGAGAATGTACAAAGATAAGTGACCATTTAGGGTTATAGGCGTAACATATGCCAAATTGATCTCTCTAGCAGAGAACTTCTCCCTGACATAATGATAGTGCACCTCAATGTGCTGAGTGCGAGCATGGAACACAAGGTTCCTCGCAATGGAAATACACTCTAACTATCAGTGAAGATGGTGGTGACAGAAGATTGACCAACATCCAAATCAACCATAATGCATCTAAGCCACAGACACTCAACAGTCGTTGTGAAAGCTTCCCTACTCAACCTCACAACTAGAAGTGGCCATAGTAGGCTGCTTCTTGCTCAACCAAGATATGCATGAGCTACCAAGCATGAAGCAAAAACCACTAATGGACACATGAGTGTCATAGTAACCAACCTACTCAGAGTAAAAAAAAGCATGTAAATCTGGTGGTAGTGATCCCTCCTTGGGATAAAACAATCCAAGTAGCCAGGTACTACTCAAGTAGTGAAAGATGCACTTAATCGCCTACCAATGCTTAACACTTGGGCAATGCATAAGCTTGCTCATCTATGAGACAACAAATTGAATCTCTGGCCAAGTAATGCATAAATAAAACAAACATCCAATAGCTTGGTGATAGAGAACAACATCAAATGCATCTCCATCATCATGAAGAGTCAATCATAAACCTGTCTCCATAGGATTGGCAATAGGTTTGTAGTGTTCAAGGACAAAATGCTATAATAATGTGTGAATATATAATTTTTGACACAAATCTATTCTGCCATCAACTTGCATAAATTGAATGCCCAAATAATGATGCAAATGCCCCAAAGCTGACATCTCAAATGAGGCATGCAAATCAGCCTTAAAATCAGCAATATGCTTCTCATGAGAACCACTGAGCAGCATGTCATCAACATAGACATCAATGATCAAAAGCACATCATTTGCATGCTTAACATATAAGGTGATCTCAGTTGAATTAATCTCAAAATCATGTGCAAGTAGGTAGGCATGTATTTCTTCATAGCAAGCACCTGATGCTTGCTTCGAACCATATAATGCCTTTTTCAGCATGCACACTTTGTTTTCATACCTTTTGTACACAAAACCATGGGCCTGAAAAACGTTCACTTGTTCATGCAAGTCACGAATCAAAAATGCACTTTTAATGTCCAACTGATGTACATTCTGACCATGATGAGCTGCAAGTGCACATATGCTATGAATACTAGTCATAAGACATGTAGGAGCAAATACATAAAGTACTCCAAAATGGCTCCAAGAATCATCCCAAAATTACTTCAAATTAGGCTTTGAAAGTAAAAAATCAAGCTTTGAGGGCCCAAAACATGTTCAAGGTAATGTGAACCTTACTCTTTTTCATTCGTCAAGCACCACAAGAGTGTAGCTTAGTGGCAAGCTATTGCCAGTTAGGTGAGCTCCAAGGGAAACAAACTAGGGTGGGTGACCTCCCAAGAAATATTGGGAACCTCCATCTTCCTTGATCGTTAAGGTCTTCGCTCAAGCATAGCTCTAATAAAGTAAGTCTATGATCTAACGGTCCGATCGATTTAGATAGATTTGAAATCGGACATTGTTTGGACATGTGTGTATGGCCAAAGAGCTTGAGATTAGACTTACATAGCAGGTCATGTGCTCTTGTAAGCAAGTGATCCAATTAGCTTAGTGGTTAAGACTCAAGGGTGTGAAAGAGGAGGTCTTGGGTTCAACCTTGATGGGGCACATGGGGAGAGTATTTTGCCCAAATAGTTCTAGAACCTTCTAGAAGCATCCACTTGAGTTAACTCAAGTTAAATGGGAGACTTGGCGCACATGCAATTACACGAACGACACATGGATGGTTAGAATTTGCTTGCCCAAGAATGTAGGCCCTTGGAGAGAGCTATATATAGAGGCATATGGTTGGTAGGAGAGTCATCTCTCTAGCATGTGGTGTTCATAATCTTCATTCTCTTGCATTGGAATCAGATCTTGGTTAAGCTTCCATGGAGACCTTGCTCTCATTGTCTCCTTCCTCAAGATCTCATGGAAAGCTTGATGGTTGATCATCTTGTCTATTTGACGAGATTCAATTTCATTTCTTCATGTTGCACATATTCCATATGATCTTCTTCAAATCCTTATCCTAGCACTGCGACGTCCATGATTCTACCAATGTGTTTGTGATAATATACACAAAGGATTTATTGTTATTATTGGATCTTTGCTTGTTGCCTGCCCTCTAAAAAAAGCATATTGATTGATAAGATAGAATTCGAACCTGACTCCACCCAAGCTAGGAGGACCAGGTATCTATAACATCAACAAGTCTCACATTGAATATATGTTGATAAAAGTGATACAATTCATCATCATGCAAGTAGATATATGGATCGAAACTCTAACCTCACAACTAGATATTTCCCATAGCCACGCTGCCGCATGGGTTTGATGAATATTTGATTTATTCAAATATTTCTCATACTATTTTGTTTGAATCATGCTAACCAAAATGCGTTTTTTGGTTCCTTATTTTCGCAACTTAGTAGAACCAGGGCTAGATCTTGAAGGATTTGAACCATCTCATAGGTTTGGATGGTGCGATGATTTGTCGATGAACCACTACACTTTTTCATATAATTTGTTCAAAGTATTAATGGAGCTTTCAAATGAAGAGCAAATCAAGGAGAATGAGAAACATGAGCTGGAGCAAGGTGGGTTTGAACCTGTTACCTCTCATGGCCTAATGGTTGTTGTCACAAAGAGAATGAGCACTTCTTCTATTGGAGATTCAATTTAATTTACAACTTGGTGTTGTTGCTCGATGCTCCTTCATTGTGATGACGATCATGTGCTTTACTATTTTGTGAAGCAAAAGGGAGAATTCCATGCGATTCATTCACACTGCTATTGGGAATTGAACCCAGATGGACATCTCGATGAAGCTCTATGCTAACCACTTTCATATCAATGATTGAGCTACATAAGTCCTATAATAAACCTTTTTAATATGAGATCGAAGACAAACAAACCAACTATCCATGAGGTTAGTGGATTGGATCTGTTCAATTATCTCATGATATACATATGGTAGGATTGTTTCCCATGATTTCATCTTTGTCAAGATGATGCAATAAGTCAGAGGTATTGATGTGGTGACCCCAGGGTGCATGAGAGCAATTTGTTTATCCAATCTTATGGAGATTGAAGGACTAAAATTGTTCCTTCTCATGGACAATGGAAGGATGTCGCATAAGTTGTAGATAAGTATTTTCCAATTGATGATTGTCTTTAATTCATGTTTGATCTTGTTTTCATTACCTTGCACTTCATCTAAGGAAAAGTTGAAGTAGGACAAAGACTTTCATAGATTAACTTTCAATCCAATCCAAGGTGATGAAACTAGCTTATTATTTCAAGCATGAGAATCATTAGAAGCACTTGGTACATAACACGGAAGCATGAGTTCATGCACGAAAATAAATGGTTGTTTGTGCATATCTCGTTACAAAAGGATGTTTTCATGCACAACACATGCTTCCTTATTGTTTGGAAAAAGATTTTTGATGCACTCAAGTTTGTGCACATGCATTTTTATATCTTCTGAAAGGTAGAAAAATAGTATGATTGTGCATGGATGCATGAAATGCATGCATAAAAAGCTCAAGAAATTCTTGAATTAATGTTAGGGCATAAAAAGGGACAAAATCATTAAACCTATCTGCATGCTAAACAAATTAAACATCTTCAAGATATAGATGTTTATTCAAGAAATTTTTGGCATGCCAAAGTCTAGAAAAGGGTGGGATGCCTAACCCTAAGGGTAGTTGTTGTTGTAGCATGGCCAAGTTTTACCTTGTATGAGGAGCAAAACATTAGCTTTCATGAAACACCACTACACATGCACTAATTAAGGTTGAAAAAATATATCTTCTGAACAAGCTATTTGTAAAGCCCAATCATTAAGGTCTTCCAAGATATTGGTAAGCTATCACTTCTAGGAAAGGATCCCAATGATTCTTAAGTGATAAAGAAGATGATGAAGTATTCATAGTATAATTATTAAACACTCATTCAATCATCAAAAGATGCGTGTATTTTAAATTATGCAATCAAAGTGGATTGTGGAATTATGTTTAAAGTACTCTAGTAACAACAAACAATTCAACAATGATAATAATTTTTCGAACTCAAGAAAAAGAATGTTTATTACATACAAAATAAAATTTAAGTTAAACTTTCACCAAGAAATGTGAAAACATGTCCTAAGGTGATCCTTTATTTTGATACTCAAGACATGAACACAACTAAAGCAATAAAGCTCTTGAATATTGTCTGAAAGATTGGAATTCCTTTGAAGGATCTTTCTAGCAATGCAAAAGATTCCCAAATGAATCTGTTGGAAATCACTTGGATGATGTGTGTGTGTGACTCACCTCCCATGCATATATACCCTCTTGTACTCTAAAAATAGCAATGATGTACTCTAAAAATAGCAATGAATTAGAATAGTCTAGTGTGAACATGTGGCCATCATGCAACACTTATTCCCATTACTACCCAAGTACTTCCCATTACTATCAACATACCTTAGGGTATGACCCAAGCTTGGGACCTTGGCTAGTTGGCCCTTGTCCCTCTCACACATGGACTCATTCTTGTGGATCAAATGGATTGATCCTTATGGATTAATGATCCCTCTGGATCAATGATCCTTATGGATCAAATGGACTGATCCCTGTGGATCCATGTCTGACACTCTCTCCCCCTTCTAATGATCACTGTCCTCAATGATCAATGAGGGAAATTACTTGCAAACCAGAGATTTTGATTCCCAAGTAGAGTGAGTAAGTGGTAGCTACTAGATCCTGGATGACACAATTCCTCAATCACTTTTGTCTTTGATCTAATATCCTATCTGGAGAATGATCCATGCTATTACTTTCCTACAAAGAAACAATACCTCCTATTAGATTATCCTCTTGGAAATATAATTTTGAAGTTTACTGACATGAAACATTGGATGCACTCTACAATCTAGAGGAAGCTCTAATCGGTATGCAACTTCACTTAGCTGTTTAACTATCTTCCAAGGTCCACAAAACCTTGGTGATAGCTTACTACACTTCCTTGTGGAGAGTGAAGTAGATCTAGCTGGTGCCTGAAGAAAGACTCTGTCTCCCTCCTCAAAAGATCTAGGAGATCTCTTCCTATCAGCATACTCTTTAGCCCTATCAATGGCTTGCTACATCTTGGCTTTAGCTATATAGTTGGATGGTCACTAAGAACTCTTGAAGCACTAGGACATTTCTTTGGCATGCCTATGGTACTAGGAGCATTGAGATTCATGCCATAGTTCAAATCAAAATACCCGTCACCTTGTGAGGCTTATTACTATAAGCAAACTCAACTAGTGGCAAATAACTATCCCAATCTGTCTATCCCTCAGACACATATGCCCTCAACATGTCCTCTAAAATCTGGTTGACCCTCTCAATCTGACCATCTATCTAAGGATGATCACCACTACTCATCTTTAATGACACCTTCAATTTGTCAAATACAAACTTCCATAAGTGTCCTATGAATCTGACATCCCTATCTGTAACTATGGATTTCTGTAACCCATGCAGTCTGAAGACATGCTAGATAAACAATTCCACTATCTATGGAGCTTTTATTTTCTCCTACATGGGTATGAAATGAGCCATCTTGCTCAACCTATCTACCACAACTAGGATAAAATCCTGCTTCCTTTGGGTTTGTGATAACCCAACTATGAAGTCCATGGATAAACTATCCCAGTTATGATCTGGAATCTGTAAAGGATGTAAAATACATGGTGTCTTTATCCTTTTATCTTTGTTGACTTGACACATAAATCATGGTTATACATAAGTGTGGATATCTCTAGCTATCTAGGCCACCAAAATGTTCTTCTAACAAGCTGTATTGTCTTGTCAACACTTGGATGTCCTGGGCAAGTCATATCATGGTTATCATGCATGAATTTTCTTCTCAAATCTCAAGAATTTAGTACGAAAAACTTTCCTTTTTGTCTAAATTTCCATTCTCCTATGAGAAATTGGAATACATGATGAACTTGTTTGATATACTAGGGGAAGAAATAGCTGGAACTATCCCATCTCCTATAATAGAGTCATCACTGATGGCTCTCATAATCTATAAAAAATGTGGATCTTCCAACTGTACTTCCTTTATCTCTTGAAGCAATGAACCTTCTAGAACTATAAAGCTCATTTGATACATTATCTGTGATAATGCATCAGGAACTACATTTTCTTTGCTCTTCTATATAGGATTTCCATATGAAATTCCTCCATGAGCTCAGCCCAACAAGCCTGTCTGCCGTGAAGATCTAGCTGTCTATAAAAATACTCAAGTGTATGGTGATGTGTGTATACCTTAAAGTCTGCACCATAAAGCTAGTGTCTCTAGACTTTAAGTGAATACACCACTGCATACAACTCCTGTTCATGCAATGGCCAATTGCTCTGTGCACTACTCAATTTCTTCCTTTCAAAAGCTATGGGCCTGCCATCTTGGCTTAAAATTGTCCCTATGGCTATGCCACGAGCATTTGCTAACTCAAAGGATTTTTGTGGATCTACTACCTTTGAGTGTAGGAGCCTCTAAAACAGCTTGTTTCACAGTATCAAAATTATCTTGCTACTCTTGCTTCCATGCAAAAAAAACTTTGCCTTGAAGCAAGTTCATCATAGGTGCTACTATGGATGAATATGAAGAGATGAATTTCTGATAGAAACCTGAAAGTCCTAGAAATGACCATAAATGCATCTCATTCTGAGGAATAGTCCAAGATAATATAACTGAAACCTCCTTGGGGTCCATCCAAACCCCATCGATTGCTACCACATGCCCTATATACTCTATCCTCGGAAGAAACGACTGAGCATTCTCTGGATTAACTGAGTCTTATGTACATCATGATGTCTTACTCTAATATGATGGTAGCCATTTGTAAAATATATTTTACTAAATACAATGGCTCCACCTAGAGCATCCAAAAGATCATCAATCCTAGGCATAGGATATTTGTGTCTGATAATAATCTTATTGAGTGCTCAATAGTTGATGAACATCCTGTAAGATCCATCTTTCTTCTTCACTAGAAGAATTGATGCTACAAAAGGGTGAATAGCTAGGTCTAATCAACCCTTTCTGTAAGTACTCATGCATGACCTTGTAGACTTCATTTTCCTCTTGCAAACTCATTCAAAATGGTGGCCAAATATTCGGACTCTCTTCTGGTACCAATTCAATTCTATGCTCTATGTTCTTGCAAGGAGGCAAACCAGAAAGTAACTCTTTTAGGAACAATTCTTGGAATTTTGCTCTCACTTTCGCGGAAAGTGCTGAAGCATTTCAAGTAGACTCTCCATGACAACATGAATCCATCATAATACACGATGAATGCACAAAGCACCAAAAAATAAATCAATTTTAAGCAACTTGGTAGCATCTATCAATCCCATCTCTTGGAGATCTGGTTCTCCACGGATCAGTAGTCGCCTCCCCTCATGCTCAAACTTGATCACTTTACTTGGTCACTATTTATGATGTACTATAATTAGAAACATCAAACTTGCTTCTCAACTTGTCTTGTTGGAATTGACTTTCTTACTTGTAGACCTTGCATTGTTGTATAATCACTCCCTACTGGAGACAACCTTGCCTTGTCTAACAAATGTAAACCGTGCCTTGCTATATATCCTTGTCTCACTCCCTACTAGGTACTTAGACTATAGCCTTGCCTTGTTTACTCTTTGCAAACCTTGCCTTTCTATATATCTTGGCCACTCTTGAATAGTTGACCCACATACTAGAGTAAACAAGGCCACTCTTGAATAGTTGACCCACATACTCTTTGCAAACCTTGCCTTTATGTGTATCTTGGCCACTCTAGAGTTCTTGGCCTACAGACTTGCCTTGCTTGCTTAATGAAGATGAGTCCACCTAGGATCTTTATTCTTCACTCTTAGGTAGATAGATAGATGGAACATCGGCCCATATTACACTGTTATAGAATCAAGATATGATTCCTTTTATAAAACTAGAAACTTTAAAGTCTTTGTCTCAAATCCTATATCGAGGAAGTTCTTAGATGAATTTTATTTGATGATTGCTGACTATGGCATTCTAATCAAAATTTATTTGCCCTTTCTATTCCACAAATCTAAAGTATATACTTCTTGTGAAATAAACTTCTTTGTTCTATACACATAGAAATGTGCACTAGAACTCATAGGTAAGTACTTATAGGAACTATTTATGAACTAGATACTTAATTTATAAGCATCCTTAACTTGTAGATGTTCTTAGAGTTCTCTTCTAAGGTGTCAAATTACCTTGAGACCTCTTACCTCTGAATTTCTAACTCATGAGACCTTGGTAAAACTAGCCCTTGTCTCAATTTGTCCTTTTTGCAAAAGGGCAATTCTTTTTACTTAAAAATTGTCATCTCTTTCTAAATGTATTACTTTACATGTTTCAAATCTTGAATTTATGCCTTTTGATCAAAATTCCACTTGCATCCTTCTAGGTCATGGAATCTTTGAGGATAAACTATCCTCTATTCTAGGTTCTAACTAGAAATCGTAGATTTCTTAGCTGTGAAACTATTAAGTTCCTCATTCTAATGACCTTGGCAACATTTGACCTTGTAATAAGACTGCCCTTGGGCTCATCCTTAAATTAATTTCTCCAAATAGTGATATCTACTAGATATCCACAAGCTTAGATGATTCTTTGATCATAATGCTTTCAATCACTCATCTTGATCATTATATAATTTGGATATGTATGCTCAAAACAAGTAAGTGGCACAGGAACCTACACAAATCACAAGCCTTTGCTCAATGGAACATGAGGAAATAATAAAATTTTAGTATGTTATATATTCTTGAATGCATATGCATACTAATTTTCTAAAAATTTCAGCAGCATACCGGTGCAATTTTGAAAACTGGAAAAAATACGAAGTAATTGTCAAGCAATTTCTGTGATAACCATGATGATAGGCACAATATAACTACAAATAGACCGAAAGGGGATTATACACCCTGACAATTTTATATTTTTCTCCTCGCTAATAAAAAAAACTTACCTTTTCTTGCAAGAAAAATACATGCACCACACAATACGAATCCACGTCTAAACTTGTGTATACTCTAGGTACTATGCAAAATTTCATGTCCTATTTGCAATATGATGCAAAAAGAGGGCAATAATGCATAGAAATTGACAAGAGACTTATCTGGAGGTTCAAAAAAGTAATTGGCAGGTGTGTGCAAGTGTCGAAGATGGTCCATACTCCATCAAAATAGCTTTCCAAGTCACTCTTGATAAGTTGTGCTTCAGAACAATGCTCAAAAGAGGGTTATTGAAGATGAATGGAAAACTTCAAGCTCTAAAGATAGTGGGAATCGAAGCCTAAAAGGTGTTTTCCAGCCACCCTATGGAAAGAGCTCTGAAAGAGCTATGCAGAACAAGGAAAAACTCTGAATTTGGGGGAGATATGCCCAAGTTATGGCCCAAAACATGATAAATTGGCTAATAGAGCAATTATGAAAAAAGTTCTAAACTATGGCTTCAAAAGAATCTTCGAATTCATCGCTCTGAACACTTCTCCTGTAGCCCTGAATGTGTGCAAGACTAGATCTATTATCCCGTATGTCTTTGTTCATCCGAAATTGAATTACATATGCATGCGCACCAATGTTGGTTGTTCAATTCAAACAAAAAACGTGAATACACATACATCTCTCATCGGTGGTGGAAAAGCCACGTGGGCAAGGGCTGTAGACTGTAGAGTCGATTGCGCTCTATAGACATATGCCCTAGTCATGAAGGCGCATGTAGAATCCCATAGAGGATGGCAAATCGTGCTTTAGCTTGATCATATAGCCGAGCAAAGCCCTTCAACCAAAAGAGAAGAAGAGTGAAAGCTTGATATTCCTCCCTCTCTCTGCCTTCAAAAACAAACGAGAAGATGTGGCATCTATGCGGGTAGAATCTCTGAGAAGATGTTCAAGTGCACGCAATTATCGAGAGCGCATTCGCATGAGTAACCTCCAGGGAGTCACGTGTGCATGTTGGTCCCCTTCCAAAGGCAGGTCCTATGGACTTGATTTTGAAAAGACCTTTTGCTTTGCTACATGTGGTGGTGCTTCTTCCCAAAGAAGATGATGAAAGCTCCTAGAAAAAAATCACACAAAAAGCTCGACGAAGAAGAAGCATTGAAAATCTGACGCTTTCCCAAGAACAAATCATGCTCTAATACCAATTGTTGGAAATCACTTGAATGATGTGTGTGTGACTCACCTCCCATCCATATATACCCTCTTGTACTCTAAAAATAACAATGATGTACTCCAAAAATAGCAATGATCTAGAATAGTCTAGTGTGAACATGTGGCCATCATGCAACACTTATTCCCATTACTACCCAAGTACTTCCCATTACTACCAACATACCTTAGGGTATCCCCCGAGCTTGGGACACATGGACTGATCCCTATGGATCAAATGGATTGATCCCTTTGGATCAAATGGACTGATCCCTATGGCAATATCTGACAAAATCATTTTCTTAGGCAATTTGATTTCTTATAATGAATTTCAAATCCTTGAAGAATAAAATTCTCCCTATTTGTGGGAACAAAATTCTTCAAGCTAGTTAGACAACAAGTAGTTCCCAAGAAGTCCCAAACCACAGTTAGTGGTACTTAAGTCCAATGAGTGATATAACGTAAGGGTGTATCAATGGTATTTTTAGCTTTAGAATGTGAAATGCATTAGTTCATGCTTGGAATCAAGTTGAGTAAAAGATCTCTAAAATCCCATGGGTAAGCCAAAACGCTTTCGATAGTTCAAGAGATCTTAAAAATAAATATGAAGTAATCAAATTCCTATTGCAATCTTTTCACTCAATTTCATTTATCCAATGGAAAGTGTGAAATGAGTAAATTATTCCAAGTCTGAACAGAGTAAAATTTCCAAGTATGTAGTCTGCAATTGTGATGGTAATTAACTCTATGGAAGGTACAACATAAACTTTACCTATCCTTAAATTGATTTTGATAAGATCCAAAAAGCATGAGTAGGTGCTTAGACTTAGAGAGTAGAGAGATTCCTAAAAAGATCCTCAAGCTAGCTACTTAAAGGTTCGGTTAGAAAGGAATCTAAAGACAAGAAGTAGACAACTCTTGTCCCTACAAATTGGTCAAGTATAACAAATTGGACTTGAATTAGAGAAATTCAAGAACTGGGAATTATAAATGGTTTTTATTTTGAAAACTCTAGAAGAAAAGGATGGATATTCTGTTGGAAACAATGTCCACACTAGTCCAAAATCCCTCAGTAAGTACATCATGTCTAGCTATTCTTAATATTCTTTGTACAAGCAAAAGAAGAGGGCGATGTGGCTAAGTCATGCACCTCCCACACTCCCCACATGGGTTCAATTCTCAACGGTAGCGTTGGTGAAAATTTTGATGCTTTTGCTTTATTAAAAATAAAACCACATGGATGAATAGTGACGAGCTGATGACGCGATCACGGAGGTCATTATTCAATCATCCTACACCTTTTGCAACACAAGCTTTGGAGCTTGGTCCCTCATTAGAGGTGGTACTTCTTAGCACATGGGGCAGCCATGGTGCTATTTTGGAGCATGTTGAGGAGCGGTTATGGAGTTCTTCTTGGAGAAGAAGAGTGTGCTCACACTCTTGCTTATGGAGAGGATTTACCCCGCAACAGCTTGGTGGTGTGGATCGGCCATTCACATGATGTATTTGAAGATTGTCTTCTACATGAAGATTTCGGGTTACTTCAAAGACATTGGATGGTGGTTAACATAAGATTTGCATCTTATGTTAAGAATTCAGGTACATGTTCTCTTTATGCACACAGGTACTACTTGAAGTATAAAGTGGCATCCATATCATTCGGCATAGGTACAAGAGAATCAGTACATGCATGCTTTATGCATATTTGGATGAGGTGTTCGAGAAGGTATGTTCATATGAGTTTGAGGATTTCTGACAGAAAACTTATTAGCATTCTTTGCTACTTTTGTAAGTATGTGATCTTTTCACACACATATCTGATTTAGGGTCTTCCATAGCCTAAGTTTAGATGAGGGTTTTCTGGTTATCATTTTTAGACTGATCCTTCCTCTTTCTGTCACTCATATTCACTCTTCTACAACCTATTTGGTCACAACATCTCATATATATTCAGATTTCTATCTCTATATCTGAATATGTTTGTTACATTTGTATATACACTCTTCCATCTATTTGTGTTCACATAGAGTGCTTGAGAGTTTTGCTCCCACATTGTAAATTGACATTTGTATATATGATAGTGTGAGTAATCAGTGGCTTACGTAACACTTTACACATGTTGTCTAGTCTTTCTCTATCTTTGTCTCATCATTTGTATGATTAAATATGGTATGTTCATGTTTTGTCAATATTGGAAGATTACTAGTTTCTATGTTGTAAATCCTGGACGTATGGAACTTGGACCCGTGGTATTAGTAATGGGCCTACTATATTTCCAGCATTTGGTATCATAGCTTTAGGGCTTTGGCATCAGAGCATTCAAGTTCTCAGATTCCAAGGTTCCCAGACTTCTAGGTTTACAACATATGATTTAAGAGCATCTTCTAACATTTGACATACACACTTAATCTAGATGAGTAGAGATTTGAGAATTAGACAATTCGGTCACATGTTTGTTTATCAGTGTGGTGTATGAAGTTGATGATCTGTTAGCAGTCGAATACTTTTGGAAGAGTATGAAAATACTTTACATAAGTATTATTTGAAGAGCAAGACTTGATGAAGAGAAGGCTACTTCAAATTCAAGGAAGAACAATGGTTTGGAGAAGATGAAGTAATCAGATCATCATCAAATCATAGGTATTAGTTTCTACTATTAGATTATCATTTGCAGGTCATATCTTAGAAGAGCAGTTATGAAGAGATTTGAAGAATTCAAGGCGTGCTTTTATACACTTTCATTATTTGAAAGTTAAAGGCTACATCAAAACAGGTACAAAATTCAGCATTCAACCAAAAAATTGGTGAATTCAGTCATATCAGTCACACTTGAAGCAGAGTTTTGATTCAGAGATATGAGGAGATGATAAAACATGATTCTATATTCACTTCCATTTGTATACCATGTTTGTTTTGTTTCTTACTTTTAACACTAGAGGAAGATAAAAATTCATTTGAAGAAGTCAAGAGTGCTTGCTACTTCAAGATGAAGAGAAAAAAAGGTATGGAAGAGAAGTTTGAAGATGTTGACATCATCAGGTGGAAGAAAGATGTAGAAGAAGAAAGTACAATATTTCCAAAAGAAAAGTAAGACTTTTTCTCATAGATTTTCCATATAATTTTCCTATTTTATCCTCTACATCCAAAGACAAGTCTACGAGAACATCTTGTGTGAAGATAGTTTAAAGGAGAAGCAATTTCTTGATTTGCATGATACTATAAGAAGCAGATTTTGAAGACAACTTGTATGTTTTGACTCATATGTATGAGTTATAATAAGTTGAAGTTTTTGAGTAGGAAGCTTATATGTTCCCTCAAAGAATTCATGTGTCAATTCAGAGCTACTTGGTATATGACAAGTTGCAAAGAAGTATATTGCTTCGTTATCTAACTCTTAAGGTAAAAGAGTATTTGGAGAAGATGTTGGAGACTTGGAGAGAGGTTTTATGTTTGGAAAATTACCTCATATTCAGTATTTTTCAGAAAGCTTCAGAAAATTCAGATTGAGATCTACTTTCTATGATTGTCTTTATTTTTGGATACATGCTTGTATTCAAAAAGGTGTTCCATTAAATCCTATCACTTGATTGAGAAGTGGAGTTAGCCAAAAGAAAGTCAAGAAAATAGTATCACATTTCACCTAGGTAGAATATGAATATATGAAGTATCAACTTGCAGCTTTTGGAGTTCTCAAGGTGAGAGTTTGTCCACTTATGTTTCAAGTAGGAGTTGTAGATTCTTGAGAAGGATTTGGTTAAAGAAAAGTTTTACAACTTTATGTGAGAAGCATGAACACTTAGAGACATTCAGGTAGCAAATCAAACACTCAGTCATGAAGGTTTGATGAGAGTAGATTCTACACATGTAATTTGTTGGAGAGATCATTGATCTTGGATGATCTCGTATGATCTTGATAGATCTTGTATGATCTTGGATGAACTTGAAGGTCTTGAAGATCTTGAGTATTTATGAGTCAGTTGTCTACCCTTTGTTTGTAAGGTTCTTAGCATTGGAAGAAGTAAAAAAATTCAGGTTCTATCAAATTTGTGTTGCAGAGAGATAGAAGAAGATACTTGTTATGTTGCAGAAGGTTATGAATCCTAAAATGCTTTCAGCAAGGTTTTTATAGATCAGCTAACCTTATTCTAGATTTTGGGAAGCTGAGGAATGACAGGAAAAGCTATTGGCATGTGCACAATGCTAATAAAAAGGGTTCATAAGTTTTGTTTCAAACATAGGTATTAATGTTATGAAAAATCAGATTTATGAAGGAAGACGTTCCAGATTTCATAAAGTCTGATATATTTGAAGAATTCTAGATACTAGTGTTAAATAATCCAGGGGGTGATGAAACATAAAGACTTATTTTCAGCCATATGTGAAAGAATGCAAAGTCATACCTATAAGAATTCGAGGTATTCCTATATCTCCTTTGTTTGTTTCTCTTTATGTTCCAACTTTGAAAGAAGAAGGAAGAAGAAGAATGTCTGGAGAAAGTTCCTGTTAGGTGTTCCTATTTAGGAGAAGGTTCCAAAGTTCTATTGAAGAGAAATTTGATATTTTGAAAAGGTATGTTTTTAGAAGTGCACACATATATGTTTATACCAGATTCTGAAGGAAAGAGGTATGAAGGATTTACAGATTGAACAAGGATAAAGGCATGATGACATCATAGATTTTTTGATGAGACTCATGAGTTGAGTTGATTTGAGTTGAGTACAGTCAGAGATGAACCAACAGTGTTCATAATACACTAAGTTGTGAGTTCTCAGTCACAGGTCCCAAGATTCAGTTCTTGATTTTGTTTAGTGTATTTACATAACACAACAGAAGTACATTGAGAAACCTTTTGTAAGGTAAAAGCAAATATGTGGATCCTAGTGTATGTTTTCAGGTTTGAGAAAACAAGAGATAGCAGGTTCAGAGTCAATTCATGCTACATAAGTTGTCAAGCTTGATGTATACACTATTGGATATTTAGTTTGCATATTTTCTCAAGTATTATGGTTCATATTCAGCAAGTTTAGGTTTCTGAAGTTTGAAGAAAGTCAAATTCAGTTTTGAAGAAGACTTTTGAAGAAAAGGTTTGAAGGCCAATTTGGGAGTACAAGTTTGAAGCTTATGAAGTTTGCAGATGAATGAAGTTACATATCCAGTTCATTTTGTACCATTGTGACATTGAAGGAGGGATTGTTGGAAACAATGTCCACACTAGTCCAAAAGCCCTCATTAAGCACAACATGTTTAGTTATTCTTACTGTTCTTTTTACAAGAAAAAGAAGAGGGCGACGTGGCTAAGTCATTGCCTCCGAAAGTCCCCACGGGGGTTCGATTCCCGGCAGCAGCGTTCGTGAAATTTTGATGCTTTTGCTTTATTAAAAATAAACCACACAGATGAATAGCGACTGACTGACGGCGCGATCACGGAGACTTTTTCCAAGATGATCGAGCTTTATTCAAAAGCTTCTGGAGTGCTTTTCAAGGATACACAACTACTATATAAGAAGAGCTTGTCTCATTATTCAATCATCCTACACCTTTTGCAACACAAGCTTTGGAGCTTGGTCCCTCATTAGAGGTGGTGCTTCTTAGCACATGGGGCAGCCATGGTGCTATTTTGGAGCATGTTGAGGAGCAGCTATGGGAAGAAGAGTGTGCTCACACTCTTGCTTATAGAGAGGATTTACCCCGCAAAAACTTGGTGGTGTGGATTGGCCATTCACATGGTGTATTTGAAGATTGTCTTCTACATGAAGATTTCGGGTTACTTCAAAGACATTGGATGGTGGTTAACATAAGATTTGCATCTTATGTTAAGAATTCAGGTACATGTTCTCTTTATGCACACATGTACTACTTGAAGTATATGGAAGTGGCATCCATATCAAGAGGAGTTCTATTCGGCATAGGTACTAGAGAATCAATACATGTATGCTTTATGCATATTTGGATGAGGTGTTCGAGAAGGTATGTTCATATGAGTTTGAGGATTTCTGACAGCAAACGTGTTAGCATTCTTTGCTACTTTTGTACATATGTGATTTTTTCACACACATATCTGATTTAGGGTCTTCCATAGCCTAAGTTCAGATGAGGGTTTGCTGATTATCAGTTTTAGACTGATCCTTCCTCTTTCTGTCACTCATATTCACTCTTCTACAACCTATTTGGTCACACATCTCATATATATTCAAATTTCTGTCTCTATATTTGAATATGTTTGTTACATTTGTATATACACTCTTCCATCTATTTCTGTTCACATAGAGTGGTTGAGAGTTTTGCTCCCGCATTGTAAATTGACATTTGTATATATAATAGTGTGAGTAAGCACTGGCTTACGTAACACTTTACACATGTTGTCTATTCTTTCTCTATCTTTGCCTCATCATTTGTATGATTAAATGTGGTATGTTCATGTTTTGTCAATATTGGAAGATTACTGGTTTCTATGTTGTAAATCTTGGACATATGGAACTTGGACCTGTGGTATTAGTAATTGGCCTACTAAATTTCCAACATGTTCCATCCAAAGGTTTTCAAGTTTCCAAGCTAAAACAAGAGATCATGAAATGATGGTGTGAAGGAATCAAAACCTAAAATATCAAGTTAAGAACTTGGAATTATAAATGGTTTTTTATTTTGAAAAATCTAGATGAAAAGGATGGATGTTCCATCCAAAGGTTTTCAAGTTTCCAAGGTAAAAGTAAGAGATCGTGAAATGATCATGTGAAGGAACCAAAACCTAAAATATCGAGTTAGAGGTAATGCTTGAAACTTCAAAATTCTTTCAAAGAATTGAAGTGAGAAGGTACTCTATAAAGACATGTTTAGACTTTAGTATAAGTATCACTCACATATCAATGTGAATATAAAATAGGGTGGTATGGGACACCCAATTTTATACTCAGATTTATGTAGGAAATATGCTATGGGACATGGGACCATGGGATGATAATTATCTTTTAGTCCTAGAATGAATCTTGAAGTTAGATGTGATCCTCAAGGGAATTAAAAATCAAAGGAGAAGTTTAAATTTAAGGAGGATAAAATCATGATCTCAAGATACTTCAAGATCAAGTAGGTAAAAAGATACAAAGTAAATAACTTCCAAGATCTTCTTTTATAAATAGGACAAAGATGTGCTCTTATTTGAATTATGAAACACTTCAAGATAAAGTGTTGTTGACTAAAAAATACGTGATAAATTTTTGGAGAAGTCGGACTCTGGCATTGAAATGATCCTTTCAACTAAGGAAAGGACTAACTAAGTCAAGCACCAAATTCTTAGTGTAACTCGGTAAATTCAATCCTTTGACTCAAAGCAATGAACAAGAATTGCATTCCTAGTGAGTAGTCATAAAGATTGAATATAGGCATGAACTGAGTCTCAAGTGAAACATTATTTGAGTAAAAAAGCATCAATAGAACCTCAATGGGTCAACACACTGATGTTGGATATCACAGTAGTGTCTTTTGTCTGATGATGTTTTAGATTTACTCTATTAATTACTCTTAAAGACAGAAGAAACGTTTCAATACCTTGTTGAAACCGATGTTTGCAAGGTTAAAGTCTTGAGTCATCTAGAATTTGACTCATAGAAGGTTTATGTATCTTTGAAGTTTTCTTTAATGGCTTTCTAGAGTGTAGTACACTCTACAAAACAAAAGTTATGAATTTCTCACTGGATTGACAATTCTAAATAACTTTTTAGCTACACTAATTTAAGAGAGGTGTCCTCAATTGGATAATTTTCACTTTGGATTTGACTTGGTCAAGTTATAGTACAATCGATCAAAGATGAATGGAAAACCTTCTCCTACATTTTACGTAGGGTTTTTTAAAGCCCATTTGGTCAAAGTAGTCCTCGAGTCGGGTGAAAAATCAAGTAAATGTTGATTAAGAGTAAACAATTGTACAAACATCCAAGTTAGATGTTTGACTCAACCAAACTCCTAGTTCTTCCAAATTAGATTCAAGTGAATCAAGAGTTCTTAAAAGTCTTTCAAGGGATAAGAATCTCAAATAAATTACCAAGTCCATGCACCAGCCATGCCCAGAAATGGACCAATAATTGGAGTCCACCCGCTTCACATGTTTGTGGTTAAATTGCACCTAGTAAAACAATGAATTGGCTAAGTGTTTTTTCAGATCCACCATTATTATTCATTCACTATTTTGTACTTTGACCAGTTTATCAAAGTGCAAAGCTATATGGTGTTTTGAATCATTCGGCATAGATCCCACCAAAGAGATGAGACATTTTCTTCCAATTTTAGAACATGAGGCTTGGGGGTTTCCTATGGTATTTATATATCTCTATTTTTTATGAATAAAATATTTTTCCAAAGGGTAAAGAATGTAATAAAGTAACTCTATGATCTAAGGGTCTGATCGATTCAAAGCGATCTAAAATCGGACACTGTTTGGTCACTTGTGTGTATGAACAAAGATCTCAAGACTAGACTTATGTAACATGTCATGTGCTCTTGTAAGCAAGTGATCCACTTAGCTCAGTGGTTAAGGCTCAAGGGTGTGAAGGAGTACATGGGGAGGGTATTTTGCCCAAAGAGTTCTAGAACCTTCTAGAAGCATTTACTTTTAACTCATATTAACTGGGACCCTTGGTGCACATGCACTTACATGGCCGACACATGGATGGTTAGAATCCACCTACCCGAGAAGGCAGTTCCTTGGAGAGAGCTATATATACAGGCATATCTTTGGGAGGAAAGTCATCTCTCTAGCATGTGGTGGTCATAATCTTCATTCTCTTGAAGTAGCCAATGATGCCAATGGTGACTCCGATGACAAGGTCTACCAAGGTCTATGCCTTGGTTGTTGCCTTATTCATAATCCTTGGAGAAATCCTTGGATTACGAAAGCCTTGGGTGGCTGGGTAGGTGCTCGATTTGCTCGAACAAAAGCTACAAAGCGTTTGCATTGGAATGCTCCAATAACAGTGACATGTTGTGATGGTGATGCACCACATTTGACTCTCCTTCTGGTGAGCTCCACGACGATGCTCTTTCAGTAGGAAACTGAGCTTCGGATGCCGCACACAATACTCTGCACAAGGACTATAGAATACATAGAAATCACATAGTACACGGAGAGCATGAGCATAGATTTCTTGCATCTTGTGAATGCGATCAAACTTACATTCTATGTGTGACTAGGCCACTATATGTTTTCTTAAAGAACATATACAAAAGTGTCCAATACCCATTTGGCCTTTCACATGGACACTAACAATAACAACCACTTATTCAAAGCATGGGCAATTGCATAGGACTCCTTTTGATAGATGAAGTAATTCTTCTGATCCAATTCTAGCTTTTTTCTCTCAAAAGCCACTCATCATCCATTTGAACTAAAACTACTCTTATAGCAAAACCATTTGCATGAGTCTACCACAAAGAGTTTATTAGGATCCATAATATGTAAAAATGAAGCTGTGGCAATTGCTGGTTTGAACTCTTCATAGTTTGCTTTTGTTCGTGTCCCCAATAAAAGATTTGCCCTTTTCCTTGAAGTTGTTCCATCATCAAGACAAAGAATATGGCTTATTTCTTGATGAATCTATGACAAAACCCTTACAAACCTAAGAGTATATGAAGCTCTTCTAGGTTCTTGGGATGTGGCCACTCCATAATAGCCTGTACTTTGTGAGGATCCATCTGGATTTCATCTTGGGAGACTATATGCCCAAAGTATCTAACTTTTGTTTAAGAAATTCACACTTTGATTCCTTAGCAGAAAATTAATATTCTCATAACACTTAAAATAATTTCCTCAAGTGTTCCATATGTTCCTCTTTTGATCTAATATAGATAAGAATATCATGTAAGAACTCTAATAATAATTGCCCTATATATGGCCATCAAACGCTATTCATGAGCTTCATGAAAGTGGTGAGAGCATTGGTGAGACCAAAGGCCATCAGCAAAAACTCATAGTACCCATATATAGTTCTAAAAGAATTTCTATGGACATCCTATATCCTAATCTTGGTGTGATGATATCCTGACCTAAGACCAAGCTTGGAAAAACACTTAGCTTGATGTTACTGATCAAATAGTTCTTCCAATCTAGGAATTGGAAATATATTTTTTATCGTTACCCTTTTTAGTGCTCTATAATCTTTACATAGTCTCATAGAGTCATATTTCTTCATGACTAGTAGCATTGACGATGCCCAAGGTGAGTTACTAGATCTAATGATGCCTTTATCTAAATAATCTTGAAGTTGCTTCTCTACATCTTGATGTTGAGATACAATAAGCCTATAAGGTGGCTTGCAAATAGGGTTAGTGTTAGTAAGTACCTCTATGGCATGGTCAATGTCCCCTTTCTCTAGTGGTAGACCTCTAGAAAGGTCAATGGGAAAAACATCTTTATATTCAAACATTAAATCCTTAAAAGACTTAACAATGTAGTCTTGCATAAATGAATAATGGAAAGTCTTATCTTTATTTTTATGAAAATAAACATCAGATAAATTTTCTATAAAATGCTTAAGATAACTATACAATAATAACATATGTTGTACATGTTGAAAATGAAACAAAGTATCTAACTATAAACATGAGATGAGAGGTGCACTAGGTACATCTCTCTCTCCATGAATACAAAATCTACTTCCATTCTTCAAAAACTCAAGAGGGTTATTTTGGTGGTTGCACTCAAGTGTGTCTCCCACCACCCAAAGCCACTCTCTATGTTGAAGAATGCTCCGATGAACCCTCCTATTTTTGGAGGGAGCTCAGCACACAGGTCGAGGTTGTCATGTTGAAGCTCGTTGACTACTTAGGAGATACACATGGAAATTCCCTTGCTAATTGCACCCATCCATGCATTGTGTACTATATTCTTTCACTTCCCAAATGAGGGCTTTGAGTGGGACCCATGTGTAACTCCAACTAAGAGATGGTTCATACATCCCTTCCACAAATCTCTCACATAACATTTCCTTCCCTTCAACTCCATGTTTGTCCTAAAAAATGGTATGGGAAAGCATAATGGAAGTTAAAGAATATAGAACAAATGCTCCCACAAAACCCCATGTATCTGGTGTACATGGTCATATCTTCGTGTTGTTATTGCATCTCCCTCCCCTGAAGAAGACTCTTGGGAAGGCAATCTAAAATTGGGAAAGTGTCTCTGAAGGGTGCTGACCCATTCCCATGTGGCATCATCTTTTAAACTATCTTTCCACTTTAATACACACTCTTTACATAAGTGACTCCTCACCTCTTTCTCTCAAGTGCATAATATGCTCTCAAGCTCATGTGGAATAGATTGGACAAAAATACGCTCTACTACCTCACTCTTTATATAAGTGACTCTTCATCCATTTCTCTCGAGTGTGTAGTATGATCTTAGGCTCATGTGGAATAGATTGAATAGAAATGGGATCTACTACATCAGTGTGGAAGTTGGAGCTCGTAAGCCATCTTTCCTATTATCATAGGTATTGGGAATGGTCCAAAATACCTAGGAGATAGTTTTGAACAAGGTCCCATCTTCATGGTTTCATACCTAGATGGAACTCTAAGATAGACTTTCTCTCCGACCTCAAAGTTGATGTATCGCCTTTGAGGGTTAGCATAGGTGCTAGTCCTATCCTGAGCTCTCCTAATGCTTTCCTTGGCAAGCCTAATCATATCATTCATCTCTTCCAAGAATTCCTTTACAACTTGGAATTTGTCAACTACAAACCTAATGCATAAGGAGCTCTTGGCCAAACCTCATACATAAGCATAAATGGACTACTCCCAGTGAAAGAGTGCTTGGAACTATTATATGAAAACTCTAAATAGGTAAGTAATCTTCCCAATTAGTTTGCTTTTCATTTACATATACTCGAAGCATATCTTCTAGGATTTGGTTAACCCTCTTTGTTTGCCCATCCAACTATGGATGCTAGGCCATACTCATGCTAGTTTTAGTATCCAACCTCTTGAAGACTACTCTCTAGAAGTGGCTAGTAAACTTCCTATCCCAATCAGAAACCATGTCTAAGGAAGACCATATAGTTGGTATAGGTTCCCTACAAATAATCTAGCCAATGCAGGTGTCTTCACTGTACAATATGTGGGACTAAGCCTAGACATTCGGTTAACCTATCCACAATTACCCAGAGTGAGTCTCCCTTTCTGTGTTTTGGGTAATCCTATTATGAAATCCATGGAGATACTCCCCTACTTCCCATATGGAATATCCAATGGGTGGAGTAGTCCTCCAACCCTCAATGATTTAGCCTTTTTGACATGGCATTTGGTGCACTTAAGCACATACTCTAGGATTTCCTTATGAATTCAAGACTAGTAAAAGTGCATATTAATAAGATCATAATTCTTGTCTATCATGATGGAGGGGGGTCTGATGAACTTTTGATCTATCATCTTTATGTTTATCACAATGGAAGGGCTATGTCACAATAGAGGATATCTATAACGATAGAAGGGTTTATTGGGTATTGTTTCTATCACAATGGATAGGTGGTTTGCCACAATGGAAGGCATTTCTCACGATGGTGATGTAGCCCGTTGGTGGTGCTCTGTCATGATGAATAGGATCTATCATGATAGGCAGGTGGACTATCATGATGGGCATTTGGTTTGTCATGATGATTCGCCAATGTGATGGAGGGGCTCTATCATGATATTCCATTTTTTTTAAACCTTAGGAACCACATTTTTTGCATAATAGAGACATTGTCTAGGCCTTTATTGTGGTCTACATGCAATTTCAAGAATACACTTTTTTATGGTCTATTTCAATAGACCAACATGATCAGCTAAGGACCTATGCAAGGGTCTATTATACCTATGTGTCCTATAGGAGTAGTAGAAAACTTGAAATCTACAAGATAATAGCCAAAAAACAACATACTCTCTCGCTCTCTCATAAGGGACATTAATGGAAGAGGGATTTTTATGTTACTGATTTTTTGTTGAAGCAAGAGATGGAAGGATGAGGTGTGGGAAGCTGAGTGGGGGTGATAATAGTGTAGATGTGGTGTCAAAAAATATGAAAATGAGAACAAAAATAAAAAATATACTAAGCAAATGACTCCACTGCCTCTTCTCTCTTTACTCTTACCATCAAAATCTCATACCTTGAATAAATCTTCCTAATAATGATGCCAAAACGATACCTTCAGAGTCCCAATGTAGAACAATGTTGAGTACAAACATCAAGTAGGATCCTACCTTAAATTATCAACCATGAAGACTTGAATTTGGTGTCAATCTAGACAAGGATGAGTACCACATTAGGAAGCTTCATGTCCTTAATTTTCAATCCATGAAGATGTGAGGATGATATGACGATCATGAGAGAATGATGTGTGTAAAGATGAAGGTGAGAAGAACACGAGATGCACACACACACAAGGTAGAGGGAAGAAGATGATCAATGGAAGGAAGTAGATTCCCTATTAAAAATGATCTCAATTATAATGCAAGCTGAAATGCCACAATGACCAACCAACCCCAAAAATGAGCTCTCTAGCTGTTTTTATAGTTTTCTTACTAGTTTTGGCTGATTTTAAACATAGTGTCTGGCATAGTAAAAAATTAGGTTCTAAGGCTATTTTGAGGCATCTAATGAGGTCAAAAAATTATTAAATTTTGTACATGAGTTCTAACAAAGCTCCTCAAGCTCGAAGAATCCTTGTCTTGAAAAAAATTGAGCACTTGAATACAAAATTGGGTGTCTATAGTACAAGGGTAGTGATAAAAATCACAGTTTGGGTACTTGATGAGATCATTGATATTTGATATTTTAAAAGATATGGCTCAATACCACTTATCCTCACACACACCTTGCTTCACATGCTTCCTTGCCTTCCATGCCTGCTCCCTCTATCCAGACCTTGGCCTTCTGCACTACCAACACTCCCCACCCTCTCATGTCTATCATCCTTGACAAACTCTTGCTGCAGGGAGTGATCAATATAATTTTGTAGAAGGTCCATGGCTAGAAAATGTTGATTTACTCGGATACCTTTAGTGAGATCTACCTAAAGTTTGGGCTAACCAATTGTTATGGGCATATTTGGTTGTTGGTACTAATAGTGTGATGCATATTGCATTTGTTCACATGCAAATAGCTATAGTAGATTTGTTGGTCCTTAAATTAAAATCTCCAAGTGGTACTCCCAAAAGCCTCTTCTGAACATTTCTTCGAATGTTTGCTTGTAGCAGGTGGGAAGGTACTTCACTCTACAGTGCCATGCTGTACCATGGTGTGCCTTTGAAGGTAGGTCCTTAGACTAAAATTGCATTGCATGGGTAGGGATTCTTTGAGTGATGCATTGGATTTCCACATTGTATTGGACCAAGATCATAAAATATCACATATATTGGAGATGTAATGCTGTGCTTCTAGCTCTTGAAAATAAGAGGATTTTAACACTACTTCTTCAAACAAAGCCATGGCCTATAATTGCACTTGGATGCATGCGAAATTAGTGTGACCAATTTCTTCCATGGGTTTCATCAATGCTGATCATGGAAACTCAAATGTATCCTAACCTTCATCCATGACTCTACCTCGATTGTCATTTGAGGTTCATAATCTTCTTCATAAGACTTCTCTACAGGTATCTGTACAAGTTCCTTAGGTTCAAGGATATCTAGGGGAGATGCTGGTCTTTCTAGGGAGACACATGAGGCTAATTCATACTTCATCTCTATGACTTTCCTATGAAGATCTTCTATTTCTACGAGGGCCACTTCAAGAAGTGTTGTTGTGGATGTTGAAGGATCCTTTTGAATCGGCGTGGGGAGGGATTCTTATGTCATTCTCAAAGCCTCAAATTCCTCATTTAGCTTATTGTGGACTTCCATTAGGTTAGAGTAATAATAATGTCATCCACATAGGCACATAAGTAGATAACTTCTGAGTTGCACTTCTTTATAAATAAAGAAGAATCTGCATTGTTAGCCACAAAACTTTGATCCTGCAAATAAATAATAAGCCTATGGTTCCAAACTACCATAGAGTGCCTTCCTTAGCTTGCATACAAAGCTTGATTTATCTTTATCTTCAAACCCTGGTGCTTGCGCCATATATAATTCTTCTGATATCCGTCCATTTAGAATGCATTCTTGACATCTAGCTACTATATATTCTAGTTCTTAGAGGCATCAATACTTACCAAATCCCTAATTGTTGGCATTTTAGCCACAGGTGAAAAGGTTTCTTCATAGTCCACTCCATGGGTTTGAGAAAACCCCTTTGCCACTAGCCTTGCCTTGTACCTGTTTATAGAACCATTTGAATTCTTTGTGATTTTATATATCCATCTGGATCCTATTACCTTCATGCTTGGTTTCATGGGAATCATCCTAAGTATGATTTTCCTGAAGTGTTTCCACTTCTTCCTGCATGGCTTCTCTCCATTCTTTCTTCTTATTGACCTCTTCAAATGAAGAAGGTTCTTCTGTCATAGAGTCTTTAGTGATATACTGTTGTAGAGCAAAGAAGAGCACAGATGCATAGAAAAGAAAGGCCCCAAAATTTTTCTGATTTGGACACTTTATTCTTGTAATATAATTACTTTGTAATATATTTTCGGATGTAAATGCACTAGAGGAGTCCTCTAGATGCATACCCATAGATATCTGCATCATTACTCTTGTACAAACTGGCAAGAAATTAGTCTTTTAGTCAATAAAGTGCCGACCTCTTATGTGAAAGGACGATTTTTAGGGCACAAGTATATAAGTCATTTTGTGACTCTTTGTAGATACTTTTTGCCATTGTGAAGAGGGAGAGCAAAAATTCGAATTTGCTTCTTTCCTTCTAATTTCCTCCTTCTCTATGATCTTTTGTGTGTGTGTGTAATACTTGGAATGTGTGTGTAGGACTGTTGCCTATCCCTTCCCATCACTTTTGAACTATTGTAGTGTGTGTGTGAACTACCACAAGTTGCGGAGTGAGTGTTGGTGTTTCCTACCACTTACTATTTTGCACATAACTTGAAGATCATTTGTCAAATTTGAGTGAAAATACCACTAATAGAAGTGTTTCATTGAGAGCTTCGAAATGAAGCCATTACTGTCCATATTTAGAGTTTGAAGCTAGGAGAAAAGTCTGAATTTGTGCTTACTACTGTAAATGATATCGCGGCATGCATTTTTAAAGATTTAGTGAGTTGGAGAGGTAGTTAAGTCTTTTCACATGCATTGTAGATCAGCCACTTCACTTTCCATCATGTGCGCACACATCCTCATACATTTGGTTTATGTGGTTCCTCAGATTGATAATTAAACGTGTGTCAATCCACAACTATATGCACTTGTGGGGCAATTGAGATTTAGTCTCATTGACACAAGTCCCTAAGGCTTCATGACTTAGGTACACACATTTTTGGCACCATTTTCGGGGAACAAACTTAACCAAGGTGCCTTCGTGATGGTTATAGCTCTGAAGTGAAGGAATCGTACTTGTGGAGGTGAATTCGTTTAGTAGCAAGTAGTCAAGCACTTCAACACTTGTTACTTCACATCCTTGAGGTGTGTGTAATGAGTTTTTAGGATTAGGGTTAGGAGTGAGGAAGAAAGGGAAGAGTTAGGGTTAGGTTAGAGAGCGCATTAGAGTAGGAGGAAGTAGAAAAACCAAAGAAAAAAATCCCAAAAATTGTCAAAATTAGTGTAGAGTAGGTCTCAGGTATCACAAAGCTATAAAAACCAAAAAATCAGTTCATTTGACACAAGTGTGAGAGCAGGTATCGTGAACAGAGCAGCGATCGGTATCGCCAGTGTGGTATCATGCCTAGCAAGCTAAAGAGTGAATTTGGAAGCACAAATTTGGGTTGAGGTATCCTTGAAGGTAAGCTACACAATTTTTTGATAACCAAATCACTTCAGAAACACACCTGCACGTGATTAGAATCATTTTCGGTATCGTGGGGAAGTACAGAGAGTTTTTTGAGGGTTCTTGAGTGATACAGAGGGCCAACAAGGAAGAGATGAGGAAAACAAACACTTTGAACCAAAAAATTTTTGAGTTTAGATGAAATTTGGCTGAGGTATTACGGTCAGTTTGAGTTTTGGTATCGTGATACCAAAATTCCCTTGTATTGCAATATTCACCTGGTATCGTATCATTGCATACCCACTTGAGGTATAGCGATACCAAACTGGTATCATATCGTCAAGTGTTGGTATCGGGATCGCGATCATTTGGTGGTATCGTATCGCCATCCACCCGATATCATATTGTCCCCGTCATGGTATCGTATCGTCGATCGAGTAGTATCGTATTGCCTGCCAGGTTGGTATCATATCGCCAACTCGGTATCGTATCGTGGTTACCTTAGTATCGTATCATACAAAAAGTGGTATCGTATCATGCGACCATTCTGGTATCGTATTGTCCATAGTTCTGGTATCCTATCGGGTGACTTACTAGTATCGTATCATGCAATAATTTCTTATCATATAGCGTAGTGGCCATGTATCGTATCGTCCTCTATATTCTCCTTCTGTGTTTGATCATTTCAGGAATCCTTTTGTAGATGTCTAACTCCATAGCTAATGCTTTTATGGTTAAGATTTGAGAGCCTAATTGTAAATATTTATATGTGAGGAAGTGATGAGTGTCTTTTGAAATAGGCGCAATTATGTGTAGGAACATTTATACGTGAAGAAGTGATGAGTGTCTTCTGAAACAAGTTGAGAGAATTATGTGTAGGAACATTTATCTATGAAGAAGTGATGAGTGTCTTCTGAAACAGACGCAATCTTGATGGTCAAAGAATTGATAAGATCTCAGTGCATAATGTAAAGTTTTACACAAATGAGGAGTCAAAATCTAAGTTGGAAGGTAAGCCCTCTATGGCTAAAAGCATTTGATTAAACAAGTTGTAATTTGGGAGGACCATGCATTAGAAGTTGCATGTGTCAAAGTCGACTATACAAGAGGACAATTTCAAACATAGGTAGATTGTTTGGATCATTTCTCAAGATCTACTGAATCGTTTGAGATGTTTTAACTTGGAGAAGGTGCACAATATTTAGGCAACTACAAAGTTCCATAAAAAACTTTACACATTTGGTCAGTCAATGAGTGAGTTATGTGCAGCAGACTTTTTTGAGTAGTGACTATCTTCACAGTTAGTACAAATTTTGATATTTTGGCATTGTTCTTCAAAAATTGATCAAGGTTTTGAGTTATTCTTGATATAGAAGTGTGCTAACATCAAGGATAGCTTTTTCTTTTGGAGATTAACACTCTCTGTCAGTGGTATCAGAGCAAGAATTATCAAAATAGAAGAAAGGAGGACCCCGACTGCTACAATCATACAGAAATCAACATTTGAAGTTTCAAAAGGTGAAAGCTTAAAGGGAAAGCTTGAGAAGGAGGCCTGAAGCTATCAAGAAGATCAAATTGAACTTCATTCAAGTAAAGGTACACTTATTCCTCATAAACCTTGAAGAATTCAATACATAGCCGAAGAAAGGATGGGAGATTCTCTTCAGATAGAGAAATTGGATAGAGAAAACTATCCAGCTTGGTCGATGAGGATGGAAGCTCATCTCATGAGCAAAGATCTGATAGGTTACATCACAGACGAAGAATAAAAACTAGAATTCAGAGATCCCAGTGTTCCAACTAGGGATGAACTCTCAGATTTGAAGACTTGGATGAAGAAGGATGCTCAAGCAAGGAGCATTATCTACATGGGACTCAATGACTACTTGCTACCTCATATTAGAGGACTTGAAAGTGCAAGTGACATATGGAATGCTTTGGAGGAGCATTTCCAAAATACTACAAAGTCAAGGAAGGCATCTTTGTGGGCAGAGTTTACTACATTCAAGAAGAAGGCCTCTCAATCCATTTCTGATTATGTAACAAGGATGAAGGACATTGCAGATGCATTAGGAGCAATTGATGAAGATATTGAAGATGATAAATTGGTAAGGCAAATCCTCACAGGTTTGAGAGGAGATGAGAAATGGAAGCCATTCATTTTTTCTACTGAGTTGTCATTAGATCATTTCACTCCTGATTTAAATAAGTTGCTAGGACATATACTAACTTTTGAGCAGGATGTCAAAGGTGATGTTGATAAAAGTACATGTCAAGCAATGTATTCAAAGGACAAGAAGAAGAATAGCAAAGGCAAGCAACAATTAAATGAAGAAGAAGGTACAACTAGCCAAGCCAACTTCCTAAGAGGAAGAGGAGGTGGCAAAGGTAGAGGAAGAGGTAGAAGCAATAAAGATGGAGCAAAAGCTTGCTTGATTTGTGGTAAGAAAAATCATTTAGCTCATGATTGTTGGCGTAATAATCAGAATAATGGAGGATATAATTAGAATTTTAATTCAAGAGGAAGAGGTGTTAGAAACCAAAGAGGTAATTTCAGAGTTAGAGGTTACTTTGGAAGAAATACAGGTAGAGGATTCCAAAGTCAATCTTACAAAAATACCTACTACAATTATGCTTTAGATCAGAAAGAAGATTCAACCTTAATCATGAATGCAACTTGTGAAAGACAAGGTGAAGACCAAAGAGTCTTCTATATTGACTCAGGGTGTAGCAATCACCTGAGTGGTAATATAGCCTTGATAAATGATTTGGAGAATAAGTAACTAATCATGTAGTTCAAACAGGTGATAATACAATGCACAATGTGAAGTCAATAGGATCAGTGAAGGCCAAGGATGGAAGTACTCTTCTGAGTAAGATGTTCCTACAATTCCAAAGAATGTGATAAGTGTAGGGCAAATTGTTGAAAAAGGTTATGAAGTAAGGTTCACTAATGATGGAGTTTTTGTGGAAGACCCTAGCAATGGGTATAAACAAATTGGACATTTCAATGAAAGAGGTATTAAGGATATGGTTAACAATGGTTCAATGCTTGGATTGCCTAATGTTGCGGGTCAACATATGACATACAGATGTGAGGCATGCCAATTAGGTAAGGCTCATAAGCAATTATATTCTAAGCATGGTTTCATGTATTCAGAGAAGCTTGAATTGGTACACACAGATGTGTGGGGACCATCAAAGGATTTTAGTATAAATGGTTTAAGATATTATGTGATTTATGTTGATGATGCTACTAGGTGGATCACTATATATGTGATCAAAGATAAATCAGAAGTATTCAATACATTTAAACATTATCATGTGTATGCAGAAAGAATCACATGTCAAAAGTTGAAGAGACTAAGGTTAGATGGAAGGGGAGAGTATTTCACTAACGAGTTCAGTGATTACTTATGGAATGCAGGTATAAAAAGGGAAGTTACTTGCAAGTACTCTCCTCAACAAAATGGTGTATGAGAAATGAGAAATAGAACTCTTGTTGAGTTTGCAAGATCAATGATGGAGGAGAAAAATTGTCCGAATTATTTGTGGGCTGAGGCTATAAATATAGCTATATAATTGGTTAATAGGTTACCATGTAAAACTTTGCGGGGTATGACACCATATGAAGCTTGGTGGGGTAAGGGACCTACCTTAGATCATTGCAAAGTATTTGGATGTTTGGCTTATGCATATGTGCCATCTTAGTTGAGACATAAATTGGAACCTAAAGCTGAAAAGTATGTGTTCATTGGATATGATGATAAGTAGATGGGTTATAGATTGTGGAGTCCATCCACAAAGCAATTCCTTGTATCAAAGGATGTTACATTTGATGAGCAAGGTACTTGGTATGCAAGTACAATCAATAATCATGCAGGTGATGAAGAAGTTTTGAATCAGAAGAAAGGTAAATCAAAGGTTCAAATATTTGATGAAGAAGAGAAAAATGAAGTACAAGTTGAAGTTGAAGAAGTGCCAAGGTTTGATCCAGAATGTGATGAACCAAAAACTTCAAGAAGTGGATAACTCAGAAGGTCATCAAGACACAAATGGCAACCTACAAGGTATAGCTATGACACTTCTTTTTTGACTACTAAAGATTATGCTTACATGGTGAAAGAAGATGAAGACCCTTCTACATATGAAGAGGCAAAAGGTAAGGAGAATTGGGAGAAAGCTATGCAAGAAGAGTATGATGCATTGATGGAGAATGAGACATGGGATTTGGTTCCTAAACCAAATAGTCAGAAGATCATTGGATGCAAATGGGTCTACAAAACAAAGAGGTATGCAGATGAAAGTGCATCTAGGAATAAAGCTAGACTTGTTGTGAAAGGGTATGCTCATACATATGGTATAGATTATGATGAGACCTATAGTCCTATGGCAAAGATGACAACCATCATGACACTCGTAGCCATTGTTGCATGTAAAGGTTGGAGATTATGTCAATTAGATGTGAAGAATTCTTTTCTTAATGGTTAGATTTCAGATGATGTTTTCATGGAGCAACCATAAGGGTTTAGAGATCAAGAGAGCTTTGTATGGTTTGAAGCAAGTCCCAAGGGCATGGAATTATAAACTTGTGAAGTTCTTGAAGGAACTTGGTTTCCAAGTATCTAAGGTGATAGTAGCTTGCTTGTCAAAACAAGTGATGATGGGTTCATTTATATGTGAATATATGTTGATGACATAATCCTTACAGGTGCAGATGAGAAGGGCATACAAAGCCTCAAGAAACAAATGGAGAAAGAGTTCAAGATTAGTGACTTGGGAGACTTGTCGTATTTCTTGGGCATGGAGATCTCATATACTCAACATGGAGTGTATGTAACTCAAGAAAGGTATATGAAGAACTTGTTAATGAAGTTTAAAATGGAAGATTGCAGGGTAGCACCTACTCCAATGGAGGTGAATCACAAATTGAGCAGATATAAAGGAGAAGAATTCAAGGATATGAAGCTATATCAAAGTCTGGTTGGTAGTTTAATCTATGCTACATTAACTAGACCTGATTTGTCATATGCAGTTGGAGTGTTGTCTCAATTCATGCATTGTCCTAGGAAAGAACATTGGGTTGTAGGACAAAGAGTGTTGAGATACATTAAGGGTACACTCAAGGAAGGTTTGTATTATGGTTTTACATCAGATACAAACATCAAGATATATAGTGATACAGATTGGGCAGGTAACCTTGATGATAGGAGATCAACATATGGATACTTGTGTTATGTGGGAGATAAGTTAATCTCTTTATGTTCTAAGAAGCAGCACACAATTGCTTTATCATCTACAGAGGCAGAGTATAAAGGTATGGTTGAAGCTGCAAAGGAAGTCATATGGTTGAAGACTCTCATGAAGAGTTTTGACATCATTCAGAGTACACCCACTATTCATGGAGATAATATGAGTTCATTGTATCTAGTTGTTAACCCATTTTTCATGCCAGGACTAAACACATTGAGATTCAGTATCACTTCTTAAGAGAGAAGGTGATTGATAAGGAGATTGAAGTCATACATACTTCAACAAAAGATCTGATTGCAGATATGCTAACCAAAAGTTTGGATGGACCAAAGCTACAGAGATTCAAAGACATGGCAGGTATAAAGAAGATAGAGAAAACCTCAATTGATGATTGAGGGGGAGCTATTGGTGCATGACAAACATCAATTGATGTTTTGGATGAAGGATTTAAGTCAAAGATTGAAGAAAAGATTAGCCTATGAAGCTTGAAGATAGTGCACATTCAGGAAATGAAGACTTGTATACATATGTACATTAAACTTGTAGTTAGCTCACATATACCTTTTGTAATGGTCATGAGCTTGTGCATGTATGCCTATATATACAAGTAGAAAGTCGGGGAAAATATGAGAGAGCATGAGATGAGAAGAAATAGAAGTTGTAAGAGTCATTAGACACTTTGGAAGTGAGGAAGATCTCTCCTATCATTCAGATGTAAATTTTTTTGAATAGAAGAAAAAGTTGTGCCCGATATTTTGCTGTGTTCTCCTTCTATGTTTGATCATTTTAGGAATCCTTTTGTAGATGTCTAATTCCATAGTTAATGCTTCTATGGTTAAGATTAAGAGCCTAATTGTAAACACGCTGACTATAGATACTCGCACGCATACCTTAACACGTACACTTCCGAACCCCGGGTCACTTGCTTGCTCTCACTCTCTCATCGTGCCGACCTTCCTTATTCTATTATGATTGCATCCCGAACCATGAGTCCCAAGCTTTTAGGTCACCTGAATAGGTTATGTCTGTTGCAAGAGACCTACAACAACCCTACATTTGTGCCTTCACAGGAGAAGCTCGAATGCATAAGCCAGTCTCACCCCCTTTTTGGTTCATTTTCCTAACAAGGGAACTCAAAGAAAGTTTTTTGGTGCATAGGTTCAAATGTTGGTGTAAGAAAGTTTTTGAAGGTTGCCAGGGGAACCAAAACATCCAAGCATGGGTTACAAGATTCAGCCACCTACCTCTGATGGCCCTAGTCGAGATGGTTTAAACATACTCCTTCCATGAATTCTTTCGAGCTTGCTTTTTGGGTTCCCAGATAATCACCTGGGACTACTCTCTTCTATTTCAGTGCAATGTATCTTTTAAATGGCTGTGACTGCAGCAGGATATACGAATGCTCCCTCACAATCACTACAATCATGTTATGCAGAGACAGTAATTGATATACCATATGTCAACACATCATGGGCACCCACATTAACGAACTCCATCATGCAACCCACGACCCACCCCCTTGCCTAAAGGACATCACGGTCTATGTGAAAGTTCACCTGGGGGAGTTCTTAGATATCCCTACTCTTTATTCATACAGAAACTCAAGTCCCACACAGGGTATTCAGCAGAAGCATTTGCTCATCATGAGAAACTCCTCTTTTCCCCCGTTCCCTACAGTCTTTGGATGGTGAAGAACTTCAAAACCATGGGGAGAAGAACCTGAAATTTACTTCTCAGACTTAACCATGAGCATTGCGATTAATGTGCATCTACCACTTGTGAAAAAAAAAACAGGGGCTGTCCTTCCATTAGAAAATCAACATCCCAAAAACAAATAAGATATATGCATGGATTACATGGGCATAAATATATAGGGATTGGCCGCAATTCTCTTAAGTACAATTCTGAATCAAACCTATTTGGGGTTGCGCATGAGAACTTGCAAAAAACCAAGAACATATGCAACAATGAAGCAGGTGGGATCCACCTGGGGAAGGACAGACACTTCATGCCAGATCCATGCCACTACGAGAGAATACCTATTGCGCTTCCCTTATTCCTCCGATATGCTTCACTCGAGAGAACGACTCTACATCCTGTCAAGGACAAATTCTCGGGCATGTGAGGGCATCTGCCATGGAAACTTCATTTTGTATGTGAGAGATGTTGCAGGAGAAAGCAAACTCGATATCGGTGCTGTCACAAACGAAAAATGGCTTGGAGCTTTTTCTTTTCCTGTCCTGGACCGGTGACCCCCTTCAAATCCTTCTTGCAACTCGATGACCCTCCCTCGAATGCTCCCTTCTCTCTACTTTCTGCCTTCGACACTTGACAGTGGAAAGAAAAATCTCCGAAGATTTCCCCTCGATGCACAATAGAAAAATGAGGTCGCTGGGCAGAAGCAAAAAGAAAAACAGAGAGCGAACTTCCTCCTTCTCTACTCTCTTCTATGCCCACGACTCTCCAAAAAACCAGCAAGTATCGCCAGCCCCCCCACTTCTTTCCTGCAGCCAAGATAAAAACCCCCCTAGGAAATTTGGCTCCCCCCAAAAAAGCAGCATCGAGCCCTTCCGCTCCCTCCGTAGATGCTCAACATGTGTGTACTAATGGCCATCCCCCTCCAACACTGTCCATATCCGCACACCCCCACGTGCCTTCTTCATTTTCCTGGCATGTCAGAAAAACATTCCCCCTTTTCTCTTCCCTATGATACATGCTGTATGTTATTAATCTCTGGACCAATACCTGTACCAAAATATTCATGAACATCATATGCAATAGGATGTGCGTCCAGATGCTTGGTTCCATTCACAAGGCCATTAGCATTCTTAGCTTCGTTTTTGTCTGACAAAATCAATCTTTGATAATTTTTAGCTAAGAGGTCATCCATAATTTTTGAAATAGGTTGAGCCTAATTTGGGCCCAAAACTTCCAAAGAAGAACCAAGACAATCAATGAAAATATGCTTCTGCATCTGTGCAAGCAAATGAAGCACTCCTGATAGAACCATGTTCTCCTTAGCCAGTAATGAGTGCAACATGAGACACCATACCTTAATTATAGAGGTTGTCAAATATGCTTTTGTACAGCTATAAGCATTCCATACTTTAAATACATGTTATCCAAGAGACCACCGCCAACCATGCTGCATTTGTTACAGGGCGTGCCAGGCCTCCTGGACATCTCCATGTGTGAAACTAGAAATTATTCCATTCCATATTATGATACTTGAGTTCACACCCATTGCAAATCTGTAACATCATCTTTTGCTGTTGCTCACCTTTGCCGCATACCTAAATCAACATACATGTTGCAAAATAAACACTTAGTATTGCACCAAAAAAATCAACCACAACTGGAGCTAACATACTCCCCTCTTTTGCTTGCGAAGTCGTCCCCGACGAGCCAATGTGTGCCTGCACTCAAGCCAAGGGTTAGTCCTCTTTAGAAACATCTAACCAGTTTATCCTTAATGACATGCTTCCTCATTTATATGCCGTGCTCCTTATCCACACATGCACTTGATCAAACAAATCATGCTCACTCCCATTCTCCTATTCTCTCATTCACCTCGTCTATGCTTTTCCAGGCCCAAGCACTACCATTAGGCACACACATGTCCACATCATGAATTATGCATTCTCACTCATGCTCACCGATCTCTCCATGCATTCCAAGAAAGACATATGTCAACCACATTCATTTCCATGTCCTCATGCAATCACCTTTTACTTCTTCTCTATCTCACATTTCCTCTTCATCCTACCACATGCAAGCCTATGCAAACACACACATGAACCATGCCGCATACCATGTTCTCAACCATATTTATATACGTACACTCTTTTCACCTACCCATTTCCAAACATAGAACCACAAGAATCATGCTTACATCCTTGTCGCCATTTCGTTGATTCGATTGCTTCATACCTTACTTACCATCTGTGGCACTCTTTTTCCTTTGGCCTTTCACCTGTGCTCCTGCACTATCCATCAAACAGAATTCAACCATCACAAAAAAGACTTACCATGTATAAACATGCAAGATGGAATCCATCTTTTCCCTTGCACCTGTTAACTCACACATCTCCACAAAAATATAAGCACCAAAAAGATGTATCAAAACTAAAATCATCATGTATAATCCGCATGCGCATAGGCATCCTTCCTAACTAATCATACACAAACAAGACGAAGTCTGACACGAAACCGAACTCGCGCAATAAAAAAGAGACCATCTCCAAAAAATAGAACATGACCCAAGTGAAAGAATCGGAGTGGTATACCTCATCGCCGTCTTCAGAGAGAACCTGTTGACAAGAATAGAAAAGCCAAATACAGTGAGCAGGCAGCAAGCCAATCCAATACACATGTGAATACCGGTCCTCGTTGGTGTCGACGTTAGGCAGATCCATCTATCAGCAATCACAAAAAAGATCACAAAAACATATACATGCATGGCACACCCATCTGGAGGATCATTGTCCTCCTCCTTTCTGCCTGTCCCCCTTAGGGATGGGAACACAAAATCTTTCTTTTCTTTTTCTTATTTATATTTATTTACACATGGGTTGGCCTATGCGGCAACTGGATGCGACTCGTGGCCCTAACTGCCCGGCTAGGTTCGTTCCACCCATCTACCGACGCAACATATCGCGCAACGACATAGATACACGATGTATAAACACACACAGAAGGGCTTTCCCATAGCAAAGCCGAGTGCAGCTTGTGGTCTCGTCTACCCGGCCGAGATGGCTCCACTCACCTGTCGACCCACTATGGTGCGAAGCACCAAAACATACACAAACTCCAGCACCTATGGCAAAACTAGCATCGATTCATAGTCCTGACCGCCCGGCCAGGTGGACTCTGCTTGCCTACTAGCTCGGCATAGCGTGTTGGCACACGTATAGACACGGTGTTTTTGCTTTTTCTTTTTGTTTTGTATTTTTCTCTTTTTTTTTTAATTTTCTTTTCTTTTTTCTGTTCCCCTCAAAAGAACCTTGAGAGTTAGGGAGAGGCAAAAAGGAGCGCCCCCCACCTATCCCACACGGCAAGCATACAAAAAACACAACCAAAATAGACTCCTGATAGTTCGATCTTCCTGTTGCCTTCGCTTCCTCAGACACAACACTCAAATGGCATACCTGATTGCCTACAACCTAACTAACTGCCACTTAGTTGTTCATCCCCTCGCGAGGCCTCTCTTCCAATGACTCCGCTGTAAGACCGTCTCGAGACTCTCTTACCTAGCCACGTCCACCTCCCGAAAATCAGTACTCTCTAAGAAGGCGAATCTGGCTCCGCCTCAGGAGCCTCATCATCACTGCCTATGACTAGTTGATCTTCCCATGCCCAATAGATATCATTTACCTCTTTAGGCAATTCCCTCGTGCTGTCGTAGTAGAAGTACCGATCCTCGGTATATCCAACCCAGCCAAGTAGATACACCTCGAATTGGGGAAATGGAAAGTCAATGTCTAGACCTTGATTCCAGAGCGTACAAGCCAGTGTCTCTCCTCCACGTCATATTCTGTCCGCAAGGTCTCGACCGATATCTCCATGCTTTCTAACGCTTGATCTTAAAAATATACTACAAGGTCGAACAGAGCACTCTGGTATACCTGGTCAGCCATCGGTCGCCTAGTCCTCAACAATCCCGCGTAGTAACACACTTGGTCTAAAAAATTCTGGGATCCTTGAAACCAAAATGTAAGTTGGTTGCTAAAATAGATGAAGCATCTCTCTTTTTGTTCTAGTATCCAATTACACATTTCTCGTAAGAAGACCCAAATCATGCAAAAAATTGCCATCACCCAACAGCTCACTCAAAGCCCTCTCCATACATATTCACATGTCGGCCCTGGTATGCTCTGCTCGCTATCCTGGCACCTGTCCCCATCAACCCTCGATTGAATAACTATGGCATGTTCAACACGAGGCGATCCTAACTCCTTTATGCCATCGCCATTCCTGCTCGTATTCTGTGTACAAAGCACTTTCTTCACTGTGTCCTTTTCTGGCTCTTTACCTGATGCATGACCTTTCTCAAGTCCTTCATGTCTAGAATTCCTCCTTTCGCAACCACTCTGGTTCTCCTTATCCTTGCTTTTCCAGAGGTTTTCCTTTTGATCAACTACTTCCTTACTAGGACTGTCGTGATCCACACACCACTTTTCTCTTCTGGATTTACTTTCGCCCTCGTCGATGTGCATTGTGTAGCACTCAACCTCGCCTGTACTTACCAACCATCCTAGCAGTTCTTGGTCGGAATCGTCCTTGTAGACTAATGGGACCTTACACTCACCCATCTTGGGTTGACCTTGCCTTGTTGCTTGTAAGTTAAATCCATCTTGCAAAAGGCTTTTGTAATTTTCTACTTTCAGAGAAAACTTTTCACGTACTTTTTCACGCACATCGTTTTCAGCCACCTTCTTTTCTCGCTCTTTGATTGGAACCGTTTTCTTAGCATCTTCCTTAGGGGTCACTTGCATTTGTATTCGATCGGTTTTGGGCCCAATAGTGATAAACCCCGTCCTCTAATCATGTACACAATCAGCTTGCATCAGCCATGGTCACCCCAATAATATAGAAAACGTAGTTTCGGTGGCTCTTGGTCTCACAACCAAGTAGTCCACGGAGAATTCAATGCCACCAACAATAGTTTGCACATTTCATATTAATCCTGCAGGCTTTACCTGTGTCTGGTCAGCCATTCGGAGAGACATTGGGGTATCTTCCAGTTGTGTCAATCCCAATGCTTTCATCATGTATTCTGTCATTAGGTTCACTGTGGCTCAGCTATCCAATTGTGCGCCTCGGACCGCATATCCATTGATCTCCACTGTGACTGCAGGGGCATTCGAGTCTACTTGAGTTGTAATACTTTGGATCGTCCCTAAGACCACCTCGTCCACTTTTTCCTTTCTTCTCACTTTCCTTGTTTTCTTGATAAACTCATTGTAGAATTGCTTTCTACAGGTTGGCGAACACTTTAGTAATGTGGCCAAATCCAAGGTGACTTCGGTCTCGGCTTGCCTTTGTACAATGTCCGTTCTCGCTTCTGCTTGCTTCTTTTTTGGCAACTTCTCTTGGACTTTTAGCCTTTCTGGAAATGGTGGAACACCCATTACAAATTTTCGTGTAATTGGTGGAAGGACCTCCACCTCATCTTCTTCATCTAAATCCCTTTGCCTATGAATCTCGTCATCGTCATTCACTTGAACTTGGTTTCCTCGGGTGTAATCTTGTGCACGAGTGACCACAGCCACCATCCGTTCTTTACCTTTCTCTTTTACTTGATTTTCCTCTACAAGGTGGGTAGAGCTGCTAGCTCCTGGATCCAATTCCCTAATTACTACTCCAGTATTGGGCACTCTTCCTTGAGGTTGCATCGTCGGTTGTGGTTGCGTCTGTGCGTAGGTGGAAGTCTCAAACCCTCTTTGTCCTTGGCCATAATCATTTCTTTGTTACGGGCAATCAACATCGTAATGGCCCTCCCTACTACAATATCGGCACACAGGTGTAAAGTCTTCTTGCTTCCTCGCATTTAGGCAATGTGCTTGTATATGCCCAAGCCACCCACATCGCCAACACTCTGGCGGTCCCGTTCTCCTTTGATTTTGTGGTTCAGGACTTTGATATCCACCTACTTGGCCTTGGCCTCCATAAGAATATGTGGGTCTAGGCCCCCATCTAGGCACGAGAGGTTCACTTTGGCCCGGTAATCCTTGATAAGCATAGTTCCTATTGTTTAGCCACTTTCCCTTTTCACGGCATTCATCTTCAGTGTGATTGTTACTCTTGCAAAAGTTGCAAAAGACTCTCGGTTCTAGGTATAATCTCGAGATTGTAGGACATTCTGTGGCCATGTGCCCATATCCTCGGCATTTCGCACAAAAGATGTTCGATCTAAACACTCCTTGGCTTGGTTCGAGTGCCACTTCTTGCCTTACCGCATATGTTTCATGAGTTAGAGTGGCAGCTTTTACCGCCTGAGCCACGATTTTGATAATCCTTTCTTCGGTCAACGCCAGCTTCACCTCTTGGGGCGTGCTTGTAGCAACCATAAATGCTAGCGGAGTTGCAACAGGATTTGCCTGAGTAGCACCACTTGTAGGCCCATTGCTCATACCTTGCATCGGTTCAAACAAAAGTTCTTGCCTTCGGCAACATCTTTGGCAGCCCCCAACGTCGCTGGTCGGCTCAAACTGATATGTTGTTGAGCACTTGGATCTCTAAGTCCCGCAATAAATCTTCGTTTCAGTATCTTCATTTGGGGCATTCGCACCCATCTTTCTTACCATGGTTTCCATCCTTTGGATATAGTTGTCAATGCTCTCGTTGACTCCCTGCCGCAGATAGTCCATTTGTTGAGCTAAACGATCTTGGAAACCTTGCCTACGGAACTTAGCCAAAAAAGCATCCTTTAGCATTTGATAAGTTTGCCTTCGCGGGTCTTCCAAGTTCTCATACCAATTGGCGGCCTCATCTCTAAATATGGCTGGTAAGATTCAAAGTCTTTGCGCTTGGTCAACCACTTCATTTGCTTCACAAGTGACCTCGAACAATTGGATAAAGCTATCCGGATCCTTATCCCACAATCCCGAGAATTTAGGAAAGTCTCCTAAATGCACTTGGACTCGTTGTGCCATTTCAAACAGTGGCCTAATGTCAATATCCTCACGATCCCAAAAATTAAGTGCACGCCGCCTTAGGATCCCTCCTTCAAACTTTTGCACTTGATTCGCGACTCTCCTACGGGAGTACACTTTTTTGGCAGATTTCTTCCAGCTAGTCGAGGTCGAATCACCTTGTGACTCCCACCTCTGCCTTTCTCTTTCAAGGGCTCTTCTCTGAGCGCGCTCTTCTCTTTCGGTTTGCATTTCTCCTAAGGATGAGCTCCCCTCCCGCATGTACTCGATCCGGGGTCCACAAGCTCGACCAACATGTGGCGCTAGGTGAACCTATGGCACTCTCTTATAGAGACGTACCAAGCTTTTCCCGGCAAACACACCAAAATGGTTAGGTCTCTTAGTCCAAGGGAAAGTGCCTACACACAATGATATTTTACCCAACCCTTCTGATACTAGGTCAGTTTTGGCTTCCCTAAGTCCACAAATTTGCTCCAATGTATCAATAAAATGGATGGGAACTACATGCAAGTGTATATCCAACTCTAGTGGTTACTCCTTGAGGCCCCTCTCTCTCTCTCTACTCACTCCCAAGCTACTCCCAAGAACACCCACTCTTATGCACTAATGCCCATGCACGCTCACGTTTCCTTTTTTCTCAAGCTTTCTCACTTATGGACACTCAATTTCCCACACACCCTTTCACAGGCTCATGCACTTTCCTTTTCCCCCTCCCTTATCCTCGTGCATACTCTTAGACACACCTGCTTGCTCCCTTCCTCATGCACGTTTCACCCACATACACTCATGCAGGGATACTTACACACACTACCCTTTTCCCCTAGCCCTTGTTCACTTATATACACCTCCCATATACTCACTTTATACATTCATACATGCATTCTCACACACCATTGCATGCATCTATCCATACCCACACGCACTCACCTTCTCACACTTTCCCTCTCGCTCACTTTATCACTCTTTCGCTTCCTCACACACATCTCCTTACGCTCACCCTCACACCTATATGCTCCCACACCATCATTCTCGCATTCATGCACATGCCCATTACACACACACTCGCACAAACTTCCATCTATAGATACTCGCACACATACCTTAACACGTACACTTTCGAACCCCGGGTCACTTGCTTGCTCTCACTCTCTCATCCTGCCGACCTTCCTTATTCTATTATGATTGCCTCCCGAACCATGAGTCCCAAGCTTTTAGGTCATGTGCATAGGTTATGTTTGTTGCAAGAGACCTGCAACAACCCTACATTTGTGCCTTCACAGGAGAAGCTCGAATGCATAAGCCAGTCTCACCCCCTTTTTGGTTCATTTGCCTAACAAGGGAACTCAAAGAAAGTTTTTTGGCGCATAGGTTTGAATGTTGGTGTAAGAAAGTTTTTGAAGGTTGCCAGGGGAACCAAAACATCCAAGCATGGGTTACAAGATTCAGTCGCCTACCTCTGATGGCCCTAGTCGAGATGGTTTAAACCTACTCCTTCCATGAATTCTTTTCGGTCTTGCTTTTTGGGTTCCCAGATAATCACCTGGGACTACTCTCTTCTATTTCAGTGCAATATATCTTTTAAATGGCTGTGACTGCAGTAGGATATAGGAATGCTCCCTCACAATCACTACAATCATGTTATGCAAAGATAATAACTGATATACCATATGTCAACACATCATGGGCACCCACATTAACGAACTCCATCATGCAACCCACGACCCACCACCTTGCCTAAAGGACATCACGGTCTATGTGAAAGTTCACCAGGGGGAGTTCTTAGATATCCCTACTCTTTATTCATACAGAAAATCAAGTCCCACACGGGGTATTCAGCAGAAGCATTTGCTCATCATGAGAAACTCCTCTTTTCCCCCGTTCCCTACAGTCTTCGGATGGTGAAGAACTTCAAAACCATGGAGAGAAGAACCTGAAATTTACTTCTCAGACTTAACCATGAGCACTGCGATTAACGTGCATCTACCACTTATGAAAAAAAAAACAGGGGCTGTCCATCCATTAGAAAATCAACATCCCAAAAACAAATAAGATATATGCATGGATTACATGGGCGTAAATATATAGGGATTGTCGACAGTTCTCTTAAGTACAACTTTCAAATCTATTTGGGGTTGCGCATGAGAACTCGCAAAAAACCAAGAACATATGCAACAATGAAGCAGGGGGGTCCACCTGGGGAAGGACAGAAAACTTCATGCCAGATCCATGCCACTACGAGAGAATACCTGCTGCGCTTCCCTTATTCCTCCGATATGCTTCACTCGAGAGAACGACTCTACATCCTGTCAAGGACGAATTCTCGGGCATGTGAGGGCATCTACCATGGAAACTTCTTTTGCATGTGAGAGATGTTGCAGGAGAAAGCAAACTCGATATCGGTGCTGTCACAAACAAAAAATGGCTCGGAGCTTTTTCTTTTCCTATCCTGGACGGGCGGCCCCCTTCAAATCCTTCTTGCAACTCGATGACCCTCCCTCGAATGCTCCCTTCTCTCTACTTTCTGCCTTCGACACTTGACAGCGGAAAGAAAATGCTCTGACGATTTCCCCTCGATGCATAGTAGAAAAATGAGGTCGCTGGCCAGAAGCAAAACAAAAAACAGAGAGCGACCTTCCTCCTTCTCCGCTCTCTTCTGTGCCCACGACTCTCCAAAAAACCAGCAAGTATCGCCAGCCCCCTCCACTTCTTTCCTACAGTCAAGATAAAAAAAACCCCCCGGAGATCTGGCTCCCTCCAACAAAGCAGCATCGAGCCCTTACCCTCGCTCCGTAGATGCTCAACATGTGTGTACTAATGGCCATCCCCCTCCAACACTGTCCATATTCGCACACCCCTGCGTGCCTTCTTCATTTTCCTGGCATGTCAGAGAAACATTCCCCCTTTTCTCTTCCCTATGATACATGTTGTATGTTATTAATCTCCGGACCAATACCTGTACCAAAATACTCATGAACATCATATGCAATAGGATGTGCATCCAGATGCTTAGTTCCATTCACAAGGCCATTAATATTCTTAGCTTCATTTTTGTCTGAAAAAATCAATCTTTGATAATTTTTAGCTAAGAGGTCATCCATAATTGTTGAAATAGGTTGAGCCTAATTTGGGCCCAAAAATTCCAAAGAAGAACCAAGACAATCAATGAAAATATGCTTCTACATCTGTGAAGCAAATGAAGCACTCCCGATAAAACCATGTTCTCCATAGCCAGCAATGAGTGCAGCATGGGACACCATACCTTAATTTTGGAGGTTGTCAAATATGCTTTTGTACACCTATAAGCATTCTATACTTTATATACATGTTATCCAAGAGACCACCGCCAACCATGCTGCATTTGTTACAAGGCGTGCCAGGCCTCCTAGACATCTCCATGTGTGAAACCAGAAATTATTCCATTCCACATTATGATATTTGGGTTCACACCCATTGCAAATGTGTAACATCATCTTTTGTTGTTGCTCACCTTTGCCGCATACCTAAATCAACATACATGTTGCAAAATAAACACTTATTATTGCACCAAAAAAATCAACCACAACCGGAGCTAACACCCACCCTGTACTGCCATATAGAATAGAAATACACTAATCACACTACTGAGAATTGCCTATTCAAGAGGTAGTCAAGACCCTTAAATCAACCTCAATATAGGCCTTATGGATAGCCTCCTAGATAGCCAGGAAGGGAGATTCCCAGATATAACGCCTATCCAAGACCATAAGGAGCACCTAGACCATATGAACAAGGGCAAACTTCGACCTCAGCGAATGTTAGGACAACAACCATCCCTTCCATAGAATGTAGTGCCAGTTAAATATACTCAACTAGAGGAAAACATGGAGAGAGCCATATTACTAGCTACACCATTAGCTAATACAGAATCAACGAATCAGTGATATGAGCAAACCCAAGGAGAATACTATCCCTATGACACCAGTTTGATGGAGTATGACCAAACTTATGACCAACAATACTATGGTTATGAGGGATATGACAACACCTACGGACAGGAATTTGCAACCCTAATGTACACCGCACCCAAGGCACCAGCACCCATGAGACCACCCATGAGACCGCTTGTGCCAAATAGACCATGCTATAGATGTGGAGGAGACCACTTCATAAGAGAGTGCACTCGGTCATATAACCCACCACCCCCCAGGACTTGGGAAGGGTACTACAATGAATGTGGTAAGGAACATCTACTTAGAGACTGCCCAAAAAATCCCAATAAGATTCATGACACAACACAAATCAATGTGATTGAAGTAGTTCAATCGTCGAGCAGTGATAAAGAGTACACAACTCCATTAAAAGCTATCACACGAGCATGAGCCAAAGGACAAGAGAGAAAAACAATAGACTTTGAACAAGAAAAGAATAAAAACCTAGAACCCAAAACACAGGTAGTGGAAGACTCTGAAGACCCACATGAGAGTATCCAAACAAAGAAGACCCAAAGTTGGAAGGATAGAAGGGAAAAATTTAGAGACAAGTGGATGAAAAACAAAAGTAAGAAAAACAAGAAGAACGCGAGAGACGATAAGGAACCTGAAATACGAGAAGAAACCCCAATTACGCCCCATACACAAGAATTAAACAAGCCAAGATCAATCTTAGCAGACCCAAGACGAGATGATTTGGATATGTGGCTGAAAGCTTACCAAGCTAGAATCAGGATTGGACCAAACATAGAGCAGCACAAGAAACTTTACCCAAAACTGGAGTTAGAAAAGGAGAGACTTGCTATATGTAGGAAGCTCATAGATGTAGCTCAGGCCACTCTAGAAAAGACTATTCCAGTCCTCCCAGAGACGAGAATATATGAGAATCAATACAATGAGTGTTTTAAAAAGAGTGACCAAAAGTTAAAAGAGAAAGATAATAAGAAAGAATTACTTAACACTCAGGGCAAATCAATATCCGTAATCCCTGAACAAGAAGCTGATTGGCCAAGAGAGTTGTGGACTAGGATTCGAGAAGACCGATGGAAAAATAATGGAAATTCAAGACCTCCTTTTGAGGAATTAGATTTGGAAGACGATCAACCAACTCCAAATTTGGAAGAAATATATGAAGAGGTTTCCATGCTAGACCAAAATAGGGACGAGGCACACATCATTTCTACCCTACCAAACTACATGGGAGAATATGAGAAAGAATCCATAATCTTCCGTGCTCCTACAATTCGAGGAAAGGAAAATGAGTCTTCAGGCAAGACCTCTCACAATCTAACAGAACTCAAGCAGACCAAGGTACAAGGTCGGTTGACTGTGGAAGAATTACTACGTGCCGAGCCTCAAATATTGAAATAGTTAGCCAGACAGTTGAAGTCAGAGCATGAGGAGAATAAGAAGGAAATATGTGTGATCATTGATGGCAATAGATGATCTATGTGAGCCTAGCCATTAGGTTAGACACGACATAAACTTTCAGGCCATTGGGTTGCCATTCAAGGGAAAAATAAAGGTCTTGTGGTGTCGCATGGTTTCCCCATAGAACCTTAATGGGGGGAGTGTAGAGGGGGGCTTTCCCAATACAAGCCTCTACAACATAGTGCACACAAGGATCCAAAGTTGATTTTTTTTCTTTACCTACCCAGTTGAAGCCTATAGGACACAGTGTACACAAAAACAAATGTGGGTATACACATACATACACACACACACACAACATCACAGGAAAATAGGATCATGTAACATCACACAAAAGTAGGATCAACATATTCACAAATAGAACCTTCATAAATTCATGAAAAATGAATTAGGGCCTTTCACCTCATACATTAGACATCACCTCTCTCTAAGTAAATATTTTTCTAGCCTTCAAGCATAATTGAATTAAAGGCTATTATAACTTGTTGATGGTCTCCTTAAATCTAATCACAAAAAAAGCCTTTCACCACCAAGTTGGCAAAGTCCATAGTTTCCTTCTCCGTAGTAGAGCTTTAAGAACATGCAAAGTTCTTTCAAACATATTACCCAAAAGAAAAAATTAGGATAAACAATAATCCTTTAGATTTTTCTTGAAAATATTTATAATAACAATGACACCAAGCTATGTGACTTCTCTTCATGTATTCAAATTGCCTTCCAATTATAATGAACAAGATTTTTCCCCTTCTAATGGCTTTTCATCAATAGAGGCACATAAGTGCCTCTTTAGAGCAATCACTTTCTCTCTATGTTTACCATATTCCAAGTAGATGTATTACCCATCGTCCATATGCTAAGAACATTTAGATCTATAAAATTGTCCTAATCGTTAAAAATTTCAACAAATGTAACTTCCTCATAGAGAATCCCATAACCAGGTTGATGGAAAGTGCAACTCCTAAGCTGAGAGAGGAGCATAGAGTATAACATGCATATGTATTTCATGGAATAGCAACCATTAGAACATACTGGTCATTTTTTCTATTTAAACATGAACATGTTTCATGGAGCAGAGTCAGTAAAAGTTTTGAGTAAAAAATGTCAATGTCTAAATAAGATCCTATCAAATACTTATAGATGACTGAACTTCGTACATGAATTACAAGGAATAATCTTCATTTCCTCTTTAAGATACATAAACAGAGCATCCCCAAGAACTGCCAAATAATAAGCCTGATAACCCATTGTAAAGCCTTGAAAAGCCTTGTAAACGCACTAGAGGACTCCTCTAGATGCATAAACTCTATGATTGTAACAATATCTTTGTACAAGAGTAGGAACTTAGTGATGATTTTTAGAGAATCTACTAGTCTCTTATATGAAAGGACTACTGGAGTTTGAGGTCTACGGAAGCACACGAACAACACAAGGAAGAAGAAGAATCTTGGAGCACAACACACAATACTGAATGTATTACCAAGAGAATGTACAAAGATAAGTAACCCATTAGGGCTATAGGCATATATACAAGATGGGGTGAAAAACCTCGTAAAGAGGGAAAAAAGCTCCAAAATGGTCCTAGTGTGTTCGCACACATCACTACCTAAATATATCAACAAATCCCCCTAGGAGTGATGCGATGAATGAGGAGCTAGCACTCATGTATAAGGAAGTGCCAAACTATATGGAATCAATCCACAAAATTAAGTAAGCCCAAAGCTTTGTGGAAATCTTCAAACTTCTCCCTAGGTAGAACCTTTGTGAAAAGGTTTGCAATGTTCTCTTGTGTGGGCACATATGCCAAACTGATCTCTCTAGCAGAGAACCTCTCCCTGACATAATGATAGTGCAACTCAATGTGCTTAGTGTGAGCATGGAACACATGGTTCCTCGCAACTGCCAATGTTCTCTGACTCTCAGTGAAGATGGTGGTGGTAGAAGATTGACCAACACCCAAATCAGCCATAAGGCATCTAAGCCACACACACTCAATAGTCACTGTGAAAGCTGCCCTATACTCAACCTCACAATTGGAACTGGCCACAATAGGTTGGTTCTTGCTCAACCAAGATATACATGAGCTACCAAGCATGAAGCAAAAGCCACTAGTGGAGACACGAGTGTCATAGCAACCAGCCCAATCATAGTCAGAAAAAGCATGTAAATTTGGCGATAGTGATCCCCCCTTGGGATAAAACAATCCAAGTAATCGGGTACCACTCAAGTAGTGAAAGATCTGCTTAACCGCCTGCCAATGCTTGACACCTGGGCAATGCATAAAAGTTCTCATCTATGAGACAACAAACTAAATATGTGGCTGAGTAATGCATAAGTAAATCATGCATCCAATAGCCTGCTGATAGAGAACAACATCAAATGCATCTCCAACGTCATGACGACTCAACCGTAAACCTATTTCTATAGGAGTGGCAATAGGTTTACAATCTTTAAGGCCGAAACGTTACAATAATGTGTCAATATATTTTGTTTGACACAAAGCTATTTTTCCATCAACTTGCAAAAATTGAATACCCAAATAATGATGCAAATGCCCAAATCTGACGTCTGAAATGAGGCATGTAAAATCAGCTTTAAAATCAGCAATATGCTTTTCATGAGAACTAGTGAGCAACATGTAAGACAAAAGTTATGCAATATAACACATGAGTAGTAACAAAGAACATAACATATCTAAAAGAATCTCAACAATTTTTTATTACCAGCAAGTACAAAAATGATGGCATTTGTCCACTCGTGTGCTCTCAAGGTAGAGCTTAAATGGTGATCTAGACAACTCTTGATAGGGAGATACAAGGTAAAGGTATCTGACTCGATTTGATGCCTTAGGTAGTGCAGAAGTCATGTATATATATATAGGATAATGGGCAACCTTGAAATAGACGGCTATACATGGGCGGTAGAGCATGGGTGGCCACCACCCGTGTAGTTGCCATACAAGGTCAGTTAGACTTCGAGAGGGAATATTCCATGGAATATTCCCTTTACTGTCGTGTCGGGGTGCTACCCTCGGATCCCCACCAGGGGGCATGCTAGCCCCATTGGACCCCCCAATCGAGGCTGCTCACCGCTGCCTCGGACCCCACAATTGGTGACCCTGGTAACTCCCTTTCCTTACAATACCTTACATGGTCCAATATGACCTTCATCCAACATGCAAGTTGGGATTCCCATCAATTGGGTGATGCATGCTTGGCTTCTCCTCATAATGGGGCCCTTACAAAATGTGCATACAATCATGACGGGTAGACATTGATCATATACTAACACCCCCCCTCAATGTTTACCAAATGATAAATCAAGTAGGTCTTGGTCCTATGCCCATCTGTTGAAGATGCCTATTGAGTTGCTCTCTTCCAAGTGCATTAGTGAATATGTCAACACAAATTCCCTCTGTTGGGCAATATTCTAGCTCCACAATTTCGTCTTCAATTAGCTCATGAACATAATGATACTGTACTTCTATATGCTTGGTGCAAGCATGAAATATTGGGTTCTTTACAATGGCCATACAACTTTGATTATGACACTTGAGTACAATCACCATATTTTATGGAAAGCCTAGATTTGCAAGAATTCTCCTTAACCAGACTGCCTCACATGGAGCAAAACAAGTTGCTTTATACTCTACTTTAGTGGAGGAGAGTTGGAGAGTTGGTTGCTTCCTACTTAACCAAGAAAATATTCCTTAACCAAGTGAGAAACAATATCTAGAAATTGATTTTCTAGAATCACAATCTCCAACCTAATCTGAATCACAAACATCCTTGAAGTGCATCACCTGTGGTATTAAAAATACCAAAATCCAAGGTTCCTGCAATGTACCTTAGAATTTGCATTCTAGCATTCTAGTGACTCTCCTTACGTTTGTTGGAAAACTTCCTTAACACTCCAACAACATAGCAAATGTCTGGTCTAGTGTTGCATTGAACAATAAGACTTCCAATGAGCTTCTATACTTCTTAGCATCTACATCACGCATGTTATCATCCATATATAGCTTATGATTTACCTCCATAGGTGTGTTAGTTGGTTTGTAGTCCATCATTCCCAAATTGTTGATATATTTAGGTAGTGATGTGTGTGAACACTCTAGGACCGCGGGGGCATTTTTTCCCTCTTTCGGAGGTGTTTTTCCCCTGGCTTGCATATACGCCTATTGCCCTAACGGGCTACTTATCTTTGTACAGTGGTAATACAGTCAGTCTTCTGTGTTGTGCTCCAAGCTTCTTCTTCTTCCCTGTGCTGTTCGTGTGCTTCCACAGACATTGAACTCCAACAATTGGTATTAGAGCAGGTTGCTGGTTCATCTTGGGCACCGTCAACACTCCTCCGATTGCAGTCTCAAAATCGCACAAATTTTGGTGAGCATACTCAACATTGTTGCTCTAGCACAATGGTGAGAACCACGTTAAGAAGCTCCACCTCCTTAATGTCAATCCGCGGAAGAGATAGGAGTGATATGAAGATCGTGAACGTGAGATGATGTGCGAGTGAAGGTGAGAAGCACCAAGATGCACACACACATACACACACACAATGAAGAGACAAGCAAGACACAATGGAAGGTGGGAAATTAGCTCTATTACTCAAGAACACTATTACAAGCTCAAAAGAACTCTAAGCTCACACTAGCCAAACTCAAAAATGAGCTCTCTAGCTCTTTTTATAGTTTCTAGACTAGTTTTGACCGGTTTCACATCTAGTGACCGGCATAGTTAACAAATTAGGTCCTAGATGCTATTTGGAACGGTAAACGATGTCTAAAAATAACAAAAATTGATACGCTTGTTCTACCTAAGCTTCTCAAGCTCGAGGACTCCTTGGCTTGCACAAAATGGAGCTATGGATTACAAAATGGGGTTTTCTATGTTACATATGTTACAATAGTGATAAAAATCACTGTTGGAGGTTTTTGAAAAGTATTTTTAGAACATGATTCTTTGAAAAGAGATTCCACTGGCTCACTGCTCCGTTGTTACATGCTTCCGCGTCGTCTGTGCCTCTGGCTGCTTCCAACACCCCCCTCCCTCTCGCTTCTGTCGTCCCTGACAGAACCTTGTTGTGAGGTCTGCCGGATATAGTTCTGTAGGAGGTCTTGAGCGAGGGTGTGCTCGGAGATACGAATGCCTCGGGCCAGATCTGCCTCGAGTTTCTCCCAGTCGATTGGTTGCGGTTCTTCCGGTGGCGGGAGCTGATAGTGTGTGGAATAGACCATTCGTTCACAGGCAAATAATTGTAATAAATGTGTAGGCCTGCTTATGAATACCTCTGAATGGTATTCCCAGAAGCCGGTTGTGAACATCTCTTCGAACGTCTGCTTGTAGCACGCTGGTAGGTACTTTATTCTGCAGTGCCAGGCATAACACACCTGTAGCGATGACGTTGTACTCATATCATATACCAGGTCAAAATTGCCATGCTCAAAGCCCGGGGTGTTGACATGGGGTGCCTTGACGCGTCGGAAGACTTTAAAAATCATTTGCATCATGTCAAAGATTTTGACAGTCATATGCGCCGCTATATCATCCATATGCTTTAGTCTAGGGAGCCAGTGGCGAATTGTAGCCATCATGTAGCCTACAGTTGGTAACTCAATGGGTGGCTTAAAATAGGGGTAATTCAACCAGTCTTGGCACTGCTTATTGTTTTGTAGCTTAATAGCAAAGGTAGTCCAGGAGCGGCGTCGTGGCACTGGTCCCCAACACGGATTGTACTTCAAATGCAAAGGTGCCTTTACCCATGTACTCATCATCTCTGGATACTGCTGTAGTAAATCTTTTCGCCACTCTGGCTGATAGATCCTTCCTTGCTGCGCATCTAGTGGCAAATCATCCGCCTCGAGTTGAGTTGCATGCGATGGTTTCTTACCTGTCTCTTTCTCAATGGCTAACTGGTATTCGGCCATTAACATAAAATACGGTTTATACTGTAGCTCGTGCCCAGATATGTATCGTCACGGGGCCACATGAGCAAAGAATGGAGACTGTAATATTCTTTCTTCTATCATCGCCATGGCATGTAATTGTGCCTCTACTCTAGCTGAGTGCGTTGTCCCAAGTTCCTCAATAGTCTTCATCCACGCGGGGGTCGGAAGTTCGTACGTCATCTGACCTTTGGCCGTGACACGTCTGCCTGGGATGGGTTGTGGCTCGTACTCTTCTTCAACCGTTTCCTCCACGGGGATGGTGACCGTTTCTTCCTCAGCTGGAAGCTCAGGTGGGGAATCTGGCCTTGGTGGTGCTTCATATACTGTGATCCTTGATTCAAGGTGTGATACTTGGGCCCGTAATGAGTTGAGTTCCTCTAGGAGGTCAGGAGAGGGGTCCACAGGTGCTGGTATGTCTTGGTGTGCCGGTTCTCGTAACTAGAGTAATTTGTGATCTTCTTTGAGTTTCTGTAACTCCTCGTTCATGCGGTCGTATTCATCTAGTAATCTTACATGATCGTCTAGCAGCATCCTCATCGAGTCTGAAGGAATGGCTTTGAACCTGCTAGGACTGAGTGGTTGGTCTGGGTGGTCGAGCGCTGCTTCTAAATTTTCTCGGTTCTGATCCTGTAAGCGCTGGTTTTCTTCCTTGGCGGCTGCTAGGTGTCTTCGTAGTAAGCCCATGTTTCGTGTTAGCGTTGCATTGCGGACTGTCTGGGCTCTTAATAAGTTATCCAGGTCAGCAGTTGCTTCCTTGGTCTTTTCTTCGCTTTCTAGTTCCAATTTGTGATAAGCCTCGCATAATTCCTGGTATCGGGTGTTCAGAGAGGCATTCTCAAGAGACAATAAATTAAGCTGCGACTGTAAGTCATTGGTTGTCCTCTGCAGCTGCTGATAATTATCACCAAGAGATGTGAACTCATCTCTTACTTTCGTCATACACATGAACATCTGTCGAAATGCATTATCTACAGTGGGTGATAGTATTAATGGGGTGCTAAATGGAGATGCAGTGGGTGTAGATGCAACGGGAACGGGGAATGGGGGTGGGAAGGTGGATGAGGTAGTGATTGTTGAAAATTGGGATGTGCCTAAAAATGTTTGTGCCGTGAGTGAAGTGAGTGATGGTGCAGTGGGTGGTGAGATGTCCATGTCAGTGGACGTATGCAGTGACCGTGAATATGGGTGTGATTGTGGGTACTCGTGCTGGTGTAAATACGCGATTTACAAAGGTTGAGGGGTAATTTACAGGGGGGCTGGCTGGAGCAGCTTGGTGGAAAGGGGAAAGAGGGGTTACAGTGGGTCGGGGAGGTGAGACGGGGGAGAATGTTAATGGCGGTGGGAATGGGAAAAGGGGTCTTGGAGTTGTGGGGAAAGATGGAAAAGATTGATGAAGGAATGGGTTGGATAGAAGGTGGGTGTGGGAGGGGGTAGACTAGGGCTAATGGGTGCTGGAATTGTGGGGTTAGTGGTCGTAAAGACAATTTCTGCAACACCACCGGCGAATGAAGATGTTGGTCTGGGGGAAGGAGGATGAAGAGGGGAGGCTGGATGGACGGGCGGTGAGAGAGGAGCGGTTGGGGTGGTCGGTACTTCAGTGACTACTGAGGTTTGTACAGCTGTAGCGCGGGGTGGGGAATCTACAAAGATGGTTTCTACAGCCAACGAACTTTCGGGGACAAGGCGTGCCTCCCTGGCTTGTTCAGAAGACTGTGCTCCTGTGGGTACATGAATGTATTCGCCGGTCTTTGAAAGTAGTCATACTCTGCGGGGGTCAAACTGTGGTAGTGGCTTTCGTTGCAAGTACCTGAGGGATTCGTTGGAGCCTACTGATTTGACTAACTCTCTGAATCCTTTGATGTATGCGTCTTCGAATCCGCCTGTGACAAGTTCTTGTTCTATTATTGTTTGACTCTCTTCCTCTGTCAGCTTTTTGCGTGCCCAAACTTTTTCCATAGTTCTATACAGCTTCTTAATAGCCAGTGTGTAAGCGGCTGCTTCGTAAGTTTCATCTTCATGGGTACTTGTATCACCATGTGTGTCCGTTTGTTGGCCTTGGCCATCTGTCTGTTCATGCTCTTGGGATTCCCGTGTTCCCTGGCTAGCTTCATCGTCTCCTTCGTCGTCATCGGTTGCTGTTCTTTCGTCATCACAGCTGGACACGATCTGTCCTTGTGGCTGATCCCTGGGTGTGGTGGGGTAGCTAGGCCTTTGAAATTCTTGAGAAAACAATTGTCCTTCTGAAAACTGGAACTCATTGGAGAATGCGTCAGGCATCTCAAAATCAAAAGTTTGGTCCAGTGGCTCTGCTTGTCCTGGTTCTAAATGGGGTATTGGAAAAGAGAAAGCTTCCACACCAATAGTGGTGGGAAGTTCAGCTGCTGTGGTGATAGATTCTGTGGTTGTGGCTGTTTGAGGTGCAACAGTACTGGTGGTGCCCTCCGGCGTAACTGGTCTTGATAACCGTATACGAATTGGTGGTACCGTGGGAGTGGCTGCTGTTGGTGACTGCTCTGGAGATGGTTGTGGCGAGGGTGATTCTGGGACTTGTAGGCACGGGATAGTACCTCTCATCCGCTTTCCGGCTCTGCCTTTGCTAGACTTTCTAGCCTTCCTAGTGGTGCCTTTAAATGCTTTCAGTTCCTCACTGGTCATGGCACGCTCAATTGGTAAGTCATACGCCAAGCACATATATATGATCCTGGTGAGGGCGCAACACCCATTGATTACCTTCTTTCGCTCCCACCTATGTTGTGCCAAATAGAGCTGATCAATTATCCAGCTGGCTAGATCAACCGTTTGCGGTCCAGTACATGCTAAGTACAATCCAAACCAGATTCTCTTGTGAGGCATGGTAAAACGATCCTGAGCTGGGAAAGCAAAGTGCTGCATGCATATCCGTAATGGCTTGGAAAGCTCAAGGGTTATGGCTGAAATATCCTCCCACTTAGTTACGTCACCACGTTTCATCTGCTCTGGGACTAGCCTTTCTCTCTCCGTCGGAGTGTGTGTTCCATGTATTTTCAGAGCTGCGCGAATTAAATCTTTAGACAAATAAAACCTTCTGAATGGAGGATCATTTACCAAGGATGGTAACATGAATGTGCCGGGTAGATCCTTGTTCTCTGAAGCCGTTAAGGTGGTTACCAAGTAAAAACATCTGTAAAAATCAGGTTTAGGCAGAGGGTCACTAAAATATTCTGTAAATCCCGCTCGTGCCCAAACGTGCGTTAGATCTTGTGTATTCTGTAGTCCTTCAAATTCTCTTGACAAGAACTGGTACTTGGTCCATGTGCGAAGATCAAATGCCAAATTGGCCTCAAATATGAAATCAGCGTCTGCTAATGGTCTTGCTAAGCCTTGAAACCAGTGAGAATTACGATGAATCTTCTCAGTATATCCTCTAGGAGGATCATCGATTGGCATGGGTCATGGAAAAGCTTGAAACTCTGGTGGTTGCATCGTAGGATAAGATTCTGCGAGTAATTCTCCAATATTGGCCATTGGTGTGCTTGGGCCAGCTTCTGATGGTCCTGCTTCGGTTTGCATGATGACTGATGAGCTAATGGAAAAGATCTGCTACAAAAGATTAACACATTAGTATGGAAATTAATTATGATCCCATTAAGGTGAGACCGCAATCCTTTTCCATAACCGATGTGTAACCCAGGTTCAGATTATGCCTACAATTCTTGATGAGCTTTTATTATGCATGATGTGGGGTTTTGGTGTATGAATTTATACAAGGTTTGGTTGAGGGTGAATTATTACAATGGTGGAGTTTAAACGGGGTGGGAGAATTGTTAGATAAGGGGTACAAGAAGACGTCTGGATACGTTTCGGTATCCATTTCCTAAGAGTCTAGGAGTGGGTGGTGTGTTGCTGCTGAGGGACAAAAAGTGGTATCGGGTTTGGTGGTATTGAAGGATGAAAAGATTTCGGAGGGGTATATATTACATGGCTAGAGGGTTGGGCTATAATACATTGTTTGGGTACCCAAATCTGCATGGGTGTGGGTCTATGGATAAGGTATTTCTTGGCGATCCAAATCTGTCGAGTACTTGTAGAAGAAGATCGAGGGGACTTTGGATGCAGACTCTGCTTTTGTTGAAACTTTGTCCTGTTCTTGTCTGCAGTGTTGCCAATAGCCTGTGGTTGCTGTCCTTTTGGCACCCATATTTGTCTCGTGCCACTTGTTCCGTGATGTTGATACTTCTGCTTTCTTTGCCTTGTCTGGTGGTATCGTCGGTCTGGGTTCCTCTGTTGTGGTTGACTCGTTCGTGGTTGGGTTTGAGAGGTCCATTGGACGCTCTGCTTTGGAAAAGAAGGGAGATCCAACACTTGCGTGACCTGCCCATTAGGGAGTGATTCGTTCTTTATCTTTAATCTAGGCCAGTCCGCAGCAAGTTTGGAAGGATGAGCACCGTAGGGTGTTGTGCTCATTTGGCCGCTGATGCAACCCACCTGACCGCTGATTGTGTTCATCTGCCCTAGCGGTTGGGTAGCTGCCCCTTCTAGTTTGCAGGAAGCCCCAGGGAAGATCTTCTGTAGTCCTTTTGATTGACAACTGTCCATAGCCAAGCCCGAGTGGGTTGGTGTAGACGTAACGTGACTGGTCTGACCCAAGATCTTCCGGTCTTCCTTCACATACGTTTCATAGGGTCTAGGGTTACAAACCTCAATCGGAATGCAATTAGGGAAGTCAAGCGGTATCACTCGCTTCTGCTCTAACGTTCCAATTTGTATGGAGCCTTGTTTAAGATTTAGATCCACTGAGTGATCGTATAGCCAATCTTGGCCAAGGATTAGGGGTTCTATCAGGTCGTCATCATGGCACACTAGTAGCTTCGCTGTCATGGTCACATCCTTAATGAGGATAGGAGGTCCACCTCACCCATGCAAGGGGTTTCCATGCCTCCGAGCCCTATGAGGTATGCCTCAATTGGCCGCATTTCTATTCCTGAATCCTTATAGTGGGACCATCTGATCGCACTAGTCGTAGCACCTGAGTCAATTAAAGCCCTGAGCTCTTGGCAAGGGTTGCCGTGCTCTAGCCTGGCTGTAATGAATGGTCTCCTGTCCACTATACTAGGATGAGTGGTTGACTTTACTTGACACATGGCCATGGGATATCTGGGTGTAGTTTCCAGATGGTTATAATGTTCTCTCCCTAGTCCTTGTCTTCTTAACTTCATGCGTTTAATGCGTTCTATTGCTTCTGCCTGAGCTTCCGCTCGTATTCTATTTTCTTCCTCCTTACGCTTCTTTGCCAACGTGAGTCGTCTAAGCATATCCTCAGTAAGAGGTTCCTGGTATAGCTTGACTCTACAGCCACTAATATAATTAGGCATTATATCTCCTTCTAAAGTGGCTAATTGTACTGCTCCACTTGTTGAGAGTCTGTTAATGATCATAGGTCCATAACCTCGCTTTTCTAACTTACGTGCGTGTTGCTTTAGCGTATATACTAGAACTAAATCTCCTTCTTTTAGGCCTTTATCTTTCACATGTGCATCAAAATATGCTTTCTGTCGCTTCTTCGCTGCATATATTCCTGCTGCTGCCTTTAGCCTGGTTTCTCCTAATCGTTCCAAGTCCATTATTCTCGCTGATAATTCATGGCCGGTCCACTGATGTTCTTGTGCAACCTTAAGGGTCGGTATCAAGAAGTCCAAAGGAAGCACAGCATTCTGACCAAAAACCATCTGAAAGGGAGTTGCATTGAGTACGGTCTTGTAGGCCACTCGATATGCCCAAACAGTGTGATGTAACTGTTTGTCCCAATCTGAATGTTTGTTGTTCACGAGTTTCGTCAGTACGTTACAAAGGATTTTATTAGTGCTTTCAGCCTGACCATTGGCCTGAGGATGATATGGTGCGGATTTCTTGTGAATCACCATAAAATCCTGTAACAGATATTCAATGACTTGGTTTAGAAAGTGAGTTCCGCGATCGCTCACTAACTCTATAGGCAATCCATATCTTGTAAAGACATTCTCAAATAAGAATTTTGCAGTTGTGTGTGCATCATTCTTTTTTGTGGCTTTTGCCTCTACCCATTTCGTAAGATAATCTGTGGCAACAATAATGTATTCCGCATGTGTACCTTTTGCAGGGGGGTTAATGGGTCCTACAAAGTCTATACCCCACTTTGAAAATGCACGTCCGCCCATCATGGGTTTCAATGGCATTTCATCTCTGCGAGTAGGAAACTGAGTTCTTTGGCACACATCACATATCTTTACATAGGTATGAGCATCCATGTGAAGAGTGGGCCACCATAATCCTGCAAAGAGAATGGCTTTGATTATCCTATTGGGTCCAAAATGACCTCCTGCAACACCTTGGTGTGCAGTCTCTAGTATGCTCAGATAATCGCTCTCATGAACACATTGTCTTAGATATCCATCTCGTCCTCTTTTGTATAGGTTATCGCCAATAAGTGAATAGTCGTGAGCTTCCTGCTCTAGACTACGTTGTCGAGCTAAGGTCATGCCTTGAGGGAATGTCTTCGTCCTCAAGTATGTCACTAATTGTTCACTCCAGTCTAGTGTGAGAGACACATGATACAATGTAGCATGTTCTACTGGTGGTCTTTCACAACAAACATGACATTCTTTACACAACTTGTAGACATCTGCTTCCATCGTAGGCCAATATACTCCCAATCTATGCAGAGTCTGTAATGTTCGATGTTTTGAATGATGTTGTTTTAATGCACCCATGTGTGCTAATTGCAACCAATTCGCATGTTCTGATTCATCTACACAACAAGCAAGAATATTTTGATTATCCTGTTTATATATGCTTCCTGCCATTATTTGGTATCTTTGAGACTTGGTAATCTCTCCCTCTTTGATCTTTATCCTAGGATTCTTGGGTCCATATGTGAGAATAGGGACTATAGGCTTAGCCCATTCTGGTGCTATCTCAAGGTTAAACAAATATGCGTCTGGTAACTCATCCACTACTCCTTGAGGAGCTTCTCCTGAGGTTAATCTTGAAAGGTGGTTAGCTCTAAGATGTGTCTTTCCTTTCCTGACTACGACTTCAAAATCATACTCCATGAGTAATAGAAACCAACGTATCAATCGTCCTGTGTTACATGGTTTGTTGACTAGGTACAATAGGGCTTGATGATCTGTAAAGAACTTGAATTTGTTGGCCAACAAGTAGTGCCTAAACTTCTTTACTGCGTAGATCATCCCTAATCCTTCTCGTTCCGTCGTGGTGTAATTTCTTTCTGCTGCGTTCAATTTTCTGCTCGCGTAACGAGTTCAAGGACCCGGATACACCTGGAAAGGTTGTATACCTGGATGAGACTTCAGAAAGAGTCTTTGTGGTGCCTGACCACGCTAGAAACACTTACACATGGAGAGGTGAATTGGTATTCCCTCCATCTAGAACGAACATGAATACAAGTCAACCAGGGGCAGGAACATCATCAGCCCATGGAAATCAAAGAGAGAGAAATAAAGAGAGACCCGAAGTAAGCTTCAATCATCCCATAGGGAGAGATAGAACAACCACGGACACTAATAGAGCGGATAGACAAAGAGGTCATGGAATACCACGTGGTAGAGATGATTTTCCTCTACCTAGACCACGCGAACACGCAAGAATATTGAGACCCACTCAATTAGTGAAATCCATGAAAAATTACTTTGATGGGACAGGAGATCCCTATGACCACGTCGCAGAATTCAAGCAAGTACTAAGAGCCGAGCAAGTTGAAGACATGTTCACGCAATACAACGCGTTTGGACTAACGTTAAACAACACCGCTTTAACTTGGTTCCAACCATTGCAACAAAGGCAATTTAGAGACATCCATCACTTTTTAGAGTCATTCATCACTGAATTCTCTAAAAGTGGGATTAGACATGACACGTCTTCGTTGATTCATAGCTTTAAACAGACCCCTCAAGAAACAGTAAGACTGGCAGGACGTAGGTTTAGACAATATGTTGAACGATGTCCAATGCAAGAGCTACCATCACAAGCCAAGCAAGTGTCATTCTTTTTAGATGGCTTGTTGAGCTCTAAACTACGCTCCTACGTGTACCTAAAAGAACCCAGAACACTAGAGCAATGTGTAAGAATTTGTATAGACATTGAGGACAACTTAGGAGATGAGTTGGAACTCTCAAAGGTCTATAAGGACTCAGACTGTTCATCTCTAGCATCCACAAAATTGTCTAGCTCAATAGAAGACCTTGCAGAAAAAGTGGCCCAGAAACTAGGAGTTTCTAGTAAACCTAGGGTGCTAATGAACAAGCGTTGTTACACCTGTGGTGGTGACCATATGGCAAATGTGTGTCCCAATGCACCACAACCTCAAGCCAACCCTAGTGGCCAATATTGTACAATTGAGAGAAGATACACGAATCATACGGCTCAGGACTGCCCATACAACAAACAAACCGTGAGACAGAACTACCCGCAAGCATACCCGCAGCCAGGTAGGTATCAAGGCCAATACAATGCTCAGCCTTATTACTATAAGCCTCCTCAGAACTACCCATACCAGGCTCAACAGAGACCTCAACCTGTCTTAGCTCAGCAGCCACCCCCACCAGCGAATGTCATCTCAATCAAATACGCTGCTGCAGAAGAGAATCTAAGTAGGGCCTTAGTGCCTTCTTCACCTTTGATCACAGAGGGTGACCCGAATTCGAACAGTTTTGACTCCACTCATGTAGATAGTCCACCCGCATATTACACAGAGTCACTAGAACACGTAGAAACCTATCATTATGATAGTCCACCAGTGGAACCTAGTTGGGAGCCCGACTATGCTAATGTGATGTACACAAACCCAAATCCGCGACCCCAATTGAGACAACAAAGACCACAGGGCCCTAGAGGACCATGCTTTAGGTGCCAAGGAGATCATTTCATAAAGGATTGTCCACATCCTCTGACAGCAGGGCAATCACAGTACTATAACATACAAGGCTTTTGTGCCGATTGTGGCAAAGAGCACATAATCAAAGATTGCCCCAAGAACCCTGTTAATGCTTCGAATGTGACACCGATCAACGTGATAGGTATTGTAAATAACGCAGATGGATCCAACCCTACATACGTGCCTATCCAAGCTATAACAAGAGCCCAGGCGCTCTTACAGAACCAACAGCTTAATCAAGAGAAAGTAGCCTGAACCAGTGAAGTTGCAGAATCTAGCAGTAAAAAGACAAAATGGAGTAAAAAGATAACTGAGTTGGAAGGAAGTTTGAAGGAATCTAGAGCCAAAATCCTAGAATTGACTTCGCAGGAATTGAATCAAGAGAATCCAGCTCAGAAATCAGGATCAGTTTTGGCGGAACCCATACCAGAAAATCTAGACATGATGTTTCGTGCATATCAGGCTAGATTAAAAGAGGGACCTCAGGTAGCTGAAATGAGCAAAAACTACCCTCGAGCTGATCTAGAAATTGAGAGAACTAAACTTTGCATGAAGATGGTAGAACTAGCACAAGCTTTGTTCGAAGCCTCTAGATATCTTAATTGGAATAACATGGCAAAACCGGAATTACATTTTCAAGGACTAATGGAGAGGCTAGAATACTTGATAGAGAGCAAAGAGAAAAAAGATCAGCCTAGGAACCATAGAACCTTGAAGCACATATGTAGAGATCAATGTGTACTTGGGATAGCTAATGTATTCAAGCAACACATGATCTATAAATGTGGTGCGTGTTAGTTTGGTAAATCACACAGGTTACCCTTTACAAAAAAAGGCTATATGCATGAAGATTACTTGGAACTTGTCCACACTGATGTGTGGGGACCAAGCAAGGATCCTTTAGTTTCAAGCTCAAGGTATTATGTGTCATTCAATGATGATTTCAATGGATGAAATATCTTGTATTTTATTGTTGAGCCCATAAAATTCATATTAGTCAAAGTCAACTATAGTCAAAGTCAACTGTAGTCAAAGTCAAAAGGTTAAAATGTCAAAGTCAAAATAGTCAAAGTCAACATATCCAAGGTCAAAGTCAACATGGATGAAGTCAAAGTGTTCAAAGTTCGGGTGTCAAGGTGCACAAGTAGTGCACCATCAATTGTTCACAAAGGGTAAAACTGCAGAAAGTTGATTGCAGGTTGCAAAGGTATTTTTGTAATTTCTCTAAGGTTCAAAGTGTTTTGGAAGGTTCAGGTGAACCCTCTCTTAAGTGCACAATTGAAGAATTAAAAGGCAAAAGGTGAAGGTATGTGAAGCGACAGCATACGCAGAAGTGAAAGTATAGCCCCCAATTAAAATTTTTATTTTGGTATAAAGTCACTACACGACAAAACAGGGATTCGTTGGATGCCCACTTTTTGGAGAAATTCTTGGGACATCAAAGTGAGCACCAAGATACTCTAGCAATTAGGAGCATAGGTGAACCGACACTCAAATCAAGGCAATGACTATTCTTGAGGGACTAAGCAAGGTGAGCATAGTCTAGACTAAGCAAGAGAGAGAAGAAAAAAAGACACACAGTGTGCGACGCAGAGAAGTGAAGTGCAAGCTATGCATGAAGAGTGACTAAGAAGTGTGTAGAGAAGTGCTCATCTTACAACCAAAGATCCAAAGGTCCCATTGAAGCTGTGCACGTGCAGACAGAAGGTGTCCATCACTCCCCCTTATTGGAAGCTTGGTGCAAGGTGTGCACAGGTGCAGGCTTGGAGAAGGTGGAGGTCTGGTGCAGAGAAGGTGGGCAACAACAAGACCCTTGGGTATTTTGTATTTTGTGATTGTGCACTCTGTGGGATTTCGCATAGAAGCATTGGATTGTATTGTGTATCACCATTGTATTTGTCTTCTCGTAATCAATCGAGAGAGGCTTCCATTGTGTATCTTTCTTCTTATCTTTCCCTTTTCTCCTACAAACACTCAAATACCTTTTTTTAGAATCCCCCAACAAAATTTGGCTCGCTTGGTGGGACACCAAGGAGATTTGAGCATAGGAGAAGCAAAGTGCAAAGTGTAGAAGAGTTCAAGTGCCGACAATGCTAGAGTGCTACTTCATTGGGTTAAGAGGTAAATTTTCTTATTAATTCTCTTAGCCTAAGAGGATTATGAACAGCTCATGACCGCAACCCGATCTCAAACATTGAGGGTCAATGTTGGCAGTAGTCAAGGTACCCAAGGACTCACAAGACAAGGAAGTCAAAGAAGGGATTCAGAGCGAAGAGAAAGCACCAACAGACAAAGTAGTCAACGAAGATATGGCAAGTAGGCCGTCCAAATTTTTCCATGAAGTAATACTTCCTAAATAGTGAATTTAGTCACTCTACCTCATTGTAAATACCATTTCACCTTTTTGTAACTCCATTTTGTGCAAGTCGAGGAGTCGTCATGAGGAGTATTAGAAGCAGCATTGTACCAATTTTCATATTTTTAGACTTCGTTTGAGCCCCCAAATAGGCCCTAGAACCTAATTTTTAACTAGGCTAGACACTAGGTCTGGACAGGGTCAAAGCTAGTAAAAAACTATAAATAGAGCTAGAGAGCTCATTTTTGAGGTTAGATTGTAATAGATTTGAACTTGTAAGAGCACTTTTGAAGTAATCTAAAGAACTCCATTGTCTTTCTCTTTGTTCTTGCTGTGTGTGCGCGTGTGTGTGTATGTGTGTGCATGTTAGTGTGCTTCTCACTCACGCACTTGTGCCATCACTTGTTCGAGGTCTTCATACCATGCTCACGTCTTCCCGGATTGACATTAAAGGAGGTGCTACTCATCACTGAGCTACACCAAATTTTGGCGCCGTTGCCAGGGATCCAGCTTTGAGGACGAGCGTGTGATGGTAAGATGTAGAGTTGTGACATTGGCGTTGTAGGTAATGTTGGTGCATTTCAAGCCTTCACACTTGGCTTGGAACCTTGGAAGATTTGGTTTGGAACCCTTGAAAGATATCACTATGTGAAGCTAGAACCATAGGAACCCATACCTATGATTTATTATCTTTTTACTCCTTGTAAAAGTCTAAGTGACTTGGCATTATGTAATCACACCTACTTGATAGATTCGTGGAAATTGGAAACTTGTAAATGGAGAGAATATCTCCTCACTTTTAGAGGAGAGATTCTAGGGAGTTTAGATTTGAATTTCAAATTCAAATGATCACTCAACTCATATAAAAATGGAGAGAAAAAACTCGCGGTTAGTCTGGTCACTTCAGCTCACTCCTCGAGGCATTCTACTGTTGTAACTTTGTGTGTGTTAGTGCTACTCCATAGCCTACACCACAATACCTCATTTAGCTATGCTTGTCATGCTAATGAGATTGTACAAACACATTAATCAATAGAAGTATACACATTCACTATCTCTGTTGTCTCTGAGTCATCTACTTCAAGTCTGACAACTTCAACATGTCATATCTCAGGATCTACTAAACCAAATCAAGTGATTCAAAGCACATTGGATTCAGCTCAAAGTCTACTATACACCTACAAAATTTCAAGGTCATTGGATCAGCCATTACAGAGAAATCTCAGTCGAGGTGCTCACTGGTCTGTGTCTGCAAAGCTCCTAAAATATCGGGGGTAAACTTTATTTTGCTAAAGTGATTTCTCAGTGTGTAGTTTATCATTTCTTCTCATTCTACTTGCAAATGATAGCTTGTTAAGCTAATTTAATATGTCCAGAAGGAATTAGATCAATTGTTAGTGTGCTGGTCACACTGAGTGAAAGACTGAGCAGGTATCAAGATCAAAATAGAAAGTTTTCAAGTCTAGTGAAGTGCAAACTTACTTGTTTTGATCTAATAATTACTCAAACCTTTTCCAAAGTACATATAGCATATTTTGGTATCATTTGGAAGCTCAAGGAGTCTACTAAGCATATCTGAAGCAAAGGAGGGCTGGAGCAAAGCAGGTCTAGCAGCTTCAACTCAATCTCTTGAGTGCATCCAACCATCACTCCCAACAGTGGTATCAGAGCAAATAAGGTAAACATGGGAGATGGTTTTCCTTCATTCATTGACAAATTGGACAGGAACAATTACCAAGCTTGGTCATTAAGAATGAAGACCTATCTGCAAGGAAGAAGCTTAGTTGGATACATAGCAGGAGATGAGGAATTGCCCTCATTCAAAACTAGAGGACTACCCACAAAGGATGAACATGAGAGGCTCAACCAATGGTGTGCAAAAGATGCTTTGGCAAGGTCTTACCTTCTAAACTCTATATCTGATTTTCTTTTACCTCATGTAAGGAATTGTAAGACTTCCCAAGAGACTTGGGAAACTCTATCAACATATTTTTCTTCCAACACAAGGGCCAGGAAGAATCAACTGTGGATTGAATTCACAACCCTTAGGAAGCAGCCCAAGCAATCAGCCTCAGAGTATGTGAAAAAGATTAAAGATGTGGCAGACCAATTAGCAAGCATTGGAGAGGAGATTGAAGAGGAACAAATAGTCAGGCAAGTAACAAATGGACTCAAGGCAGATGATAAGTGGGAAAGCTTCACCACTGCAATGGACCTCTATATGGACATGCATACCCCAGATCTCACAACACTCATGGGCCAACTATTCACACATGAAGCAAAGTTTACAAAGGCAGGAGATCAATCAAAAGGTAACAACCCCTCTGCTCTCTATACTGATAAGAAAGTTAAGGATAAAGGTAAAGGGAAGAAACAGGATGAAGAAGGCTCTACCTCTCAAGCTAATTATGCAGGGAGAGGTAGATCATCTAGAGGAAGAGGCAGAGGAGGTAAGTCAGGTAGGGGGAGACCCTACAACTCATCACCATGCAACATTTGTGGATTATCCAATCATACCACAGATGAATGCTACAAGAACTACAAGAATCAGAGAGGAAGAGGCTACTCAAGAGGAGGATACTCTCAAGGGAGAGGCAGATTCAACCAACACCAAGGCTAATGGATACAACAATCAATACAACAACAATTACAACCACAACCACAATGGTAATTACCAAGGTGGATTCAGAAACAGAAGAGATTACAACAACTACACAGAGGAGCAAGATGACTCCTTATTGATCATGAATATGACCTCCAAGGCAGGTACAAATGATGATCATTTATTTTATATTGACTCAGGATGTTCTAACCATGTAGCTGGCAATGTGGCATTACTTTCTGATTTGGAAGAACCCAAGGGAAAACATCAGGTACAAACAGGTGATGACACTAAACATTCTGTTGTTAAGATTGGAAATGTAAAGACATGTGATGGTAACCAGAATCTATTGAGCAGGGTACTTTATGTACCAACCATCACCAAGAATCTAATGAGTGTTGGTCAGATTGTGGAGAAAGGTTTGCAGGTCAGGTTCACTCAACATGGAGCATATGTGGAGGACCCAAGACATGGATTCAGAAGGATAGCAAAGGGAGAAAAATCAGGTAGATTGTTTACTTTTGAGCTAGAAGAAACCAAGAACATTGCTTTGTATAATTACAAGGATCAAACACTTTCAGAGTTAGAAATATGGCACAAGAGGTTAGGTCACATAGGTGAAAGAACCCTAAAACAAATGTGCAGGGAGCAATGTGTGCTTGGGATACCTAATGTATCCAAGCAACACATGATTTACAAATGTGGAGCATGTCAGTTTGGTAAGTCTCACAGGTTGCCCTATTCAAGGAAAGGTTTCATGCATGAAGACTACCTAGACTTGGTACACACAGATGTTTGGGGACCTAGCAAGGACCCTTCCATTTCAGGTTCAAGGTATTATGTGTCCTTCATTGATGACTATAGCAGGTGGACTATTTTATACTTTATGAAACATAAAGATGAAGTGTTTAATTGTTTCAAGAGGTATCTTGCACTTGTTAAAAACCAAACAGGAAGAAGCTTGAAGAGGCTAAGATCAGATGGTGGAGGAGAATACTTCTCCAATGAGTTTGAAGATTTCTTGCAGGAAAGAGGCATCAAAAGGGAGATTACTACAAGGTACTCACCTGAACAAAATGGGGTAGCTGAAAGAAGGAATAGACTCATTGTAGAAACAGCTAGGTCTATGCTTAATGAAAAGAAGTTGCCAAATTATCTTTGGGCAGAGAGTGTATCCACTGCCACCTATCTCATAAACAGGTTGCCATCCAAATCACTTGATGGCATGACACCATATGAAGCTTGGCATGGTAAGAGACCCTCTCTGGATCATTGCAAAATCTTTGGTTGTGTAGCATATGTGCATATTCCCTCACAGGTAAGGGGAAAGCTAGATCCTAAAGCTGAAAAGTGTATCTTCATTGGTTATGATTTGAACCAAAAGGGATACAGATTCTACAATCCAACAAACAAAGGCTTCAAGGTAAGCAGAGATGTCATCTTTGATGAGAATGACTCATGGTATGAGAATGAATGCAGGAAAGTTAGTCTACCCTATGATATGGAAGAAGATTTTCCAGGACTCACCAAGGAGGAACCAATCTAGAAAGAAGACTCAAGCTCAGATGATGATGATACAATTAACCTTGAGGAATTCAAGGCATGGAAGTCCAAAGGAAAGATGAAGATGAAGAAGCTAGAGGATACACCAGAATCCTCAACTCAAGCAATGAGGAGATCTCAGAGAGAAAGTAAGAAGCCTATCAGATATGGGTATGATACTTCTCTTGTAACCAAGCATTCTGTATATCTTGCAAAGGATTTGTTGAATGAAGAACCAGGTACCTATGAAGAAGCAATCACAAAACCAGAGTGGAAAGAAGCTATGGATGAAGAAATGGAAGCTCTCAAGGAGAGTGATACTTGGGACTTGGTACCCAAGAAGGACTCTATGAAGGTGATAGGATCCAGATGGATCTACAAACTAAAGAGAAATTCAGATGGAACAATAAACAGGTACAAAGCTAGGTTGGTAGCCAAGGGTTTTGCACAAACCCAAGGCATTGATTATGAGGAGACATTTTCTCCTGTGGCTAAGATGCCAACTATCAGAATATTGGTGAGTGTAGCTGCATCCAAAAATTGGAACATGTACCAATTAGATGTCAAGAATGCTTTCTTGAATGGATGGATATCTGAAGAAGTCTACATGTCACAACCACCTGGCTATGAAGACCCCAAGAAGGTAAATTATGTGTGTAAATTGAAGAAGGCTCTATATGGTTTGAAGCAGGCACCTAGAGCATGGAATTACAGGTTGACAACTTACCTCCAAGACCAAGGATTTGTGATGAGCAAAGCTGATACTTCTCTGTTCATAAAGAGAAGTAGTACAGAGGTAATCTACTTGTGTGTTTATGTTGATGACATCATCATTACAGGCAATGATGTCAATGGGATTAGACACATCAAAGGACAGATGATGAAAGAATTCAAGATCAATGATCTTGGATTATTGAAGTACTTCTTAGGTCTTGAGTTAGTCTACACCAACTCAGGTATATATATCACTCAAAAGAAGTATGTACAGGATATGGTCAAGAAGTTTGGCTTGCAGGATGCTAAAATATCTACTACTCCAATGGAGGTCAACCTAGAGCTAAGTGCTCATGAAGGGGAAGAAGTCCAAGACATCATAGGATATCAAAGTATGGTAGGTAGTTTGAACTATGCTACCTTGACCAGAATTGACACAGCATATGGAGTTAGTGTGCTAAGCCAATTCATGCACAAACCAAGGGTACCTCACCTAGAGGCAGCAAAGAAGATCTTGAAGTATCTGAAGGGAACTCAGAACCATGGTTTGTACTTTCCTTATACATCAGATATTGACATTAAAGTGTATTCAGATGCAAATTGGGCAGGATGCAAGGATGATAGGAGGAGCACATCAGGTTACATTTGTTTTGCAGGAGATAAGCCTATTTCTTGGTCAGCCAAGAAACAACCTACAATGGCATTGTCATCCACTGAAGCATAGTATAGAGGGCTTGCCAATGCCACTCAAGAAGCTATCTGGTTGAAGCTTCTATATACAGAGTTAGGCCTATATACAAGGCCACCAATCATATTTGGAGATAACACAAGTTCTCTTCACCTTGCAACTAATCCAATATATCATGCTAGAACCAAACACATAGAGGTTCATTACCACTATGTGAGAGAGAAGTTGCTTAGTAAAGACATTCAATTGACATATGTGTCTACTAATATGCAATGTGCAGATTTACTCACTAAAGCATTGGATGGAAACAAGCTATGCAGATTCAAATCCATGATTGGATTGCAGAATGTGATTGAAGATTGAAAATGAAGACTTAAGCCAAAGTGCTTGGCTTGAGGGGGAGCTGTTGGTGCATTTCAAGCCTTCACACTTGGCTTGGAACCTTGGAAGATTTGGTTTGGAACCCTTGAAAGATATCACTATGTGAAGCTAGAACCATAGGAACCCATACCTATGATTTATTATCTTTTTACTCCTTGTAAAAGTCTAAGTGACTTGGCATTATGTAATCACACCTACTTGATAGATTCGTGGAAATTGGAAACTTGTAGGAATATATCCTCACTTTTAGAGGAGAGATTCTAGGGAGTTTAGATTTGAATTTCAAATTCAAATGATCACTCAACTCATATAAAAATGGAGAGAAAAAACTCGCGGTTAGTCTGGTCACTTCAGCTCACTCCCCGAGGCATTCTACTGTTGTAACTTTGTGTGTGTTAGTGCTACTCCATAGCCTACACCACAATACCTCATTTAGCTATGCTTGTCATGCTAATGAGATTGTACAAACACATTAATCAATAGAAGTATACACATTCACTATCTCTGTTGTCTCTGAGTCATCTACTTCAAGTCTGTCAACTTCAACAGGTCATATCTCAGGATCTACTGAACCAAATCAAGTGATTCAAAGCACATTGGATTCAGCTCAAAGTCTACTATACACCTACAAAATTTCAAGGTCATTGGATCAGCCATTACAGAGAAATCTCAGTCGAGGTGCTCACTGGTCTGTGTCTGCAAAGCTCCTAAAATATGGGGGGTAAACTTTATTTTGCTAAAGTGATTTCTCAGTGTGTAGTTTATCATTTCTTCTCATTCCACTTGCAAATGATAGCTTGTTAAGCTAGTTTAATATGTCCATAAGGAATTAGATCAATTGTTAGTGTGCTGGTCACACTGAGTGAAAGACTGAGTAGGTATCAAGATCAAAATAGAAAGTTTTCAAGTCTAGTGAAGTGCAAACTTACCTGTTTTGATCTAATCATTACTCACACCTTTTCCAAAGTACATATAGCATATTTTGGTATCATTTGGAAGCTCAAGGAGTCTACTAAGCATATCTGAAGCAAAGGAGGGCTGGAGCAAAGCAGGTCTAGCAGCTTCAACTCAATCTCTTGAGTGCATCCAACCATCACTCCCAACAGGTAACTTCTTTACTTTTCCTTATTTTCCTCTTTCTTACTTCATCTTCATCATCACCATCATCATCCTCACCGTATCCGATCTCCATCTCCATCATCGCGGAAATTTTAGTTTTTGATCATATCACCTTCTCCCCTCCATTTCCCTCATTCCACTTGTGAGAGAGAGCAAGAGAGCGATTTGTGTGTGTGGCTTTTGCATGTTTTTTGAGCTTCCTTGCAGGTTTTTGCTGTATCATCCTGTCCAGCAGGCTGCGCAGGTACGGACAAGCTCGGAACTGTCTCTGTGTCGCAGACCTCTATCGATCGCGATCGACAGAAAATTTCATATTTTGGTAAAACAAAGCACACCACAATGACACACGTGAGGAGCACATTCCAAATCATCACTTGAAATTAAAAAATTCCGTGTTTCTCTGTCAATCGCGACCGACACCATTGATCGCGATCGACAGCCACAATCGACAACCTCTGTCAATCGCGACCGATAGACCCTGTCAATCGTGACCGACAGACCTGTCGATCGCGACCGACAGACCCCACGATCGACCGACTGCCACGTATGATTCAGTCAATCGTGATTGACACTATGGATCGCAACCGACTGAAATTTGACAATTGACACCAAAACTCGCATTTCCACGTGTCCATCGCGACTGATAGGCCCACGATTGACTGAAATTTTGCCAGAATTCTTGCAAAAAGTGTCGATCGCGATTGACAGGACCCACGACCGACTCTGTCAATCGTGATTGACACTGTCGATTGCGATTGACATGTCGATCGCGACCGATAGGCCACGACAGACACCTCTGTCAATCGCGATTGGCAAACCTGTCAATCACGATTGGCAGGCTTTTCGGCCAAAATTTTAGGGTTTTTTAATTCCAATTTTTGGAGTAATTGTGGACTTGAAAATCACACATTTAGAGTATTGAGAGGCCTCTACACTAGTAATCTGAGAAAAAGCCGGGTTGCCTGTTGACCTGTTTTACCTTGTTTTAACTCCAAAACCCTGAACTGTCATAACTTCCTCATACGAAATCCGTTTGCTGTGATTCTTGTTTTGTTGGACCATACCCAGGGGGAACAAAACCAAGGGATCTCTAGAATTGTTTGCCATAAAGACAGAGGGCAAATTGATATCTAAATTGCATGAATGGAAGTGATCTATTATGTCATTTGAATCTAAGTCTTGAGCTAACCTTGGGACTTTTACAGGTCCATTGAGAGCACTTGAGGGCATCCAAAGCAAGGGCATTCGGCAAGCTTGAGAACGGGGTTCTTAAGCACTAAAGGGCAAGGGATCAACAAGTGAGGTTGGAATACTCTCAACTCCCTCTGTCAATTCCTAGCTTAGGCTACACATAAAAAGTGCTAGAAGTAAGTCAGGGTAACAATAGGCACGACAACTTTAAAGGAAAAGAACCTAACGTGGAACGATCAACTTAAAGTGCGGAAATTAATTCAAGTATTCCTGACGACGTGATATCAGACAAGATCATAAACACGATAATCAACATAAAAAAGAATCAAGTGACTGATACAAAAGAACTCAGCAACGAGGTTGTACCTTGGGTAAAAATTGGGATTGCTCAGCTAGGCTTATGAACCTTAGATCAGGACGACACCTAGGGAGAGATAGACAGAGTCTTAGGTCTTCAGAGGCTAGTGTCAATCATACTGCTAGGCCTTGGGCCCAACAGTTGAGCCATCATTCGTACTACCCTAGCTCAGAGACTAGTGAGTCAGAGATGTCCCACGGTATGGAGAGACCTACAGGAAGTTCAGGCGTGCCATATTTACATAGGTTAGAAGGCCCCTACAAGACGCAACTGGAATACCTTAGCCAACCGATTAGGTGCTAGCATCTATGAGGACGACCTAGGAAGATCAGTGTTCTTGATTAAGAACCCAGACCAACCCATTGGACTTGAACATTCAGCTGTCAAGTTTGAAAATGGAGCATACCTGGACAAAGAAGGAACCATATACGTTGTCACCAGCCACCCAGATAGGACAGACGAATTTGGGAATGTGATCCCAGAGACGGACATAGGTGACCTAGAGCAGGGGAACTTAAGTGGAGAGCCTAAAATACCTCGAAGCAAATCAGTTCTTACTAGAATTATCATGCCAGAGTGGATTCCCCAGGACAATAAAAGCATAGATATGCTCTTAAACCGAGAGACGGATGAAGCCTTTTGGAGGTATAAGCCTAATCCACCGAATGAGGTAGGGACGATCACGATCTATGAACTCAAAGATCTTAATAGCCCAGGAAAAGTGACCTATTTAGACAATACTTCAAAGAGGATCTTTGTGGTTTTAGAACATGGTATACATGCTTACACTTGGAAGGGTGAATTTATTTTTCCCCAACCAAGATCTAATGTGTCCTATGGCCACCCAGGAGTTGAAACATCCCAAGCTCATGGAGCTCCAAGAGACAGGAATAGAGAAAGACCTGAGGTAAGTTTTGCCAACCCAATAGGAAGAGAACAAATGCGAGCAGAGACGGATAGAGAAGAAATAGAGAGAACTAGAGTTCCAAGGAATCTAAGAAATGCTGAGGATTTTCCTTTGCCAAGGCCGAGGGAACACACCAAAATCTTGAGACCTACACAGCTAGTTAAGTCCATGAAGAACTACTTCGATGGCACGGGAGACCCATACAATCATGTGGCCAAGTTTAGGCAAGTCTTGAGAGCTGAACAAGTTGAGGACTTGTTCACGCAATATAATGCCTTTGGTCTAACCCTTAGGAACACCGCTCTAACGTGGTTTCAACCACTGAATGAGAGACACTTCAGGAACATAGACCAACTTCTGGAGGCATTCATTACTGAATTTTCCAAAAGTGGCATAAGGCATAACACTTCCTCACTGATTCATAGCTTCAAGGAAACTCCTCAAGAGACTGTGAGACTTGCAGGAAGAAGGTTTAGGCAATACTTAGAGAGATGCCCTATTCCAGAGTTACCCACACCACCCAAACAAGTGGCTCTCTTCTTAGATGGACCACTAAGTACCAAACTGAGATCATATGTGTATTTGAAGGACCCTAGGACCATAGAAGAATGTGTATGCATGTGCATCGACATCGAGGATAACCTAGGGGAGGAATTAGAACTTTCAAAAATCTACAGAGATTCAGATAGTTCTACCAGCCTCTTTTCCTCACAATCCACCTCTATTGAGGAACTCGCTGAGAAGGTAGCTCAAAAACTAGGTGTCACTAGCAAACAAATCCCAAGATTTGCCCCATTTAAGCGGTGTTATACTTGTGGAGGTGACCATATGGCGAACGTATGTCCCATTATGGCTCAACCCCAAGTGAACCCTAATAGCCAGTACTGCACCATAGAAAGGAAATACACTAATCACACTGTGCAAGATTGCCCATACAATAAGCAAGAGGTTAGGCAAACCTAGCCTCAGCCCTATCCACAACAGGGAAGATAGCAGAACCAATACCCTCCATAGCAATATGGTAGGCCAAAACAACCTTATCAACAACCCTACCAAAACCAACAAAGACCTCAACCAGTGCTAGCTCAGCAACCTCCTACCCCAGCCAATGTGATTCCCATAAAGTACGCAGCTGCAGAAGAGAACCTGAATAGAGCCATAGTGCCAATGACACCACTGCTTTCAGAAAGTGACCCAAGTGACCATAGTTTCGACTCCACTCATATTGATAGTCCCTAGGCATACTACATGCAGTCACTTGAGCATAATGAGGTCAATTATTATGAAGAACCGAGTGAACCAAGTTGGGAGCCAGAGTATGCGAATGTTATGTTATTCTAGACCTCAACCTAGGCAGGTAAGACCCCCATTTCCTAGAGGGCCATGCTACCGATGTCAAGGAGATCACCTCATTCGTGATTGTGCGATGCCTACCCCTACACAACCCCAATCTGTAACCATTCAAGGCTTTTTTCAAGATTGCGGAAAGGAGCACCTCTTACGAGACTGCCCAAAGAACCCACAAAATGTAACAAAAATTACTCCCATCAATGTGATTGGGTTAGTTGTAGACTCTTCAAGGAGGGTGACTTCCACTCACAAGGGCAAGTGGTCACAAGAGCTCAGGCATTGTAGCAGAACCAAGGTTTAGGCCGGGAAAAGAATGCTGAAGTCAATGAAACTGAGAGCATAACCAAGAAACAGACGAGAGCTTGGAAAGATAGCCGCGAGAGAATGAAAAGGCAATGGGAAAAGAAGATGAGTGAACTTGAGGGAAGTCTAAGAGAAACGAGAGCCAGGACAATTGAACTTACATCTCAAACTCACTCTCACACTACGCCATCACCACCATTCCCATCTCCATCTGATCCACCACCTTCCAAACCGCCTCATACAATCCCACCAACCCCTAGAGTAGGATCAGTCCTAGCAGATCCCACTCCCGAGGACCTTAACATGATGCTTAAAGCATATCAGGCCAGGATCCAAGAAGGGCCAAACGTAACAGATCATGAAAAATGTTACCCTAGAGCCGAACTAGAGCTTGAACGAACTAAAATCTGTGCTAAGATGGTGGAATCGGCTCAAACCATGTTTGAAGCCAGTCGCCTCTTTAACATCTCTAGTTCAGCTAAGACGCAGTTGCACTTTGATGGACTGCTAGAAAGATTGGAGAGGCTAATTGCCCAATCAGAAAAGGAACCCACCTCTCAAAATAGGGACAAACCAAGTGAAAGGCTAAGCATTCCCGCCCAAGAAGCTTATGTGCCCAACTCCACAGAGCCAGACACATCTTCTTCTATGAATTGGTACACACCAGAGTTATTGCGAGAGATTCAAGAAGAGAAATGGGCTAAAGAGAGTGAAGTCCCTCCTCCCTTTGAACTTGTGGATGATGCGCATGACCAATTCCCACAAGACATTCCTTCTATTTATGGAGAGCAGGAGAGTGCACAATCTCAGGAGAGATTAGACTTCGAGTCTAATTCTTTACACGAATTACCCCACTTCATGAGCCCATGGGAAGCAAAGTCTACATGTATGAGAACACCCACTATCATGGTAAGAAAGGAAGACTCAGTCATACCTAGGAACACAGAGGTAGTAAAGAATACTAAAGTGCAGTGCAATCTCACTTTAGAAGAGCTACTCCAAGTTAAGCCAGAACTGTGGAAACATGTAGCCGAACAAATGCCAGAGGTAGCTAAACCATGTTCCCAGGTAGGTTCTCATAGAACAGTGCTAGAAATTCCTCTAGACATAGGAGATATGAGCGAAGGTGAAGAAGGAAACACCTATCTTCCCATCACCCATCAAGGATACACAACCTAGGCAATTCTCGACTCAGGTGCAGGAGTTGCAATTGCTACCACTTCCCTATGGAAGCGATGGGGCAAGCTAGCACTCAGGCCCACGAGGATGAAATTGCAGATGGCCGATGGTCACATTGAGAGACCCTTAGGACTGCTTGAAGGAATAACTCTCACTACATGTGGTGTAGAGTTTGAGCACACATTTGCTATCTGTGATTTTAGCAAGAACCATGCCTATGAGATGATTTTGGGAAGACCATTCATGTGATAGTTGCAAGTGGTATAGGATTGGGGAACCAATTCCTTGTACCTGCAACACTTAGGTGTCACGACCAAGGTTAATCTCAAAGATTACACTCATAGAGATGTCCCTCCTATTCAATGGAATTCCATCCATAGAGCCAAGGATGACAAGGAGTCAGTGCATTCCATAGGATCAGGATCCTCATGGATGCATGAAGACACCCACTTATGGATGTGCAAAGTGGCAGTAGAAGAAGAGAAGAGAGAAGAAGCCAGAGAGGTAGGTGTGAAGGAAACCCATAGATCAATTCAAGACCTAGCCTATGCACCTGTAGTATTTCCTGATGAAGAATTTGAACCTCACGGCTGGGTAGAAATTTAGCAACAATGGATGTAGCCATCAATGAGGAACAATGGACACCCCACTTTGATGAGGATGGCTATGACGTTTCAGTCTTTTCCATAGAGCCAATCATGGGAGATTCGGTTCTGGAAGAATGTGAACCTAGCCCTGATGCATTTGAGGATGCAAGTGACTCCGATCTAGAGTCAATCATTATGGACCCACCTTTTGCATCAGATGAAGAATTCTTCTATGAAGTACAAGTTCACCCTTAGAGACATGAGGAGTTCACAAATGATGTGAGATTAACCACACAAGTGGCTGCCAAGAGTGAAGGCAAGAAGAGGAAGAAGAGAGAATTCACACGGGAAGAGGAAGAATCTTTGTTTGAGGTCCCTTGAAATTTTAAGAAGTATGAAATAGATGATAGGAGAGTCATGGTAAGAATGCCTAAACGTGAGGCACAATCAAGAGAGGCCTATGATAACAAAGAAACCACCAAGAAAATAGTGGTAGCCCTAGAAGAAGGAGAAGAGAGATGTACTTACATAGGACATGACCTGACGAAAGAAGAAGAGCAAGAGTTGATGGCCTTGATAAGAGAATACAAAGATGTATTCACTTGGAGCTACAAGGACCTAAAAGGTGTAGACCCGGACATATGCTCACACACCATTCCCATGACCGCAGATGCCAAACCATCCAAGCAGAAGCCATATACTTATAACAATAACTACGCTGCTAAGATCAAGGAGGAGATAGATCGCTTGGTCGAAGCTGGATTCATCTATGAAATTGAGCACACTGAGTGGGTATCCCCCATTGTAGTGGTGCCCAAGAAGAACGGAAAGCTACGTGTATGTATTAACTTGAAGAAGGTTAATGCAGCCACTATTCGAGATCACTATCCGCTTCCTATCACTAAGCACCTTTTAGAAAGAGTAGCAGGCAAGGAAGTGTACAACTTCCTTGATGGATTCTCGGGCTACAATCAGGTAGCCATTGCCCCAGAAGATCAGCATAAGATAGCTTTTTCCACAGAGTGTGGCATATTTGCCTTCCGAGTAATGCCATTTGGTCTTACCAATGCTCCTGCAACCTTCCAGAGATTGATATGCCATGTATTTAAAGAGTTCTTGAGGAAGAACTTAGAGGTCTATGTGGATGATCTTTGTGCTCATTCCAACATTAGACAAACCCATATCCCTGAACTTAGACAAATCTTTGACAAATGTCGAGAGTATCAAGTCTGCCTGAACCTAGAAAAGTGTGTTTTCATGGTTAGGCAAGGCAAGATTCTAGGACACATAGTGTCAAAGAATGGCATATCCACTGATGAAGAGAAAGTAAGAGCCATAGCAAAGTTACCTAGGCCAAAGAATGTCAAGGAAGTACAAGCTTTCATGGGGCATTGTGGTTATTACCGACGCTTTATACACATGTACGCCATCATTGCCAAGCCTCTGTACGGACTTTTGACTAACTTTGAGTGGACTGATGAATGTGAAAACTCTTTCAACGAGATCAAAAGAAGATTGTGTTTAGCAGCAATCTTGACCACACCAGATTGGAATAAGCCCTTTCATGTTCATGTAGATGCATCCAATTATGCTATTGGATGTGTACTCGCACAACCTACTAGTGAAGGTAATATGGATCTTCCAATTGCCTATGCTAGTAGACAGTTAAATGCAGCTAAACAGAATTATACCACTACTGAGAGAGAAGGATTAGGCATGGTATATGCAGTTAAAAAGTTTAGACACTATTTGCTTGCAAACAAGTTTAAATCTTTTACTGATCATCAAGCACTGTTATACTTGGTAAACAAGCCATGCAATACAGGCAGATTAGTAAGATGGTTCCTCTTACTGATGGAATATGACTTTGAGGTTGTGGTGAGGAAAGGGAAGACTCATTTGAGAGCAGACCACCTCTCAAGACTCACATCTGGAGAGGCCCCACAAGGAGTATTAGATGACCTTCCTGATGCTTACTTATTTAATTTGGAAGTTGTACCTCAATGGGCTAAGCCAGTATTGACATACGGGCCTAAACATCCAGTCATAAACACTCAAGATAGGGAGATAGTAAAAGCCCAAAAATACCAGATCATGGCAGGAAGTATGTACAAGCATACAGATCAAGGGATCCTAGCTTGTTGTGTGGAAGAGGATGAGTTGCAATTAGCAAATGTAGGTGCATTAGAGCAACACTACTCAAAGCAACGAACCCTACAGACACTAAGGAGACTCGGAGTGCATTGGCCTACTATGGAAGCTTATGTCCATAAATTGTGCAAAGAATGTCCTATCTGTTGCACTAAACCCCCCGTGGATTATGCCACTCTTTATCAAGTGTCCATAGTGCCAAATTGGAGTGAACCATTAGTAGCCTTTTTGAGGACGAAAACATTCCCACAAGATATGACATTGGCCAGACAACGAAGTCTAGAACAAGAAGCCCTAGATTACTCATTCATTGGTGATAACCTATACAAGCATGGTAAAGATGGTCACCTTAGATTATGTGTCCATGAGAGCGAGTATCTTAAGATCTTGGAAACTGCTCACCAAGGTGTAGCACGAGGACATTTTGGACCAGATCGGGTGATTAAAGAAATCCTATTTGCAGGCTTGTGGTGGCCTACCCTTCACATGGATGCACATACCTATGTGAAGAGATGTGATGTTTGTCAGCGAACTCAGTATCGTATACGCAAAGATGAGATGCCTCTGAAACCTATGATCGGTGGACGTGCATTCTCTAAGTGGGGAATAGACTTTGTTGGTTCGATTAATCCCCCAGCTAAGGGTTCACATGCTGAATATATCATTGTGGCCACAGACTATTTAACCAAGTGGGTGGAGGTAAAAGCCACCACAAAGAACGATGCTCAAACGACAGCTAGGTTCTTATTTGAGAATGTGTTCACTAGATACGGGCTACCTATTGAGCTAGTAAGTGATAGAGGCACTCACTTCTTGAATGAAGTTATTGAAAATATTCTCCAAGAATTCTTGGTGGTACATAAGAAGTCTGCCCCTTATCACCCACAAGCTAATCGGCAAGCCGAAAGCACAAACAAGATTCTATGCAATGTATTGACCAAACTAGTGAATAATAAACGCTCTGATTGGGACAAACAACTACACCATGCTGTTTGGGCATACAGAGTTGCCTATAAAACGGTACTCCAAGCCACACCCTTTCAGATGGTATTTGGCCAAAATGCAGTGTTACCATTGGACTTCTTGATACCTACATTGAAAGTAGCATAAGAGCATGAGTGGACAGGGCATGAGCTCTCCTCTAGAATCCTTGACCTTGAACGATTGGGTGAAACACAATTGAGAGTGGCAGCAGGAATATACGCAGCCAAGAAGAGGCAAAAAGCATATTTCGATGCACATGTGAAGGAAAAAGGCTTGAAAATAGGAGACCTAGTCTTAGTCTACACTTTAAAGCAACATGCATGGAAATTAGAGAAGAGAGGCTATGGACCTATTATCATTAATAGGATCTAAACTAGTGGAGCAGTTCAATTAGCTACTCTAGAAGGTGATGTTCTCCCTAGTTTCATTAGCGGATGCAGAGTCAAGTTATATCAGGAACCCCTAACGGAGGAAATGTTAAGTCAACTCAATACTGCAAAGAAACGTAAAGAAGAGGAAAAATGAATTCGAGAAGAGGCACAGGCAAAAGCATTGGAACGCATCCAAAAAATGAAATTGAGAAGACAGGGCAGAGATCAACCTAGGACCGACGCGTATGCAAATCCAGTATATCCTTGCTTCACCCATGAGCACGAGTAGAATCACTTGTAATTGGGTCCCTAAAAAGCCTCATTTCCAAGCAGACACTCACAAAGCCCTCGAGAGTCTCCACCGAACTAAAACTGAAAGCCATCCACTGTGTTTGGCTGCCCAAAGCTTGTAATAAACCCCCCGACCCCCACTTGTAAATTCACCTCCACCTACTAACTGTGTCATTCTCACACTGCATCTTTCCATTTAGCCTTTTAGAACAATCCGTCCACTAACCACACCCACAACCACTGAGCACTCACTGACTAACTAACATATCACTAAAACCTCATGTTAATGTTGTAACAGGGACACGTGATCGCTTGGTGTCAATTTGCAATGTTAACATTCATTTGTATATTCTCAATGAACCGGTGACCAGTCCCTTCAAGATGGCCGAGGCTGCGGGAACGAGCTCCCAGGCAAGAACCAGCCCTCAGATCGTGGACATTGAAAGTCTTCCCATTGAGGAGGAATTGAAGGAACGCCCAGTGGCATTGAGATCATTACATGCCATACCAATTCAGAATCCTCCACAGGGGCACACAATGCCAGTCAGCAAAAACTCACATTGGTTCAGTGATGTGGCAGGACCTCTAGGAGAAGGCACTTACCTGTGGGAGGCAGAGATAGAGTTCAATGGGCGCTAGGGCAAGTATCACTTCTTCAGCAGGGAATTTGAGAATCTTCAAAACAATGAAGGCTTGAAACCAATATGGAAGAAGGCAGGCCTATATGATTATTTCAAAGCTCAATTACCAAAGCCCAACTTTTTGAGATGCTCATACTTGATTAGCACCCTTACTCCGAGTAAGGAGAAAAAGGGATACAACACCTTTGTCTTACCATCTCTTATGAGGGGTAATGAACTGAAGCATTTCAAGTTGACTAACAATTTGGTAAGGGAAGCTCTCGAGATGAAGGGCATGCATATCCCCACAGAGAAGGAGTCACTGGTGCCAGACAACATGAAAAACAGGAACCTGACTAAACTAAAGGACATGGTGGCAATGACACCAACTATTGCCATTCATCTTTGAATGTGCATGTAGCATTTCGCGTTCCCCGCTCAAGAGAGGTTCACAATGCCACCCAAGAAGATATGGTTTAGTTTGTACCTAGCAGACGCCTTTGATTTGACAATAAACATGCCGCATTGGATTATCGACCAAATACACTTGGCACATCAACGGTGGTATAAGAAGCAAAAGTCACTGCTTTATGGATGTTGTGCTCTCACAAGGATTTTTTACCGTTGCTTGGCATATGATGTGCCAATTCAACGGGCACTTGTTTGGACCAGGGTGCAAGAATTTCAACGCAGACTATCAACCGTAGGGCCTCCATCCAAGAAAATGAGAGGAGTAGTTCAGATGCCTTGTGCACAGGCCCGAGGTGCTACACTGACACAAGAAAGCACTCCATGGCTTCCAAGGCGAGTGCAACCATTCACTATCAGATTACCGAGGCATAGCGTGGAAGGCCCAAACCTCCTGTTTCCACCCATACCCACTGACTTAGAGTTCCCTCATGGCTTTACCCTAGAAGGTCTAACTGATGAGGAAGTAGCTAGAATAATTAATGCTACTAATTTGGAGGTTGAGGCAGAGCAAGTAGGCGGACAACAGACAGTCACAGACCAACCGCATCCAGTCCAACCAGAAATAGTCGAAGTGGATGATGATAAAGAGGAGACTGCAAAAGATGAGCAAGAGGATGAACAAGAAGGACTGTTGGACAAAGAAGAGCATGAATATGAGCAAGAAGTCATACAAGAACTTGAAGGAGCCCCGGCTTATACGAAGCAACTGAAAAAGCTGCATGATACCATCAAACGAGTTCAAGAACAACACAAACTGTCCCTGGCAGTAGGAAAAGCCCTCATGAACCAAATCCTTGAAGAAGAAGGGGTGGATGAGCAATACAGAGCAGCCCTTGACATGATCGCTAACGCATTAGGGGTACCTGAGATGGTGCATACCGCTCTTGCGCACTCGCGAAGATCAGAGAGAAGATACGACAGACGGCCCCCTCAATCAGGGAAACAAATGAATGTATTGGTATCAGAACCACAGGGCACCACATCCACGACCAAGGGCACGACTCAAACCATTCACGACATTGAGGAAGCCCATACCTCAAGTGCACCCTAGTCACCCCCTTTACCACACCTACCTCCAACTCCACCACCTTCACCTCCCACTACCAGTGTCACCACCACCGTCACCGCCTCATAGTCCACTTCCCATACCGAAGCACAAACTGTGACTCAACCCTCACCATCTGCACAACCTATGACCACCCCTATTGTCAATACTACCACTGACACGGTAATTCTAACTGTAGCCACTGAAACTCCCATTCCCCCGATCACGCTCCCTGGCGGTCCATATTCACAACTACACACACCACTTTACACCTTCACAACCATCACTACACCGACAATTCCCATGTTCACAATCACTCCCACGACTGCATCCACATATGACATCATGGACATATCACCTACTTCCGCACCTCTCCCTCCCCCCATATTTCCACGATCTCCCATTCCCCCACCACCCACTTCACCCTTTTCAAGCACATCATACACAATCCCATTCCCTTTTCCCTACCCCCCTGCATTCAACACCTTTCCTGCACCCACTCCTGTTAATAATGTGTTTAATAATATGTACCAATGTATGACTCAACTACAACAACATTACCAGCATCTAGATGCCCAGCATACGAGCTTGTTCAGAAATCATGAAACACTACAGGAGAGATTCATCAATTTAGAGAAAGAGAAGAGGCAGTTACAACATCAGTATAGTACATTGCAAGCACAACATGATCAATTAATCGCCAATCCACCCCAGATGGATACTAAAGAAAAACAACAACTTGATGATCTGCTACACGCTCAGATAACGGACACTCTCAAGCTTCGACGTAACCTCCCCTTACTACGCAAGCACATGTCTGCCGCACTCGAAGAAAATAAATGACTACAAAAAAAGAACGAAGAGAACCTGGAAGCAGCAATGGAGGGTTCACCGCAAGAAATCCACCGAGAGAATTTCAAGGCCATTCCATCGGCAAAGATGCAAATCGTATTGGAAACACATGCCGATCTCTTGGAAGCACATGCCACCTTAGAAAGAGAGCGGGATGACCTATGAAAGCAACTGGCAGCCCAACAAGATTCACCAAAAGAAGTTACAGCCGCAGCAGACACATCTGAAGAAGTTGCAGAACTCAGAGCATAACTGGCAGAACTACAAAATAAAGTTCTTCAATATGAGCGTCAACCCTCTCCCCTCGTGGAACCGGAACCTGAAGACTTAATTCCAATTACAGTTGAGGAGATCTTTGAACCTGGAGGATCCGTCTGCTTGAAACATACCCTGAGATGGTACGCACTTGGAATAACATGCCATTATACATCAAGTATAATCCATGCTACTGCCCTATCTTTCAAAGAAGGTCTTGGCCAGAGTACACCAAAATAGTTTTGACGGTTAAAGGATGTGAAAAGTGGCTAAATTATGTGTACCTAGCACCCCCTCATGGCCAACCCACAGTCAACTACATGATTTCAACCATCCCACACTGGGCAGTCAGATTCAAGAATATACCAGATATCATGGCACAGATGTGCCTCAAAATCTTTGAGCTAATGCTGGTGACATTCACCTTTAAGAATGTCAAGGAACCTCATCTTTCGACTCTCGGATTTAATGAAGGAAATCAAGACCTTGTTTATGATATGAGCACCACACCATCTATCAATGTCGTCTATGCATGGCATGCTCGTATCAAGTATCTACCAGCCTGCTTCAAGCAAACGTTTGAGGAAATGTTTATCACTGGGTTCTGGGAATATCATTAAGAGATATTCATCCCCAGACCATCTCATTTATTACAGTTATTTGCTGTGGAACAGGCTCTACATTCAAAAAAGTTACGTATGCCACATCCGAAAGTTCCTGGGCCAATACACTGGGATGCACTACTCACCGATTTGGCAAAAGGACTAAGATTATCAGAACACCACTTGGCGACCGATGTCGTGAATTACTATATCCAATGATCCACTCAACAAGGGTCTGTCAGAGACCACATACGCGAGAGAGGGGGGGTGTTGGCAATAGTCAAGGTACCCAAGGACTCACAAGACAAGGAAGTCAAAGAAGGAATTCAGAGCGAAGAGAAAGCACCAGCAGACAAAGTAGTCAACAAAGATCTGGCAAGTAGGACGTCCAAATTTTTCCATGAAGTAATACTTCCTAAATAGTGAATTTAGTCACTCTACCTCATTGTAAATACCATTTCACCTTTTTGTAACTCCATTTTGTGCAAGCTGAGGAGTCCTCAAGCTTGAGGAGTATTAGAAGTAGCATCGTACCAATTTTCATAATTTTTAGACTTCGTTTGAGCCCCCAAATAGGCCCTAGAACCTAATTTTTAACTATGCCAGACACTAGGTCTGGACAGGGTCAAAGATAGTCAAAAACTATAAATAGAGCTAGAGAGCTCATTTTTGAGGTTAACTTGTAATAGATTTGAACTTTTAAGAGCACTTTTGAAGTAATCTAAAGAACTCCATTGTCTTTCTCTTTGTTCTTGTTGTGTGTGCGCATGTGTGTGTATGTGTGTGCATGTTAGTGTGCTTCTCACTCACACACTTGTGCCATCACTTGTTCCAGGTCTTCATACCATCCTCACGTCTTCCCGGATTGACATTAAAGGAGGTGCTCCTCATCACTGAGCTACACCAGTCACCTACAAAGCAACAAGAAGGAAGGCTGTTAGAAGATCCTCTAGTCCATTGTCATCAACATCATTAGTAAAGAGCATGGCAGGTCAGGTAGATTTGGAAACCCTACTTTCAAGATCAAATATAAAATTTCCTTCTTTCAAAGGCTTAGCTCAGGAAAATCCGTATGAGCATATTAGGAGGTTTTGAGCATTATGCAAAACAAGAGGTTTGATGGGAAGAGAGGATGCCTTTTTGGTACTCTTTCCTGCCACGTTAGAAGGGTTAGCAGATAAATGGTTCAGCCAGTTTGCTGAAAACCATTTCACCTCTTGGGATTTAATGAAAGATGCATTCAAAACTCAATTCTAGCATGGGAATACTACAGAGATAATCATAGAGGAATTAGAAAACTTGAGACTAGGTCGTGGTGAAACATTTCCAGAGTTTGTAACTAGGGCCAAGGCACTAATGGCTAAGTTGCCAGCTCCTCCACATGATTTCTTTATTAAGAAATGGTTAGCTAAACCACTTCCAGTGACCACCCAATGTAAAATCAAGGAATTAGTGCTGCCAACAGCCTCCATAGAAGAAATCATCAATATAGCTACATGACTGGAACAAATAAGATGAAGCAAGTTCTTCTCAACTACCCTATTCTATAGAAATGGAGGATCCAGTAATCCAGCTAAGAAAAGAGCTGGAGGGTTTAAAAATGAATAATGCCCCATAAAGAGGAGGAGAATGTTGTGACCCAGTTGAGGAGGGAAATTGAGGCATTGAAGCTACAAAAGGAAGAGGAAGCCCAAGCAGAAGAGCTAGCTCAGCTTTGACACAAGTTGCAGGAACTCAAAGGGGGTGGCATCAAAAGTGGGCTATGGTGTACTATGTGCAGTAAGCAGGGTCATGTGGTAAGTGAATGTCCATTGTTAAGTGTAACTTGCCAACTATGCAGGAAATTTGGTCATGAGGCCCATGAATGTCAGTCAAGAGGAATGCCTGTAGCAACATATTGGACACAAGGAGGAGCCCTACCACTAGCTAATGTGATGGCGGCACCTAATCCACGTAACAATTACAACCCTAGACATAGGGATAACTTTGGAAATGGGCCAAGGAGGCCAATTACTTGTTTCAAATGTGGAGAATGTGGGCACTACCAAAGTAGGTGCACTCTATGAGAAAATATCCCTCCTTGGAGGAACTACCCAGAGGCCAATTGTTGTCCTAAGAACCAAGCATCCTCATCTAGGCCCCACATTCAAGTGATTTTTGTGTGCAAAGAAGAAATGGTAGATCAAGTCAATGTGCCATCACCATCTACCATGGTGGTGCAGTTAGAAGAAATTGAATCTTTTACAGTGTAGACAAGAAGCAAGGGGAAGGCTCAAGTAGAAATAGGTCAAGAATCAAGGACTAATGGATTAAACAAAGACAAAGAGACATCTGAAGACAAAGCCACCACATGTGCAGATACAAGAAATAAAAAAAATCTCATAGGTACGAGCAATGCCATTGGACATGCATTCAACAGGGCTCATGAGGAGTTTGATAAGTCAATTGGAGCCCATGCTCTTAAGGAATCAGAAGCTTCCACACTACTCAAATCCATGAAAAAGGAGTTCACCATTTTTTATTTAATAAAGATGGATGGGAAATTTAGGTTAGAACTCTTGTTGATAATTGATGAGGCCTCCACAACAAGTTTAGTGGCAAAGGCTGCTATTATGCATAAAGATAATATTGTAGGGGAAGCACCCCTCACAGATTATAAGAGCCCTCGGCTGACAGTCTCTATCCAAGGTCATGATTTTCAAGGAGTTATTGTAGATGGTGGTTCTGGCATTAACTTGATGCCTGAACATACCATGAAAAAGATTGGACTACACCCTTCGAGACGTGCCAACTTCACTGTAACACTGGCAGATCAAAGCATAGTAAAGCCTATGGGAGTGGTCCCTGGAGTCCCATTTGTAAAAGAGTACAAGTTGTTCCACCGAAAAAATTGGGGTCTTTAGATATCGATCATGTGTTCGAGCTTGTCTTAGCTGTACTTCCTGCATAGTTAAAAAACTATGCCATCGATGCTCATCTAATTCTTCAAGTAGTAGTTTCTGAGCGATTGTTACTCGTAAACTTGGCATAACTATCTCCATCGGCGCTATTGCTTCTAATCCATAAGCTAGTTTGAAAGGGGTTAATCCTGTTGTTACCTTGTATGTAGTCCGATATGCCCATAATACTACAGGTAGCAGTTGATCCCATCTTTCCGGTGCTTCTAAAATGAGTTTTCGAAGCATATTCAACAAAGTTTTGTTTGTACTCTCAGCCAAACCATTTGCACGAGGATAATATGGCGAACTAAATTTATGTGTGACTTGAAATGAATGTGTGAGTACTTTCATTAAATTGTTGACAAAATGAGTGCCTTGATCTGTAACAAGTTCCAGCAGTAAGCCAAAACGTGGAAAGACATCCTTCAGTAGACACTTAGCTACTGCAACAGCTGTGGCAGACCATAAAGCCCAGGCTTCTGCCCATCTGGTAGCATAATCAGTACATGTCAAAATATAACGATTATTACTGAGGATTGCCGGTGGTGTAATAGGGCCAATGAAATCTAGACCCCACTTCTGAAAAGGCTCTAATGGCAAGACAGGTTGTAGAGGGAAAAGGTGACGTTGCAGGGGCTGTACAGATCTCTGACAACTATCACATTGTTTGACAAACTGTGATACATCCCTGTACATAGTAGGCCACCAGAGACCACTTTGCAGAATTTTCCGGTGTGTTAAGTCTGCAGCAAAATGGCCACCGGAAGGAATTGAGTGAGCCAAATTAATGACTGAGTTAACTTCATGTGGTGGAATACAACGAAGTAAAACTCCAGTGTGATCTATATAGTATAATTCCACAGCAATCAACCAAAATCGGCGACTGAAAACTGAAATTTTCCTTCGTATTGCAAGAGAAGTCTGAGTAGGAAGGTATCCATTAGTGAGGAAGGTCAAGATCTAATCATAATATGTAGATGGCATAGGTGGGTCTGTAATTTCATCATTACTTGGTTCAGAAACATAAATTGCCGGTGTTGTGTCATCTATACCAACCGGAGCTTCACCGGAATCTAAGCGAGAGAGAAAATCTGCTAAGGCATGTGAATTGCCTGGCCTATGAATAACTTCGTAGTCAAATTCTTGTAAAAGCAGAACCCATCGTGCTAATCGACCACCTAAATGCTGTTGCCGAACTAGATAAACAAGTGGAGCATGATCTACATGAAAAGTAAATCTACAGCCCAGCAAATAATGTCTGAACTTCTTGACAGAATATACTAGACCTAGACATTCTCTCTCTGTTACAAAGTAATTCTTTTCAGTAGGGGCTAATCTTCGACTTGCATAGTACACTGGTCTGAACCACTTATCGGTTTGTTGCATTAGAACGCTGCTATATCTGAAGCATCAACAAATACATGAAATGGGCGATCCTAGTAAGGAGGCTGTAAGATTGGAACCTGTGTTAGTAATCCCTTTAGACGATCAAAAGCACTTTGACAATCCTGGGTCCAGTCAAATTGTCGAGGAGTCTTGGTTATCAATCGGTTCAGTGGTATTGCCAAATGAGCAAGCCACCGTAAGTGCCAACCATGCCATCTTACTTGGCCCATGAAGCACATTACTTCCTTAGGTGTAGTGGGTACAGGTGCTTCTAACACAACTGTGATTTTATCTGGATCCACCTGTATGCCCTGTGCAGATACAATGTGACCAAGTAGCTTTCCACATGAAACTGCAAACACAGATTTGTTTAGGTTCAAACAGAGTCTGTATTCTCTGCACTTTTCAAAGCAGCACCGTAAATGGGACAGGTGTGCTATCATCTTACCTAAAATAAAAAAATCATCAAGATATACTTGCATAAAAGAGGTAAGGTAAGGAGAAAATATTTCCTGCATACACCTTTGGAACGTACTTGGGGCATTTCATAATCCAAACCACATAACAGTACATGCGAAAACACCCCAGTTGGTAATGAACGCGGTCTTTGGTATATCCTGTTCAGCCATTCTAACTTGATTATACCCATTGTACCCATCTAAGAATGAATACATTTCATGTCCTGCTACTCTATCAAGCATTGTGTCAAGAAAAGGGAGCGGAAATGGATCAGGCACTGTAGCTGCGTTCAGTTTCTGGTAATCTACACATATTCGTAACTGCTTATTCTTTTTAGGGACAATAACAATTGGTGAGATCCATTCAGCATGCTCTACTGGTACAATAAATCCGACTTTGAGTAGCCTATCAAGTTCTACCTTTACCTGTGATGCATAGTTTGGATTCATCCGGTAGCTGGGTTGCTTAAGTGGTTTTGCTTCCGGCTTCAGCATGACCCTGCGTTGATAGATGCGCGGGTCCAAACCCTTCATATCTTTGTAATCCCATGCAAATACATCAGAAAATTCTCGAAGTAGTTGGATTAGATCTGCTTGAAATAATTCCGGTAAGCTCTCCTTTATCTTAACAGGTCGTGGATTTTCTTCATCACCTAAATTGTAGGTGGTGAGTTGATCTTCTAGGACATAGAATTGTCGAGGCTTCTTTGTATCCTCAGCTGGCTTAAAAAGTTGTTGTAGGTCAGCGCCATCTATGGTAGCCTTATCTTCTTTCATATCTTTTTCTGTTACAGTCATCACCGTACAAACTGTAGGATTCCAATTATCTACAACAGATTGTAGATCAACAGTTCCTAGGGAGATTAAGTCAATGTTATTTTTCAGAAACTCTTCTTCTTCATCATCTGACAACCCATCTAGCATATGGACTGGTTCTGCAAAATACGGTGTAGCATGCAATGCGCAAGGTTGTATAGCATCTAATTTTACAACGTATTTACGATTATTATCTTTGAAAGTGAGTTCCTGTGCAGACCAATCTTGTATCACCTTAGCGTGCTTCAGCCAAGGTCGGCCGAAAAGGAGATTATAATCAAGGGTGGATTCCGGTAATTCTAGTATGACAAAGGTCATTTTAAATGTTGTACCTTGTAAAGTTATTGGCACATTTCGTACAAGTCCTACGGGATGGACTCTTGACTGGTCGGCCATTCTGACAAAAAGCTGAACTGGTTCGATTTCGGTCCACCCTAACTTTTTACACAGTGCAGCAGTAGCAATGTTGACACCAGATCCTCCATCAATTAGTACCTGTGTGATTTTATGATTTTTATACCATACCGTAATTAAAGGAACTGAATGATCGACCGTAGAATCAGGTTCCAGTTGCACTGTTGTTGTTGCTGGAATGCAAGAAGGCACAGGACTGAACTGTTGTTGGAATTGTTGTCGAACTCCCGGTACTAGTGCAAGTAATTGGCCCAGAGGAAGAGTGATGGATGCTTTAGATAAAATTTCCCAGGCCTTTTGTGATTGGATTGTATTTTCCACAGATTCTGAAGATGATGCACCTGCTGAAGATGATGTGCCTGCTGCTGAATTAGAATCCTGTTGTTATGTTGCTTCCTCGGTTAACGGAGCCTGGGTCACCGCAATAGGATCTGGGAACACTGGAGGTTCTGCGGTGGTCCATTCACTAGCTTTATCATACATCCTTTCTTGTTCACATATGCCTGGTTCAAATATTTTTGCTGCTGGTTGCAGTTGTTTACCGGATCGGGTCTGAATTACTGCAGTGTGCGTTTCTACTGGTGTGATTTGTACCATATTAGCCATTGGGTTTTGACGTTCTTTCTTTCTCTGATCATACTCAGCTGCATCCTTACAAAATCTTCTAATGTGACCAAATTCACCACGAAAATGACAACGCGGTGGTGGCAAATTTGGATTTTCCGATGCTGGTCCGGCCTACCAGCGTTTGCATTGTAGTGTTGCAGATAGCACAAAACAACTGATTAAGTGCACAAGTGGCACTAGTATGGCCTGAATTCTTGCATGTAGTGCAGTACATCTGTCTGGTCGGGTCTTCGGTGATATTTCTATTTGCTTTTAATCACTCCAGATCTTCTGTAAATCCTCCAACCTTGTTTTCCAGCTGCAAAGCTATTGCAATCACGACATCTAGCGTCATAGCTCCTACACAGCATATGATCATAATCTATTTAAGTTGCGGAGTCAATCCATTGATAAACCATTGAGTGATAACGTCATCCGGTAGGTTGGCATGTGCTGGTGGTAACTGTCTCAAATGAGTCCTGAATAGAGTGGCGTATTCCTGTACTGTTTGATTTATCTTCTGTCTATTGTTTTGCAGGTAGTCAAAAATTTTGGCTGGATTCTTCTTTAGCTTGAATCTCTGCAAAAAGGCATCCCTTACTACTTCATAGGTGCCGAAATGGTTAATATCATATTTTGTAAGCCATCTAGCTGCTTCGTTAACCAATGTCGATTGGAAAACAATAGCCTTATACGCCGGATCAGGTGGATGGTTGAGAACCGCGTAACTTATCTCAAATGTGCGTACATGAGCATCCGGGTCATCCCCTGGGAATCCACCAAATTTGGTGTACGTGACTCCTGTTGGAGTCGGCCTTGGTGGGCATAGTTGTTGTTGTTGTTGCTGTTGTTGTTGTTGTCCGTTCATGGCTCTGATGGGTGTATTGTGACTATCTTCTGTATCCCGGGGCTGAATATCTGAACTATCAGAATCTGTATCGTCGGACTATGCACTTTCCGGTTCGATAATCTTGTTCAGTATGTTTCAAATCTCGGTTTCGAACAAGCTACCTTCCTTCTTGATGTCGAATGTAGGGAAGCTTACTCCCAATAGCAGTGACTGGGCTGAAGATTCACCGAGGAATGGTAAACCGTCGTCAGAAAACTGCGATCTTTCAGTAACTGTTACCAAAATATCACCGGAATGTGTCGAATCTTCACCAAAACAAGGTGCTTTTTCTCCTTCACTAATTTCTTTGGCTAAAGTGTTTCTAGTCGTAAAAAAATTTGAATCTTTACCCAATGTTGTTAAACTAACTTCAGGCTGCGTCCTGGTAGATTCTGGAGTTACTATATCTTCGACAGACTGTGCCGAAATAGTACCGGAATTTACCAAAGGCATAGCACGTTCCACCGGAATATGACCGGAATCGCTACTAACGTTCTTTACTTTCTTGACAACTGGGTTAGAGCTAGTTGTACTTCTACCTCCCGGAGTCGTTTTTAGCAAATTAAGTACCCCAGGCTGGCGGTTCTTTGGATACGTTTCACCGGATCGAGTAACCGGCATGTATCATCTTTTGTACTAATCGCATACTATTACTGTCAATTAAAAATTTACAATCATGTTTCCACAACAGGTTTGCAACAATCTGATCTGTTGCCACCTTCCCACAGACGGCACCAGTGTTAAACGTTGTTTCTTCTAACTATCAGAAGTGCGTTTAAGCAATTCTTGGGTTCTTGGGAGTGGAAGGGGTCTGTTAGACAGAGGCCCTGTTGGAAGCAGCCAGAGGCACAGACGACACGAAAGCATGTAACGACAGAGCAGGGAGCCAGTTGAATCGTTTTTCAAAGAATTATGTTTTCAAATACTTTCCAAAAACCTCCAATAGTGATTTTTATCACTATTGTAACATATGTAACATAGAAAACCCCATTTTGTAATCCATAGCTCCATTTTGTGCAAGCCGAGGAGTCCTCGAGCTTGAGGAGCTTAGGTAGAACAAGCGTATCAATTTTCGTTATTTTTAGACATCGTTTACCCTTCCAAATAGCATCTAGGACCTAATTTTTAACTATGCCGGTCACTAGATGTGAAACTGGTCAAAACTAGTCTAGAAACTATAAAAAGAGCTAGAGAGCTCATTTTTGAGGTTGGTTAGTGTTAAGGTTAGAGTTCTTTTGAGCTTGTAATAGTGTTCTTGAGTAATAGAGTTGATTTCTCACCTTCCATTGTGTCTTGCTTGTCTCTTCGTAGTGTGTGTGTATGTGTGTGTGCATTTCTATGCTTCTCACCTTCACTCTCACTTCATCTCACATTCACGATCTTCATATCACTCCTATCTCTTCCGCGGATTGACAATTAAGGAGGTGAAGCTTCTTAACGTGGTTCTCACCATTGTGCTAGAGCAACACCAAATTTGGCGCCGTTGCCGGGGATCGAGTCTAGGACGAATGTGTGATGGTAAGAGTATAGCAAGAAGTGGCGTTGGAAGGTAAAAATTTCAATTTTGGTTGTTGTTTTTACTTATTTTTTTGTTGTTTTTCACCTCCCCCACACTCCATCTTCATCACCGCATCATCATCTTCATCTCCAAAAAAATCAGAAAATTCACCACATCCACCCATTCTCCTCATTTCCCCTCATTTGTGCATGCGAGAGAGTGAGAGAGAGCTTTTGTGCTTGTGTGTACTTTTGTTTTCAGGAAAGCTTGGAAAAGGTAAAATTTTCAGTTTCTGTCAGAAATTTCCGACTGTGTCAGACCATCGCGATGGTCTGCAAAGTTCGGATTTTGAGGAAGGCGAATTCACCACCGTGTAGGCGACCCCTGCGCCTATAGGAATCCATAGCTGCATCTCAAAAAATCATATTTTGGTGGACCATCACGACGGTCTCAGACCATCGTGACGGTCTCAGACCATCGCGATTGTGTCACACCATCGCGATTGGCTCACGCCATCGCGACGGCTCGGCCGGACCATTGCGACGGTCTCACGCCATCGTGACGGTTCATTTGGACCATCGCGACGGTTCGCGGACCATTGCGATTGTTCGGTTGACCCCACACCATCGCGATTGGCTCACGCCATCGCGCCGATGGTGCCACGTGGCAAGCTAGACCATGGCGACGGTTCATTTTTCGGACCATCACGACGACACCCTCACACCATCGCGACACTTGAAAAATTCGGACCATCGCGATAGGCTCACGCCATCGCGCCCAGACCATCGCGATTGGCTCAAGCCATCGCATCTGTGACCATCGCGACGGTTCACTTTGGACCATCGCGATTGTTCACGTTGACCGTTGACTGACGCCATCGTGATTGTCCGCCTGATCGAGCCATCGCGACGGTTCACATTCACGCCATCGCGATTGTCCATTTTCACGCCATCGCGACGGTGCACTTCAGACCATCGCGACGGTTCACACTCGAGCCATCGCGATTGTCCACTTTCACGCCATCGCGAAGGTTCCCCCTCACGCCATCGCGATTGTGCCACGCCATCGCGACGGTTCGCCTGGACCATCGCGACGGTCCCAGACCATCACGATCATTTTAGACCATCGCGATTGTGCACCCCCATCGCAAATTTTAGGGTTTCATTTTTTGGCCAATTTTGGGGCTATTTTTGGGAAATTTTTGGGTGATTAGACTCATAGGAGACCCCTTAGCTCATATTTGGAGAAAAACATGTTTGTGAGTTTTTACCCCCCAGGGCCTGAACGGTCATAACTTTTTCATCCGAAGTCCGTTTTTTGAGCTTAATAGCTCGTTAGAAAGCTCTTTACGAGTACTACGTGACCTCAACTGCTTTTAGATAAGCTATTTTGAGGTTGACCTAGTTTGGGACTAGAAAGCAAGGGGGCAAGCATTGAAAAGTTGGGCAAAAGGGAAGGGACTTAAAAGGTGTATATACTCAAGTGCTTGATCATCCAACTGTGAATTGGTCTAATATTGAAATTTTTCCAGGTTTAGCAAGGGCAATCGAAGGCAACCAAGGCAAGGCAGTGAAGGGCATAAAGCTTGGGAAGCGCGGCTTCTTGGGCATCAGAGCAACCAGAAAAGCTGACTTGAGGTTGGAAGATTACTCAACCCCCTCAGTCAATTCTTAGCTTAGGCTAAACGGTAGTATTGTGGATTAACGACGATAGGAACGCCTCAAGTTCAAGATATTTAATTCTTTCAAGTCTAAGACTACAAGTAAAGGTGTGTGTGATGAAAACCTAAAGGAAAGAACCTAAGTCTGATGGGACAAGAACTCAAAATTATAACAGAACGTCGAATTTCTGACGCGAACATTAAGACAAGAACTTAAAGACATTTAAAAAGAAACAAGAAGTTATTAACAAAGAACCATTGACGATCAGAAGAGTAGCAAAGTAAATTCATGAACCTTAGATCAGGCAAACATATTGGTAAGTCAGACCGACGAAGCCTTAGATCATCAGAGGCAAGTGTAAGAACTACTGCACGATCGTGGGCTCAGCAATTGAACACTAGTTATCCCTACGAGAGCTCAGATACTAGTGATTCAGAAATGGCATTTAGTACGGACAGACCAGAAGGAGGGTTAAATGTAGCCTATTTAGAAAAACCAGAAGGACCCTATAGAACGCAACTGGAGTTTCTCCGAACCAACCGATTAGGTGCTCGCATCTATGAGGATGGTTTGCGAAGGCAAGTGGTGCAAATGCACAACCCCGATCAACCCATTGGATTGGAACGTCCAGTGGTGAAATTTGAGAGAGACGCATACATAGACAAGGAAGGAACGATGTACATCTTAAGTACGCAGCCAGACAATACCAACGAGTTTGGCGTGATTCAACCAGAGACGGAAGCAAAATCTCAAGGAAAAGAACCATTAGAAGAGCCTAGAACACCTAGAGGGAAATCTGTACTGACACGAGTACTAATCCCGGAATGGATCCCTCAGGACAACAGAAGCATAGAGTTGTTTGTAAATAAAGAAACTGATGAAGCCTTTTGGAGATACAAGACCGAAATACTTAGTGAGGTAGGTATCATCACTATATACGAGTTCAAGGACCCGGATACACCTGGAAAGGTTGTATACCTGGATGAGACTTCAGAAAGAGTCTTTGTGGTACCCGACTGCGCTAAAAACACATACACATGGAGAGGTGAATTGGTATTCCCTCTATCTAGAACAAACATGAATACAAGTCAACAAGGGGCAGGAACATCCTCAGCCCATGGGAATCAAAGAGAGGGAAATAAAGAGAGACCGGAAGTAAGCTTTAATCATCCCATGGGGAGAGATAGAACAACCACGGACACTAATAGAGCGGATAGACAAAGAGATCATGGAGTACTAGGTGGTAGAGATGATTTTCCTCTACCTAGACCACGTGAACACGCAAGAATACTGAGACCCACTCAATTAGTGAAATCCATGAAAAATTACTTTGATGGGACAGGAGATCCCTATGACCACGTCGCAGAATTCAAGCAAGTACTGAGAGCAGAACAAGTCGAAGACATGTTCACGCAATACAATGCATTTGGACTAACGTTAAAGAATACCGCTTTAACTTGGTTCCAACCATTGCAACAAAGGCAATTTAGAGACATCCATCACTTTTTAGAGTCATTCATCACTGAATTCTCTAAAAGTGGGATTAGACATGACACGTCTTCGTTGATTCATAGCTTCAAACAGACCCCTCAGGAAACAGTCAGACTGGCAGGACGTAGGTTTAGACAATATGTTGAACGATGTCCAATGCAAGAGCTACCCTCACAAGCTAAGCAAGTGTCATTGTTTCTAGATGGCTTGTTGAGCTCTAAACTACGCTTCTACGTGTACCTAAAAGAACCCAGAACGCTAGAGCAATGTGTAAGAATTTGTATAGACATTGAGGACAACTTAGGAGACGAGTTGGAACTCTCAAAGGTCTATAAGGACTCAGACTGTTCATCTCTAGCATCCACAAAATTGTCTAGCTCAATAGAAGACCTAGCAGAAAAAGTGGCTCAGAAACTAGGAGTTTCTAGTAAACCTAGGGTGCTAATGAACAAGCGTTGTTACACCTGTGGTGGTGATCATATGGCAAATGTGTGTCCCAATGCACCACAACCACAAGCCAACCCTAGTGGCCAATATTGTACAATTGAGAGAAGATACACGAATCATACGGCTCAGGACTGCCCATACAACAAACAAACCGTGAGACAGAACTACCCGCAAGCATACACACAGCCAGGTAGGTATCAAGGCCAATACAATGCTCAGCCTTATTACTATAGGCCTCCTCAGAACTACCCATACGAGGCTCAACAGAGACCTCAACCTGTCTTAGCTCAGCAGCCACCCCCACCAGCGAATGTCATCTCAGTCAAATACGCTGCTGCAGAAGAGAATCTAAGTAGGGCCTTAGTGCCTTCTTCACCGGGCCTTTGATCACAGAGAGTGACCCACACTCAAATAGTTTTGACTCTACGCATGTAGATAGTCCACCCGCATATTACACAGAGTCACCTGAACATGTGGAGACATATCACTACGATAGTCCACCAGTGGAACCTAGTTGGGAGCCCGACTATGCTAATGTGATGTACACAAACCCAAATCCACGGCCCCAATTGAGACAACAAAGACCACAGGGCCCTAGAGGACCATGCTTTAGGTGCCAAGGAGATCACTTCATAAAGGATTGTCCACATCCCCCGATGGCAGGACAATCACACTACTATAACATCCAAGGCTTTTGTGCTGATTGTGGCAAAGAGCACATAATCAAAGATTGTCCTAAAAATCCAGTTAACGCTTTGAATGTGACACCGATCAACGTGATAGGTATTGTAAAAACGCAGATGGATCCAACCCTACATACGTGCCTATCCAAGCTATAACAAGAGCCCAGGCGCTCTTACAGAACCAAAAGCTTAATCAAGAGAAAGTAGCCGGAACCAGTGAAGTTGCAGAATCTAGCAGTAAAAAGACAAAATCTTGGAAAGATTCTAGAGAAAGGATAAAGAGAAAATGGAGTAAAAAGATAACTGAGTTGGAAGGAAGTTTGAAGGAATCTAGAGCCAAAATCCTAGAATTGACTTCACAGGAATTGAATCAAGAGAATCCAGCTCAGAAATCAGGATCAGTTTTAGCGGAACCCATACCAGAAAATCTAGACATGATGTTTCGTGCATATCAGGCTAGATTAAAAGAGGGACCTCAGGTAGCTGAAATGAGCAAAAACTACCCTCGAGCTGATTTAGAAATTGAGAGAACTAAACTTTGCATGAAGATGGTAGAATTAGCACAAGCTTTGTTCGAAGCCTCTAGATATCTTAATTGGAATAACATGGCAAAACCGGAATTACACTTTCAAGGACTAATGGAGAGGCTAGAATATTTGATTGATAGCAAAGAGAAAAAGGATCAGCCTAGGAACCCTATTGTCCCAGAGACACAGGAAAGGAATGCGCCATCCCTGTCTCAAGTACCCAACTCAGAAAGTCAAGACAATTTGTCTTCCATACATAGGTACTCACATGAATTTTTGAGACAAATCCAGGAAGAGAAATGGAGAAAAGAACAAGGAACCCATCCTCCTATTCAAGAAATAGACGACTTGCACGAACAATTTCCCCAAGACATTCCCTCTATTTACGATCATGTAGAGGAAGAACAACTGAGTGAACACATAGGATTTGAATCTAATTCTTTACAAGAATTACCTCAGTTCACAGGACCTTGGGAAGCAAAGTCTATTAGTATGAGAGCACCCACGATAATAGTGAGGAATGAAGAATCAGTAATCCCTAGAAACACGGAAGTGATCAAGAACACTAAAGTACAATGTAACCTTACTTTGGAGGAGTTATTGAAGGTAAAACCAGAATTGTGGAAACATGTAGCAAATCAATTCCCCGAGCTTGCTACTACTCCCTCACAAATAGGATCACAAAATAAGGTACCAGAGATACCCGTAGAAAAGATTAGAGATGTAAGCGAAGGAGAGGAAGGTAACACTTATCTTCCGATAACCCATCAGGGCTACACCACGAAAGCCCTCTTAGATTCAGGAGCCGGAGTAGCCATCGCTACCACCGCCTTATGGAAACGTTGGGGTAAGCCAGCATTGAGACCCACCAGGATGAAGCTACAAATGGCTGATGGACACATAGAAAAACCATTAGGCTTACTAGAAGGCATATCTCTCACCACTTGTGGCGTAGAATTTGAGCATACTTTTGCCATTTGTGACTTTGCAAAAAACCATGCTTATGAGATGATATTGGGACGACCATTCATGCGTCAGTTGCAAATTGTACAAGATTGGGGAACTAATTCTTTGTACTTGCAACATTTAGGAGTGACTACCAAAGTCAATCTTAAAGACTATTCACATAGAGACGTACCCCCAATACAATGGAATACCATCCATAAGACACCAGTAGAGACGAAATCCGTGCACTCATTAGAATCAGATCCTTCTTGGTTGCATGAGGATACTCATTTATGGATGTGTAAAGTAGCAAAACAAGAGGAAGGAAGGTTAGAAGCCAGGACCTTAGGTGCAGAACAACATCCACAAACCCTTCAGGATCCAGCCTACGCACCTGTAGTATTCCCTGATGAAGAGTTTGAACCCCATGGTTGGGCAGAAATCCTAGCAACCATGGATGTAGCCATCAATGAAGAACAATGGACACCCCACTGTGACGAGGATGGCTATGATATCTCAGTTTTCACGATAGAGCCAATCATGTGCGATGCAATTTTAGAAGAATGTGAACCTAACACTGATGCATTTGAGGATGCAAGCGATTTTTATTTAGAATCAATTATCATGGACCCACCCTTTGCATCAGAGGAAGAATATTTTTTCGAAGTAGAGACTCACCCTCAGAAACAGGAAGAAATTACGAATGAGGTGAGATTAGCCACAGAAGTGACTACTAAGAGTGAAGGCAAGAAAAGAAAGAAGAAAGAAACCATGTCAGAAAAAGAAGAATCTTTATTTGAAGTACCCGAGAACTTCAAGAAATATGAAATCGAAGATAGAAGAATCATGGTACGAATGCCTAATAGAAAAGTGAATGACGGACAAGTATATGATAACCGAGAGAAAACTAAGAAAATAATAGTTGCTATTGAAGGAGAAGAAGAAAAATGTACATACATAGGGCATGATTTGACGAAGGAAGAAGAAGAAGAGCTAGTTGCCCTATTGCGCGAATATAGAGATGTTTTTGCTTGGAGCTACAAAGATTTGAAAGGAGTAGATCCAGATATATGTTCTCATAGAATCCCTATGACTCCAGATGCAAAACCTACGAAACAGAAACCGTACACGTACAATGATAACTACGCTGCGAAGATTAAAGAGGAGATAGATCGGCTGATAGAAGCAGGATTCATTTACGAAATTGAGCATACCGAATGGGTATCCCCCATTGTGGTTGTGCCCAAGAAGAATGGAAAATTGCGTGTGTGTATTAACCTTAAAAAAGTTAATGCCGCAACGATTAGAGATAGTTATCCTCTTCCTATCACGGAACATCTATTGGAAAGAGTTGCGGGCAAGGAAGTTTACAACTTTCTTGATGGATTTTCAGGCTATAATCAAGTAGCCATTGCTCCAGAAGATCAACACAAGACGGCCTTTGCCACTGAATGGGGCATATTTGCATTTCGTGTGATGCCATTTGGCTTAACAAATGCACCCGCCACTTTCCAGCGACTCATGTGTCATGTTTTTAAGGAATTCCTACGCAAGAGTTTGGAAGTTTATGTCGATGACTTATGTGCACATTCAAATGTAAGACAGACACATATCCCAGAGTTAAGGCAAATATTTGACAAATGTTGAGAATATCAGGTTTGTTTGAACCCAGAAAAATGCGTTTTCATGGTCAGACAAGGCAAAATTCTAGGACACATTGTGTCAAAAAATGGAATCTCTACGGATGAAGAAAAGGTGAAAGTAATTGCAGAATTACCTAGACCAACTAATGTGAAAGAGGTACAACTATTTATGGGCCATTGCGGATATTATAGGAGATTCATACACATGTATGCAATAATAGCCAAGCCTTTGTACTCTCTTTTAACCAATTTCGAATGGACAAATGAATGTGAAAATTCATTCAATGAACTTAAACGACGCTTGTGCTCAGCACCTATATTGACAACCCCAGATTGGAGTAAGCCATTCCATGTACATGTGGATGCATCCAATTATGCCATAGGATGCGTGTTAGCACAACCCACGAATGAAGGTAATATAGATCTCCCCATAGCTTACGCGAGCAGACAATTGAACGCAGCAGAAAGAAATTACACCACGACTGAACGAGAAGGATTAGGGATGATCTACGCAGTAAAGAAGTTTAGGCACTACTTGTTGGCCAACAAATTCAAGTTCTTTACAGATCATCAAGCCCTATTGTACTTAGTCAACAAGCCATGTAACACAGGACGACTAATACGTTGGTTTCTATTACTCATGGAGTATGATTTTGAAGTAGTAGTCAGGAAAGGAAAGACACATCTTAGAGCTGACCACCTTTCAAGATTAACCTCAGGAGAAGCTCCTCAAGGAGTAGCGGATGATCTACCAGATGCATACTTGTTTAACCTTGAGATAGCACCAGAATGGGCTAAGCCTATAGTCCCTATTCTGACATACGGACCCAAGAATCCTAGGATAAAGATCAAAGAGGGAGAGATTAACAAGTCTCAGAGATACCAAATAATGGCAGGAAGCATATATAAACAGGATAATCAAAAGATTCTTGCTTGTTGTGTAGATGAATCAGAACATGCAAATTGGTTGCAATTAGCACACATAGGTGCATTAAAGCAACATCATTCAAAACATCGAACATTACAGACTCTGCATAGATTAGGAGTATATTGGCCTTCGATGGAAGTAGATGTCTACAGGTTGTGTAAGGAATGCCATGTTTGTTGTGAAAGACCACCAGTAGAACATGCTACATTATATCACGTGTCTCTCACACCAGACTAGAGTGAACAATTAGTGACATACTTGAGGACGAAGACATTCCCTCAATGAATGACCTTAGCTCGACAACGTAGTCTAGAGCAGGAAGCTCAAGATTATTCACTTATTGGCGATAACCTATACAAAAGAGGACGAGATGGATATCTAAGACAATGTGTTCATGAGAGCGCTTATCTAAGCATACTAGAGACTGCACACCAAGGTGTTGCAGGAGATCATTTTGGACCCGATAGGATAATCAAAGCCATCCTCTTTGCAGGATTATGGTGGCCCACTCTTCACATGGATGCTCATACCTATGTAAAGAGATGTGATGTGTGCCAAAGAACTCAGTATCCTACTCGCAGAGATGAAATGCCATTGAAACCCATGATGGGCGGACGTGCATTTTCTAAGTGAGGTATAGACTTTGTAGGACCCATTAACCCCCCTGCAAAAGGTACACATGCTGAATACATTATTGTAGCCACAGATTATTTGACGAAATGGGTAGAGGCAAAAGCCACAAAAAAGAATGATGCACACACAACTGCAAAATTCTTATTTGAAAATGTCTTTACAATATATGGATTGCCTATAGAGTTAGTGAGCGATCGAGGCACTCATTTTCTAAACCAAGTCATTGAATATTTGTTACAGGATTTTATGGTGATTCACAAGAAATCCGCACCATATCATCCTCAGGCCAATGGTCAGGCTGAAAGCACTAATAAGATCCTTTGTGACGTACTGACGAAACTCGTGAACAACAAACATTCAGATTGGGACAAACAGTTACACCACGCTGTTTGGGCATATCGAGTGGCCTACAAGAACGTACTCAATGCAACTCCCTTTCAGATGGTTTTTGGTCAGAATGCTGTGCTTCCTTTGGACTTCTTGATACCGACCCTTAAGGTTGCACAAGAACATCAGTGGACCGGCCATGAGTTATTAGCTAGAATAATGGACTTGGAACGATTAGGAGAAACCAGGCTAAAGGCGGCAGCAGGAATATATGCAGCGAAGAAGCGACAGAAAGCATATTTTGATGCACATGTGAAAGATAAAGGCCTAAAAGAAGGAGATTTAGTTCTAGTATATACGCTAAAGCAACACGCACGTAAGTTAGAAAAGCGAGGTTATGGACCTATGATCATTAACAGACTCTCAACAAGTGGAGCAGTACAATTAGCCACTTTAGAAGGAGATATAATGCCTAATTATATTAGTGGCTGTAGAGTCAAGCTATATCAAGAACCTCTTACTGAGGATATGCTTAGACGACTCACGTTGGCAAAGAAGCGTAAGGAGGAAGAAAATAGAATACGAGCGGAAGCTCAGGCAGAAGCAATAGAACACATTAAACGCATGAAGTTAAGAAGACAAAGACTAGGGAGAGAACATTATAACCATCTGGAAACTACACCCAGATATCCCATGGCCATGTGTCAAGTAAAGTCAACCACTCATCCTAGTATAGTGGACAGGAGACCATTCATTATAGTCAAGCTAGAGCACAGCAACCCTTGCTAAGAGCTCAGGGCTTTAATTGACTCAGGTGCTGCGACTAGTGCGATTAGATGGTCCCACTATAAGGATTCAGGAATAGAAATGCGGCCAATTGAGGCATACCTCATAGGCCTAGGAGGCATGGAAACCCCTTGCATGGGTGAGGTGGACCTTCCTATCCTCATTAAGGATGTGACCATGACAGTGAAGCTACTAGTGTGCCATGATGACGACCTGATAGAACCCCTAATCCTTGGCCAAGATTGGCTATACGATCACTCAGTGGACCTAAATCTTAGACAAGGCTCCTTATAGATTGGAACCTTAGAACAGAAGCGAGTGATACTGCTTGACTTCCCTAACGGCATTCCGATTGAGGTTTGTAACCCTAGACCCTATGAAACGCATGCGACGGAAGACCGAAAGATCTTGGGTCAGACCAGTCACGTTACATCTACTCCAACCCACTCGGGCTTGGCTAGGGACAATTGTCAATCAGAAGAACGACATGAGATCTTCCCTGGGGCTTCCTGCAAACTAGAAGGGGCAGCTACCCAACCGCTAGGGCAGACGGACACAATCAGCGGTCAGGTGGGTTGCATCAGCGGCCGAATGAGCACAACACCCTGCGGTGCTCATCCTTCCAAACTTGCTATGGACTGGCCTAGATTAAAGATAAAGGACGAATCACTTCCTAATGGGCAGGTCACGCAAGTGTTGGATCTCCCTTCTTTTCCAAAGCAGAGTGTCCAAAGGACCTCTCAAACCCAACCACGAAGGAGTCAACCACAACAGAGGAACCCAGACCGACGACACCACCAGACAAGGCAAGGAAAGCAGCAGTATCAACATCACAGAACAAGTGGCACGAAACAAATATGGGTGCCAAAAGGACAGCAACCACAGGCTATCGGCAACACTGCAGACGAGAACAGGACAAAGTTTCAACAGAAGCAGACTCAGCATCCAAAGTCCCCTCGATCTTCTTACCCAAGTACAAATACTCGGCAAATTTGGATCGCCAAGAAGTATCTTATCAATCGACCCACACCCATGCAGATTTGGGTACCCAAACAATGTATTATAGCCCAACCCTCTAGCCATGTAATATATACCCCTCCGAAATCTTTCCATCCTTCAATACCACCAAACCCGATACCGCTTTTTGTCCCTCAACAGAAACATACCACCCACTCCAAGACTCTTAGGAAATGGATACCGAAACGTATCCAAACGTCTTCTTGTACCCCATTATCTAACAATTCTCCCACCCCGTTTAAACTCCACCCTTGTAATAATTCACCCTCAACCAAACCTTGTATAAATTCATACACCCAAACCCCACATCATGCATAATAAAAGCTCATCAAGAATTGTAGGCATAATCTGAACCATGTAGGTGTCTAGAGACCTACATTAGCTCTGTAAAAAGATCATTGCATCAATCACTTCACGACACTTGGCTACACGGGTTACACATCGGTTATGGAAAAGGATTGCGGTCTCACCTTAATGGGATCATAATTAATTTCCATACTAATGTGTTAATCTTTTGTAGCAGATCTTTTCCATTAGTCATCAGTCATCATGCAAACCGAAGCAGGACCATCAGAAGCTGGCCCAAGCACACCAATGGCCAATATTGGAGAATTACTCACAGAATCTTATCCTACGATGCAACCACCAGAGTTTCAAGGTTTTCCAGGACCCATGCCAATCGATGATCCTCCTAGAGGATATACCGAGAAGATTCATCGTAACTCTCATTGGTTCCAAGGCCTAGCAGGACCATTAGCAGACACTGATTTCATATTTGAGGCCAATTTGGCATTTGATCTCCGCACATGGACCAAGTACCAGTTCTTGTCAAGAGAATTTGAAGGACTACAGAATACACAAGATCTAACGCACGTTTGGGCACGAGCGGGATTTACAGAATATTTTAGCGACCCTCTGCCTAAACCCAATTTTTACAGATGTTTTTACTTGGTAACCACCTTAACAGCTTCAGAAAACAAGGATCTACTTGGCACATTCATGTTACCATCCTTGGTAAATGATCCTCCATTCAGAAGGTTTTATTTGTCTAAAGATTTAATTCGCGCAGCTCTGAAAATACATGGAACACACACTCCGACGGAGAGAGAACGGCTAGTCCTAGAGCAGATGAAACGTGGTGACGTAACTAAATGGGAGGATATTTCTGCTATAACACCTGAGCTCTCTAAGCCATTACGGATATGCATGCAGCACTTTGCTTTCCCAGCTCAGGATCGTTTTACCATGCCTCACAAGAGAATCTGGTTTGGATTGTACTTAGCATGTACTGAACCGCAAACGGTTGATCTAGCTAGCTGGATAATTGATCAGCTCTATTTGGCACAACATAGGTGGGAGCGAAAGAAGGTAATCAATGGGTGATGCGCCCTCACCAGGATCATATATATGTGCTTGCCGTATGACTTACCAATTGAGCGTGCCATGACCAGTGAGGAACTGAAAGCATTTAAAGGCACCACTAGGAAGGCTAGAAAGTCTAGCAAAGGCAGAGCCGGAAAGCGGATGAGAGGTACTATCCCGTGCCTACAAGTCCCAGAATCACCCTCACCACAACCATCTCCAGAGCAGTCACCAACAGCAGCCACTCCCACGGTACCACCAATTCGTATACGGTTATCAAGACCAGTTACGCCGGAGGGCACCACCAGTACTGTTGCACCTCAAGCAGCCACAACCATAGAACCTATCACCACAGCAGCTGAACTTCCCACCACTATTGGTGCGGAAGCTTTCTCTTTTCCAATACTCCATTTAGAAGCAGGACAAGCAGAGCCACTGGACCAAACTTTTGATTTTGAGATGCCCGATGCATTCTCCAATGAGTTCCAGTTTTCAGAAGGACAATTGTTTTCTCAAGAATTTGAAAGGCCTAGCTACCCTACCACACCCAGGGATCAGCCACAAGGACAGATCGTGTCCAGCTCTAATGACAAAAGAACAGCAACCGATGACGACGAAGGAGACGACGAAGCTAGCCAGGGAACACATGAATCCCAAGAGCATGAACAGACAGATGGCCAAGGCCAACAAACAGACACACATGGCGATACAAGTACCCATGAAGATGAAACTTACGAGGCAGCAGCTTACACACTGGCTATTAAGAAGCTGTATAGAACTATGGAAAAAGTTTGGGCACGCAAAAAGCTGACAGAGGAAGAGAGTCAAACAATAATAGAACTTGTCACAGGCGGATTCGAAGACGCATACATCAAAGGATTCAAAGAGTTAGTCAAATCAGTAGGCTCCAACGAAGCACTCAGGTACTTGCAAAGAAAGCCACTACCACAGTTTGACCCCCGCAGAGTGCGACTACTTTCAAAGCCCGGCGAATACATTCGTGTACCAACCGGAGCACAATCTTCAGAACAAGCCAGGGAGGCACGCCTCGTCCCCAAAAGTTCGTTGGCAGTAGAAACCATCCTTATAGATTCCCCACCCCGCGCTACAACTGTACATACCTCAGTAGTCACTGAAGTACCGACCACCCCAACCGCTCCTCCATCACCGCCCATCCCTCCAGCCTCCCCTATTCACCCTCCTTCCCCCAGACCAACATCTTCATTCGTCGGTGGCGTAGCAGAAATCGTCATTACGACCACTCACCCCACAATTCCCGCACCCATTAGCCCTAGTCTACCCCCTCCCACACCCACCTTTCTATCCAACCCTTTCCTCCATCAATCTTTTCCATGTTTCCCCACAACTCCAAGACCCCTTTTCCCATTCCCACCGCCATTAACCTTCTCCCCCGTCTCACCTCCCCGACCTACTGTAACCCCTCTTTCCTCTTTCCACCAAGCTGCTCCAGCCAGCCCCCCTGTAAATTACCCCTTAACCTTTGTAAATCCCATATTTACACCAGCACGAGCACCCACGATCACACCCATATTCACGGTCACCGCACTAGATACGTCCACTGACATGGACATCTCACCACCCACGGCACCATCACTACTTCACTCACGGCACAAACATTTTTAAGCACATCACAATTTTCAACAATCACTACATCATCCACCTTCCCATCACCATTCCCCATTCCCGTTGCATCTACACCAACTGCATCTTCATTTAGCACTCCATTAATACTATCACCCACTGTAGATAATGCATTCCGACAGATGTTCATGTGCATGACGCAAGTAAGAGATGAGTTCACATCTCTTGGTGATAATTATCAGCAGCTGCAGAGGACAACCAATGACTTACAATCGCGCCTTAATTTATTGTCTATTGAGAATGCTTCTCTGAACACCCGATAACAGGAATTACGCGAGGCTTATCACAAATTGGAACTAGAAAGCGAAGAAAAGACCAAGGAAGCCACTGCTGACCTGGATAACTTATTAAGAGCCCAGACAGTCCGCAATGCAACGCTAACACGAAACATGGGCTTACTACAAAGACACCTAGCAACCACCAAGGAAGAAAACCAGCGCTTACAGGATCAGAACCGAGAAAACTTAGAAGCAGCGCTCGACCACCCAGACCAACCACTCAGTCCTAGCAGGTTCAAAGCCATTCCTTCAGACTCGATGAGGATGCTGCTAGACGATCATGTAAGATTGCTAGATGAATATGACCGCATGAACGAGGAGTTACAGAAACTCAAAGAAGATCACAAATTACTCCAGTTACGAGAACCGGCACACCAAGACATACCAGCACCTGTGGACCCCTCTCCTGACCTCCTAGAGGAACTCAACTCATTACGGGCCCAGGTATCGACCCTTGAATCAAGGATTGCAGTATATGAAGCGCCACCAAGGCCAGATTCCCCACCTGAGCTTCCAGCTGAGGAAGAAACGGTCACCATCCCGGTGGAGGAAACGTTTGAAGAAGCATACGAGCCACAACCCATCCCAGGCGGACGCGTCACGGCCGAAGGTCAGATGACGTACGAACTTCCGACCCCCGCGTGGATGAAGAATATTGAGGAACTTGGGACAACGCACTCAGCTAGAGTAGAGGCACAATTACATGCCATGGCGATGATAGAAGAGAGAATATTACAGTCTCCATTATTTGCTCATTTGGCCCCGCGACGATACATATCTGGGCACGAGCTACAGTATAAACCGTATTTCATGTTAATGGCCGAATACCAGTTAGCCATTGAGAAAGAGACAGGTAAGAAACCATCGCATGCAACTCAATTCGAGGCGGATGATTTGCCACTAGATGCACAGAAAGGAAGGATCTATCAACCAGAGTGGCGAAAAGATTTACTACAGCAGTATCCAGAAATGATGAGTACATGGGTAAAGGCACCTTTGCATTTGAAGTACAATCCGTGTTGGGGACCAGTGCCACGACGCCGCTCCTGGACTGCCTTTGCTATTAAGGTACAAAACAAAAAGCAGTGCCAAGACTGGTTGAATTACCCATATTTTAAGCCACCCATCGAGTTACCAACTGTTGGCTACATGATGGCTACAATTCGCCACTGGCTCCCTAGATTAAAGCATATGGATGATATAGCGGCGCATATGACTGTCAAAATCTTTGATATGATGCAAATGATTTTTAAAGTCTTCCGACGCGTCAAGGCACCACATGTCAACACCCCGGGCTTTGAGCATGGCAATTTTGACCTGGTATATGATATGAGCACAACGCCATCGCTACGGGTGTGTTATGCCTGGCACTGCAGAATAAAGTACCTACCGGCGTGCTACAAGCAGACGTTCGAAGAGATGTTCACAACCGGCTTCTGGGAATACCATTCAGAGGTATTCATAAGCAGGCCTACACATTTATTACAATTATTTGCCTGTGAACGAATGGTCTATTCCACACACTATCAGCTCCCGCCACCGGAAGAACCGCAACCAATTGACTGGGAGAAACTTGAGGCAGATCTGGCCCAAGGCATTCGTATTTCCGAGCACACCCTCGCTCAAGACCTCCTACATAACTATATCCGGCAGACCTCACAGCAAGGTTCTGTCAGGGACGACAGAAGCGAGAGGGAGGGGGGTGTTGGAAGTAGCCAGAGGCATAGACGACACGGAAGCATGTAACGATAGAGCAGGGAGCCAGTCGAATCGTTTTTCAAAGAATTATGTTTTCAAATACTTTCCAAAAACCTCCAACAGTGATTTTTATCACTATTGTAACATATGTAACATAGAAAACCCCATTTTGTAATCCATAGCTCCATTTTGTGCAAGCCGAGGAGTCCTCAAGCTTGAGGAGCTTAGGTAGAACAAGCGTATCAATTTTCGTTATTTTTAGACATCTTTTACCCTTCCAAATAGCATCTAGGACCTAATTTTTAACTATGCCGGTCACTAGATGTGAAACCGGTCAAAACTAGTCTAGAAACTATAAAAAGAGCTAGAGAGCTCATTTTTGAGGTTGGTTAGTGTTAGCTTGTTTGAGGTTAGAGTTCTTTTGAGCTTGTAATAGTGTTCTTGAGTAATAGAGTTGATTTCTCACCTTCCATTGTGTCTTGCTTGTCTCTTCGTAGTGTGTGTGTATGTGTGTGTGCATTTCTATGCTTCTCACCTTCACTCTCGCTTCATCTCACATTCACGATCTTCATATCACTCCTATCTCTTCCGCGGATTGACAATTAAGGAGGTGAAGCTTCTTAACGTGGTTCTCACCATTGTGCTAGAGCAACAGGCCCTATACTTAGTTCCTAAACTAACTGCTTACACACAACAATATACTGATGCTGAGAGCTCTATCAAGAATCTGTGTGTACTTAGACATTACAATTCATAGTCTTAGCTCAGCCACATGTACCCAATACGCTAAGATACTATGTTGCATCTGTACCTAACTTACTGGAAATACCAGAAACAAGAGTATTCGTTCAACCTTTACAGAATGGATACCACAATCCGTCCAATGTCTGAAGACACAGAGAATCCAAGTGTTCAGATACACCGTGCTGAAAGTTCAGTACGCAACCCAAGAAATCCTTATTGTAGCTTAGTTTTTACTGTAGGAGGACATATCTCAATACTGAAGGCAATACAGTAGAGATCAGTATCCCAGACACATGACCACGACCACACAAACTTCCTCAGCACATCACGGTGTATTACCAGAAGATTCAACACCACGATACACCTACTTAGTTGCATAATACCATAGGAACTCCCCAGAATAACTCGCTCAGACCACAGTCGGGTAATCTTCTGAACAACTATGAAACTCACCAACAGACAGGTATCGACAGATAACAAAACATGAATAAGAGCAATATACTCAGGAATGCTCCACAACAACACAGTAACGTTCACTTAACCACCCAGACAGACAGTCTGGTGATCTTCCCGATCGTCTATAAAGTTAACAAACAGAACAGATGTCGACGGCAGACAAGACAAGAGGCAAATATAAAACTCAGAATACTTGAAATTATGCATACAACACTACAGTAACGCCCCGCTCAGTCACCCAGATAGACAGTCTGGTGATCCACCACGGAACCGTCACTGGCGCGTCTTTCTTTGATTTATATAACTTTTACAAACTGTCTGTAACAACTTTTCGCTCGTGCAAACAAGATTCAGTTATACATTTCCAATCTGGCGGCTGCTAACAGGATTAAGAAATAGAAGCACTCCAAGAGAGTGAAACTTGGGAGCTAGTACCCAAGAAAGCATCAATGAAGGTAATTGGTTCTAGATGGATTTACAAAATCAAGAGGAACTCAAATGGATCCATAAACAGGTATAAAGTTAGACTTTTGGCTAAGGGTTTTGCACAAACCCGAGTTGATTATGAAGAGACATTTTCACCTGTGGCTAAAATGCCAACCATTAGAGTATTGGTAAGTGTAGCTGCATCTAGAAATTGGAATATGTATCAACTAGATGTGAAGAATGCTTTCCTCAATGGCTGGATTTCAGAGGAGGTTTATATGGCTCAACCTCTTGGTTATGAAGACCCAAGCAAGGTAAATTATGTGTGCAAATTGAACAAAGCTCTTTATGGTTTGAAGCAGGCACCTAGGGCATGGAACCATAGGTTAACAACCTATCCTCAAGATCAAGGATTCATGATGAGCAAGGCAGATTCTTCTCTGTTTGTTAAGAGAAGTAACTCAGAAATGATATACTTATGTGTATATGTTGATGAAATCATGTTGAAAGGTAGTGATGCCAATGGCATCAAAAAAATATAGAACCAAATGATGTAGGAGTCCAAAATCAGTGACCTAGGGTTTTTGAAGTACTTTCTTGGACTTAAGTTAGTCTACACAAATTCTGGAATTTACATCACTCAAAGGAAATATGTTCAAGACATGTTGAAGAAGTTCCACTTTGAGAATGCAAAGGTATCTAGCACCCCTATGGAGGTAAATCATAAATTGAGTGCCCATGAAGGCGATTTGCTTGAAGACATTGTAGGATATCAAAGCAAAGTTCAGAGTCTAAACTATGCAACTTTAACAAGAATTGACATATCTTATGGAATAAGTGTTATGAGTCAATTCATGCATAAACCTAGAGCACGTCACTTAGAAGCTGCTAAAAGGATCTTGAAGTATCTCAAACATACCTCCAATCAAGGAGTTTACTTTCCATACACATTAGATTTGGACATTAAGCTATACTTAGATGCAGATTGGGCAGGTTGTAAGGATGATAGAAGGAGTACTTATGGATATCTTTCTTTTGCAGGTGATAAGCCCATCTCATGGTCTTCCAAGAAGCAACCTACCGTTGCTCTATCTTCAACAGAGGCTAAATACAAGGGATTAGCCAATGCTACACAAGAAGCTATTCGGATTAGATTGCTCTACTCGGATTTGGAACTACACACTCACTCACCTATGATCTTTGGTGACAATACAAGCTCTTTGCATCTTGGAGCCAATCCCATCTATCATGCAAGAACCAAGCATATAGAAGTACACTATCACTATGTTAGAGAGAAGCTATTAAGCAAAGAGATAGTTAGCATATGTATTTACAAATTATGCAATGTGTAGATTTGTTAACCAAAGCACTTGATGGTACTAAGCTTTGCAAGTTTGAAAGTATGATTGGACTGCAAGATAATCAAGAGGATTAATGAAGCAATGCAAGCCAAGATGTTTGGCTTAAGGGGGAGTTGTTGATGCAAGTGTCCAAGCCCTCATACGTGGCTAGGCATGGAAGAAATTATGTGCAACTATTTGATGAAGCATGACAACCTTAACTTGTAATTGTTTGATCATTAACCATTGTAAAAGTTGTTTTACTTGAGGGAGTCTTGTAAGTCCATATATCTCATGGAGTTAGGAGAGATAAGAGCTACGAATTTCATTTTGTAGAATCACTCCTAATTTGGAGGAAGCACTTTTAGGTAGAGCTAAGTTTGAATTCAAATTCAAACTTGGAGGTAAAACACTTATAAAAGGACTAGTAAAAAGTCACGGTTGTGCGGCCTCTTAGAAAGCTCTTCCATTTCATTAGCAGGGTCAGGGTTTGAGTAGCTCACTCCATAGCCTACTCATTCCACTATCATTGGGCTTCATCATAATGCCAATGATCTTGTAAAATCATGTGCTATAATAGATATACATCATTGTCATCTCTCTCTACTTCTCTGCTATGACCATTCAGAACAATGAACTCTGCATGACCATATCTCAGTGATTTCTCAACCATTTTGCATGTTCTGTAGCTTGTTGGAAGCAACTCATTTTATGTTGTCAAAATTTCAAAGCATTTTCTTGAGAAAATTGGGAGAAATTGCCATTGAATTGCTCACTGGTTTTTTACTGTTCAGTCCCTAAAAAGTCGGGGGTAAGCCTTGAAGTGCTAAATTGATTTCTCAGTGTATGGTTTATCATTTTAGATGATTTCACTTGTAATCATTAGCTATCTAATCTAATTAAATTCCCTCAAAAGGAATTTAATCAATTTCTATTGTATTGGAAGCACTGAGCAAAAGAATCAACAGGTGTCTAGACCAAAATAACAAGTTTTGTGAGACTAGCTACTTGTGAAGCAATCTGTTTTGATCCTATTGTTTGAAGGATCAACCCCAAAGTACATAGGTACTTTATTGGTGCTATTTGCAAGCTAAAAGGTCCTACTAAATAACTCTTA